>JAHTLZ010000204.1:42827210-42896816 GCA_023846285.1 Phrynocephalus versicolor
AT
Organism: Phrynocephalus versicolor; assembly: GCA_023846285.1. Lineage (NCBI taxonomy): Eukaryota > Metazoa > Chordata > Lepidosauria > Squamata > Agamidae > Phrynocephalus > Phrynocephalus versicolor. The sequence continues at coordinate 42,827,213 of JAHTLZ010000204.1, forward strand.
CTGCTTATTTATTTGAGAGTTTTATGTGTTTCCATTTGGCGACTCTCCTGTTTATTTGCTATTGCTAGGGTATATTTCCCCTTAATTGTAATTGTAGGGTAAGGACGGGTTGCAAATGTGGAAGGTGTGTGTGTGCTAAGCGCAAACACCCAACCCTGGGCTCAGGGCTTTATTTAATTATTGTTTTACATGTATTTGTGTGGTGAATCTCCAGCCTCTTTTTCCATTTAATTTGGGCATATTTTTCTCCTAATAGTAAGGGGGGTTGCTAATGTGAGGGGGTGCACTAGGCACAATTTACAACCTAATATGTGGGGGTAGGCTTTAAGCAGAGCCATCCCTTGGACCCATAAATAAAATAAAATAAAATAAATAATTGTTAATTTGATATTTGGTGTTTTTAAAACTACATTTACAATTTATAGTAATTCATTGGTACTGTTTCAGTGCCCCATGGTTGTTAGTGTTAATTATTTTTCTTAATTAAAGTTATTATAAGGGGGAAGGTTATTGCTGAATTAATTACAGTAGTCACTTCTATTTTCCTAGCAGTTTCCCTGCCCTACCATAGACTTTGTGTTTATAACCACTTATGGCCTTGTGTTATTGTAGGCCTGCATGACCCGCTGACTGTGGATGACCAGTAGCCCACAGAGCCATCAGAAGTCACCTGCCAGGTCCCCACCAACCTCCTGACACACTGCCTATGGCAGCTTGTTTTTGGGGGAAATCCCCCCTCACCCACAAAGACATTTGGTCTGGATTTCTACCATTCCCCTTACCTTCTGCCGCCACCACGCCACACCCACTTGCTGGGCTCTTCACCCTCCAGCGGGCTTAAGGACTGCATTTCCTATCACGCTTGGTGGCAGGTGCAACTGCTTTCAGTCCTTGAGCAAGCAAACAAGCAAGCAAGTGCCTGACTCCCTGCCTGCCCTACCAGTGGCCACAATGGCATCTTGGTGCCAGATAAGTTTGAAGGATTTGCAAGGGGGCCTCCAGACCATAATTTTCTGCTTGGTGGGGGGCAAGGAGCATAATTCTTAGCCCCGTTGCCTTGGCAGGTAGTGCAAGGTGGCTGGTTTATCCGAGTTCCACGATAGAGTTCCAGTAAGGGGACAGGGCAGACGTGTAATTAAATAGCATAGAGTTTAGGTTAAGCTTAGTTAAAATTAATAACATATTCACCTGCGTTGAAGTTCTCTATGACTGCGTTGGGGGAATCTAGTCTCCCTCAATTTGAAAATGAGCATAAGAAAATTAGTACATTTTCAGGAGAAACTCACCAGCGTGATTTTGGCCTTGAGATCAAGATGGTCAAGACCATAGCCTTATTTGCACTACGGCAGGCCAGCTCTATTTGAAGTATTCAATAAAGTTGTGACCCATGTTAAACTCCATTCATTTGTGTCAACTAATTATTTCAGGTCTGGGGGTTCAAAGTTCACCATAGTTATATGCCTAAAGTGTCACTGAGTTGAGAACAGAAACATGCATTTTCTTTTAGTCTCACATTTTTACTGTCCCACCATCTTGCAAGCTACGGAACAAAGTGGCAAACATAAAACAAGATGCTTAACCACTTTGCTTGCTTGTTACTAATGCAGAAGAACATGACATCACTGAGGAGAAGGGAATACCAACACCATATGGTCCATCAAGGCTTGCTGTGTGACTAATGCTGCTTTCACGGAGAATGAGTCATTAATACTCAGATCTTGATTGTACTATGTGGAAGTAAGCCCAATGGGACTCAGTGAGAGTTACTTCTGTCTAAGTGCCTGGAATTAGTCTGCAAGGGAAAACTCCTGGCACAGGTGTTATATGCAAAGAAATGATTCCAGAATAGACATGGGCATGACTCGGCGAAATCCTCGTTTCCGTTCTCGTTCGTCGTTCTCGTTACGTAACGGGGAACGAGAACGACAATTACTCCGCTCCAGCTCGAACTCGACCCGATAAAGATAAATTTGGTCTGATTTGTCGTTGTTGTTCATGGCATCGCAGCGCCGGCGATTGCGCAATGCCAAGCGGCGCGACACAGAAAAAAAGTTTTTTTTTTTTAAAAAAAACCGATTCCCGGCCATAAAAGCAGGCGAAAATATGCCTGCCTCAGTGAGGGCACCTACCAGAGAGGGGTGGTTTCTGGGGGGGGGGGTCCCCGGCCTTCCCCCCCTCTCCTGTCCTGGGCTGCTGGTACCAGGCTAGGGGGGCATCCTCGTCGTCTCCATTTGCCATGTGGTGGTGGGGGATCCAAAATGGCGACCACAATTTTTCTCTTGAAATCGTGCTCCAAAAACCCACCAGAACACCACAGAAACATGTGAAAATTAGGTATTTTAACTGCCGGAATTTTTATAGTAGCAGCAGTGGGTTTTTCTTGCAATAAAACATCTCCATTGATTTTATTTTATTTTATTTTTATTTTTTTACACATGCGCATGCGCAATGATGGGCTGTCCATGGGATGGGACCATGCAATTTTTTTGAGCCATTCCACCAATCGCATGGCCAGGTTTTGACTGAGACTTCTGGGTGTGCCAGAGAGGGCATTAAAAGCCCACTAACCTGAACCCAAACCCGAACCTGAACCCATACGCCAGTACGCTGTCCTTCTTAGTGGGTCAGAGGCACCCAGAGGTGCAGCCCAATAACCCACCCTAACCTTAACCGTAACCCTAAGCCTAGCCCTTACTCTAACCCCACCAACCCTAACCCAGATCCGTATGCAAGTACACTTTCCTTCTTAGTGGGTCAAAGTGAGGCATCCAGAGAGGTGCCTCGCAGAGCCCACTCACTATCCCATTCCCTAACCTGTACGCTAGTACGCTAGTATGCTTCCCTTCTTAGTGAGTCAGAGGCACCCAGAGAGAGAGGTGCCTCTGCCACTTACCCCCCCTAACATATGTAAAAAATAAATACGCAGCGGCTCCGCGAAACGCTTCCCTTCCCTTCTTAGTGGGTCAGACATCAGAGGCACCCAAAGAGGTGCCTCCCAGAGCCCACTTATCCCAACCCCAACCCCAACCCCAACCCACAAACAACCAAATGACAAACGACAAACTGAACGACAAATTTTTGAAAATTATCGCGACAAACGGCAAAGACCCGAAACGGACCTGTCCCGACCAACGACAACTCGAAACGTCATTTTTTCTGGTCATGCCCATCTCTATTCCAGAATCATTTTTAGGAAATAATTTTTAGGAATATTTAATTAATGTGTTATTAGAATAATTTTTCCTGTACACATTTTCACTAGCTCCCAAGTATACTGTGTCTGAGCTTCCCAGTGTTCTATTGGACATTCCATGTACCCCTTTGGGTTTTTTTTAACTTCTTCAAGCCATGTGTTTTGCTAGCAGCACAAATAACTTTTTGATTAATTTGCCTGATGTGGCATAGATAACTTTTCCACTAATCCCGATCATGATTTGGCTTTGCTGTTACCAAAATTCACAGGTAAAGCTATGGATGCTTCCTAGAAATGAGAGGCATTCACCTTGATGAAGATCAATGTATATTCCCTTGAACAGAGCTATGGCACACTGTACCTGGATGGTGCTATAAGCTATGGTGCCATGATCACAAGCTTGGTCATAGCAAGCTGTACCTGGGTGGTGCTATAAGCAAAGTCTGATTGGGCAGTTTGGAACCTGAAATCTACTGTAACTTATTCCCCACCCAATTTCTAGCATGGGTTGTCTGCCAGGTTATTGAACCAAATAGAAAATAACCAAAACAATTCTTCTGATCCTGGTGTTTAGGAACCTAGGGACTGAAATGCCACTACCAACTTCATGTGGGCCAAAGATTTGATATTGCACCTAATAGGAAACTAAAGAGTACAGTTGGATTCATGGAGGATGTTTTCAATAAAAATCTCCTCATCATCACCTTTGTTAAACCCATTGCAAACCTGTCCTGTTGGAAAGAGATTCACCCCCTCCCTTTGCCGACTTAGTCAGACCCTTCCCTACAACTTTTGTCACCTTGAATGGCTTGACTTCTTTCACTAAAGCTATTTCTCTTTGTTTATTTAAAATGCTGGGAAATAGAGGAGAGCTCAGAGATCGTCTGAAACTTAAACCATACATAGGTCCAATGAAAACACATGTCAAACCAAAAAGGTATTTGATAACTGAACATTATTTTCCAGGAAGACTGAACACTCTACTAGAAGAGTTTACCTGAGGCTAACATGTGAGAAATTGTGGGGATATTGAATCAGATATATTCTATAAGACACAGAAAGTTAAGAACAAAACAATTCTATATTGGGAAAGATTATGGAAGTTTTCACAGTCAGTAGGATAAAAGAGAATGCAATAGCTGAACAGCATGGCTTAGCAGGCAGGAGATGTATCTAGGATTTTATCATTTTTAATTTATTATATGTTTGGCTTTATATACATCAAAGAAGCATATGCTTCAATTTCCCTTTTTCAAAAATAACAGACATTTAATTCAGAGATGTTGCTGAGTTTCATAAATGCTTGGCCCAGTGGGAATATGAACTGCAGTGACTATTAATACTCATCTTTAAAGAAATGAGCATCGCCACATATGTTCATGTGAAGTAAAGATTTTGGCCTCTGAGTTCTTCTCATACTTAGATTTTAACCTGAGCCAGTAAAGAATTCCACACTCCTTCCATAGAAGGAAAATGTGATAAGCATCTAATCAGGAAACAAATAAATTAGTTTTAGGACACATTTAGCATCTTAGCTTGAGGTGGCTAAAATGACATAATAAGGAAATTAAAAATCTGGCTGAATTATCGAGTTCACAGGCATATGGCAATATACACAATTATCTTTGAAAGTGGTTGGGCCCTCCGGAATTGTAATGGGCAGCTGAGTACTCTTGAAACATTTAATCAAAACTGAATTATCTGCAAATTAAATTAATATAAAACTTCAGATTAGCAGTCAAATGCCATTCTACTTGTGTATGTTTTTATGGGAGATTTTATAGCCATGGGATTTTTATAGCAGTTACGAAGTGCTTTAATAATTTGTAAGGATATTAAAATGTTAATTAGGACTTCTTCTAACAAGGCATCTTCTTCCAGCCATTTTTGGTCCTGCAGCTTTTAAGGCCAGATCCTGTATAAGAGAACTTTTAAAATAGACAAGCAACTGTTCACTTAAGCAGCAGAAATTGAACACTGGGATCCCAGTTCCACTGCAGTGGAATTCAGAAATGTCCTGAAGTGAAAAATTGTCACATATGTCACCACTGTGTGTGTACAACTCATCTGAAAGGATAGACTAGCTAACAGCCTTTCAACACTGGTAATTTGTGGACTGATAATATTTTCCATGGAAAATGGGCTGACAGCTCCGTGTGATAGTATTCATAGCCCATCTCTGGAACCTCCTCCACAACAGTGATAGTAAAACAGGAGGATGTTTTAAATGAATTCTGAACAATTCCCAATCCACTTTGCACCCAATCAAAAAAGAGAATATGATTTAGGATGGATCAGCAGCAAATGGAATCCAATTATTTATACAATGGCTCAGCCCACCATATAGTTATGACCCATATTGCTTCTTCCACAGAAATGATGGTGAACACTGTGTTTTCATTGAGTTTGGTAACCTTTTTGCCACATCTATTATTCATCAGTACTGGAGTTCTTCCTCTCTTCTTCCACCTTCTGAAAGTGTCACACTTTTCCTTCTGCCTTTTACCCAAGTGGGCCACACAGATTCCCAATGATAATGAAAGCTATGTTGTTGTTTTACCTCCATCACATGGGAGGTACCAGCTTTTGGTGAAATATCTAATCCTGGAGTGTTTTGTTGATGAAAAAAAAACCTGAACAAAATGTCATAAACATACGTCTCCATACATCTAGGGAGCATATTCATGAGTAATGTAGTTTCCCTAGGGTGCCAGGTGGAACTCATCAAAAGAAGCTGGTCTGCTTTGTAGATAAATTATAGATGATATGTTGTTAACAGTTTACTTTGTTTACTTATCTAGAAGATTTTGCTAAAAATAGTTAATTTGCTCAGTTAAGACAGGCCACTATTGCCTACCTAAAGTGATTTCTGATGTAGAAAAGTTGTATCTCCTTATTTATTTATTTGATTTCTGTACCACCCATATGGCAGTGAGGTCATTCTGGACGGTTTATAACAATTAAGGAATACAGTACACTGCAAATAAACTAAATAATTAATACAATAAAATAAACATAAAATACAGTAATATATATAGAGAGCTCCTGTTTGCTTATTTGTTTTATGGCTTAATGAGCACTATCCACCAGCAAGATAAGATGAGGAAATGAGTGACTGGGGAAGGAAAGACTTCTATAGAAGATCCTATGAACAGCCACCTGCAGGCACTTCAAGTGGAACTGCAGTTGGAATGTTTTTTTTTCCTCTCCTCTACCTAGATGCCCAGTTGTACTGAAAAGAAATGAATGCCCTGGTATGACTTCACAGGAAGATATTGGGAAATATTAGCATTTCCCTCACTGTGTAGTTGCACCCTAAACTGAGGCCTTTGTATTTTATAGCATGAGCACCTTACTCCTTGAAAGCAACAATCATGCTGGGGAAAGTTGTAAACATTAAGACATAACAGATGGATTGAATCAGTCAAGGAAGCTATGACTTTTAATCTTCAAGGCCCATTTAAGGCAGTTAATAATAAGACATTTTGGAGGTTGTTAACTCAGAGGGTTGCCATAAGTCATCGGCCAACACAAACACAACATATGATGAAAACCTGGTGAGATCGACAGGGTTCAGGCAAAATATTTTGCTTACATAAGGAAAGCATCTCAGTTAGCTCCCTTTCAAGTCTCTATTTTTTAATTGACCAATATCAATAATAATACATTTATTGTCAATGTACAACATATGCACAATGAAATTGGCTGAGTCTCCCTTTCCCGCCCCCACCACCATCCCACCACCATCCCACTAGCAACCACTCAGTCTTATTGCACCCTGTGTACTTGACACAGAATGCGCCAGCCCACAGGTCAGTTCTTCTATACTTGTCCTGGGATTATTTCCCATTCATCAGTCTGACAGCCCATGGATAAAAACTGTTCTTCAGTCTGTTGGTGCGGCAGGCTATACTACGATATCTTCTGCCTGATGGTAACAAGGTAAAGAGGTGCTGACCAGGGTGTGAATCATCCTTAAGAATTTTTTCAACCCTCTTGAGGCAACGATCCCTAGCAATGTTGTCCAGTGCACTTAGGGGACAGCCTGTGATATATTGAGTTGTGCTCTGTAGTGTCTTCCTGTCAGCAGCTGTCAATCCAGCATACCAAATGGTAATGCAATATGTGAGGATGCTTTCAATTGTGGACCGGTAAAAGGAGATCATCAGTTGTTGCTTCACTTTGTTCTTACACAAGACCCTGAGGAAATGCAGTCTCTGCTGGGCCTTCCTGACTACTTTGGTTGTATTGATTCCCCAGGAGAGGTCTTCACTGAGGTAAACTCCCAGGAATTTAAAGGAAGAAACTCTCTCCACACAGCTCCCCTGGATGTACAATGGGGCTGGTTCCTCTCTCTTCCTCCGGAAGTCCAGCACCATCTCCTTTGTCTTGGTAATATTTAGATGCAAGTTGTCTTCTAGGCACCATGTGGATAATTTTTGGACCTCATTCCTGTACGCTGATTCATTTCCCCCTGTAATAAGACCCATTATGGTGGTATCGTCTGCGAACTTAATAATCGCAGTATATTCTTTTTTCTTTTGTGCCCCCCATTTTCTCTTTGTTCTTTTAACAATGCACTTGCTGTTGTTGCTTCCATTGAAAAAAAAGGTCTGTGACCATTTAAGGACCACAGAGAAAACTGTTCATTAGAACACTTGAGAGGTTTTCAGCATTTTAGATGCTTTCTTCTAAATGTAGCTTTTCTTCAAAATGAATGATGAGTTTCTTCTACCCACCACTGGTCATTAAAAAGAATCTAGTAAGCTAGGAAATCTCCAGGAGAATTATATTGCACAGAACATCTAAAAATGCTGACAATTCTGGCTATCTTTTCTGTTCAGAAAAGGGGAAAACAGGTGAGATTGAAGGTAGAAAGAGGAGTGATTAATGTTTTTTTTTCAAGCCTCATGACATGTTTGCAGTAGAGGTTTGTGTATTGCTGTTACCAAAGTCTTAAAAGGGAATACAGGGTGTTCTCTGTTTCATCCTTAGATTTCTCATACAAAAACAGTAGTTGGCATTAACTTGTTGGGGTGAGAAGAAGGCACAAAAACCAGGGCTGACTATCAAAACATGGCCATTACAACTGCTCAAGTTGTTTCAAAAGAAATAGTACTGTTGAAGAAGTAGGAAAAGGAAAAGGGAATATTGCTGGAGAGAGGTAACTGGAAAACATTTAGAGGAGAATAAAAATTAGCAATTGCATCTCAGATTATGCAATCCTGAACACCTTATCTTGTCCTTTGGAGTGACTTCTTCTCCAAGGCTAAGTTTTGCCACATCTCTGTTTATGTGGTGGGGCCTGGTGGCTCAGTGGACTAAGGCTCCCAAAACTGTTGACTGCTGTTCAAATCCCAGGTGCCACACAGCAGAGCGAGCTCCCGCTGATAACCCCAGCTCCTGCCAACCTAGCAGTACAAAAAGCATGTAAATGCAAGTAGATAAATAGGTACCACTGTAAAAAGTGGGAAAGTAAAACAGTGTTTCCCATGCCAGCCATGTGGCCATGGACTTGCACAACATTAGCTCTTCAACTTGAATACGGATATGAGCACCTCTCCTAGAGTTCGACATGACTAGCATGCATGTGTGTGGGGAATCTTTACTTTTATCCACTTATATGAGTGAAAGACCCCTCAGCCCTATATTTACCAGACAGATGTAGAGAATCAGCGTGTGATAGGCTATCAGGCAAAACAAAACAAAACAAAACAAAACAAAGAAATAAAGAAAACATGTTGTGGCACCTTGAAGATCAACAGCTATGTTTTAATGTGAGTTTTCATGGGCAAATCCACATCCTCAGACATAAAGGTGGGATTGTGCAATAGGATAATTGTGACACACAACAGTGCACTGATCCAAACCTTAGAAGAAAATAGGTATGAATGATAGAGTTTGGACTAGTTGTCTGAATATCATCCTTTCCAAAATAATTTTCTTTAAAACATTTCCATAAAAATGGGACTCCCCTTGGAGGTGGCAAGAATCAGTTTGTTTTTGGACTTCTGCAGATATTTATATGGATTTGTGTACTTCTGGCTCTGAAGGGGGAGTGAAAGTACAAAAAATAAAGAGCTATACCTGGGATGGAGGGTGCTATACAGTGCCATGAAATTTGGGGATGTGATGGGCCATCAGTTTGTAGTCAGATGTTCTACTAGGTTACTTGATTTCTTCCAATGGCAGGGGAGCTTCCTCAAGCTCTCCCCTGTAGCCCCTTGAAATTTGGAAAGGTTTGGGTTTCAAGGAATGGAGTTATTAAGCTCCAAAGTGGTACATGGGTACTTAATTGAAGGACTGTGAATTTACCAAAAGAGAGGGGAAGCTGAAAATTAATTCTATAATTGGTAAAGCGCGCTGAACACACTCCTTCAATTAAACACCCCACACCTCCTTTGGAGCTTAATAACTTTGTTCCCTGCACCCCAAACCTTTCCAGATTTCAAGATGTCACCTAAAATAGGTTGCAGAAGCTACCTCTATCATTCAAATGCCTTGGATCAGTAATTTTCCAGTGCATATTTAAAAAATAATAATTTAAAATATTTTTTTAAAAAAACGCAGTGGAAAATTACTGATCCCAGGCATGTGAATGGCAGAGGTAGCTTCTGCAACCTATTTTAGGTGACCCACTGAGATTTGGAAAGGTTTGGGGTTCAGGGAGCTGAGTTATGAAGCTCCAAAGGGGGTGCCCCTAGGAAATAATCCTTTCTAATTGGGATCAATTGGAAGCTGAGGCAAAGAATCACCCGATCAGCTTCCTATTCCAATTAGAAAGGGCTTCCCCCCCAGGGGCACCCCCCTTTGGAGCTTCATAATTCAGCTTTCTGATCCCCAAACCTTTCCAAATTTCAAGGGGTTACCTACAATCACTTGCTCCCCCAGGCCCTTTAGGGGACCCAGGGGAGCATAGATTTTCATTTCATTTTCTTTTGTTTTGGAACAAAACTACTTTAAAATTTGTTTTATAACAAAATAAAATTAAACTACTCTAGAATCAAAATAAAATGAAAACACAATTTTTCGGTTTCGTGCCCTTCCCTAGAAGCAGACTAGATGATTTACCCTCTTGTTCTCAGTTCCATTAAGCAAAGAATAAACCCACAATCAATATCCATTGATTAATCACTTCTCACCCAAACACAAAGCAATTTCAAGGTGTGTGTTTTTCCCCCTACAAGTGTGGATTCTTAGTGTTGAACTTGTCAACATTCAGGGCCAGAATCTGTTTTCCTAATTTTATTTTTAAAATAATTGAATATGTATGATAAAAATGATTCCTACTTGAGTGTAGTAGGAAAAACACAGAGGAGGGATTGCTTTCCCCAAAAATGTAAATTAAAGTGATACATTTTTTGAAAACTCTGAAACAGTGGCAGATAAGACTGATCAGATTCTTCAGTGCAAATACTGATAAAGTTTTATTCACATTATAACTGAATTAAAGATCAATTGAGATAACTAGGCCTTTGTATGTTACAAAAATGGTAGAAATTTCAGGAAATATGGTAACTGCTGGCACAGAAGCTTGTAGTTTTATTCCAGATGCAGACATTTTAGCTGATATGTGATTTCAATAGTTTTTAGAAATTTAACGTAACTCTAATAGTATCCGGGTACATGAGAACTTTACTGCATTCAGGAACTACAAATCTGGAGTGGAACAACTAATCAGCTCAGTGATCTTCAATGTATGATAAAGGTAATGGGTAGAGGTCCACTAACTATTGGTCAATTACCTTTTGGACATATCGTCCAAACTGCTCACTCCTCACTTCTCAAAGTGTTTGGACTCTGGAGGATAGAATGGAGTTGACAAAATCATTTATTTGCCAAGACAGAGATATACAAAGAGCACTGTTGTCCTGATAGCACAGTATATTAGTGAATTTAAAGCTATACAGTGTCTTTAGGGTCAATTTGTTTTTGTTTGCCTGCACTAGCCCTCTTATACTTTATCATAGCAAGTGGAAGAAGGACCCACAGTAGAGAGATTTTCAATGCAAATTAAGTGGGATCCTTTTTCTAGCAACTGTCTGGGCCAAGCTAGGTCAACACTATTCGAGTGCACCTTTAAATTGTTCTTCTTATTATGGTTAATAAATCTCCTGCTATGGTAAAGGCAGAACCATTCAAATGCTTTAGCTACTTCCCATGCAATCCACTAAATGCTTCTCTTCTCAATGCTGAATGGTAAGTCCACAATCTTCCCATCCCGAAGCAGCCATATTAGTTTGCTTCGTGCATTCTGCTGCAGTCATGGAGGAGCACGATTTGCAACCTTCCTCCTTCTGTTGCACAAACAGAGGGTTATAAGAAGCAGAAAAGAACACCCATCTAATTACATTATGCATCAGCTGGGAATGCAGCATGCTGTCTGCATGACACCGGCTGGTGTTGGAACAAAATAATTAGAGAAACCCCGCTGCCAATTCTTTCACTTTACTTGATGAAGTCTGATTGGGGAGGTTTTTAAAAACCTAATTGGGCAAGCCATATTATAAGATAGGTAGGTGATTGCAAAGAACAGGGCACTGCTGGTAAGATGAGCATGCCTTCTATTACTGTGAGGGCTTGTGAATGCTACTGATCCAAAAGCTTGCCTTTTGTATGGTCTGGAAGCACAAGATGATCTCAGGTACATTGTGTGATGTTACAAAATGTTCCAGTGCTTGATATAGAAATTGAGTTCAAAAGTCAATGAAATTACTTCCTCACGAGAGGAAGAGAGGGTGGTTGCACTTGCTTCTGGCTTATCTTTCCCTTTGTAGCCATCTCTGTCACAAACTTGTTTTCGAGCTTGAGGGGCTCTTTGGAACCATGTGGGAAGTGGCAATGGGGGACGCCGAATGAAGAGGAACTGGCAGAAGGAACCGCACTACTTTTTCTCCAACAGCAAGCTTCCCTTTCATACCATGCACTAGAGATGGGCACGACTCAAAAAAATGGTGTTTCGTTTGTCGTTTGGTCGTTTAGGGGTCCGTTTCCATTCGTTTCCGTTTTCGTGAGTTTTTTTGCAAAAAAATTCATTTTTGTTTTGTTATGTAACGAAATGAAAAAATGAAAACAAAAACGAAAAAATTGCTGTTTCGTTACTATTTAGCACAATTCAATGTATTTGCCGTAACGAAAATGAAGCGGTCGACAAAATTTTTCATGTTTCGGGTCGTTTCGTTTCATTTTGGAGTCAAAATTTGTTTTTCAGTTCGTTAGGTAATAAAACGAAAAACAAAAACGAAAATGAAAAATCACTCATTTCGTGCCCATCTCTACCATGCACTTCCATTAATGGAAGTAGATCCTTCATTTGACACAGGAGTAAATCTGTACTCCGGCTCTGTGAGAGATTTAGAATTTGTAGTAATACTGATGAGACATAGAGGCTATTTATAGGTGTTTAAAAAGCAAATACTCTCCGGTTTAAACAGGATATTAAACTTTCTATACTTGAATCATATAAGTATCTTTGACTGTGCTTTGCATGTGCAAAACTGTAGCATTGAGTCTTGCTCCTCAGTAGACATGTATAAAACTCACATGTCTTAAAGTTGCTGCCCTTCAGCTCACTGCTGTGTTGTAGCCTCCAGCAGAACTGGCAAAAACTTTATTTTTTCAGTCAGGATCTAAGCAGTACGTAGGGAATCTAGAGAATGCTGCATTAATGAAATGCCGATAATACTGTATTGTAAATGTGTCTAATCTTTGATATTGATTTCATTTAATGTTTAAAACTTGATACCGCTGTACAGTTTTAAATTGCTATAGGCTACCTTGGGTTTCCTATGGGGAGGAAGGCTGAGTATAAATGATACAAATAAATTAATAAACTGAATGGTGCTTTACACACGGTGGTAATAATGTTCAGGCTGCTAAAAGATGCTTGCATATGCAGGGCCAGTGCCAGGCTTTTTTCCACCCTAGACAAGACTAACTACTTGCGCCCCACCACCACCAATTTTCAAAAACAGACACATTTTCAAAAACAGAAAGTACAAAAGTTGAACTTGTGAAAAAAGTGTTTTAAAAACCTGAGATAACAAGTAATAGAACTCCTCTGAGTTCAGTTCTGCACCCCTCTCAGGTCTGCACTCTAGGCAGTCACCTAGTTTGCCTAGTGGTAGCTCTGGCACTCAGCTGCCTAGATGCCCCAACAACATCCAATCTTGCCTGATTTTGGAAGCTAAGCAGGGTCGGCCCTGGTTAGTACTTGGATGGGAGACCACCAGGGAATACCACCTGGAGTAGGAACTGGCAAACTACTCCAGTATTCCTGCCAAGAAAACTCCATGGACGTGGGGTCACAACTGTAACTACACAACACACATAGCTCTGGCCCTATGCCCATGCAGAGGTGGCCCCCTTGGAACAGAACAATGGTAGCTCCCTAATGTATAGGATTCCCTTGTGGTCAACAAGGATTCTTGGTTGGACATGATCACAAACAAGCCTTCTGTGGTTGAATCAGAATTTTTAAAATATACTTTATCATCTTTTCTGCCTCTGACCCAGACCTTTCCCTCTCAAAGTAGCAAATCTGCAGAAGGAAAACATCTCAAATGATTGTTACACTTCACTTTCTGTCATTTTAAGAAGGGTGGGAATGTATGTGTTTGCATTCTGTTCGGAACGGGATCATTTAAAAGAAAACAAATAGTTGTCACTTTCCTCTGATGTGCCAGTGCTAAAGGGATGGTAGAAATTAAAGAAATACTCGGTGAGAGAAACAATTCCTAGACACATTTTTCTCATTTGGTTGGTTATAGGAAATACATTGCTATGCTCAGCCTTGATATAGTGCATGAGGATGTCCAGAAAAGAAAAGTAACCATTCATTATATGCAGTGGAGTAGCTGCACTAGTCTCTAGACTAGATGGAAGTCACATTATAATCTGTTTTCCTGCAGTATATCACTACAGAGGTAGCAGTGAGTTAATTGGGGCACAAAGAAGCCTTAACAAGTTGGCAGGTAATAAATTCCCATTGGTTAAGATACAGCAACAGGACAGAAGCTGGCACATTTACATAAAAGAACTCCATTAGAACCTGGCAAAAATGTCACTTTTCTGATGAGTATGCAATGACTTTGGAGAGCACCCAATTCAGCTTGGATTTGATTGTGTATCTCAGTTTAGATATCTACATGTTCTTACTTTTTATTGAACAGAAGTGGAAAGCGACAGATAGTTGTAACTTTTTTTCTCTATTTTCCACTATTCCCTTAGGAGGTGATTAGAGCTGTGAAATTTCAGACAAAATAGGAGCAAGTATTTTGTGGTACACACATTTAAATGTTGATTCTCTTTTTAAAGGGATCTGCTGGTGCATGGATGTAGGTAGGTAGCCAGGCTGGCTGGCTGAAAGAATGAAATGACTTTTTTTTTCAAGGATAGCAGCCTGTTGTAATTGGATTGTGCATGCCAATATGGGGAAGTACCAATTCATGGAGTTTTGTACAATAAGCTTTTACAAGTGTGGGGATTTTCCCGTAGTACTTCTATGCACAATTGTCATGAAAATGGCATATAAAATAAGAATAGACGTTGCCTCAGTTAATAATTGACCATTTCATAAGTATAGGGGAAGCCGCTTGGTAGAAGGGAGTGCTCAAATTGGAAAATGTTTGCTTCCCTTTATCTCCTTCCATGAGATTTTTACTATTTACATGAAAATGGCATATTAGAGATGGGCACGAAATGAGCAATTTTTCGTTTTCATTTTCATTTTTCGGTAACGAAACAAAATGAAAATGAAAACGAATTTTTTGCAAAAAATCACGAAAAATGGAAACGAACCAAAACGGACCCCCTAAATGACAAACGACAAACGAAACACCATTTTTTTTAGTCGTGCCCATCTCTGTGGCATATTTCACAACAGTAGCTCTGGGCTGGAAACTTGCAACACCAGATGAATAGATTGGAGGTTAGGGAGCTTTAAATGACCAAGAACATCTTAAGACTTCTGGTTTGTTTATTATCTTGTTGGGAGCAACTTCATAAAAAGTGCAATAGGGATGGGGATTTAAAGATGTGATGTACAACATGGCAGAGGCAGAAGGACCGGGACAAGCATCCAGGTCTACTTCCTTCTAGATACCATAGACCTCATCTGAACAATTCTAGCATTTCTGCTCTTGGGAGGGAGAATTAGCAATCAGCTTGAGCATGGGAGCAGTCTGGAAATATATTATTTCATTATCTCTCCTGAAAGCACTGGAAAGAGAGAGTCCTTGTTCCTGTTTTGACCAAATCCTGCTTTGATTTGCATGCTTGTCAAAGCTGTCCAATAACAGCCCAATTTACTTCTAGATTCAGAAAGGATTTCTGCAAATCTAAAGCCTACCCATAGGAGATAGGAACCTGGGCAATCACCCATGACAGTTTATACCAACATTCTAACAGAAGTCATCCCAAAAGCATGTGAGTTTGGGATATAATACAGAATATACTTCTCCCTCTTTTCAATAACTTAGAATTTGTTCCACAGCTGGTCTTCAGCAGGAACATCCTATAAAACAAGCTCTACAAAATCAAAGGGGAGTGCTACGATGACTAACACCTTCCATTCACTTATATTAATTAAGCGGGATATGCATGTGTTCCGATTAGCAAGTGAACTCAATTAACAATTTTAATGGATACAAAATGATGAAACAGGTATATTCATTATAGTTAAAAGGCCACTGTGTAACAAAAAGTGTAATTAGAGGTTATTTGTATGCCAGGGAGTAGGGCATCTCTGACATTTGTGATAATTACTATTCACTCCTTTTTGTTGTCGGTGTGCGGTTAGAACACATGTGAAAAGTGGTTGGTTTTGCATGCTTCTTGGGGAGGAGAGAGACTTATTTGTATATTGTGTTCAATTTATGGTGTTACTGATGTTTTTGAGAAAGAGCACCCTGGCTAGAGAGGCTACAGTTGGGAAACCGATTATGTAGCTTTCAGAAAGGATCAGAATTTGCATGGCTACTTTTATTTATTTGGCGATCTTCAGGGACCATCCTCAGCTTAGAGGTGCTTGGTGCCACTTCATTTCCAAGTGAAGCTTAGGTAGCCCTCTCACTTTTATATATAGTAGGGCCAGCCCTGCATTCACATCCATAAACATGATTTCTTGGGGCTCAGCATAGGTTGGTAACATGTTGACCCAACTTCCTGAAAGGAGTTCTCTGCTTGGAAAAAGGGAAGAGATGATTGGCGCCCCTTAGTTTCTTTAGGTCCCTTTAGTTACACTTCCAAAGTGAAGCAACAAATGTGGGGAATCCTAGATGCCAAATTGTTTTGTAATCTACAAAGAAATTAAGAATTTAGGGCGTTTAAAATATGAAATTCATTGCTGGGTTCTTCTGTGCTTCTGTGACCTTGGGACGCTGAATGCAGGCGTAAGTCACGGTGGAAAGTTCACACCTTCATATCTTCTCTTGCTATTGAACATGTCAAAGACCCACTCTTTGGCCCCATAACTTTCTGCATCCCACAGTGTTATGCCTCAATTGAAAAGTGTTAAGTTTGTGGAGTCTCTCTCTGCAAGCCATAACAATTATCGAGCGGCTTCTTTCTTAAACAAGTAAAATAATATCACATGCATATAGCTATGCAAAAAAATCCCCATACCTACAAATCAATATGAGTTGTTCTTTAACTTCAGAGACCAAATTCTGAATTCATTTTCTTGAATATTTTCAGAAAGATCAAAATGATGTTGTGGAAATCCAGTGGACCCTTGTATAACAAACAGTTTGTATAACATAAAATCTGTACAACATAAAAAATTCTGGAGATAGAGGAAGTTTGCTTAACAGAATCGCCTATGGGGTGAATCTGCACAACATAAAAATGGTTGCAATTAGGGATTACTCCATTTTCAATGCATTCCTATGGGAAATTTGCATAAAGGAAAATTTGCATAACATAATTTCATTTGGAACGAATTAATTCCTTTATACAAGGTACCACTGTGGTTGAGATAACAATAATTCAGAAGCAGATTGACAACCAGTGAATTGGCAGTCTATTATCAGCAGCCATAGGCAATGTCAGACTCTCTCAAACAAGTAGGGCGAGGATGGCTAAAGATTTTTATCCTCCCTTTCTTCATCAAAGAATTTCCTGCCAGGGATCCTCCTCCTAGATGCACTCCAGAGGCACAGACCAAAAGGCCTGACTCTTCCACTGCTTCTCCCTCAAGTTTAGTCCTTGCCAGAGATTTTCATATCCGTCCCTGCCACTCCAGAAGACCCAGCCTGCTCCTGTTCTTCTTAATTTTCCTGGGTACACAATATATCAAGCTCCTCTGTAGGCTACTATCCTCCCTTGCTCATTCCTTCCAGGTTCCTAGTAATAGTGAGCTCCCCCAGGCTCTGGAGGGTTTGCAGAGCAAGGGTAGATGGCTTGTCTGGAGCACTGGTGGTGACCCCCTCATACTAGTACATAGGTCAGAGGGACAAAGAAGATGTAAAATGTGACTGGCAACAAAAAACATTATAATATAAAAACAAGTTCAGTTCCCTTCCATCTGATCTATCTCCATATATTGTGCACACAGATCCTAACCTGATTTGATTTATATACTCAGCATTCACCTGCAGATTCTTGTCCATGGGATTCTTTTTCAAATGAATCTGTAAGCCTTCCATCTCTTCTGTGTAACTCTTTAATTCACCATTTCCATCTTTTCCATTTTATTATGGTCACATAATATATCACTTCATTGACCTTTCAATATCCTTAATCCTGGTTTAAATTTAGCTTTAATTTGTTGAATCTTATGAAAGAAATGTCATGCTTTTCTTCATGTCCTCCTCTTTTATTTCTTTGCAGTGGTTATTGTAACAGGTCTTTTTTTGTATTTGGCACTTGCTGAAAAGTTGTGTTTAAGAATCTAACCTGATTACTGTGCTGTCCCTACTTCCTTTTACTTCTTATATGTCATTAACAATTTGAAAAGCTTCACCAATCACCTCTCTAGACTTTTATTTTCTTTTGACTATAGGAATTCTCATTTTTGCATCTTTCTCTGATAATAGCTCTGGTTTCAATGTGCAATTTTTTCATATTTGTAGTCATTTGCATTGAGTAACTCTCTTCTGTTTGGATAATTTGTGTGCAGTGCAGTCCTCATAAATCTGTTCTAATACAGATTTGGCTATGTAGCTTATGTAGATGGCTTTCATGAGTATCCTATGACCTCAATCACAAAACTTCTCTTCTTGTGCAGAATAATTTTGACTTCAATTGTCATTGTAGCTGATCTTACTATGTCTTTACCTCTTGAGTTATGAATTTCTCTGTATTACAATAATTTTGTCTTTTGAGCAAATGAGCTTTGAAGCGTAGTACTTTTCAAACACAGGTGCATTTCCAGTTTCTATTGAATTTCATTTGTTTTTTTTTTTTTTTTTTTTTTTTTTTTTTTTTGTACAGAGATAAAATGCTTGCATGGTCATTTTGATATGATATTGTTTAAAGTAACTATAGGCTGATTTGATTATTCTAATTTTTTTACTCCCACCTTTTACACCTTTTAAACTACTTCTAGTGACTTTTATTATGTCTTCCTTAGTAAACAAGCAAACAAACAAGTTTTGAAGCATGAGTTTCTTGATAGCCTGTAAAATGGTGCTGGAACATGTCAGTTTTCCTCTTAACATTTCTGTTTTTTTTTTAAAGCTGCATCTAATTATAAGATTAGTTTTAAATATAAAATAATTTATTCAGAGCACACAAAGTCTTCCCTTTTCTTATAATAAAATCTGTTGTATACCCAAGCTTCACACATGCTCCACTGCATATGCCTGGGCTCCATGTCAAGTTAATTTTTCAAAAGAAGTGTTCACTCCATATATAGGCTTCTTCTGTTTCTACTGAAATTAACATTTAAGCTTTTGTGAACAAGGGAGATCTTCATAGGCCATGAAAAAGTTATTTTTGGACTATGACTTTCCACCAGCGCAACCACCTTCACTTCTTTTTGAATAAAATCATACCCTTGAGAGTTAACATATTCAGGCAACTGGATCTGCAAGTACATCTCAGTAATAATATTAATTACAGAACTGGAGAGATGAAAGGGACCCAATGGATAATCCAGTCCAGTCCTGTCAAGGAGGCACAGCAGGTCATTGAACTCCCATCCTCTGGCTCCAAAGCTAGATATCTGAACTGCTGAGCTATCCAGCTTGCCAAGCTCATATGATTGTCCTTACAATAGACAGTGGATACGAACAGTGTGGAAAAGGTCTTCAAAGGTTTAAGAAGAGAACTGGAAATTATCCAGGTTGAAACTCCACAAGTGTCTCCATTTCTGTTGAGCGTTTGTAGAAAACTCTTTTTTGTAGGAAACTAGTAGGTTACCTGGCTAGCAGCACACATCTCCTGATCTTCACCAGAAGATGCTTCCCAATGTGACTGGTAGGATGGGCTTGCCAAAGAATAAATGCTGAGTTAAACGTAGGTGGGGTTAGATAAATGTGACATAGTTCTCTTTCTCTCCTGCAGTGAAGATGATTCCCAATGCCTCAACATTTAGGCTAGCATCCTATGCAGTTTCCACTGAAGGGAATGTCCTACCATATTATTTGGGATCTTTACCATCCCTTCTATCCTCCAGTTGCTGGGCTCTAACTGGTGAATGGAAGAATTGCTTCCTGTAATCATTGTGGACATTGATGACCCTCCTTGTGGTAAATCTTGAAAAGACAAGGCCCTGTGCTTATGGCAAGTGTGTACACAGATTTTTCCCTGTGACATGCACCAAATGTTTTCAGATGCTAGAAATGTTCTGTACTTATTGCATTTGGTAGATATCTGTATTAGAACCTTTCACTGCTACTGAAAATATTCTGCACTTTATCCTTATGAACTATTAAACTATGGCAATCTTTAATAACTATTACGTTGGTGTAGTAAGGCTTGTTTGGGTTATTGACAACACTTGCAACTTTTGAAGAAGTATAAAAATGTAAATTGCCACATCACTTTTTTTTCACACTTTGAGCTTTGCAAATGCAAAATGTCTTCTGGGTCTATTCTTGGAAGGCAGCTAGATGATCATCATGCTGTTGAATTGGCCACATGCTACCCAGAATGTTGACAGTGCAATTAACTCCACTGAAAATAATAAAGAAGTATTTTCTTTGCTCATAGAAATTGATCCTGTTTTTAGGCTGCTTAGCCGCTATAGGTTCCTAAATTAGAAAGAAGATAGAACAAATTAATGCCACAAAAGAATTTTATTTGTGGCTCACCCATTGTTCCCTTTATAGCTGTCATCATTGGTTCAGTGTTTTGAAGACAAGACACACTGCTCTAAACTGATCATATTCATATATGATCAGTGGGGCCAACCAGAGAACTCTTGGTAGTGGGGCGGCTAAAAAAGTCTTGTAAATAAATAAATAAATATAATATTTCTTTTAGAAATTCATCCTTTTGACCTGCAGTCAGTCACAGATGCAAGATGCTGCCAACACGCTCCACAGCCCTCCGAAGCTGAAGACCTTCTGTGCCTCTCTTCTGGGTTGGTGGCAGAAACCCAGAAGCAAGAGTGAGCGCCATCAGCAGGGGAGGAGATGCAAAAGGATGCCCAGTCACAAGGCAGCACGGAGTGAACTGCAAGGTCAGAAGGGCTATGGGACCTGGCCTTGGGGCTAACATTGAGTATTAGGGTAGAGCTCCCTGAGTTGTATCGTCAGGATGGAGTACACCTGTCTGATGGTGGCCTCATGATTTTCCTGAGTGACATTCAGTGGGGCCTGAAGTTTGAAGTTTCAGCCTCTGTTGGGGGCACGAGGCATACTATGTAGCCCTACACCGTGGCAGGTAGTGGTGGAAGATGGTAAAAATAGGGAGTTCAGTGACACCAAAGGAGTGTAGGCTGGCCCATCTCTCACATTTTGAAGGCCTGGAGGACTCGTCTCTGACAGCTGGTGGGTCCCACAGGTGGCAATTGCCCAGAGCCAGTAGCCTTGGACGGTCGTCGCTTGTGGTGACACTCAGTTACTATTTACTGAACTCCCCTTATGGTCTGGAGCTAGGCCAGCTCCAGGCTCAGATTATGCTTCTGTCCTACTGCAGGCCCTCCCTTTAAATGGGCATTTATTTGTTATATGTTAATAAAGTGTGGGCCATGTTTTCACCCATTTATTTGTGTCTCACCTCATTTCTCCAGGCTGGTTGGAGAATGTTTTATAGTTTTAATATATTGTTCTATGCCACACAGAGACCACTTGGTAGTGGGTACAACTAAAAAAAATTATGTAAATAAATAAATAATGCAACCTTTTTAATTTGTGCTCTGTGCTTCTTCTCCAACATATTACAGAAAGAAACAGTCTGGAAAATGTTATATGGCCACACTCCATCCAAAATTCTTGATATAGAAAAAGGGAGCTTAGTGCTATGTATAAGACTAAAGTCCTACCTGTTATTCTCTGGATGACCTGAATTCTGGTTCCCTTGAGAGTTCTAGTCCTGAATTTCTGGATGGTGCATAGTTAGGGGATGATGGGACTAAATCAGTTCTCTTTGAAACACTCACAAAATTCATTGTAGTGCTTGAAAGTACATTCTTTTCTACCAGTGATAACTAAAATGTTTTCCCATTTTACTGAAAATGGAAAGAATTTTATGCAGTCTCCTCTCAGTGCAGACTTATTGCTTATGAAGTGGAAATGGGGAATAGTGATTGCTGGACTCAAAGGCTGGCTTGGATCACCATTAGCACATACTCCCAAAGTGGTGAGCTGGAGACTAGAGATGGGCACGACTAGGGAAAATGACGTTTTCGAGTTGCCGTGTGTCGGAGGCAGCCCGTTTCGGCTCGTTTCCGTTTTTTGCGAAAATTCGCAAAAATTAGTCGGTTCGTTTTTTCGTTTTTTTGTTGTCGTTAGTACTGGTTTGGGGGGGGGGGTAGCGGGCTCCTGGAGGCAGCTGCAGGAGTCAGCCAGAGCCACAAGTGACGGACTGGCAGACTCTTTGCACCCGCTGCATCTCACATACTTGCATGTAGTGCAATGCAAGTAGATCTGGCTTAGGGTTAAGATGGGTTAGCGCAAGGGCTAGGGTTAGGCTAGTGATGGGTGAGGTTAGGGTGAGTATTGGTGTGCACCTCTGGGTGCCTCTCTGACCCACTTAGAAGGACAGTGTACTGGCGTATGGGTTAGGCTTAGGCTGAGGGTTCGGGTTTGGGCTACGATTAGTGGGCTGTTTATGCCCGATTGGCACATCCCAGAAGTCTCTGTGGTCAACCTAGCCAAGTGGCCATGCGATTGGTGGAAAATTTGCATGGTCCACTCCCATGGGCGAGCCCATCATTGTGAATGCGCAGGTGTAAAAAAATAAAATAAAATAAAATAAAATAAAATCAACGGAGACTTTTTTTCCAAGAAAAACCCACTGCTGCTACTGTAAAAATTCAAGCATTTAAAATAGCTAATTTTCGCATGTTTCTGTGGTGCTTTGGTGGGGTTTTGGGCAACGATTTCAAAAAAAATATTGCGGTCGCCATTTTGGATCCCCTCGCACTGCATGGCAAATGGATGCGCCCTCCCAGCCTGGTACCAGCAGCGCAACAGTAGCAATAGCCAAGGAGAGGGGGGCGGGGACCCCCCCAAATAAAACACCCTTCTGGCCTGGTAGGTGCCCTCAGACAGTTTTCGCCTGCTTTTAGGGCCGGGAATCGGTTTTTTTTTTTAACTTTTAAAAACTTTTTTTTTGTGCCGCTTGGCATCGCGCAATTGCGCGATGCAAGGAACGACCACGACAAATCAGACCAAAATTGTTCGTTTGTCGGTTCGAGCTCGAATTCTGGCGGAGTAATTCCCGTTACCGTTTCCATAGAGTAACGGATACGAGTAATGGAAATGGAAACGGGATTACCGCTAAGTCGTGCCCATCTCTACTGGAGACTGTAAATGATACCATCAATGCCATCCACTTTTCCCTTCTCAGATCCCCCTTGTCAAACAGTAAGTAGAAAAGGTTTTGTTCTCTTACTTGGTAAGTCCTCCTTTGTCCCTATAATGCCTCTGGGTGCTTACTAGTACACAGTGCTTCTTACCTTTCCTTACCACCTCTACACCTACCCAGAAACAATTTGGGTCAAAACAGACCAAATGAATTCTTGATTCCAATCCAATCATTCAACAGTGTAGTAGTTATCTATGGAATCATGAAGGGAAAAAGAACCCTCCCCAATTTGGCCAAGGAGAGATCTAAGTGTTTTAATATGGGTAGAGCTCCCTTACTCTGCTGAGGGTCAAATCCTCCTGGAGGCTTATTGCATTGCTAGGTCCCCTTTTCTCTGCTTGTTCTTACTGCAAAGCAACAGGCCTTCATCATCTCCCTGTTTATCAGCCAGCACAAGATCTTGCCTGGCCTAGCATGCCATCCTGGGAAGAAGGCCAAGGCCAAGCGGTCCCTGCAAAATGCAATGAGTAGAGGAGAATTGAACTGCTAAATACTGCTATTAAGGCAAGCCAAGACGAATATGCTGGATGAAGGTATACGTTTATTTTTTTCCTGGAGAACTTGTACTTCGGATGCTCGCTGTCAGAACTGCATGCCCTTGAAAAAGCTGTTGCATTACACACCATTTCTAGTTCTCAAGGATTTATCATGGACCAGCTCCCATGGGGCTGCATGTAGGAGAATGAAGAGTCAAGGCCAAATGCAATGCCAAAAAGAAAATAACTGTATTAGGGCTTTTATATTTTGGCTGGCTGCACTTTTTCATCCCAGTCACTGTTCTTTGAAATTTGTTCAGCTGAAATATGTGTTAGTGGACGTAGGTTTGCAGCCTTACGTCATCTGCTTCGCAGTAGGATTCTTGCTCTTCACTTGATTGATTAGACAGTTAATTACAACCTTCCTAACAGCCTGATCCTGAACATGTAGACATTACGGACATGGAAGTTAATCCCTCTCAATTCACTGCTCGGGAAATCTGCTAAATATGCAATTCGACACATGTTATTTTGAAAGAGACTCACACTGAATGGGCATTTCGGCATGCCACTGGAAATGCATTTTGGATAGGTTATAGTAGGATAATGGCTAGGGTATACGTATTGGTTTAATTTTTGTCTGCCTAGTGTAAAGCACATCACGGGAAAGGGTGCTTATTTCATCTAGCTGTTTGAATGCACGCCTTTGTCTCTCTGTACTCTGGTTGACAATGCATTTTCATTCTCACTACTGAGCAAAATGCATCTGAAATATTATCATACACTTTATCACAGTTTCTAGGAAAAGTGCAAACTGTATGCTGGTGGTCAAGCCGAATGCTTCCTTTATTGAAATGAACCACTATCTGGGAGAATGTTTGTGTCCTATGAGGAACAATACAGAATAACAGCCAAGAACGAGGTGTGAGCAGAAAGGTGTAACACAGCATTTCTCTGTGAGTGGCAATAATGTTTTCCATGGCTGCTTCTACTGTATCTGACTTGGAAGCAGTTTCTGTAGAAATGACTAAAAGAACTGAAGGGAAAACAACAACAAAGTAGAAAATATTTCAGTGCTGTGTAGTGGCCTCATCACAGGGTTTTTCTATTTTTCGATAATTTCATATTCTTACCAAGAAAATAATTTTATTAGCATATACAATGGAACTTTTTAAAGTTCATCAGATTTATGACAAATATGCCACTTTTAAACTACCTTAGCATTCTGGAAATCTGCTGAATGAATTGAGAAGTTTCATAGCGGGTAAAAATCAACGAAAAGAATAAGTGGTCTTATGCTTGATTGGGGTGCAAGAAGAACCAGCCATGTCTTTACTAGGATTATAACTCTGTTTAGTTAAGAATATTTCTTTTCCTCAAACTGCTTCAGTAGCTTTTGTGGTATATGTCTAATGCAATTCCAATTGCAATTCAGTTCTCCCATGGTACTGATGCTTTTGGTCCTTTGCATTTGCTTTTCAGAATTGACCTTGCCTACAGCTTCTCAGCACTAGTGCGTATTTTTGTCAAGGTTCATTGGAGAGGAAAGTGTGACTGGAACTCAAATAGAAACTTCCTCTTCTTTCAATTCTTTTACAATTTTGAGGTGTCCTATGGCTTCCTTTTGCCCTAGGAAAGCATCTTGTAAAATGTAATATATGTGATCCTCCACAATATCTGAAGGCCAATTCATTTTGGCATGAAGGTGAACCTGGGATCTCAAAGCATATGTCAAGAGGACATAAACTCTGCCAAATTGTAGCAAGGTAGCAAATATTCCTGTGCTATTCTCTGGAAATTGTATATTTTCAACATGGCAGCTGTTGTATGGCATGATTTGCAGAGATCTTTACTATATGTGCAATTGTAAGCAAACTAGCAATGAAAATACTTAAAGACTGCGGGCAGCATCACTCTTATTATGCACTTAATTTGGCTTGTTGTTATTGGTCTGCTATTACAAACGGAACCAGTTTTCCTTCTCTATTCACAGTATCTAGATCCTCCTTAATTTCCACATGCCAAATGTTCCAAGGAAAAAGAATTTCAATGTAGAGCTTTTGTGAAGTACCCAGATGTTTAGCAGTTCCATTTCCATAATGTAGAAGACTTTAAAATAAGTTAAAGGAATATGTGAGCTCAAGGGACTCATGAAACTTTGTGTGGAATCCTGTTGTGCAACTCGATGCCATGTAACTCTGATGCATCATCATCTGCAGCTGTTCGGGGGAATTAGATTTTTCCTATATTCCTCCCCACCTGCCAGTTCCTAGTGTTCTCTTTTGTCCTAGAGAATCCTTTGGAGGCTTTGGAATGGAGGAGGGAACACTTTACTGCCCGAATACTGCCAACCCTGGCCCCTATTCCTGCTGCTAGGAGCAAAATCAGCAGTTTACAGGCATTATTCTTTTTTCCTAGCACTCAGCAGTTCCCAAAGTCTTTGTCAGGTCAAAAGGGATACATGGAATCTGGGCGAAGGGCAACAGGAAAAGTGTAATTCCCCAGAAACAGCCACAACTGATGACATCATTGCAGCTGCACAGCATGCAAAAGAATGCCAGCCATTTTGTGTCAGTGTTTAATTTTCTTAAATAGAAAAACTGGGAGTGTAGGTAACTGTCATGGTTTAAGAATTTTCCTGACAACACATGGCCCAGAGAGAGCATTTTTTTCCTAAGGCGGTTACTTCACATCCTACTTCATTCCATGATTACGTTCATTCCATGACAGCGTTGTTTGTGGTCACATGGTTTTGTCCTTGTACAAACCCTGTTTTTGTTTACCCATGGGCGTGATTACTTGACTCGTGACAACTGTTACTTCACGTCCTTGTTTTGTGACAACTACTGGATTTCCCTGGCTTCATTTAGCTTTTTTTAAAATTGTCAGGCTTCTGTTTTTTGATATTTTGATTCCCCACTGTGGGTGCAGGGGCTGTCTTGGGAAGCCCGGTAGGAGGAGCCGGGCGAGCCCTCACCACTTGCCGCAGGCGAGTGGTGGTAGTGGTGGCGGCATGGGTGGTGGGCGAGACACCATTGCCCTGAACTCCGCACTCTGCGGGCTGGCAGGTGAACAGGCAAGGAGAGCTCAGCCCCGTCTCTGGGTCCCGAGGAGGATGGACCTACGCCTGACAGTGGCTCTTCGCCTGACCTTTCAAGAGCTGCCTTCTCCTGCAGGGACAGGTGGGCAGCCGAGCCTGGCCTGGCGCAGGAGTTCCAGCTGGCTTTCTCGGTTGTTGGAGTATTCCTAGAGCAAAAGGGGGAATCAGCCATTGCTGTTATTTCACATCTCTTGTCTCAGAACAGGAACTGGGAACAAAGTGTGACAACAGAATTCCCCAGCCCAGGGGCAGGTACGGCTTGTCACACTCTGTTCCCAGTTCAGGGGGTGTGGTCAAGATGAGATTCTGCTGTCACGCTATGGATGTGAGTAAGTTTTTTTCATACTGGTCCCAAGTGAGACAGCAAAGAGGGATGAAAGGGATGTGAAGTAATGGCCAAAGTTCAGTTTTATTGCACAAAAAAACCTCTCTCTATAATAGAACAATATATCTATTATCTCTAACATCTTTCACTGTTAAAGCAAAAGTTTTCTCCACAGCATTGCAACTGGAAATTCACAGGTATCCAACCAACCAACCAACCAATCAAGGTTAACTATTTCTCTTGAAAAATGTATGTCCAGTATCTAGATTACATGAATTTTATGTGCATGTAATATGGAGAAAATGGACTTGGAGATGATTTTTCATAGCACTAGAATTTCTCATTGAAATCCTCCCCATGTGCTATGTGCATAATATTTAAGCTACGTCTTTTCAGAAAAAGTTCAGAAGGTCTTTTTGATTGTGGATTCTCTGGGAATGTAGAGAAAATGGGGGGGGGGGGAACAACCCTTCCCTCCTCAGAATAGGGCATTAAAGAATTTCTTCTTCCCAACTGGGCTTTCTTCATAAAGCAGGGATATGGAACATGTCTCCCTTCTCAGTGCTCCCACTGTCCCCATGCCACCTCAGAATTTCAGCACCATATTTCTGGTAAAACAGCACTTTTCAGATTAAATGAGCACTCAGTTTACTGCAAAATTAAAACAAGATGTGTGGGAAACACTTTCCATATTTTAAGACAATTTTTACTTCTGGAAGCTACCCAAAATTAGCTTTAAAACTTGGCAACATTACCCACACTAGACTCTAAGTGTGAAATGGCCATTGAATCTGGAATACAGTGTTTCAGAACAGGATCAGCCTACCCATCAAGAGGGCGCGGTGGCTCAGCGGTCTAGAGCACTGAAACTGTCAGCTGCAAAGTTGACGGCTTGGCAGTTCAAATCCTGGGTGCCATGCAGCAGAGTGAGCTCCTGTCGTTAACCCCATCTCCTGCTAACCTAGCAGTTCAAAAGTGTGTAAATGCAAGTAGTAGATAAATAGGTACCACCATAAAAAAGCGGGAAGGTAAACGAGTGTTTCCTTACACCTTAAAAATGGAGATGAGTGCCACCCCTAGAGTCAGACACGACTAGCACACATGTGCTGGGGGGGGGGCTTTACCTTCATCTTACCCATCAAGAAGGATAGTGACAATGCAGAATATGTTCACAGGTGGATGGCCAAGATGGTCAAATCTCATGAGGAAGGATTTCAGAGTTTGAAAATCCAAATATTGAGAGCTGAATGGTAGCTTTTCTTCAAATTGTAGAATCATAGATGATGAAGCTGAAAGGGGGCTATAAGTCCATCAAGTCTAATCTACGTTCAGTGTAGGAATATAAATCAAAGGGTATCTGCCAGTTGACTGTCTAAATTTCCCTTGAATGCCTCCAGTGTCAAAGCAGTCATTGCCTCTCAAGGTTCCAGAGCTGTACTGCTTTAACTGTTTGGAAGTTTTCCTGATATTCTACTGAAATTTTGCGTCCTGTAACTTAAGTCCATGGTTGTGTGCCCCACATTATGGGTTGATCAAGAATAGTTCCTGCCCCTCCCCTGCCTTTCAATTATTTGGAAAGTACTTACCTGATCTCCCCCCAGTCTTCTTTTCTCAAGGCTAAACATGCCAATCTCAGTCTTGATAGAAGACCAACTTTGTTTTCTGCTGCTCCCAAGGACCGCCCCAAACCAATGGATTCAAATTAACAAGGAAGAAGATTATTCTATGTAAACATCATCTGACTGTAGGAGATGATTTTTCAGTGGGACAAAGTGCCTTGGAAATTAATGGATTCTCCTTCGTTAGAGGCTGTTTCTTTAAGAATGGATTCCTGCCTTGACACAGCCTTGGCCTGGACCTTTGAGATCTGTTTCAGCTCTACAAAGCTCTATGATTCTGTTTGGACAGCTGATTGTATTTAGAGAGCGGGGAGATTAAAAGATGGCAGCATGCCGATACAGAAAAATCCCACCTGGCCCATAACATGGTCCTACCCATATCTAACCTACTAGGGCCATCCAGTAGCAAATCCTGCTGTGACAGAATGGATTTGAAACATATTAAATATGATGCATCTATTCAAGAAACTTGATCACATGATCCGACTTCTAGAACATGGCCAAACAGCCCAAAACACACCCAACAACTACCAAATTCCCTTCCCTTCCTTTGCCAATAAAAGTAAAAAGAGGAATAGTGGACTGAAACATTAAGAATTCTTTGAAAGGACAGAAAAGAATAATTGGCTGCCTTTAATATAGTGCATGTTAGTATTTTTAATACAGTGGACCCTTGTATAACAAACAGCTTGTATAACATAAAATTTGTACAACATAAAAAATTCTGGAGATAGGGGAAATTTGCTTAACTTAATCGCCTATGGGGAGAATCCGTACAACATAAAAACGGGATCACTCCATTTTCAATGCATTCCTATGGGAATTTGTATAAAGGAAAATGTACTTAACATGATTTCATTTGGAACGAATTAATTCCTTTATACAAGGTACCACTGCACTTGTTTTGTGAAGGAGAAGAGGAATATAATATTGTTGCATTTGGTCTAAAATATTTCATATCTAATCAAAAGAAAAGCACTGTTTGGTTTATGGTCTATGTTTCCACAGATCTGGGATATTAAAACCCTAGATTTAGAGGTTTAAACTAGCTCTGTGATTATTTGCAGTTTCTTCTTAAAATGCAAGAAAGATTCATCAGTGCATTCCTGAATAAATATTGTATATTTTGTGCTAGTTTTCACTGGCATTATCTAGAACACCTGAGAAGTGCTCATGCATTGAAATAAGCCATATGAAATATTTAAGAGTTGTGCATACACATAAAGTGGAATACCTGCACTCTATCAATATGAATAATGTGCTATTGAATCTCCAAAACATACAGGCAGGTGAAAAATTATAAGCAGCAGATGTGGATTGAGTATCCAGGTCAACAAACTCTTTCTTCTTGTATCTTTTCTCTTGGGGCCTTTTTACATGACCCCTCAGATCCGCTGGTCCCTTAAATTCGGACCAGAGATCTTGAGGGTTCGTTGCTGTTCCTCCGTCCCCACCTGCTCCGCACTTCCTTGTTCTGTCTGCGTGAGGGGAGGGAGGGGAAAAAAAGCCTTAAACAGGGACAAAAGAAGAAACCCTTACCTCCCGTGCATGGAAGCTTGCTCCAAGCCCCGGTCTTACTTCCTGGTTGCTCTTAAAGGGGCAGAGGCAAAAGAAGAACAACAAAAAGAAGCGAGGAGAGCTCAGGCACTCTCCGCATCAAATATTTTTCACCTCCCAAAAGCAGGTACTTGAAAGGTGCACTGGGTCGCGCTTAGGTGGGCGGGGTCGCACTTAATTGTCTGCAACCTCCAGACCTGGTGGGGAAACATTTTTAAGGTCCGGAGCTTGCAGCCCTTTGCCGCGGAGCTTAGGGGTCGTGTATAAACGCGCTTGGTTCCAGCTACCCATCAAGTATAATTTCTAGACATGGGCATTTCATTTTGGAAGGGTTCTGGTTCTGAAATGAAAAATGGCAGAACAGCTGCCGTTCAGAACCGGGACCTCACCCCCCCTTCGAGAATGAAATCAACCAGCCTCTTATCTTGTTTGGGGTAGCATGTTGCTAAACTCCAACGAGGAAGCAGCCTCGGACACATCATCTTTCACTCTCCCTGGTGGTGGCCAATCAGGAGCTGTGCAGGGACATGCATCTTCCTGCCTCACATTGAGGGACTTTCTGATTTCGTTCTGGATGGTGGATCCTGGTACCGAGCAGCAGCTGCTCTGCTGTTTTTCATTTTGGAACTGGACCTCTTCCAAAAACAAAATGCCCATGTCTAATATTTTCTTTTCAGTTTATGTGATCATGCATGCTACTATTTATAAACATTAGAAGGGAAAGTTAAAATATTTATAATTAAAACTGGTATTGTTTGAACCACAGATATGCCAAACATTATTGTTTAAATGTACATTTCTTTCTATTGCTTCCTGTGGCTCTAAGGAGAACAGCCAGCCTATGTAGCCACGGGGAAGCATCAGAACCTCCATATTTATTTATTTATTTGATTTATATAATGCACATCTGGCCTGAAGGCCACTCTATAAACAAAACCAATAAACAAAAGCACCCATACTAAAAACATAAACCAACAAAAATATATGCATTATCATAATACACAAAATGTACAAATAAAACCAAAATCAAGCATAAATTATAATCATATTCCCACTTCTAAGTATTCTGCACTTAGAAAACTCTGAAAAGCCTTATTATCATTTACAGACCTTGATCTTTACCTTAATATATTCCATCATCCCAGGGAAGATGGTGGAAAGCCTCATCCAAGAGAAAATCTTAAAACACATAGAAGAACAACCTTTGCTGAGGGAAAATCAGCATGGCTTCCGTAAGGGTAAGTATTGCCTGACAAACTTTTTTAGAATTCTTTGAAAAGGTCAACAGGAATGTGGATTTAGGTGAACTGGTGGATATTGTCTATCTTGATTTTCAGAAGGTTTTTGACACAGTCCCTCACTAAAGGCTGCTGCGAAAATTGCACAGTCAGGAGATAAAAGGGCAGATCCTCTTATGGATTGAAAACTGGTTGAGATCCAGGAAACAAAGAGTAGGTGTCAATGGAAAATTTTTACAATGGAGAGAGATAAAAAGTGGTGTGCCCCAGGGATCTGCCCTGGGACCGGTACTTTTCAATCTGTTCATAAATGACCTGGAGACAGGGATAAGCAGTGAGATGGCCATAGTTGCAGATGACACAAAACTTTTCTGTATAGTAAAAACCAGAGAAGATTGTAAAGAGCTCCAGAAGGATCTCTCCAAACTGGGGAAATGGGCTGCAAAATGGCAAATGCATTTCAGTGTAGCAAATTGTAAAGTAATGCATATTGGGGCAAAAAATCAAAACTTTATGTATCAGCTCATGGGCTCAGCTATCTGTGACAGATCAGGAAAGAGATCTTGGTGTGTTGGTGGACAGCTCAATGAAGGTGTCTACACAGTGTGTGGCAGCAGTGAAGAAGGCCAGTTCCATGCTAGGGATTATCAAAAAGGGGATTGAAGATAAAACAGCCAACATTATAATGCCATTGTACAAAACGATAGTAAGGCCGCACCTGGAGTATTGTGTAAAATTCTGGTCACCGCATCTCCAAAAAGACATAGTGGAACTGGAAAAGGTGCAGAAGAGAGCAACTAAAATGATTACTGGGCTGGGGGACCTCCCTTATGAGGAAAGGCTAAAACATTTGGGGCTCTTTAGTCTGGAAAAAAGGCGCCTGAGGGGCAATATGATTGAGATGTACAAAATAATGCAAGGCATGAGTAAAGTAGATAGAGGGACACTCTTTTCCCTCTCATGAAATACCATAACTAGTGGACATCCACTCAAATTGAGGGCTGGGAGAGTGAGAACAGACAAAATAATTTCTTTTTTACCCAGCGTGTTTTTAGTCTCTGGAACTCCCTGCCACAGGATGTAATGATGGCATCTGGCCTGGATGTCTTCAAAAGGGGATTAGACAGATTCCTGGAGGAATAGTCCATCACAGGTTAAAAACCATGATGGAGATGTGTAATCTCCAGTCTTAAAACCAGGGTACTTTAAGGGCCAGATGCTTGCAGTTGCACCAACTTTCAATGTGTTGATTCTGGAACTGAAACTAAACTTTTAAAAACCGAATCTTAATTTGACTTGTTTATCATATAGGCCTTTTAATTGGAAGTTTAATCATGACTACTGGACTTCTTTTCTTGTGAGATCAAAACATTTCAATCTCACAAGAAAAAAAGTCCTGTTGTCATGACCCAACTTCTAGATAACCTCACTGGGATGACTGAGAATCTTCACAGATAGCTTCTTTAATGGAAACGTCTTTCTGGGCTTTTCACAAATTAAAACCCCAAACAATCTCACATAACAAAGCAATCAATTTGGCAAAATTAATATTGAGAGCATTCGGGTGGGGGGGAGAGAGTTATTTCAGGCAGCTTTGTACAGATCTGTTGTCACTGATTTCCTGAATACATCATTCATTTCATTCTCAATATTTAATAAAATGAGTAGGTGGGAGAGATATTTTGCTTCTGTAAGGTGTGTTGTATGACGTGTTCACCTTTCATTAGTCCATGGTAACTCTGTGTTCTCTTGCAGCAAGGGTAGAAAACTGGCCAAGAAATACCAGTGCTTCAGAAATATCATAAAAACGTTAGATGAAAACCTAGTGCACAACTTCCATCTGGAAATTACAAGGCCAGATGGCACCATAAGTTCCTCAAAGAAAACAGACAGCTGTCGGTGCTTTATGTTTGTATCTGAAGACATTATTTAACCAACTGGCAGCGAAGCTTATTGTATGGCTCAT
Organism: Phrynocephalus versicolor; assembly: GCA_023846285.1. Classification (NCBI taxonomy): domain Eukaryota; kingdom Metazoa; phylum Chordata; class Lepidosauria; order Squamata; family Agamidae; genus Phrynocephalus; species Phrynocephalus versicolor. The sequence continues at coordinate 42,860,664 of JAHTLZ010000204.1, forward strand.
ATTACTGTCAGCATGTAAGTCACCCCTATCAGGAGCACTCTTTCATTTTGTGATTGTGTGAGAGGTAGCTGTGTTAGTCTGTACAAGAATTCCAGGCAAAAATCAAATCAAAACAAAACAAAACAAAAAACAAAAACCCTGTGGCAACTTAAAAACTATTACATTTTAATGTAAGCTTTCTTCAGATATATAGTAGCAAAATGAGGTGTACAATTGATATACTCTTTCATTTTGAGTGTACATAGAAGATTATTGCTTTCACTCAACAGATGTAGCAGGTTTGTGAATGTTCATGCCAGTGGGCCGGGGTGTGATGAGGCAGAGCTGATAAACCTTCAAAGAAGCCCTAGACTTCTCTAACTTGGGCTTTCATTAGGAGACTTACAATATTTTACATCCTGAAAGGGTGTAAAAGACATGTTGGTGATGACAGAGAGACTTCTACTATGTGCATTTGAAAGCCATTATAATATTTGAGAAGGGTTTTCTACTTAATGTGATACATGTGCAAACAACAGAATCTACAAATCAGAGTAAGGCAGTTGAGATAGTAGGTGGCGTAATGAAGATTATGGTGTTGTGCAATCTATACCATTCTATAGTTCTTATTTTAATATATACAGTCATGTCATATAAACTTTACTATGATGGTGATAATCCATTTTTAAAAAGTGTGAAGAAACTGTGTATATGTGTGTATACACACACACACATGCATGCAAACTCATGCATGCATACACGAACACACGCATGCATGCACACACAACCCTAGTTTTTTCTTGCTGTAGAAAAGCAAAGAAAGCAGTCCATTTATTGCTAGACTACATTAACCCAGCATTTATGAGATTCTGGAAAGTCCTGCTCATCTTCCTTGTAACATATTGCTATGGGTTAGGAGCACAACATATTTGTATTTATTCCCGGGAAGGGTGCTTGCACTCATAAGCAACTGAGTTGTGCCTGTTTTATGGTAATATTTTTAATACGTGCACAGTGTGGAGAAAGTAGAGAATCTAAGTTTTATCCCTGTCTTATAATACCAGAACCAAACATCACTCAATAAAGGTAAATGATGGCAGACTGGGGACAGATAAAAGGACTAGTGAGGACAGAGAAAAAGAATTATGCCTCCTTGCATAGAGCATAATTAAGTTGTGGTGTTCCCTACCATAGTAGTGAGTGGCTTTAAAAAGGCTTTGGACAAAATTAATTGAGGACTACGGATGGAACTAGCAGTCATTCATGATGATGATTCTTAATTCCCTTCAGTACCAGGAATAGCACAGTTCTGTATTTCACTATGCTGGAAGACAAGTAGGAGAGTGCAACTAACTCCTTACAACTACTGGATAATAAGATATATATTTTGTTGACATAACGTGGGATTTGTATGCTAGTTATGCTTGTTCAAGTTGGGACCTGTGCTCCAATGCTGGCCGAGGGACTGCTGCAATAACCAATAAAGTTGTGGCCTGGACCTCTATAGAGCAGCAGGTTATGTTTTTGTACATAGATCTAGTTGGCTTGGGGCCTGCTCAGCGCTAGGACACCCATTAAGGAACTGAAGGACTGGGCTCCTCTCACTTCAACTATCAAGCAGAAAGAAATGCTACCTAGTATCAAAAGAAGTCAATAAGAGCTGTTCTTTTCAGTACATTGAGGCTCGTGGAAAGAAAGATGCACATGTACCACACCACAATAGCTGATTTCTGCTACCAGCCACCAAATGTTACAGGAAACTTGAAACTATTTGGCCACATAGAAGGAGTTTGGATGCTTATACTCCTCTGCTGTGAAGCAACACTTTTGCTTCCTAGTAGAAGGCAAAATACCAAATTCTATTGGTTGGAATAGAATATATGGAGAAAATAAAGGCTGGTTTAGAAAAGCTGGCCAAAAGAGGGGGGAAATTGAATGTAAATATCCAGAACCACCTCCTTACAGCTTGTAATGGACTGCTTTTGTTTGTCATGGGATACATGGCAGGCAGATTCAAATTTGCAATCATTCTCTGGAAGAGTGTTTGCACAGAAAATCACTTTGATATTATATTAACCTCTGGCAAGGCAGACAACAAAATTAAATAGTCTTTCAACATTAAAAACACATCACTGACAATTTTAATGAGAGTTTGGGGAACAAAGCCAGATGAGGAAGGACTGCTGTTTAAATTGACTGTGAGTATAAAGAATTTCACTATTTGCTGCTGTTACTTTTTCTTTTTTTAAGTTTACAACCTTGCTTTGCTGTGTCTCTTTTTCCCCCTTTAGAAATATTGTAATTTTTTTCTCCAGCAGGGAAGTATATGAAATCATATTAAATTGTCATTGTTGTTCTAAATTAAAAAGTGAACTTAGAGCTGAGGAGAATATCAAATATTGAAGCTTGAATACATACATTTTTGCTTGTTTCTGTTTATTCTGTTTACCCATTTTATTCAAGGTTTTTAGAAAAAATCTTCAGATGAATATTTTAGGAAATGAGAAAAGGTGTGTTGCTGCAACATTTTATGTTTTACATGACAGAGTTTGGCAATTTATTCTGCCAGTGGAAGCTAAGACTCAGGGAGACAAAATCCACATGAAACAGAGTTTCTTAAAAACAGCTATATTACATATGTACAAACATAACAGAGTTTCAACATCACATCACAGAGTACATAGAGACAGCATATCAGCATAGCATAGTATAAACATTAGAGATGGGCACGAAACGAACAATTTTTCGTTTCCATTTTCATTTTTTGTTTTGTTATGCAACGAAATGACAAATGAATTTTGTCTCTAAAATGAAACGAAATGAACAGAAACACCGGAAATTTTGTCGTGCGTTTCGTTTTCGTTACGGCAATACAAGTGAACTGCTTTAAATGCTAAAAAAAAATCACAAAAAAATTGAAATAAATGGTAACAAAATGGTAACAAAATGAATGAAAATGAAAACAAATTATTTGCAAAAATTCACGAAAAACAGAAACGAACTGAAACGGACCCCCTAAACAACAAACGACAAACGAAACACCATTTTTTTTTATTCGTGTCCAAAGGCTATTGAGTTCTGGAGCTCCTTTATACTCATGATAACTCATTGGAAAACTGGATACATCATTCTATTGCATCTATCTTGCATCAGCGTTACTCATTATGTCTATTTTGTACACCCAGGTTACAATGGCTCAGTATTACATACTGGACTCCATTTTGCAAATCAATTAAATATATATGTGAAACACCTATAGACAAACCTATTCTGTCCAATACAACATATTTTCCTCACTTATATCTGATATTACATTTACTTTGTTGCTGAGTCCCCTTCAGTGCGTGCATATCAGGCCTATAGCACAACTTGTAGTGAAGGATTAATGGATGTGCAATCCAACTACTTCAGGAGCATGTACCATGTTCTTCCAATACTTCATTCCTCGCCAAGGTAGATTAAGAATAGTTAAAATTTAAGACAAATACTGATCTGTCAGTGCTTAAACCAAGGACAAAGTACATGAACTATGCTCAAAATACATGATGTATGAAGAAGTTCTCTGCATTTTTTCTTTCTTATGATGTGTTTTGTGTTCTCTCCCTCCAACTTGGATGATGGATAGATCCCAGCAATTTCTTGTCTTAAAATCAGGAAAATATTATTATTTTAATTTTAATTTTCTTTTATTTGAAATAGTGAGACAGGGCTAGTTTGCTATATAAATGGACCAAAGAAAAGAACCAGAGGAAGCAGGAGCAGGTATTGGCATTGTGTTGTTTGACAACCTCTTTGAGGTTGTCAAAGGCCTATTACAGTAATCCCCACCCTTTAACAGTTCATACACTGCGGTCCCGCTATATCACAGGACTGCAGTAAATGAAAAAAAAATCTCTGGGGTAAGCTGGAAAGGCCTGCTTCAGGACTCCTGTACTTACCCCAGGCTTGGTGCTGCCTCAAATGGGCCTGTGAGGGACTTCCTGGGCTTGTTGGAGGCTCCAAAAGAGCTCCCCTGTAAACCAGAAGTGACTTCCAGAAAACAGAAAGTGACCTCTGCATCACATGAAAGCACTTTTGGAGCCTTCGATGGGCCTGGCCAGGAATAAATACAAGAGCCCGCAAGTAGGCCCCACAGGTGGTGGCTCTGGTTCTTCCTGTGCTGGGGGATTCTTGTTCAGTATCCCGGCCGTTGGCCTGGGCAACCTTCAAGGTTCTGTTTTGTCTTGTATGCTATTTAACATTTACACGAAACAACTGAGACAGGTTGACCAGGTTTGGTGTCAGCAGTACAGGAATGACACCCAGTTCTATTTCTCCATTCCATCTAAATCTAGATGAATAAATGACAGAATGCTGGCTCCGTGGGTGGTTAATCCGCCCAACGGAGCCGATTTGCCCTCTTGTGAGAAGGTGCGAGAGGAGCAGGATGCACGGAGCGTCCAGAAGGGAAGGGGAGGAGCACCCTATAAAAGGGCAGCTCCAACCCCCCCCAACAGGCAGTCTCAACTTGCGTTCCCCACCCGCCCACCACGTTAAGGACTAGTTTGAGTGTAACTGGTTGCCTTTTGGGGCCAGATAGGAATTTTTGACCCGCACTCTGAATTGGCCATTGAGAGTGGGATTTTTTTGCCTATCCCACACTGGTGCCTGGGCATTAGGTAAAGTTACCTGAATTAATGGTCACACTGGTGGCAGAAGCGGATTGAGGGCAGCAGTGAGTATACAACGAACATCTGTCCCCAAGTACCCTATAACCACGGCACTGTGGATCCGGAGGTCACAGTGTCTGGGTGAATACACAGGGATGCTTCCTTGTGCTGGGGATTACCAGGTTGATGCCATTGAACGCAGGGAGGGGTAATGACATTGACTGGCCTGGTGGGTGCCGTCGGCTGACTGCACCACCTGGGGTTTGTGTCTCGCTCTAAGCTGCCCAGTTGGAGGGGTCCTGGGTGACCCCAGGGTTCCAACCACGTATGCTGATGCCAGGCCCCTCCTGTTGTTGTTGTTTGATTTAAAAGTTGTGTTAATAAAGTGTGGCCCAGTTAAACCCCATTTCCTGACTCGTCTCGTCATTTCGAGCGGGAGGGCAAATGCTCCCAATCAGTTGAAAGGCAGAACAAGGGAAATGGGTGTAGCTTGTGCTGGGTGAGTCACTTCCCCTCCAAAAATAAAGTTGCACAGCTTGGAAGTGTTCCTGGATTTGTTTACAAGCCTAGATGTGCAAGTTTTGGCAGAGGCCAGGAATACATTTCTAGTGTCTTTTTCTCAGGACAAGAATTTAACTCCCCAGTTACAGGAGTATAACACTGATGAAGTGTGTTTCACATTTATCAAAACATTGCTAAATTTATTTAGCACCTTTTAAGGCATGAAGTTAATTTCTCTTAGATGAGAATGGATTTCTTGCCATACATTTCCTATAAAAGGCATTTGCTTATTGGAGAACTGTACAATTTTTATATGTTCTGAAATTAAAACCAAAAGCAAAAGAGACACAAATCAATAATGGTATGGAGATTTTGTCCTTTTTAAGGAATCTCGGGGTTACAAAGTGGCAATATAATTTATTTATTAGGAGGAGCACTTAATAGATCTATTAGAAAGCCAAGGGCTTCATGGGAACTGGTAGAATGTGGGGTAATATAATAATGTAATAAAAATGCAGAAAATCAACAATAATCCCACCACTACCACAAGACATATATGCAAAACTAGTGGCTGTGGCTATGCCCACCCTGAAACATTTTGAAAAATGAAATTAAACAACACGGCCTTTATCTATATACAGGTGTATATGTATGTGTTTTTATGGGAAAGACTCGGACCCAACATTTTCATGACAGAGCATTCTAACCAATAAGAAATTGGTCTGGTATTAATTAATCAAAACTGGGAAGGTCAACTGTCAGATATATAAAGCAAGTAGCAGTTGGGTGCCTGTTAGACAGGATATCTGTTAGACTGGAACTTATGTTAGTCATAGATGTGCTATACAACTATGTTTGTCAAGTTTAAAGATAATATATCAATATAAATGTCAACTATAAATCTACAGTTTGTATAAAATACCAAGTATCAAACTATCAAAGCATTGTTTATTCTATTTTGCATGTTACATATCCCTTTAATGTTTTTAACCAAGATTAAGTGAATATTTATTTCCAACTATTGGCGCACACACATTTTCTCTGTATTTGTTTTTACCTAAAGGTTTAAACTGTTGTGCACATACTCTCATACAGATTTTGAACAAAACCAGTGATAGCATATAGCTGAGGATATTCTAGTATGGATGACACACAGCTGTCTCTCCTTTCCACCTTCTTCAGTGGATGCTGTCTTTTCCATGGAGAGTTGTCTGCTGCCTGGATGTTGTGATGGACTAGATGGGGACAAACAGGCTGAAGTTGAACCCAGCCAAGGCAGAAGTTCTCTGTGTGTGGAGGGGCCCTGTGCTCTGTGGGTTGGGAAGCACCCTATCCTTTGGGGGTGCAACTCTACCTGCTCAGAATGAGGTTCTCAGCCTGGGCATTTTGTAGGACCCTACATTATCCAAGGAAGTCCCAAGTAGCATTGATATTGTGCTCCACCCACTTCCACCTAGAGTGGACTGCCCAGCTGCATCCCTATCTGGACACTGGGGCCCTTACAGCACTGCTCCATGCGTTGGTAGTCTCAAAACTGGACTATTTCAATGCTCTCTTCATGGGGCTGCCCTTGGGGCTGATGCAGAGACTCCAACTGGTCCAGAACATGGCAGCCAGATTATTGATGGGATCTTGTTGTTGTTGTTCAGTTGTTCAGTCATGTCCAGCTCTTCATGACCCCATGGAACAGAGCTCGCCAGGCCTTCCTATCCTCCGCTGCCTCCCGGAGTTTGGTCAAATCTAAAAGATACCAACACCTACATCCCCTGTTTTGGCCTCCCTGCACTGGTTACCAGTTCATTTCCACATCATCTTCAAGGTGTCAACTATATGCCTCCTCCCAATAAGAACTGCCTGCAGTATCATCCCAGGCAAGGTGTTTGAGGGCACTTATGCTGAGAGAGGCCCACAAAGAGAAAACAAGGAATCAGGCCATTTGGGCGATAGCCACACTCCTTTGGAATGATCTTCCTCCTGAATTCTGCCTGGAACCTTCATCGTGCTCCTTCAAACAATAACCAAAACCTGGTTATTCAGGTAGGCATTTCCACAAGCTAATGTTCGACCTTAACATCTACTCACAATGAGTTTATTCTCTCCTCCCAAAACTGAATTTTTATGATGATGATATTATTTAATTTTATTTTAATGTAATTTAAGTTATTTAAGACAAAGATGAATAACTATGAAGGAAATAGTCAAGACCCTGAAGTGTAAGGGTGTGTCACTTAAGATCAAGTTGAAAATCACCTGTATTGGGATATTCTGAACTCTCGTATGTATCGATGTGAAACCTGAAAGGTGAATAAAGTTGTCAAGGGAAAATAAAGATTAATTTGTTAGAAGGGAGTTTTATCACACCAGAAAACATATAACTGGCTGCTAGACCAAATGAAGCCTAAACACTCTCTAGAACAAGATTGATTAAACTAAGACCACTGATATGGAGAGATAGGCAGGATATCTCTCAATGCCACTTGCAGGGAATCATAAGCATGTGAAGACATCTACTTGGGAATACCCTGAAGCAAATGGTGAGCCTCTGTGTGAGACAGAATGCTGGACTGGATGGGCTGTAGCCTGTTCCAGCAAGGTTGTCCTTATGTTCTTATGTAAGTGTATTTATTTATTTATTTTAGTGCTTATATACCGCACGTCTTCCAGGGAAACTCCAGGCAAAATAGAAATAAAAACAGTAACAAAATAATCAATAAGTGAAAAATCACAATATCATCACAATAAAACTAGAAAGGGGCCAATGGCAGGATGGTGGGAACAAAAAAAAAAAGTTAACAATCGCCAAATGCCTCACAAAAAAGCCAGGTCTTTAAGGCTTTTTTGAAGGCTGGCAGGGACTGTGCTAGACATAACCCACTCAGGAAATGGTTCCACAACACAGGACCAGCCACAGAGAAGGCTTGGTTACAGGTCACCATCTTCCGACCCTCCCTGGGCGTGGCCACCCAAAGTGATTATGCCCATGACATTCTGGTTGGTCGGGCCTCAGTTGATCTTTGAGAGATTCGCTCTGCCAGGTATTCTGGTCCCAAGTGGTGGAGGGGTTTATAAATTAAAACCAAGACCTTGAATCTTATTCGGGACGGAACGGGTAACCAATGCAAGTGAGCCAGTACTGGGGTGATGTGGTCATATCGACGCACACCCACCACAAGTCTGGCTGCCAAATTTTGTATGCGCTGAAGTCACCGAATAAAAGGTTCACAGAAGAAAGGAGCAAATGCTGGAAACAATCATCATTAGGAGGGAGGCAAAGATGCTGCGGAAATATCTTTTTAGCAACTAATTGCCAAAAATCCATGCATTTATTGGTCATATTGGTTAGGCTGCCTTCTTAAAGGAGACGAAGCCTGCCATCTTGTAGCCTGTGACCATGGGATAGAAATTTGCCAGCTTTGCTTACACATGCTTCTTTTAAAAAAAACAAAAAAAACAAATGATTTCCACCAAATTTGTGCAGAAATTTGCCATTTTTAGTAAGTTTATATACCTGTATGCCTTACAAAAATGGATCAAATGCAATGCTTTGCTGTTTGCACACATCAAATTCAATAAGCATATCCTATTCCTAGCACTCCTACTATTGTGAAATGCATGTTGTGCCTTCCTGCCATGAATCTGTTAGAAAAAAGAAGTGGCAAAACTTAATTCAGTGCTGCACATACAGTATAGCACCACATAAAAGAAATCAAAGCAGCCTTTTAACAGCTATGCACTTCTGAAATTTCAAGTTGCTTTCAATATGTTTATGAATAAATGTGTTAAAATGTTTTAAAAAGAACAGGGAGGGAATACAAATTTAACTGAATGAATTCCATTGAAGACAGTAGAATTTCACTCCCAACAAGTGTGTGCAGGCTTGTGCTGGTGTAAGAAATTTGGCTGCCAAATCCATGGCTGAAACCTAACTCCACAGTCATGCAAACGGAACATCTTTTGGAAGGGCCTTCCCTCAAGGTAAGAAATCTGTATTGGTGTTACTTGTTGCATTGCTGACTCCACAAGATTTAGCATGGAACAGACCATGCCTATGGAGATTTCTTAAGTTAGCAGTTTGTATCCAGAAGTTATGCCATTTGCATGACTGTACAACATAACACATGTCAGCCTATAAATGCTACATCTTTAAAGAAGAGCTGTACACAGTTGTGAACCTATATCCTTCCTTTCCCTTTCCATATTTACTCTGGTTCCCACGTGGACATGCTGGAGAGTTAGAGGACAAGTGTTTTTCCTTTCTTGTTTATTTCTGCAATTGTGCACATATTTATGCACATTTTGAATTGTATGCATTTACCTATTAACTTTATTTATTTATTTATTTATTTATTTATTTATTTATCTATCTATCTATCTATCTATCTATTTATTTATTTATTTAACATTTTGTAAACAATAAAATATAGTCACCCCCGCCATTTCACAGTTCAGGTACGAACCTCCCCCTTTACCCAATATCAGAAAAAAAATCCTCACAAACTGCCAGAGAAAAAAAAAGAATAAACTGCTATTCCCTTCAGCAGACAAAGCTGCAGAGAATCAAAGAAATTATTTTCTAAATTCAATTCCCTCCATGCCTGCCTAACTTAAATCTAAAGCCTCCAGCCTCCCTCCAATCAGCCAGCAGCAGCCAGCCACACAGCCCTGCACCCTCCACATCCAAGACCCGACTGCGACTTCTGGAAGGTGCCTCGGGTTTTTATGCCCTCTGGCACATCCAGAAGTGTCAGTCAAAACCTGGCCATGCCATTGGTGGAGTGGTTCAAATAATTTGCATGGTCCCATCCCGTGCCCAGCCCAAATGGGCAGGTCTAAAAAAATAAAACATAAAATAAAATAAAATAAAATAAAATCAATACAATGTTTTATTGCTATAAAAAACCCACTGCTGCTGCGGGTATGCCTTCCACTGATTTTAATAGCTGGACCAAATGGTACTGCCAAGGTACTTATTTCTAATTTGTAGGTGAAAGATGGAGCCTACTGAGTTTTTCAAACATGTAAGTGCTCATTCTAAGGTTGGCCCACATATGTTAATTTTTGTGCATAGTGGTCTCCATTCTGTCGGCTTTGCCATGAGGAAGGGCAAGGCCTGAAGCAAGGTTCTACCTATGAGCAAAGCTTGTGTTCCGTGTGTCACAGAGATTCTCCTTACCTTCATTTGGGTGCCAATAGAACTCTCCTTTAAATCTCACTGCTTAATAAAATGGTGCCAGCATATAGGGGTGGGCCTACCTTACAAGAAGATAGCTGGGTGTGAGTTAAGCCTGCACAGTCTCTCTGTGTTCTAATGTAAAGAAAACTTGGTATTGAAGGAGAGAATTCAGTTCCCACTGTTAGATTCAAAGATTAATAATAATAATAATAATAATAATAATAATAATAATAATAATAATAATAATAATAATAATAATAATAATAATAATAATAATAATAATAATAATAATAATAATAATAAAAGGCATATTTGGAATTTATGTGCTCAGTAGTAGATACTTCAGGCTGCTTTCTGAATCCCATTTATACAATTGCTTTCATTCCTTCAGAAGATTCAGCAAGAATTATTATTCTCAGAATAAGTCAACACCTTTCTTTGTATGGGAAGCTCAAGGACAGATACTTATCTTTGCTACATAAAACTGCAGCTATCTCCCCAGCACCATGGGATAAGGTGAGCTGCTCACTTAAATACCGTATTAATCATTACCTCCTGACAGGAACTCTGGAGCAAGCTGTGTTGCAGACAACTGTGACACACATTCTTCTCCTTCCTCACCAAGCCTGAGTTTATGAATCTCAGATTTTAAGAACCCAGCATGGTCTGGAGCTATTGATGCGCTCGCTTCTTATGTAATTATCCCTGTGAACTGAATGGAGAAAATTACCTTCTGGAGAGAGGATACACTCGGAAGTATTGATCCATAGTTTTCTGGCAACAAACAGAAAGGCTGAAGGTTTCGGGAGCTCTAAATGTAGGCTCTAACAATGATTTATTATGTTTTACCATTCAGCTGCTTCATTTCTGCCTCGTCCTCTCTCACAGCTCTTCTACCCTTTTGCAGATAAACAAGCTGGAGGTTCCCCTCAGGCAAGAAGGATGCTCAGAAGGTAATGGGATTCAGGAGGAGGAAAATGAGCACTGGAGGAAAGGAGGCGGCATTACTCGGAGCGGTATGGAATATGTTGCTGAATGTTCACTCTTGGATATAAAACCCCTTTCTTTCTACTATCGCATGCCAACTTGAACCAACCTGGAATGAAAAGTAAAGGAGGGACGTCGGCCTTGCCAGTGTGATGGATGAGGATAATAAGAAAGGTACATGTACAAACAGAGGAGCTGCAGATTCAATTCGATTGCTGCTGAACACTAAGCTGAACATTGGCGGGATTATTCTACAGGCCTTTCCCAAAAGGAGCTTGATCTGCTTAAAAATGCAAGTCTAAGCCAAGTAGGTCCATCTGTGTCACCTCTGTCCTTACCGTAAGGTCAACCTAGACATGACACTGAAAATTCCTGAGAATGTCATAAGCACTTAAACGCAGGTGCACAACACTCCTTTTTCTATTAAGATCGCTATTAATTGAAAATACATTCTTAACCTAGAAGACTAGACCTCATGTTTTTTCCGTGTTGCTCTTTAAAATGGTGAACACAATCATAGCATATTTTGCAAGTCTGGTTGCTGCAGCAATGCTTTGAGGGAAACTTTTTGTGGAAGGGAAAGTGGGTTAATTAATTATAAGGAATGTGCATTCTACTGAATATCTCTAGTTAAACACAGGGTGCTCTTTTTAAGGTGCCATTAATTTAGAGATATTTGGTATTGATTTCCCCCCCTGGCAGGGCGAAAAACATCTACTCTGTCGAGAAGGGAGTTTAAGACAGAGAAACCAACATGGAGGAAAAGAGTTAATGTCCCTTTCCATAGTGATGCTGCTTCAGTCCAAAATGGGTCCCTCATATCAACTTTTCACATTTTCTATGCATTGTGTACCATTTGGCAACTAATTGTGGTCTAACACTAATCCCTTGGGTCTGCTGATGAATTAACCACACCAACACATAGCTTTTGAGGAAATGTGGTGGCATCCTAAGGCATTGGTGACAAACTGCAGTACTCTGTCCAGACATTGGGTTGGATCCATTCTATCGGGGAATCCACCTGTCCCCCAATGTGTGCCGTGGTGCCACCAGGTGGCAGCACCTCTTTGTCTTTAGGTTTTGGAAACCCCCATTGGTGCAGGCTCATTCGGGATTTCCACCCCAAGCTGAGCAATGAGGCCACCTGCAGTCCCACCTGAGCAGGGACAGTCTGGGCTCCCTCTTGGGCCTGCAGTTGCCACCTTTTAATTCTGTGCTGCGCAGGCTCTGTCCTGCCACCACATCTCCCTGGATCTGGTCCCAATGCCACCAAACCACCAACCACCAACACTGTGACAAATAACAAGAGGAACAGTTTAAGCCAACCTTAAGTGAACAACAATATGTTAACAACAATTGACACGTAGGCAAGCAAGACCCAGATGTTTGTCTGGACCATGTGTTGCGCGAGGCGTCCGGGATTGAACCAGGTGCGTCATGTGGCTTGGTTCTCCAGACTCCACGCAGAACGCATGGTCAGTGCCATCTTGCCAGGCCCTTCTCTGTGCAACCAGCAGCCACTGCTGACCACAATTGCTTGCATCTCTGCTGATATAGGGGGGAAACTTAGCTGAAGTGGATAATGTGGCTTAAGTTCCTGGGGTCAGTTGCTGGAGGTAAATGAAGCTTTCAGGTCATCAGTTGCCTATTTCTGCCATTCATCTGAACCCATAAGGCTATAAGTATGGCTGGGGTATAGAAGTGCAGATCCTAGACTTATTCCCATTTTCACATATACAACCACACATATCTAACGTGAGAGGCTGAGAGAACCATCTGCACATTTTTGAGTGAGGACATTCAGAGACATTTGTGGAACTGAACCTTATTGAGTTTCCTGAAGCAAGCTGACTCCAACTGAACAAACCTACCCTCTTTTATGCACTAAACACACAGATGTCTGACACACTAAAAACTGGAAGACACTTGGAAAAAACATTCACCCCTATTCATTTTTTTCACTTGTATGTGTCTTCATATGAACATCAGAATAAGGCCTTTGCAATGCACAGAACTGAAGTGAACTGATACCCTTTTTAAATGGACTGCTATAAAGTTCCACACTGGGTATCCTTGACTGTCAGATAGAGAAGCAAGTGGATCCTAGATCAAATCACATATGTCTCTGGCAGCACAAGGGTTGAATGTTAGGCTGTCCTACTCACCCCTAGAGCCTTTAAAATGTGGCCTTTTTCAATGTAAACAATCATTTATTTGTGTGTCCTAAGCAGGTCAGTGTCCTTTCTCAGATCCCCAGTGGGTACAGCCAAGATTTCAGGCTAGAACTTTGTAGGTGTTTCCTTCTATTTAATGTGCTGGAAAATTCAATAGCAGGGATATTGCAATGGCACAGTCATATGTTTTTCGAAAGGGAGGACATATTACTTTTTTTATCTTGCCTTTAAATGAAGCGAGATAACCTGTTGTGCTGAGACATGTCCTTCAATAGAATATAAGATTTCACATAGAAACATGGCACCTATTTTTAGTGTGTGTGAACAGTGTAAGTGCTTCACTGATGAGCATCTGTGTTCCAGAAATATTTCCTGAAAGTTCCACATGGTATAGTACAACTGTCAAGGTTTGTTCTCAAAGTGAATTGGCATATTGAATTCTGGGAGAATGACTATACAGAAATTGCTGCACACTGTGGAATATTTGTCTGATAGGTATAGATATCAGGTGACTCTTTGCACATGCTCAGTTCTCCATATCCTGAATAATTGTGGCTGGAGAGAGCAGCACGTAATTTTGCCAGTCGGTTTTGTAAGTTCCTGGATTGTTGGATCACTGGACTGGACTGTATTTTGACTACGCTTATGCCAGCTGATTCTACAAAGTTTGCTGTTTGTATATTTTGTAAATACAGATACCTTTGGTGAAGGGAATCATTGCTGTGTTTGTGCTTTTATTTTTAGCACTGCTATTTGGCTCTTCTGCAGCCCACACCAACTGCAGTTTCGCTGGTCAGTACAAAGCTCTGCCAGATTATAACTCATTTTGGTTATAAACCTTGACAAAAGCAATATCCATTTTTATATGGGGGGGAAAACTTTGGAAGAATCTTGCTTTCATCTTTTGAAATTTGAAAACAATGAGTGTAAAATCATCTATTTGTTCATTTTATGGCATCTTTGAGCAAATTCCCTCTTGTTTGCTTACATTGGCAAGTAGTAAGTCCATTTGCTATATTGTTTTATTTATTGTTAAACCTCTAAAATGCCTTAAAACTGCATAATCTTTTCATTACCATATGGCTTGTGTCAATACTGGGCCATTTCCTGACATTTTGCACACTACTGTTCCTGCATTGCCAGTAGGGAAAAAAGATGCCAAGCTTTACAAAGCAATAAGTAGCCTAAATGTTGATAGCACCTTTCCCCCCACAACGCGCCCAAATGGGAAATCTTGCCATTCATGGAAAATGAAATTGAATGAATGGAAAATTTCCAGTGAGTTACATTGTGTTTTTCTTTAAAAATCAGTTTGTTTTTTGATTCGTTCTGATACAAAATGGGTCAGGAGAAAATGGTCCATGCCCTGAAATATGTGGGAATATTTTAGAAGGAAAGGGAGGACTATATTTTCTCATTGTACATCAGGCTTATTATTTGTTCTTGTAACAAGTCACCAACATACTCCCAACATTTGGCAATCCTCATGGAGTTGCAAAATGTATGAGAAATAGAAGGAGTAGTTTACCATTGGTATCCTCCAGTGAGTTTTCATGACCAAGTGGAGAGCTGAACAAAGGTCTCCTGAGTTTAATCCAAAATTGTATCTGTTATATCGCATGTGCTTAGCTATTTATTGATAAAATGCTTGTGTTCAGGTGCTACACATTTTCTAGACCAGATTCACTGAAACCCTAAGTAAGTGCTCTCCCTTTGAAATGAAAATATGCCATATAATTTTGTTACATATTCCTCTTGCTATGAATTTTAATTTAAAAATGCCGAGACTTTGGTACAAGCATTGCCTGAGGGACATAGCTCCAATATCATTCTTGTTCTTCTTCATCTTTACTGTAATTTGTCTGTATCTCCAACTATTTTGTAGCAGTGTACCTGCGTGCATTCATATCCAATATATAAAAACTAATGAGCTGCAGTTCCTCAAAGATTAACCAATCGAGTTCAGTATAAGCTTTTGTAGATCATAATCCACTTCCACAGAGACATTGGTATGTCTGAGGAAATGGCCTATGATCCATGAAAGCTCACAATAAAGTAAACCAATTAGCTTTCAAAGTACCACAAATCTTGTTTGTTTGTTTCTTTCTTTCTTTGTTTGTTTGTTTGTTTATATACTCGAGTATAAGCCTAGTTTTTCAGCCCTAATTTTGGGTTGAAAAAGGGGTCCTCGGCTTATATGCGGGTCAATACTTTTAGCCACTGAGGCAAGTTTGGGTCAGTGGCTAAAAGTCATCTTAAACATTGTGCGTCACTTCTCCTGACTCCCCATGTTTAAAATGACTTTTAGCCACCAACTCAAGAACTTGCCTTGGTGGCTAAAAGTCATTTTAAACATCACACATACCCCCAGCTCACAAAGGAGGAGTTGCCAGGCCTTGCTGCATTTCCCACCATAGGCTTATACTTGAGTCAATAAATTTTCCCAGTTTTGGGGGTTTAAATTAGGGGCCCCAGCTTATACTCGAGTATATATGGTATTTATTTATTTATTTAGTTAGTTAGTTAGTTTTGCACTATATAGATGCTGGTGCAGAGAATGCATGTTCAAACTCAGATATTGGGGGTATCATCTTGGTGGTAGATTCTGTTCCAAGTTTACATGTGATCACTACAGTGAAGAGGACCTTAAAGATGAACCTTAGTTTTTAAGATGTTAAGGTGTTGGGTACTGGATGAAGAGCCACACTAGGATTTAGGAAACTGGGTACAAATTCCTGCTTGATCATACTACTGTGCATGTGTTTTGATACTGGTAAAACCACTCCTGAAATATCTCATACTTCAAAACCCTACATAGGCCACCCTAAGAGAGAATCAACATGATTTTACACACACACACACACACACACACACACACACACACACACACACCTTTCTTTCTTTCTTTCTTATAATGTAATGAACATGCATAGATTGAGGGTGAGACATGCCTTGTGATTCTAATCAATTGATCTGCATTTGTGTTTTTAACTGTAACCTATTGTTAATGTACCACAGTGGTTTCCAGTCTTTGGTAACCCAGGTGCCCTTGGACTGCAGCTCTCAGAAACCATGGGCAGCACATCTGGTGGGGAAGGCTTCTGGGAGTTAAGGTCCAAGAATACCCGGGTTACCCTAATTTGGAAACTACTTCTGTAGAATTACAGTTAATATAATGTATGAAATAATCAGGGACATTTCTAAAACACCTTTGTTTTCTTGATGTCTAGAGCCGATGGCTGCAGAGAGTCAAGAGTAAGCAAAGGCCAAAGATAATGTTTTCTTCAGTTTTGGAAGAAAAGTTAGTTAGTTAGTTAGTTTTGCATTATATAGATAAGGCCTGAACAACAAGTAGACTGTGGGCTACTAGTAGCCTGCGAAGGGTTCAAAAGTAGCCCACTGGCCACCAATAAAAAAGTGAGTGGATAAGTTCTCCACCACTCGCTCCCCCATCCCAAGGATCACCACTGCCCCAGCAAAGTTCTGGGTCTGCCAGCCCATTGTCTCAGCCAAGCGGGGCAGTTTAAGTGTGGTCCCCTGCTCCTCCCCGACTGGCCAGATGATCAAGCCGGTGCAAGGGACACGTGTGCATGGTCAGCCTTCCCATAGGAATATATTGAAAATCAATTAATCCATTCTGGAGGCAATGGATTTCAATGCATTAGTGTCGGAAACCGCTGCTCTACTTACATTTTTTTTTTAACTTATGAGCATGTGCTTGGAATGGATAGAATTCGTAAGTAGTGGTATTAGTGTATTAGCCCTCAGGGACTTTGGGCCAGAAAAAGTAGATCTCAGCCTGTGCAAAGTTGGAATGGACAGTCCTGATATAGATGTTTACCAGTGATGCCAGTAATGTGGTACGAATGTGATAAATAATTTCCACCTGTGATAAATAATTTATAATAAAATAAATAGAACAGCCAAGAGCCCAGTCTTGTTTTTCATAGTATGGAACAAAGTAGTCAAGACATCAATGAGACAAATAATGGAGGTGGAGGGAATTTAAGTATCATCTTGAATTTGAATCCCAACAAAAGTTCTTCTTAGGAGCCTAGGATATTTGCTGCTAGAATAGTGTGATGTCCTTGGTTGACTACCCAGTACAGTGATTTCTGTGGGAATTGAATACATAGTAATTGTAATTACTCAGTAGCCACAGAGCTGTACCACTGACCTTGAAGAATCATCTTTTCTTATTAAAAATTCCTTCAGCTCTTAACACATCCCATTATTTCCAACTTTTCCTTCTTATGTTCCTTTAAACAATACTTTCATTTATAAATGTGCTATAAACATGAAATTAAAACATGATTGTATTAGATCTGATAATGAGCCTGGAAATTTATTCATCCAATCTGCTGCAGAATTATCCATACCAGACAGAGTCTGGCAACGTAACCTTTACTTCTCCAGGACGTGTTTACAACTTTACTTTTTCGACCTAAGGGAGAGCATGCATACTGCATTGCGTGCTTGAGTCCGTTGGAGAACAGAATAAATGTATCACAATGAGGACCCTGCCAGTTTAGCCCCTGTCCTTGTTTTTCATTATGCTAGAGGGCTATCTGGTACTATTATTTTTCACCTGAAATGGTCTCTTCACTTTTAAAAAACAACATTATTTTGCATTCATTCTGATTAATATTGTATATATTTGATTCAATATATGAACAACAGGGATGTGCATGAGAAAAAAAAACATTTCAGGCTCTGGGATAGATTGTTTTACAGTATTTTTTATCTGTTTATGATTGGTCCTTCTTTTACACAAAAGGAACACTGTATTTTGAGTTGTTCTGCACCCGCCGAATTCATATGTTCTGATGCTAGCCCCAAAAGGACTGAAGAGCCTGTAAAAACACCCAAGGAGGCATCATTGCTTGCACAGGAAGAAGGCTTGTCAGCATCAGCCAAAATACTCCAAAGAAATTGCTGTGTGTGTGTGTGTGTGTGTGTGTGTGTGTGTGTGTGTGTGTGTGTAGTGGGTGGGATCACACACACACATCCAAATCAAGGGGAGGGGGGGAAAGAATCCAAGATAAAGACACAGACAGGCAAGCATGCACACAAACAAATGAACAAACAAAACCAGCACAAGATGGAGTGTGCTATGAACTCAACCACTCACAAGGAACAAGTGAAGCAAATGAAGGCCACTCCTACTGGTTTACACCAATCCAGACCCATTTGCAGCTTTCAGAATTCCTGCTTCTCCTCTCTTGGAAATTGGCAACGTGATAAAAAAATTCTGAGCTGATTTGAGAGATCAGGAATGAAAAGAAAAATTAAACTGAAGTTGGAAACACACACATACATAAAATAAAACAATCCCCCCCCAAAAAACCCTCCCATAGTACTCTCATTAATATAAACATTTGTTTTTAAGATTCTCTTTCTCAAGAAGCAACAAAGAATATGAAAATGAGAAAAAGAGGTTTTTTAAAACAACAGCAGCAGCAATCAAATATCCTGCCCCTAATGAACTGTTCAGTTGACTCTTTCTTTTTATTGCAGGTTGTTTCTAGAATAAGTGAGGGAATGTCAAGAGCCATGCTCTCTTTTTTCTACAACTCCCAGAATTCACTAGGTGACACCTCCCAGAACTGGAACGGCTGGCTTGTGGCAGCAGCGATGACGAGTAGAAAGGCAGCTGGCATTGGCGGTGATAAGTTTATATTTTTAATTCCCCCCCTCCTCACCACCCCCACTGATCAAACACAGATAACTGAATGTGCGGTTTGTGAATCAGCAGATAAGGGGGTCATGCCATAATCTGCACCAGGAATTATGATTAAAGTGGTTTTTTTTAAAGCATGTGTTCCAAAGCCAGCTATTACTCATGTCTTCATATCCTGGAGTATATGCTTATAGAGAGAGAAAACGCTTTAAATGATGGATGAGGGATGTTGGAAATAATGTCTTTAATAAGTTTTGCAATTCTTTTAAGTTAATGGCCTTTTAATATTATAAAAGTATACATCATTTATATACTATTTTCATTTATTTCATTTATACATTATTTTAATATTCAATTGTATTTTAAGAATATAATTTACATATCTGTAGGTTTAAAAATAATGTAATCATTTTACAAGCCACCTTTGGTCTTTGCCTTGGAAGAAAAATGGGATGCAAATGAAATAAACCAATAAATATAAATACATATCAATAATATCTGCAAAACAAAGTCCCCTCGCCACTCTTTTATGAGTGCAAATAAACTAGAGCCTTTTCACACGACCCCTAAAATCCACGGCCAATGGCTCCCAGCTCCGGAGCTTAAAATTGTTTCCCCACCAGCTCCAGAGTTTACAGATAATTAAGTGTGACCACACCCACCAAAGCGCGTCCCAGTGCACTTTTCAGGTACCTGCTCTCCGGGGGTGAAAAATCCCTGATGCGGATCTAACGTAGTGGGTGCCGGGCTCTCCTCGCTTCTGTTTGTTGTTTTTTGCCCCCCTGCCCCTTTAAGAGATCTGAATGCTGCTGGGAACAGAGCGAGACCGGCAGAACGGAGGTAAGCCAGCATTCTTTTCTTTCTTTTTTTCTCCCTCCCCTCACGCAGACAGCAGCCAGGAGTGTGGAGGGGG
Organism: Phrynocephalus versicolor; assembly: GCA_023846285.1. Classification (NCBI taxonomy): domain Eukaryota; kingdom Metazoa; phylum Chordata; class Lepidosauria; order Squamata; family Agamidae; genus Phrynocephalus; species Phrynocephalus versicolor. Next base: position 42,880,720 of record JAHTLZ010000204.1, read on the forward strand.
TGGGAACACAGGAACAGCGACAAACCCCCAAGATCTCTGGTCCGAATTTAAGTGGCCAGCGGATCTTAGGGGTCGTGTGAAAAGGTCCCTAGATACATTTATCTCCATCTTCCTTCTTACATTGGTAATATGTGTATCTTTTTAAAACAAAAGATAACCTTTACTTGAGATCCTAGATTACCTCTGAAAACTGACCGTGTACAGTTTATTCCTTGTCTCATGATATCCATAATAATTTCACTGATCATAGATAAAGAGATAGGAGATATTTCAATTCTATGCTTAAAAGTCTGCTGAATTTTTTTTGTTTAAACGCAGCAATGTTAAATATTCATTAACTGGAACTTTAAGCTCATCCCATCTCACAGTTAAACAAAAAGCAAACACACACACACACACACACAAAACAAGCAATTGATTTCTCAGTTGAAGCAAACTCTTTTTTTAAATGTATGGATGGCAATGAAATGGCTTCTACAAAATTGGAAGGATACGTTATTTAGTTGGGAGCAAATGTAATGAATGTTTTGGAGTGGCCTGACATTGTTTCCAAATGGCACAGTTAAATTGGATGAAGTTCTGCTAGAATAGACTTAATTTACAATATTGGATTTGCAATATTGGATTTACAATATTGGAGCTGCCAGTGAAGACATCCTTGAAAACTCATTTTTTAACAGAGTTTTGGTAAGGAATCAAGTAGAAATCAGTCCTGGTCAATTTCTGCCAGTGGAATGTGAGACAAGGAACATAGCCCACACTGCATAAACTGCCTCAGTTGTGCTCAGAGTAACTTGCCCTTCCTAGCCAGAAAGGTGCTTTCCCACCGGACTGCCTAGTATGAACGTGGATTGTGCTGATAAAGGAAGGCGAGTAGAAGCAACATCTCCTTCAGTAGGTTCTCTTCTTGCTGGCAAACATGGCATATGCTTTCCCACTCAATGCCAGTATGAAGACAGCGCTCCATCACAACCTAAGTCAGTGATGGCAAATCTTCGGCACTCCAGATGTTTTGGACCACAACTCCCAGAATTCCAAGCCTATGTTGCCAATGACAAAGGACTGTAGGAGTTGTGGTCCAAAACATCTGCAGTGCCGAAGGTTCACCACCACTGTCCTAAGCAGATGAGAGAAAGGTAGGATGAAGCCCACCTTGTGTGATCAATGGGATTTTACAGAGAACTGTTTATGCTGACTAGAAATGTCTATCTTCCTGGCTGGCCAGAGAGAATCAGAGAAGGCCACCAAGACATTGGAAATGGGGAGTGTTTTTGGATCCCTAGCAAATAGAAATGGCCTTTCTTTATTTCTCTCCTTGTTTCCCTCACCCACCCTCACCATGCGTATAGAATGTCAGAATAAGAAATGACTGGATTCCATATCCCTCTATGACAAAGCCAGGTTTAAGGAGGTGTTACTGAAATTTTTTAGAAAGAAGAAAACTATGATTTAAAACATGGTGTTTCAAAGAAGTTGCTAATGTTATCTCAGGTCTGACCTAAAGAGGGCATTCAACAAGGCTCATTATGAGTCATGGTCCAGGATATAAGAAGGCCAAAGACAACATTATTAAAAGCCAAACAAGAACAAGCTTTTAGTAAGTAAATCAAAGGATTTGCAATAAAGTAATTATTTAATTAGTACATATCTTCCATTTTTCCTACAGGCAGGGCTTCAGTTGCCAAGTGTGTGTCTCCCCTTGCATCCCATACTTAGGTACAGAATAAGCAGAACACCTTTCATTTCTTCCAAATGATTATATTATCAATCATCACCTGCCCACCAAGCAATTGATAAGTAAAAGCAGTTTAACAAGCAGTTTAACAAGTAACCCAGGTCATTTTTTCCTATACTGCAACAAAAATGACTAGAGGTCATTTCTCAAGTGGTTTAACAAGTAACAGAAATAGATTTCCAAACTCTGTGAAGAAAAATCATCTGGGGCTTCTATTTCTAAGGCATGAGTTAGCCTTTAGGCACAAAGCATTGTGGGTTTGTTTACATGTTGGTCCCATTTCTGTAATGCATCTGATGATCTGAAAGTCTGTGTGCCTGTCTGTGTTTGTCTTTGTGTCTGTCCATCTCAACCAAAATGGTATGGCGAGACTCCCCTCAATACCCATACCATTGTACTTTATTTATAGTGCAGACTGCAAAGCCCTACAGAAAATAATGTTGATGTTAATTTCCTTTGGAAAATAGTATTAGTGTCCTTTAGCATATGGAATGATGTTGCTGTTGTTTCTGACCCTTCATTAAATTACCCTCAACTAAAGTGTTGTTCATTTAATTAATGTATTGGGTTAATAAAATCCCTTTTGCGATTTCACAAAAATAGTCATTGTCCCAATGTTCTAAATATTTATTCCCTGCTTGATTAATGATAGTTTAATAACTATTATCAAATATTATCAAATAAATTGTTATTAGAAAGCTCACTTTGAAATGAGATATCACAATGTGGAGAGCTGTTGCCGGGGCTCCTTGCCAAGTGCCTCTTGAAATATCCAACCCGACTTCTAAAGGTTTCCTTTGCTCTTTTCTAGCCACTGTCGTGTTGAACCAGTTCTGTTTCAAACAATATCTTCCCACACCATTTCTAGGTTGTTGCTTGGCCAGCAATACCATTATCGAAGCAGGGCAATAATGTCTGATCCATGTTGGTCTTCTGCCTCCCATACAACAAATGCCTCCTTTGAAATTTCCCCCGTCTCCTTTTTCTTTCATAGCCTGGCTTCTTAGCAAATAATCAGAAGCTGGCAATAACACTACAGTAAGTATGTCCTTTTTTAGCAGAGACACAAAAAGACAGGAAAGATCAGCAAGGTCTTTGCAGCTACTAAGGCAAGCTTGATAATTTTTGCCACTGGAGGCCAAATGAAAAGCCGGCTCCGACAGACCCTGTGTCAGGAGGGGCTCCAATGTCCACCCTCCCATGATGTGGCAGTTTGGGGGAAGGGTCCAGGAGGTTAGTGATGACAGCATACAGTCAGGATGACCCATGAAAGGGTTGGTTTGCAGGTCACATGACCAGTGGTCAGAGATCCCTTTTAAAATTTATGAGGGCTGTCCTCCTGACATAATAGCCTTGTGAAGCCAGAACCACTTGCACTTGTAGGTCCCCTTGGAAATAGAGTAGTTTCAATAGTATATATCTCATATACTTGTCTCATCTCTTATTTCCGGGCAATGTACCCCACTTAGAAGCCCAAGTCCTTGCTTCTGATAGTTCAGTAGTGTGGCTGGCTGGCTGCAGAGCCAGAGGCTGGGGGATCGATTCCCATTGTGCCTTCTTGGCAGGGGATGGATCCAGCTCTGAAGTTCTAGGAGGAGGAGGAGGATGATTGTGATAACTAGAATTATTCCCCTTTGCCTGTGATATGACCTTGTGTTTTGTGATGCTGTTAGCAAGAAAAAGGAAGAGAACTCTGTTCTGTGTGAGTTAAGCAAAGTTCTGTAAATAATGCAAATTGCATAGAATGAGGAAGACACTGCTTTGCTGTATCGTCATTTTAAGTATTAAAAACATTTAATCTTTCTTTCTTTGTAATGAATGAGCGCATCATTTTGTTCTCGTGTAAAAGGGAAGGGCCACCAGTTTGGCCAGAAAAAGGTTGAGCAAATTAAAAAGGCAATAAAATGAAAAGGAGACGATAGGAGGCAAGGATTTTGCAGGGCTGGAAAATTGCTAATCAGGGTTCCTCCTTGAGTCATGACACTCTAAATCAAGAAGAACCAAAAAACATGCTCAGCATTTTAATGCCTCTAGTCTCAGCCTACAGTGTACCTGCTTAAAAGAATCTTCCTTCAATGCTGGTATACAACCAGTTTCTTCTATTTTATCTGAAGATCAGTTCAAGGAGTGCTAAACTGGCCATTTGGCACACAAAGCCCTGTCCTAAAGCAGCTGGGTGCTTCTCCCACAGCCATTTTGCAGAGCTAGTCTTGTTGTGGTTATGATGTTGTTGTTATGTACCATTAAGTCACTTCTATCTTGCAGTGACTCTATGAATTAAGAACCTCCAACAGGTTCTGTCACTAGCCCCAGTGCTCAGATCTTGCAAATTCAGGCTAATGGCTTGCGTTATTAAATCAGCCCATCTCCTCCTGGATGCATGCTCTAGTGTGGTGAATAAATTTGAGTGGATCAGGGAAGGTGACAGTATCCTCTTTATGAATCTAGACTCCTTTACAATTGTAGACTCCTAACACCAGCCAGGGAAGAAAGGTCAAGGCCAGGCCAAGATGTACCAATCCTGTTTAGGAATTTGTGGTTACATAAGAATTTATAGGTTCAGCAGTGATGGAGGCCAAGGATCAGCAACAGCTGGGGGAGGTGATACTAGAAGACTATCTCTAGTGATGCTCAAACTATCTCTTGTTAGTACTGCAGAGAAGTAGGCAGCCACCTCTGTATATTTTACCTCGAAAACTATATAATGATGCTAGGTGGCAAGCTGGTATAAATCTTCAGGCTGACTCTCACTGTTTGAATCCTGAATAATATAAAGAACAAAATAGTTTCCCCAATGCTATTTTTGCTAACATACACTTGTTAGTGCTGTGTGACAGAAGAAACAAGAGTAGATGTTTGTGCTGGATTCCAGCCACACTGTGAGCATTACTTTTTATTATCATTATAAAAAGGATATTATAAAAGGTTAGTAGTATGAGGACCCAAGCTGGTTTCATGGAAATTGCAAGACCGGAAGGGTAGGCATGGCATTTCTAAATCTTTCACAAGATGAGCTCTCATGGCTACTATTCAGGCACAATTTTATCTATCTGCTGTTTCTTTCCAAGTATAGCATTTCTTTTCTTTTTTTTTCCTTCCCATTTTCAGCTTGACCTTGCCGACATCTGCAGCAGGCACTTTATCAAAGACCAAATCACAAGAGACACACAAAATGGTTCCAAGAAGTCTGAGCTAGTCTCACATTTCCCCCCCTCTCTCTGTGGCAACACAGATGGAAGCTTTGGCATAAGTTCACATGAAACAGAGGGTTTGAAACGCAATATTGAAAATATGCCAAGGCCTAAATCTTGTGCTGAACAGTGCAGTCAATGTTCTCACCATTTAGTGATTATGTGCTCTGACATATTGCTCATCTGACAAGCAATCGAAGGAGAGGTGGAGCATCCAGGTTTCAGAAATGTTCTTTCCTGGTAACTGTTTTGATCAATGCCATCAGGATTCTGCAAATTCCTATGTTCTAAGAGGAAAATATTATGATTATTACTTTATTATAACCATGTGGAAGCAGTTCAAAATTCCAAAATGGTGAAAACTGGCCGAAGCTTGGTTTTCGAAGAAAGAGTGAAACGGATACCTCTGTGGTGGATTGATAGGCCTCCTGTACATAGGTCCAGTGGGTGATTTTCTTTCAGGCTCCTTCATTCTGGAAAAACTCTGTTTAAAAGCATTTTACCAAGAAACACCAACAAACCAAAAACCAAAAACAAAGTCTGTTTACAGAATCAGATCTCAAAAGAACTGAAAACCAAATGGGTCATAAATCATCAATAAGTGTGAAATGCAACCACACACCTTTGTCTCTTATTACTTTGCATGATTGTTTTACCCTATATTTATAGCTGTGTTCTAACTCATATGTCTGAAGAAGTGGGCAATGTTCCATGAAGGCTCTACCGTGGTGCGCAATGCGCCGCGGGAGCTAATTTACCCCCACCCACCCGGGGGAGGCAAAGACGAGCAAGCCCTGATGGTGGCTCGGAGGGGCCAGCCGGGAGCCTACCTTAAAAGGAGCTCCCAATGGTCGGCTGGCCTCTCTCCCTTGCGGCAAGCAGCATGGAGCATCGTGGCGCCCGGGGCTTCTTCACCGCCACGTGGCTGGTGGTGGTCGGGGTGCCTGTATCCAGGACGGATCCCGGGGTGTAGCCAGCCTCACCCCGAAGGCTGGCTGGGTTGTAGAGGGTGGGCGTCGGCTGTCCTGGCGTCGGCTGAGTGCCGGAGTTTGTTTTTTTAAAAAACCCCAAAAACAAACAAACAGTAGCCAGTGGCTGCGGAGCCCCATTTTGGGGACAGCCTCGCCCTGAAGGCCAGCTGGGTTTGGGGAGTGGGAGCTTGTCCTGGTGCTCGGCTGAGCGCCAGACTTTAAAAAACAACAACAACAACAACAGCCGGTGGCCGCTGAGCCCCGTTTCGGGGACAGCTTCACCCCGAAGGCCAGCTGAGGACATTGGGCACTCAGCAGAGCGCCAGAATTTGGTTAAAAAAACAAAACAAAACAAAACAAAACAAAACAAGCAAACTACAAGCAGCCAGCGGCTGCAGAGCCCCATTTCGGAGACAGCCTTGCCCCGACGGCCAGCTGGGATTCGGGAGCGGGCGAGCGCTCCACTGCGCGCCAGTGTTGAGTAGTTAAAAATAAATAAATAAATAAATAAATAAATAAATAAATAAATAAATAAATAAATAAAATAAAATAAAATAAAATAAAATAAAATAAAATAAAATAAAAGGAGAGCAGCGGAGCTCCGATTCAGGGGCAAGCCACCTTGCAGGCACGGGCCCCAGGGGGCTTTACTAAGGCACCCCCAAGGGCTCAGTCACCCCAGTGTTTCCCGGACTCCCTGCTACTCATGCAGCCACGTGGGGGGCAGAGCGGCATCGCCCTGTGTGCAGGCCAATTTGGGCGTTCAGCCTTCCCTCTCTAGGACATTTCAAGTAATTACAACCCCTCCTCTTCAAAAATAAATTACTAATAAAATAAAAAATAAATTAATAAATTATAAATACATAAATAAAACCTATAAATAAATAAATAAATAGATAAATAAATAAATAAATAAATAATATTCAATTAAATAAATAAATAAAATAAGATTTATTTATTTATATATAAATACATTTATTTGTATATATAATAATTACGTAAAATAAATACAGGGTGCTGGCGTGGTGCTGGGGCAGGAATCTGTAGGGGCACAGTGCCCCCTTCAGCAGTGCTGTTACACCCCCCAGTAACTGCAGGGGCACCAACGGGCCCTTTATAGGGATTGCAGGGCAGGGGTGGAACACAGCAGTGCCTGCATTTAATTAAAATAACTAATTAAAAAAAACATGGCTCTCAAGAAAGGGCACAGCAGAGCCAAAAGAAAACAACCAGCCAAGTGGAAAGCTGTCACCATGCCTTGTCTATCCGATTCCTCGGAGGAGGAGGAGGCCGGGCAGGGCCTCAGACCTATTATGGCCAGACTGGACAGGTTGGAAAAGGCCAGGGCGGGTAACCAGGTAGATGCCTCTGCTGAGCTGCGATGCTCCAGCAGGGAATCTAAGGCTCGTAGGCGGGCAGAACGTAAGAGGCAGCTTGATGCAATAATGTCTCGCCTTGATTTTTTGAAGTCTGACAGGTCCACCAAAGATGCCACAGGGACGGAGGAGCAGGATGCCGGTGCTCAGGGAGAGGATGGACAGGAAACAGCTGCACACGACCCAGAGCCGGCGGTGGAGGCGCAAGCTGGGAGCACTGATATGCAGGCGGAGGAGGCAACAAGGACTGATGGACAGGAAGCACCGGCTACAAGTGCGGGAGCAGGCCCGGTGGTGTTGGCTACAGCTCCAGGTGAGCCTGCCCCCACACAGAGAGCCTCAGGTGTGGTGGATGATTGGCCTTGGGGACCAACCATGCCCCGACAGCCACCAGGACCGGCCCCGGCGATTGGCTGCGGACCCATTATGGGTGTCCAACAGTCGCCGGGGACCACGGGCCAGCAGTGTGGGTCTGGTGGAACTTGGACAGCCCTCTACCCCCAGTCAACTTCCTATAGTTATACTCCCGAGGCATCAGCTAACTGTCCCTGGCCCGGGATACCGGACATGGGCTACAATTTGGTCCCCACGTATGCTTTGCCGGAGGGAGATGACTCGATTATGCTAGGTGAACATCTGCTACCGGCCACCATAGAAAAGATCTGGCGGGGAGAGTACTTCGATATATTCGACCTACTGAACAAGGTAGAAGCAAAGGGGAAGGATATGGAGGAGGAGAAGGACAGGGTGAAACTGGCCAAGAAAAAGCCGGACAGGTGCTGGGCTAACTGGCTTCCTGCATTCATTATATATGCAGGGACTGTGGTCAGAGCTTACTCAGAGCAGGCTTTTTCCCTGTGGCAGTACCTTGATCTGATTTACAGGGCTTACACAGAAGGTCCTGGTCATGGGTGGCTTTTGTATGATGAAAAATTCCGTATGGAGGCGGCCATTAAACCTAACATGGATTGGGGTCGGCAGCACAGTGCCCGGTGGCTCCGGTACATGGCACCGGGACGGCAGGTCTTGGGAACCCGTTTTGATAGCGGCCACGTTATAGCAAGGGCATCCCAGGTTCCATTTCCACGCACTGCTGCGGGCCAGGTGGTTCAACCCCGCCTGGTCTGCTGGGATTTCAACACCAGAGGGGCATACTATCGGAAACCCTGCAGGTACCGACATCAATGCAGTTTATGCAGTGGGCCGCACCCAGGAGTGCAGTGTGACAGGGCCAGAGCCAACACAACAGGCAGGAAGGAGCAGGGAGGGGGTCAACGCCCCACCCCTAATGCAGCAAACCCGCCAAAAGGGCCCCAGCCCAGTTAAGATGTCAGTCTTGGACCGGCGGCTCTGGTCGTACCCTGATAGGGACACAGCAAGTTATCTCCACCGGGGGTTTAGTTTGGGTTTTCGGATTCCAATGTTAGGGCCTCGGACAGCTATGCTGTCCAAGAATTTGAAATCAGTTGTGGGAAAGGAACATGTGATCAAATCAAAAATTCTGAAAGAGGTTAAGGAAGGACGGGTTTTAGGTCCATTCAAGGAACCATCCGTACCAGCCTTTAGGGTTTTGCTGCTGGGAGTTGTGCCAAAGAAGGCAGAGGGTGAATTTTGTTTGATTCATCACCTGTCCTTTCTGGAAGGAAAATCAGTGAATGACGGGATCCCCAGGGAGTGGTGTTGTGTGCGTTATACAACATTTGATGAGGCGGTTCACATGGTCCGGCGATGTGGCATTGGGGCCCTTATGGCCAAGTGCGATATCAAGTCCACATTCAGGCTCCTTCCGGTTCACCCGGATGATTTTGGTTTGTTGGGTTTCTTGTTTGATGGCGCATTTTACATGGATCGGGCACTCCCTATGGGATGCTCTATCTCATGCGCCACGTTTGAATGTTTCAGTACTTTTTTGGAGTGGCAGTTAAAACAGAGAGCCAGGCTATTTACAGTAGTCCACTACATATATGATTTTTTTGTTTTGTGGCAGGGAGGGATCACAACATTGTGAGACTCTGCTTGAGGAGTTTCAAGAAATGACAGAGGAGTTGGGGGTCCTGCTAGCAAGGGAAAAAACAGAGGGCCCCATTACCAAATTGAGTTTCCTAGGTATCGAGTTGGATACCCAGGGGCAGTCGAGCCGATTTCCTCAGGATAAGCTGGATGCTCTCAAGGAGAGGATCATAAGCTTACTGGGGAATTGCAAGGTTTCTCTTAGGGAATTGCAGGAGATAGTTGGCCATTTGAATTTTGCCTGCAGGGTGGTAGCACCCGGCATGGCCTTTTTGCAGAGGCTTTGTGATGCCATGAAGGGCCTTTCAAGGCCCCATCATAGGCGTAGGTTGTCCGGGAGAATGTGGGAAGACTCTTGAGAGTTTGGTTACAATTTTTGGAAAATTTCAATGGTATATCTTTCTGGAGGGATGAGCGACGCCTAGGCACGGACCTGCAGGTGCACACTGACGCCTCGGGGGTGCATGGCTATGGCCTGTATTTTAGGGGTCGATGGTACACAGGCACCTGGCCGCAGGAATGGCATGACAGTGGGGTTACTAGGGACCTCACATTCCTAGAGTTTTTTTCTATAGTGGCAGCGGTGTGGCTGTGGGCTGACCTGTGGGCTAATGCCACGGTTAATTTTTGGTGTGACAATCAAGCAGTTGTCTTTATAATTAATTCTCTCACATCGAAATCGGACAGGGTTATGCGTTTGGTTAGGGCGTTCACATTAAGATGCCTTCACTTCAATATAGTTTTCCAAGCACGGCATGTACCTGGCATAGATAAATATCAATTTTAGACTGTCACTTCCAAAGCACTCAAGGCGGCGGACATTGTAGGCTGGAGGTTTGTCACTCATTCATTTCGAATCGGGGCTGCTTAGACTGCAGTAGCCATGGTTTATGATGTCGAGGCCATAAAATGAGTTGGCCACTGGAGATTTGAGAGGTACCATTCCTACATCCGTGCCTTGCCCCAGTAACATTTTCTGGGCCCTCTTTTTTTCTTTGTTCTCCTTACAGGGGCAGCTGGCGTGTCAACCAGAACACGTGTACTCATCATTGGGCACAGCTTCATTTTCTGGGCGGAAAGATTTGTAGTAAAATCCAGCTGGGGAAGGAATCTTGGCCTTGGATCGCAGGCAGTTGTGGAATGGCATGGAAGGCGCAGCGCCATGTGGGAGCAGTTCATGGACATGGGGGTGTGGGACTTCCCAGTTACCATTTAATGTTATTGTTATTCATTTGGGGGGCAACAACCTGACCCGGAAGAAGGGCAAGGAATTGATCCTGCAGATCATTGCAGACCTGACGTCCTTGAAGATGCAATTTCCTGGCCTGCACTTGCTCTGGTCAGCGATCATCCCGCGCATAGTGTGGCGGGCCTCCTGTGACCCGTGAACTATCGACAGGGCATGCAGGGGAGTTAATAGATAAGTAAAGCGGGCAGTGCTGGCAGGTTTGGGCTCAATGGTGGAGCACCCGGAAATTCGTGTGGAGCGGCAGGAGCTCTACCGCTGTTCATTTGTCGGATGCGGGCATGCAGTTGTTTTTGCAGAGGATCCATGGGGGCCTCCTGGAGGCAGTTGCTGCGGTGGTGGAGGGTGCTGGGCATACTAAGTAGCCCAGTGCCGTGGCGGGTAAGGTCAGAAGGCAGGTAAGGTATGGAGCCAAGGGAAACCTGAAAGGAGTATCTGCCACTGCCCCTCGGTGCTGAAGGCCCTGAGGACTCGATGCCGGGGGGAGGTAAGTGGCTGGGCCCCACGGGTGGTAATTACCCAGAGCTGACAGCCTCGGGTGGTTGAGCCTGCTGGGTTGCCCCTAATTGGATGGTGGCTCCTGCCAGGGTCCGCGTGTGGTGGGGCCGGCCTCACACGGATCAGCCTTCCACCCTACGGATGGCCCCCAGTTTCTTCTGAGTTGTTGGTTGCGGAGTTAATAAAGTGTGGCCCAATTTACCCCAAAACCTTGTGTCTTGGCCTCTTTTCTCCGGGCTGGGGGGGGGCAAAGCTTACATTAAAATATAGCACTCCCACAATGTCTGTTTTTTGTTTTTGTTTGGGGCTTTTCTAGATTTGTTTTGCTTTTGTGCTTCTTGTTGTACTGCTAGCACAGACCAATGTGGCTACACCTCTGAAAACATACACTTAAAAGGATCTCAGCATTGGGAACAACTATGGAAACAGATATTGGGTGGGGGGGGGAATTGAATATCCAGAGCCATAGTATGGGATGGACAAGCAGTTTTGATACATGCAGAGAGTAGACATGGGCACGACTTGGCGAAATTCTCGTTTCCGTTTCCATTACTCGTTTCCGTTATGCAATGGAAACGGTAACGACAATTACTCCCCCAGAACTCAAACTCGAACCGACAAAAGAAAAATTGGGTCTGATTTGTCGTTCTCGTTCCTGGCATCGCAGCAATCGTGCGATGCCAAGCGGCACAGAAAAAAAGTTTTAAAAATTAAAAAAAAATACTCGATTCCCGGCCAAAAAAGCAGGCAAAAATATGCCTGCCTGAGGGCACCTACCAGAGGGGTGGTTTCTGGGGGGGGGCACACTCCAGCCTCCCCCCTCCTGTCCTGGGCTGCTGGTGCCAGGCTGGGAGGGGGCATCTTCGGCGTCTCCATTTGCCATGCTGTGTGGGGGGATCCAAAATGGTGACCGCAATATTTTTTTTGAAATCGTGGTCCAAAAACCCACCAAAGCACCACAGAAACATGCGAAAATTAGCTATTTTAACTGCCTGATTTTTATAGTAGCAGCAGTGGGTTTTTCTTGCAATAAAACGTCTACATTGATTTTATTTTATTTTATTTTATTTTTATTTTTTTACACCTGCGCACGCGCAATGATGGGCTGGCCATGGGATGAGACCATGCAAATTTTTGGAGCCATTCCACCAATTGCATGGCCAGATTTTGCTGAGACTTCTGGATGTGCCAGAGAGGGCATTAAAAGCCCACCAACCCTAATCCTAAACCTAATCCTAACCCTAACCCTAACCCATACGCCAGTACACTGTGTTCTTAGTGGGCCAGAGGCACCCAGAGATACAGCCCACTAACCCACCCTAACGTTAACCGTTACCCTAAGCCTAGCCCTTACCCCCTAACCCCATGCTCTGGGAACTGGAAGTCAAGTCGCGCTAAATCGCGGCGGTAATGACAAACGACAAACAACATGACAAAATGACAAATTTTTGAAAAATTTCACGAAAAACGGAAACGACCCGAAACGGACCCGTCCCGAAAAACGACAACTCGAAAAAAAAAATTCTGGTCGTGCCCATCTCTAGCAGAGAGTGTACTCTCTGAGTTTACAGTGAGGATTGCAAGTAAATGGGAGGGAGTGGAGCTTAAACCAAATCCCTCCTCTGGTTCTAATGAAATTCCAGGGGGGGGGGTATTTTCTCCCATAGAAGGACTGATGGAACTGCTTTCATCAGAACTCAATAGAGAGAAGATGGTTAAATTCACCTTCCCAGCTGCAGCCCTGATCATTATTGCTTCGTACCCCCTGCAGTAACTTCTGTTTGTGTGAGTTTTTTATAATGTGAATCTTAACTGCCAAGATTCATTTAATTTCATGTCTGTCTGATGATCCAGTTTAATAAAAAGTGGAATGTGCTCTAAAATATTCTTATGATGTCATATGTTTCAAGGTCCTTCCTGCCATGAAATCTAACCCTCAAATTAAGCCCAAAATTATCTTCTTTCTCAGATCAGAGAATGGTAACTCTTTTCTATTCATCTTTGCAAAATTATTCATAGCAGCAGTATTGAGAGGACAGGGGAGTGGCTTAAGCAGAATCTAGTTTTGGAATATTATCTCCATGGGTGGTCCTCCCCAAGACAGCAGAATATGCAAAAGAGACATTCACATCTGTTTTAAGCATCAAATACCTCCAAATACCAGAGCAAGGAAAGGAAGTCCCACTGGTACTGTAACTAGAAAAGAGTTTCTAAAGAGCACATGTTCCACGTGCCTTTAAAAACACACCTCTGGGTGACAGACAGGCCAACACAGTCAGAAGTGCACACACAAGGAGTCAAGATCAGAAGTGTTTATTGCCTGCTATGGGGTGCACCATCTCTTTCAGTAATTCAGGCCTGCCCAACAGGTAGACCGCAGGCTACTGGTGGCCCGCAAAGGGTTCAAAAGTAGCCCGCTGGCCATCAATTTAAAAAGTGAGGGGATAAGTTCTCCACCCCTCCCTCCCCCATCCCAAGGACCACCACTGCCCCAGCAAAGTTCTGGGTCTGCCAGCCCAGTGTCTCAGCTGAGCAGGGCAGTTCAAGGGCCATGGCACATTGAAATCTGTTCCCTCCAGAACAGATTAATTGGTTTTCAATGCATTCCTACATACAAAAGTTTTTACTTAATGAGCATGTGGTTGGAATGGATAAAATTCGCAAGCAGAGGTTTTAGTGTAGTAGACCTCAGGCACTTTGGGCGGGAAAAAGTAGACCTTGGCCTGTTCAAAGTTGAACAGCCCTGCAGTAATTGAAATCAGATCAATAGAAACAGGTGGATTTGCTTTTTGGTGAACAGCTTGATACAGTTCTGATCTTCCCTGCATTACTCTACCTCTCATACTATAAATTGTTTCCCAAAGATGCCTTCAGGTAGGGAGAATGATCTTTTGAAATAAGTACTATAGATTGCCAAGTGCTTGAGGGTGAGAGAAATAACTGGAAAGACTTTCAATCCCCAGTAATAGCCCACTATTTAAAAACAGTTCACTCAGTGACCATTACAGAGGTTCAGTCTGGGGTGTAACCCAGTATGACTTCATGCTTTCTTCAAGAAATACAGGTTCTTAGAAACCAATCAGAAACACATCAACAAGCAATTTTTTGAAACTTGGTATAATTTGCCATCTCTGAGTAGAGCTTGACAAAGGGGCAAATTGTATTTTGCACTGACCCATTGCTTAGAGAGGGCACCATATAATTTCCAAGTGAAAAGGAAACAGGTGACATAAGACTGATATTATCCTCTCTATCAGATGTACACCATCATGTTGAAGTTCCCAAATGGCAGCTTTCACAGACTCAGAAGAACCCGGCAGACCAATATAGTCAGCAATAGCCCCACATTGTCACATGAAATGCCCATGGATAAACTCGACACTAAAGGGAATAGGGATTCTCTAAAATTAATTGGATCTCCCCCTTACAGCAGCATTTCCTTAGAGGTGCCTGCTTCAGAAATCAGACATGGAAATTATGCCTGGGTTTACCTTCGAGTGACTAAATCACATAAACATGCAAATGCACACAAAAGCCAAATGCAGGATGGATGAGGAAAATCATGTGTTTTGAGAAAGAGGAGACACCTGGAATTTGAGGAAGATGAATGCAAATATTTGAGGATGCTGTTTTTGGAGGTGAAGTTGTTCTTGCCTGATGGAGCAGCTCCAGTGGCTGTTTTAGTAATACAGTAATACCTTGGTTTACGAGCATAATTTGTTCCAGAAACATGCTTGTAAACCAAAACACTCTTATATCAAAGCAAAATTTCCTATAAGAAAAAAGATCATTCATTCTGGGACCCCATAGACCACATACTGTACACACAAATTGGCAAAACTTACAAAAGAAGTTTGCAAGGAGTCCATGTCCACACCTTGGTTCTGGTATCTGGCTGCAGAATTTGCTGTGCTTCAGACTAACAACTGGATTTTACTCTGTGTTTTTAATATGACAACAATAAAGTGCAAGTTGTAGGCCTAACCACACTATACCAGCTGTCCTATGACTAGACATGGTTTGAAAAAATAAGAAAGAATTTTGAAAATAAATTAAATAAAAATAAAAATAAACCCCCAACCTGCAATCACCTTTGAAACCATTCCTGGCTGGTGCAAGGGAGATCTCTATTCCTCTATCCTCCCTCTGCTTTGGAGGCTGCCTGAGAAGGAACATTCCAGGCAATCACCTGCAAGGGAGGGGGAAGAGAGAGCCACCATTGGCTCACTCATGAGCATGTGACCTGCTCCAGTGTTTGTATATCAAGACATTGCTTGTTGATCAAGGCGAAATTTAGAAGAAATGTTTGTTTGTCTTGCAAAACAATCTTAAACCACCTTACTCTTAATCCAAGTTATTACTGTATTAAATGCGTGAGGACTCTTAGATGCTGCTCTGACACCACCACCGTCAGTATCCAGGATGCCTCCTAGCACTGGTCTGATGGTGATCTCACCTAGAACTGCAGGTCCTTTTTTAAGGTGGGGAATTACAAAACAAAAGATGTGCATTGAATGCAGGTTCAGCCTGTTTGCATATAATCTGTAGTTCAAAGCTTTGCAACAGAATATTGCAAATGAGTACTTCCTACCATAATGTATTGCTCCATGAATGCATATCTGAATATGTGACCTCCAATAGGATGTGCATTGTGGTGCACATCCAAATGTGTGCTTCCATTTGCTACTTCCAAAGCATATTAAACTGAACTAGATTGTGAGGAACAAAAGAAAATATGTACCTCTTTATCCTGACAGTAATGCTGCATTCAAAATTACACTATTGTAATGCTCTTTACGTGGGGCTGGCTTGGATGTTAATGCAGAGACTCCAGCTAGCGTAGAACTCAGCAGACAGATTGATAATGGGGTTGAGAAGGCACCAATAGATCTCCCCTACACTGGCTGTGCTGCACTGGCTGCCAATTTATCACCACATTGACTTCAAGGTATTAACATTGACATTAACATTACAAAGCTCTAGATCAGTGCTCCCCAACCTTTTTGTCCCCACGGACTGGTAAATGTTTGATGATTTTCCGTGGCCCAGGGGTGAGGTGGGGGTGGGGAG
>JAHTLZ010000204.1:42906002-42917490 GCA_023846285.1 Phrynocephalus versicolor
CACACACACACACACACACACACACACACACACACACACACACACACCACGCCTGAAATAAGCTAATTTTAGAGTGCAATTGGGCAGCACTTCAATTTCCAGTCTAAAATGAAAGCTACAACTCACCCCAGACACTGTTTTGTCACCTCACTAGGAACATGAGTAGGCCACTCTGAACCTCTAAAGGCAATTGGGATACCTAGTGTGGTATACTGGGTCTCTGGAGAACAGGGACTGAATCCTTGCTCAGCCATGGAAACTCACTGGTGGAGTGGAACTTGTAAAATCACTCCTTAAAACATCTCACTTACCTTGAAGACCCTATTATGGTCACTACAACTACAACAAAGAGGCAATCATCTGATTATTGAAATTGCTACTTACTCTAATTGGTTAGCTAACTAGTTAGGCCAGGGTGGTGGATTATTTTGCTGCTGCTTCTCTTATTATTATTAGTTATTTAGATACTGTGTGAAGAGTTCCTGAAGCCGTCCAGTCAAAACAGAGAGAGAGAGATCAGGCAAGCATTTGACTGCCTGTTCACAGTTTCCTAGTAGTCACACATTCTAAAAAGAAAGTAGACTGGGGAAGGAAGAGGAAACTCAGCACTGGCTATCAATCCTACAGGCATTACTAGAGAAGTCTAGGATCCTCCTTGATTTACAGCACAGAATTCTCTGTACTTCAGCTGCTTACACGTCCAGCATTCCATAAAATGGATAATATAACATATAGAGCAGTACTGATCTGCAGTAACTGGGTAGAACAGATATATACTTGCAGTTGGACCACAGTGTTCTTGCTTGTACGGAAATGATTGGGTGACGCTTATTTTGCTATTGCCATGATTGTTTGTTGTTGTTGTTGTTGTTGTTGTTGTTGTTGTTGTTGTTGTTGTTGTTGCTGCTGCTGCTGCTGCTGCTGCTGCTGCTGCTGCTGCTGCTGCTGCTGCTGCTGTTGGCTTTGTTGGCTTTGTTTCTCAGCTGGCCTTGTGTCCCTACAGTTGTTGGCTGAGGCCACAGTATCCATTTCATCAGCAGAGTAATAGGACTGAAGAAGCTCTAAATAGGTTTACGTTGTGTCAGAGACATTGGAATCATTTTTGCACCCCCTGAAGTTACAGAATGACTCATTCTCACCTGCTGAATCTCAGCAATGTGGAAATGTAATGGGAAATGAAGGCTGTTTTGGAAGCACAGTGATTTAGGCTCCCTTTCCCTATAGGGTGTATCTCCTCTAGCCAGAAAAGAAGTTTGGGCACTACAGGAGAGATATTTCTACAATATCTCTAGCATGTAAATACAGCAATGCAGGGAGGAAAATGAATTTTAATCAGTATTCCAAAAAGCCATTGGCATCATAGCATACAGAGCTACCTGGCTTGATTAAATTTATGTTTAATAATATTTTATGACCACGCCAATAAGCTCATCATCAAGTAGGTTACAATATACAATTAAATCCCCATTTTAAACAATGTAAATATACATACTATTACAATCTCACAAAAAGAAGTCCCATTTGTGCTGCACCTGTGACATTTATACTGTGCACCTACTCCTACAGCATTATATGAAGCAGGTCTGGTGAGTGGTGGGATATGAGATGTTAAACAAGAATAAGGAGAAACTGTTGGGCAATGAAAATTGGATGGGAACAATAGCTGATTCTCCACTGTGCCTTCTAGACAAGGGCTGGACTCAATGATCCATAGGGTCCCTTCCATAAAGTGAAATAATTTATTTAAAATATTTCTCTCCTGCATTTCTCCCCAGAAGAGCCCAAGGCAGTTGCAGTTCAAAGGTTGATGTTGTTGCTGCTCCTGCTCCTGTCACTATTGGTTAATAAAATGATGATGATGATTAGAGATGGGCACGAAATGAACAATTTTTCATTTCCGTTTTTCATTATTCGTTCCGTTACGCAACGAAATGACGAACGAAAATTGTGATAAAATGGAACAAAATGAACAGAACCACGAAAATTGTGTTCATTACGTTTCGTTTTTGTTACTGGCGACATGCAATGAAATGAGCTGTTTTAAAGGTTAAAAAATGCCCTGGACATCCATAAAAATACAGCAATAATTATTTATACTGTCTGATAATACCTACCAGGGGAGGTTCAGGTCTTTAAAATGTGCATTTATCTCTTTTCTCAGATCACTGTATTTTTTTCCTTTAAGGGGAGTTAGGGGACATCGAACCAAAATGGCTCCCAGATGCCTAATATTGATTTCTTGGGTATTAAAACGCCCTGGACATCCATAAAAATGCAGCGATAATTTGATAATTATTTGAAATTATTACCTATGGATGTGGGGTCCCTAAAACGTTTGTTTTTGTCTTCTCCCATCGCGATGTATTTTTCTTTTCCCTTTAAGGATGACAAAATGGATGTTGCCACTCCAGCCACAACATGGAGGCAAGCCATGTGATGGGATCATGTAAATTCTTGGACAACTTCAATCAATAGCATGCCCAGGTTGCAGACTGGGCAGGTCTGGCAGCCACAGAGGGCATAAAAAGCTCTGGCAGCCCCTGTCCTCCTTGCAGTCTCTGGTGGGAGTTAGGGTGGGATTGCTGTCTCTGCGACTCTAGCTTCAGTCCTGCAGCCTCCCAGTGTGCGTGTGTGCATACCTCTCGGTGTGTACCCTCCCTTGCCCCACAGTGCAGTCACTTTGCGGCTGCCTTGCACCCTGAGCAACGCCCACCGCTGCCTTTGCAGCCTCCCTGCGAACCTAGTCTATACTGTGTCTCTGCCAGCATCAATTTTTTTTTTTAGTGTTCTCCCTCTGGTCTGGGGCGTTGGGGGTGCCCACACACAGAAATGCTTTAAAAATCGCGCAAAAAGCGGGTAGAAACAAAAAATGAAAAACGAAAAATGAAAACAAAATTTTCCCCCAAAATTTGTGAAAAACGGAAATGAAACAAAACGGACCTCTCAACGACAAATGACAAACAAAACACCATTTTTTTTTAATTCGTGCCCATCTCTAATGGTGGTGGTGGTGGTGGTGGTGATGATTATGATTTTTCCATCCCTAATGTTAGTATTAAAAGCCTTGGGAATACCTAGGTATAAGTGTGAATGCCACTGACGTTTTCAGAAGGGAAACACTCCTGTAACCTGATTTCCTCCCTGCAGACCTGTACACCAGTACTAGAAGATTCAGGTTTGCAGGGATGTACATGAATTTCCTTCTTGGTATTATAAGATTTCTGAATGCCTAAATAGTGCTAGGGGTAGGATAAGGTCCAGGTAACAAAAAGTTTTTTTCTGTTCCTATGGAATCAACAGGAACATAAGTCTATATCATTTGGGTCTTGGGCTTGGCAGTGTTTAGTCATTGTAATTAGAGTTGGGCATTAAATAAAGATGAATTGCAAAATTCATTTAATAAATTGCTAATTCAACAATTCAACAAATACAAATTTTGGTGCTTTTTGATTTGTCAATTTGTTGGGCTATAAAATAGTCCCCAAGGCACCTCAAACATACAGGGAAGCCTCTTTGTGGAAGAAAGCTTTGTTACATAAATATCCTGGTTTCTGGGATATGTGTTTCCAATCCCTGTTGTTATATTAGAGCAATTCTTCCAATAAACAATTGTAAATTGGAGCCTCAGGCTCAAATTCAACTCTTTGAAAGTTGTGAATTAAGGTTGCATGGATCTTAATGGCAAAATATTATTCAGGCCGTAAGCTATACGAAATGATGTCAATTGTGTTCAACATTATAGCTGTCTACCTATTCAGCAGCTTTTGTTGTCTTCCTAAAGTCAATAGGAAGAACAAAGATGGTCAAATTTGCATAATACGCAATGACTATTGATGGGAATGAACTGCCAAAATGGCAGTTCATCCTAGTTTGGTTCAAAAAGGGTGATGAACCATGAACCACAAATTCCCCTGCCCATGAAGCCACTTGAGCTTTTGTGCAGCCCCCTGGATTCAGGGAAGTGATCATCCACTTACCCCATCTGCACGAGCTCATCGAGATCATGCAGATGGAAGCTTTAGGAGTTGAGGGGCTCCCTGCTGTCCGATCACAATGCAATCTCACTATGGGGTATGTGTGATTATTTCTTAAAGCCCAGGAAAGACCTACTCAGCTGGGCGGTGCAGCAGTGCTAGAGGAGGAGGAGGAGGAGGAGGAGGAGGAGGAGGAGGAGGAGGCAGTCCAGAGCAAGTTACAGATGTTGGGGGCCATGAATGGGGATGCAGGGTGTAAAACTCATGCAAGATCTGAGCTACTGTATACCAAAATTCCCCTTCATTTAGAGATGGACCCAAACCAAACAGGTATGAAACAAGTGAAAGCCCAATTTACTTAAAGCTCTCAGTAGCTTTGCCGCAACTGTAGCACCAAACAGGGTTGGGAGTACTGCAGCCTCACATTCATGGTGAGAAGCTGACACAGGGCATGGAGATCCAGTTTTCTCCTTGCAGCTAGACATCTCTATATGGTTTCTCTCTCATTTCCTCTCTCATTTCCTCTTTTGAGAAATACTGTGGGACTTCTTTGATGTATTATACACATTCTCAATCCTCCTCCCCAGAAGGAACACCTATTTATGAAGGACTATTATGATTCTTGCACAAAATGGCAAAGATTTCCTTGGCAAGGCCCTCAAGCTCTATTGATTTGGCAATTTCTTGCACAAAAGAACAGGCGAAAAGCCATGTGAGTAAATGGGAAAAACCATTTCAGAGCTTGTTTTGCTGGAAGCTAAGAAATCTCATCAGTTCAGGATAATGTTCTGCTGAGAAATTTCATATGGGAAGATTTGGAAAATGTCTAATAAGAAACCTTCTGAGTATTCTGCACATCCCATGCACTTGCCTGAATCCAGGCCATTAAATTATGGGGACTGTACACAGAGAGAAGCTCCAGGTAAATTACTCAAAGGTAAATCATCCTGTTTGCATGTAGATCAGCCACAGTTCAATCACTGATATCTCCAGCTCAGAATGGAAACTTGTCTGAAATGCTGAAGAAACAGTGTCACTCAAATCTTGACAAGGATGGATTGGGTGCAGCCACAGTCTGACTAGGTATGAGCCTACTTCCAAAGGATTGCCATGATCTTGTGGAAATTCTATTCATTTTAGGTGAACCGCGCGTGCGCCCAGTCATCACTGGAAAGCTTGCCTTCAGGCAATCCCCAGATTTGTGTAGTCATAAAGGGGTAGGAACAATAACATCAAGTGTTCCAGATGGCAACAGAAATGGTGCCTCAGTGTGCTTGTTTGGAAAACATTTTCACCAATTTAATTGCAATTTACCCTCTAGAACAGGGTGAGGAAAGAGTAATTTCAGAGGTTGTGGATTACAGCTCCCATAAATCCTTACTATGATCTATGTTAGCCCTTTTAACACTGAGCCATGAGCTCTATTCAAGCATTCCAAAATGAGCTACTGCATAAGCAGGGAGAGAGTTCCAGCCCTTCCCCTTCCTGCCTGTCTTCATGTGAGGAACAAGAGACTGAAGAGAAGACAGTCTGGAACATGTGAAGAATCCACACATCACCAGGAGCCTTATTTTCCAGGATGTCTAGCCAGGATAAAAGATTCCATGTGGTAGCAGAAAAGGCAAGGAGTGTGACTTCAAATTTCTCCTCGCTGATGCAAGGGCTTTAGTTAAATTTTTAAAATCTTATCTTTGATGACTTCTGGCTTCCAGTTTGCTGCAGCAACACTCCTTGATAAGCCCTCTGGCTTATCAAGCTGAATTTCCCCAGATAAACAGGACCCTGAATAAGGCTAAGTCCCCTTGGAGGGGGGATGAAGAGAGGAAGCATCTGGGGGCTGCAAAGAATGCGGCGTCAGACTTCGCAGTTCCAGAAATAGCCTAAACTCCCTGCTGGGGGAAGTCCGGCAGCTGTTATGGCGAACGGTCTACAGCTGTGGCTCTGGAGTGTAAATAATCCTGGACTTTACAAAGCCTCATTGTCGTGAGTAGAGAGTTTCTTTTTTCTCCACTTTTCCCCATCACTCTACGAGAGAGATATCTTGGTGACACCCTGATTTCTGTTCTTCATTAAGCCTCATAAAGCTTCTTCAACCCCCCTTCCCGAAATGGTGGCTACAAGTGTGAGGGGAGAATAAACAATTACTTCATGATGCTAACACAGAAGTTATTTTTCCAATTATTGCATCGTGTTTTTTGGCATTTTCGGCTGGTAAATTACTTTGAAGAAAAGGAAAAGAAGAGAGAGTCTCCCTTTACAATATATAAACTCCTTTCATATACAGAGATAGTGTGTATAGCAAAGTAGCGATCTCTGACCTTGGACAATCTAAATGCTTAATGTTTTCAAAACATTCTTAGATACCAGACTTGGAACATTCCTCCTCTACCAGCAATCTCTCCCACACCCCTCCCTCCTTGAAGCTCAATACAACTGTAAGATTAACCCTTTGAAGGGATTTATAATCAACTACAAGGGCAAGAATCAGCTGGGAAACAATGACAGATCGACAAATTGATGATTTGCTCCTCATAATGCAAAGAGTATTGGTCTATTTACAGGATGAACTTTCTTCTGAACTTTCTGAACCAGCTTTTGAGTTGAATGGGGAGATAGACCAAAGCACTAACCCCAATTTCCAAGCTTACAACTCACAGAGCAGCACTGAGGAAGGTACTCAGGAGGAGGTGGAGAGTATGGAGTTTGGCTCTGCTTTGGAAACTGAACTTTCTCTTGAACTTGTTGAAGAGGCAGAGGAAAGTCCCAGAACTGGTTTTGTTTGGAGCATGAAGCTGCAGCAGAGCATTGAAACTTTCAAGAAGAGTGTGTGGCCTGGTCTTACAGGGGAAGATTCCACTTCACGGGAAGGATGTTTGGATGGGCCGGGTCTCGAGAGGATGGGAATTGATGGATGTGCACGGTTTATGGGGCAGTGGATTTATTGGGAAAGACCAAGATATGGTTTAATGAGTCAATTACTTAGAAGGTCTGTTTTTGTGTTTGGCTAATGATGGTGTGCCTTGAAGCCCTAGTTGTCTGGTGACACACCACCTATTGCCTATTACTTATTATTGGTTATTAATTGACTATAATGGATTGCAATAGAAATCAGTGAATGGAAATATGTATTGCAATAGACTAGTTTAAGACTATTGCCAAGCGAACCTTATAGTTGCCAAACCAGACAGGTCACTCTAATGCAGAAATCAGCTTTTTGTATCTGGACCATCCTTAAAATATTAAACAAATATTAAGATGTGAAAATGGAAAGGAGAGTGAAATTGCCAGCCTGAAATGTTAATCTGTCTGACCTCCAAGAGGAATATACAAGCCAAGAATAGAAAATCTTAAATGTATTATGAAACTGAGAGACCAAGATATAACTTTCTTTTTTTAAATAGCCCATTAAGTATTAGTCTCAGCCATATTGATATATTTGAAACTTGATAGAACTTAGGTGAATAGATAAAATATAATGCATTGGTGATGTTTATTATTTACTTAATCTCATAGAGTAGATAGGATATCTTAAGTCAAATTTATTATCTTCACCCTTTGTACTAGATGAAAACAGATATAAATGTATGCCTATCATATATTGAGCTAGACAAATAGACTTTAAAGTGCTTAGTAAAATGACGAACTAAGATTAAATAGGCTAGTTAAATACTGCACTTTGTTATTTTCACTTTTTGTACTAGATGAAGATGGAGACAAGTAACGATAAATACAATGATGGAAAAGAAGCATGTAAATGTGGAATATTCCAAGCACTTGGGCTGAAATATTGGGAAAATACTTTTATTTGAACTATGCAACACAACAACACACAAACAATTTATTTGTTTTAACTTGTTAAGTTTAGAAAATTCAATAAAATATTGTAAAAAAAACCCCAAAATCTTATCTTTAGGAAACTTGGTGGGGGCAGGTTGCACTGACCTCCTTGTTTTGTGGAGGGCTACCTTTTTTACATCAGAGGTGTGACAACTCTAATGTTTTCATTTTTTTAGTATTAATTCCAGCATATCAGAAAAAATGGTGATTCATTTTCATCTGCAATCCATCAAGGCTGGTGAATCATAAATAATGAATTTACATTTTTTCTTACAAATTGATGAATTGATTCATTGACTTATGTCCCATTTAAAATGACCCCCAGACATCTAGAGACATTAAATTAACAAGGAAGCTTCCCCTGACTCTCTGTTGTAGGTCTTGCAAATTTAATGAATTTGGGGTTCTGGGTATCCAAGTTATGCACCCCCAAAGACACCCCCCAGGAAAGTGCCATTTAGCAACTGGCTTGGGGAATCCCAATATCACTGAACTTGAAGAAGAGGAGTGTCTGAGGAAGCTTGTCTGAATTTTTCGTATCTTTAGATGCCTGGGGAAAACGTTCTTAGTGGGGCAGCTCTTTTGGGTTTATCACATGGGCATCAGAAATCTGAGTTTTTCCTAACTTTGAGGGATTGTTGAGAAGAGGTAGTGGAATCTTCCCTGCCCATTTTGGGGTTTCTATATGCTTTTGGAGGCCATTAGTAATGGCTAACAAAATGAAATGAAATGGGGATGTGCCGTTTCGTTACTAACGAAACGAATCAGCACTTTTTAAGTTGAAATGAACCAATTCATTTCTCTATAATGTGCTCCCCCCTGGGATCCCAGAGGCACCAAATTTGGTGGGTTTCTTCCTTGGATGCTCCCCTTTAAGCCCTTTAAATTTGGAGAGATTTGAGGTTTGGGGGCCCAAATTATTAAATTTCAAATTGGTTGCTCCCTTGAAAAAACATTTCTAAGTGGGATTTTCTGTGCTTGGATATAATGTTCCTGGGTAGCTAGCAGCATGAAAATTGCTGTGGACCTTCCTCAATGTCTCCCCTTTAAGCACCCCAAATTTGTATCAAATAGAATGTATATCTGATTTACTGAATCTTGGACTGTAACCAACATTTGTCCTAAATTCCTTCTTAACGAGATGCAGTAGTCTCTACTGTGCAGTATCTGTGGTAAATCTCTGCAGTTGAACACAGATGCCAGATGCTGATTCTGTGAATGATGTTTGGATGAATTGGTATCTACTGTTACAGTTATGGGAGTAAGGCCCATTCTCAGTGTATCTTACCTGTAACTTTCATCTGGCCCATATACTTTTCTGATCTGGCTGTGAAGTATCTCACTTTCCCAAAGTATGTGCCCTAGAGCAGTGCTCCCCAACCTTTTTATCCCTGCGGACCGGTAAATGTTTGATAATTTTCCGTGGCCCGCTTGTTTTAATTTAATAATTTTAATTTAATTAAAAGGCCCCTCCTCCTCCTCTCTCTCTCCCCCCTCAGACTGGCTGCTGCGTGCGTGCACGCGACCCCCCCTCGTTCGCCCTGCCCACTGAACCCCCCTCCCTCCCTCCCTCCTCTCCCCGAGGGTGTGAGACCCCCCTCCCCTCGCCCTCCCCCTCCTCCTACCTTTGGCCTTGCAGTCGGCGCAGTACTTGTTGTCCTCCTCCCGGAGGAGCTTGGCCAGGATGGCCTGGTGCTGCTTGTTCTGCTTCTGCGCCTTCTCCCGGCACGAACGGGTGGCCATGGTGAAGGAATTGGGGGGAGGGTGGCAGGGCAGGGGGGAGGGGACTGGGGGGGCAGAGGAGACCAGGCGGGGTGGGGGTGGGGGTGGGGAGGGATGAAGGGAGGAATGGAGAGGGAGGGAGGGTGGCCTCAAGCAAGCGGGCGAGCGGGCGCACCCACGGGGGGCGTGTGTGTGTGAGAGAGAGAGAGCCAAGGGGGAGGATGAGGGTGGTGGTGGTAGTGGGGGGGGGAAGGGAGTTGGGTGGGCGCCCACCACCCTTAAGAGCCGGAAGGGGAGAACTGGAGCCGAAGCCAGCAGCCTGAGAGCAGGAGGAGGAGGAGGAGGAGGAGGAGCGGGTGGTGGTGGCGGCACTGGTGCTGGCGCTTCCTCCTTCCTTCTGGCCCGGTCACGCCGGCCGTGAGAGGAGCCCCGGCGAGCGCAGCCAACCAACCATAAGCTGCCGGGAAGTCGGGCAAGGCTGGCTGCAGGAGGAGGAGGAGGAGGAGGAGGAGGAAGAGGAGCGGGCGGCGGCGGCGGTGGCGCTGGCGCTTTCTCCTTCCTTCTGGCCCGGTCACGCTGGCCGCGAGAGGAGCCCCGGCGAGTGCAGCCAACCAACCATAGGCTGCCGGGAAGTCGGGCAAGGAGGAGGAGGAGGAGACGCAGAGGGCACCCTCGCTGGTGGCCTCAACCGGAACTACTCCTGGCGAACCAAGGAAGAGGAGGAGGAGGAGGAGGAGGAAGGGGGGGTTGCCATCCGCTCGCGGGACCTCCTCCTCCTCCGCCACTGCCGCTCTTTCGAGTGACACGTCCCTGGTCTCCCTACACACGAGACAAAGAATGAGAGACTGAGACTCTGGCCCGGGGTGGAATTAAGCCCCCGGGACATGTGGTGGTGTTGGTGGGGAAGAGATCCTGGAGGAAACGTGCCTAGAGCTGGCAATTAGGTCCATTCGTGTCGGGGGTGGGCTCTAAACACAGCGACCGCCCCCGTGCCAACCTCCCCTTTCCCCCCCTTCCGCCGACAAGTGGCTTAAAATGGGCGGCGAGTCGTCATTCTCTACGAGGGAGGGAGGGAGAGCGAGCGAGGGGTGTGTGGACATGACTAAACTATGCCTCTCTTCTCCCGCCCGCCTGCGGCTTGGGAATGAATTATCTGAAGTTCCTCGGGCGGTGGCCCAGTGCGGATTGCTCCACGGCCCGGGGGTTGAGGACCACTGCCCTAGAGATTTCCCAGTCCCCCCAATCTGGAAGTTGAGTCATGGCAATGGGACGTCTTTTTCTTGAGAGACAGAAATGTTTCCTCCCAATCATTCTGCATGCTAGTAGACAGCAGGGAGCAATCAACCCCTTGCTATCTCTGATCAGAGGCAACAATTAGCGGGGGACTTGCCCACTTGCCCATCCAACTAGGAAAGTTGGCAGAAATTCAGGAATCACAGCTATTATCTCCAAAGCTCAGCAAGCCAAACCCTGAAGGTGATGGAAAAGTATATGAGGACAACTTTGGTCACCACCGTTGGAAGTGATAAGGTTTATAGTCACAGTAGTGCCTTCTAAATGCATCTGTTGCTATTATAATTTTTGGCAGTTAATTAGAGTGTTTGCAAGGGTCCATAACAATTGACTGATGAAGGGGCTAAGATTTTTGAATTTTCTGAAAGCCTTATTTCAAATGGGCTGCAAGACTAACTTATGTCTAAGTTCACATGCATAGAACCTACAGGCAAGTGTGAGAATTTTATTTATTTATTTATTTATTTATTTTAATACTTATATACGACCTGTCTTCCAGAGGAACTCCGGGCAGTTTACAATATGGATACAAACAAAAGAAACAATAAGAACAATAACAGTAATAATAAGCTAAACTAGACATCATAATAAAACATCATTATAAGACTGTGAAGGATAATAATAATAATAATAATAATAATAATAATAATAATAATAATAAT
>JAHTLZ010000204.1:42917500-42946326 GCA_023846285.1 Phrynocephalus versicolor
ATAATAATAATAATAATAATAATAATAATAATAATAATAATAATAATAATAATAATAATAATAATAATAATAATAATAATAATAATAATAAATTTTGACTGATCATATTAATATGTGCAATTTAAATGTTTATTGCAATATTTAGAAAATGCTGGCTAATTTCAAAGAGTTTGGCAGATGTGCATGTGTGCATGCAAACATGTACACACACATATACTGGGATAAAAATTGCTCAGAACCCAATGCTTGTTCATTTTTTTAGTTATAGCAGTTAGGATAAATAAATAAATAACTATATTAAACATTAATATCTCCATAGATTACTACTATTAGGCTTTAATAATTGATATATTTTCAAAGGATTGGCTTCATCCTTTTGATAAATCAATTTTGTTCACATGTATAGCAGCACAATCATATTCCCTAACATTTATTTTTAAAGTCTAATGGATTATCATGTACCCACAGTATCCCATAAATATATCATGTTTTAAACATTTTATAAATTGGAAGCTAATCAAGGAGAAATTTTATATCCATTACTCTCTCTAGAAAATAAAATAGAAAATAATTTAAATAACCAGAGAAAAACTCATTTACCCCTAAGGGAATCTGCTCTTTCATTTGCAACAGTATATATGTAATTTCCATTATTTCATAGATTGCTACTCACATTTCAAAAATTGAACATTAATATTATTCACCCTTGGCAATAAAATTAGCAGTTGATTAGTTATGACATGAAGATACAGACTTATGGATATCATGCTAGGCATTAAAATCAGAAAACGAGTAATGCCACATTATTGTGGTTTGTTCCTAGCAAGATGTTTTGTCTTCAGTATGATGTGACAGGATATCAGTATTTGCTTGACTATGACAGCAGAAATGGAATTTACTAAATTTAACTCCATCTAGTAGAGATGGGCATGAAACAAACATTTAATTTGTTTCATTATTTGTTAGTTGTTTTGTTAGCTAACAAAACAAATAATGAACCAACCCATCAAAGAAAAATGAATTGAAATGAAATGGAAATTTCTGTTTCATTCACTTCGGTTTTCGCTACCCCCCTCTCCTACCTTGTCGCCACCGCAGTCCTCCTGGTCCTGGAACTCCTTGGGAAGCTAGCCCTGTAGAGGCCAGCACCTCAAAAAGTGCCAGCTGGGGATTTTCTAAAACAAAACAAAACAAACAACAAAAAGTGCCGACCTGCCCCAGTGGCTGCGTGGTCAGTGCTGAAAAATTAAATAAAAAATAAGAAAAATAAAACAGAGATGCAGGGAAGCTCAAAAAGCCCCTGCCGCCGTCACCACCACCAGGATTGCCGCTGCTGCTGCCCAGTAAGGTAAGTCAAGTCGGACTCAAACCAGTTCAGCTTGGTTCGGGTTGGTACAATTTTTAAAAAAACTTCGTACGGACCAGAACCGAATCGAACCAAGGGCGGGCCCAAAACAGAATGTACCAAACCATCGGTTTTCTGTTTCGTGCCCACCTCTACCATCTAGCAAGGAATTAGATATTGTGAGGAAGAAACAAGCACCACAGATGTGAAATAACAAGATAGAATGACAGAAATTGTCTACTTTAATTTGAGTTGGGGAGTAAAATAAATTATTCAGAGAAAAATAGGGGAAAACATCCTACTGCGGTGGTTCTAAACCTGTGGGTCCCCAGATGTTCCTGGACTGTAACTCCCAGAAATCTCGGCCAGCTCAACTAGTGATGAAGACTTCAGGGAGTTGCAGTCCATGAACATCTGGGGACCCACAGGCTGAGAACCACTGTGCTATTGGCTTATCCTGTATGCCTCACTACCAACTTTTCTCAGACTGATGAAGCTGCTTGGATGAGCAATGAAACATTTTGATCTCACAAGAAAATAGTTCAGTTGTCATGACTAAATTTTTGGATAATTTCACCTGGATGATGGAGAATCTTTGGAAATATTGGTTTATCCTATAATATCATAGAAATAGAGGATGCACTTCATAAGCAAGAAGGTCTCCAGACTAATTTACACCGAAGTTCCTTGATCTTGGAGGAAAGAGAATTCCTAACTAATGTTACCCCAGTTTCTTGAGTGTTTTCTATATTTCAAAGGCAGTTGAGCTATCTTTCCCTGTCTTTCTGATGGCATTGTTTTAGTATTTATTTTATTTTATTAATTATTTTATATACAGTCCTGATGGCAAGGCCATTCTGGGCAGTCGGTATTTGGAAAGTGTAACAGCCCTGTAATGTGGATGGAATTATTTTGTATTCTCACCCATTCTAGTGCTTGGCAGAAAGGTTAGGTCTGTATGAAATAGGTGATTAAAAAGGGCAGTTCACTGTATTTATAACCTTAGTAGTCATTAATCTGCATTACATTTTTCACACAGGCCACTTGTGGCCAGAACAACAGGGCCACCAACCTCTCCCTGAGCCTTTGATTCCCTTCATAAGAAGGCACACAGTTTATTTATTATACTTTATTTATTTATACTTATACTTATTTACTGCCCAATTTTCCTACAGGAACTCTGGGCGGACTACAACAGATTGCAACATAACACACCTCATTGAAAAAGCCCCCAATAAAAATCCAGTAGCAAAATACAAAAGTACAAAAGGATAAAAAAGAAAAAAAAAGTAGACAACCACATCCATACATTCCACAAACACATAATCCGGTAAGAAAAGGCTGGCTCAATCAATACAAACCAACATACAACATATCATACAACATATCATGGTGCACTCAGCAATCACCGAAGCTATCCCTAAAGAGCCAAGTCTTTAGCACTCTCCTGAAAGCTGGCAGGGACTCTGCCAGCTAGATCCCTGTCGGCAGGGTGTTCCAAAGTGCCGGGGCGGCCACTGAGAAGGCCCATTTCTAGGTAGCAACGCTTCAGGCCTCCCTCAGAGTAGCCACCCACAGCAATAGGGAGAGTGAGGCTGTGGTCGGGTGGGATGAAGCTGGCCTCTGGGAGATCTGCTCCACCAGATAAATAGGTCCCAACCCATGGAGGGTTTTGTAAACCAAAACCTTATTCGGTTTTGGCCACGGATAACCAGTGCAGGCGGGCCAAGATTGGAGTGATGTGGTCAAACCTGCCCACACCAAACACCAGCCTGGCCACTGCATTCTGCACCCACTGCAGTCACCGAACAAGGGTCAAAGGTAGCCCCATGTAAAGAGCATTACAGTAATCTATCCTCGAGATCACCAGTGGCTGCACAACTGTCCTGAGAGAATCCATGTCCAGGTACGGGCGAATCTGGGCAATAAGCCTAAGTTGGTAAAAGGCTGCCATGGAAACAGCTGCCACCTGAGCCTCCAGAGACAAAGTTGGATCCGGGACAATGCCCAGACTCTTCACACTCTCTGCCAGCTGGAGGGTCTGTTCCCCCAAGCAAGGGAGAGGGCCACTGTACCCATTTGGGGATCCCCCCAAAGAACAGAACCTCAGTCTTCCTGAGGTTGAGGTTGAGCCTGTTAGTCCTGGTCCATTTCATGACTGTGGACAGGCAACGGTCTAGGGTCTGTACAGCCTCCGTTGCAGAGGTGGAAAAGGAGAGATAGAGCTGTGTGTCATCAGCATACTGTTGACAGCAGACTCCATAACTCGGAATGACCTCAGCCAGTGGCCTCAAATAGATGTTGAAGAGGAAGGCCCAGAGCCAGCATGAGGCATGACTCCCGATCACCACCTCGGACAGCCTGCCCAGGTGGATACTGTGGTTGACGGTATCAAAGGCTGCTGACAGATCGAGAAGGATCAACAGGGTAGAGCAACCGCTGTCAGCCCCCCTCAATAGGTCATCTTGCAATGTGACCAGGGCTGTCTCAGTCCCATGCTGAGGCCTTAACCCAGAGTGGAAAGGATCTAGGACACAATCTTCCTCCAGGAACAAGAGGAGCCTAACTACGGCAACCCATTTGATCACCTTGCCCAAAAACGGAACATTGGCTATGGATGATAGTTATACAAATCATCGGCAGCCAGGCCAGATCTTTTAAGCACTGTGTCCTTCAGGAGATCGGGCAAAATCCCATCCCTGGAGGAAGCAGACGCAATCACAGCGACCCATTCTGGCATGTACCCCATGGCGGTCTTAATCAGCCATGATGGGTAAGGGTTGAACAGAGAAGCCACTGGTCAGCAATGAGCCAGTGCCCTGGAGGCCTCAGCTGGAGGCACAGGCCCAAGCTCAACAAATCAGGGAGATTGGGGGGGGGGGGTTGTCACAAGTGCTACTTGGGAATAGACCTCTGGAACCGGAGTCCAGATCAGCCCAGATGACCTCTATTTGGTTCCCTCATTCCCTCTGGATTACGATTTTGAATTTGCAAATTCCCAGCAGTAGGTTTTTTTAATTTTTTTACTCCTGCTGCCCATGTGTAGTTCTACAATCTATATGTAGACTGGACCCTTCCCTTGACTGCAAAGGGGAAAGCTGTTCTATTTGGGGGGCATGGCCATTATAGCTTTTGTCCAGAAAGACAACAGAGAAGAGGCAGTCCTGGCCTCTAGTGGGAGGGAGTTCCAGAGTCTGGGTATAGCAGCTGAGAATACCATTCCATGGGTTCCCACTTTATCTATTCAGCCATTTGATGACCACCACTGTTGAGCAGTTAACTTTACATGATATTACAACACCAGACTATTCCATGCTGTCTCATTTGAATATTTTAAAATCACTTTCCAGGACTCTGAAAAGGTGCTTTTGTTGACTGCACCGACCACTAAGATTCCCCAGTAGCACAGACTGGTCATAATGGCTGGTGAATTCTGAGAGCTTTTATCTTAAAAGCTAACATGGCCCAGCCATGCATGCTGCCTTGAGAGATTTCATAGGATCAGAGGCACAGCCAAAAAGAGAATTAAGGCTTCCGACTGTACCACAGAATTTCCCTTGACGTGGGAGCCTTCACAATGAGGTGCGGTGTTTCTCATGACTGAAACAATTAAACTGGCTACAAATGTCTGT
This sequence comes from Phrynocephalus versicolor, assembly GCA_023846285.1. NCBI lineage: Eukaryota > Metazoa > Chordata > Lepidosauria > Squamata > Agamidae > Phrynocephalus > Phrynocephalus versicolor. The sequence goes on from JAHTLZ010000204.1 coordinate 42,922,478, forward strand.
GAAAGAGAAGACTGCAGAAATATTGCAGTGACTTGTGGTTTTTAGTGTCTAAAAAGGAAATCAATTTATCCCAAAGATGAAGAAACACAGAACTAGAAATAAGCAAAGACTTCTTTGGCTGGTCTAGCATGCAGAACCAGGAACAAACAATGAGCCCTAATTGTTATTTAATAGATTCTATGCACCATTATGACATTGTTAATGGAGTGTGATATGTACGTTTTTAAAATAAATAAACTGAGGTTAGGTGGAACAGAAGAAAGATAACAGCTGAATTAAATTTTTGGGTTGCATGGCATTTGTTCCAATGCTTATCTAAAGTAGGAAGGATTGGCAGGCATTCATTGATTGCTTGCAACATGTTCCAAAGATTGCATTTATACTTAGTGGTGTACAGGATCAATAGCTTCTGGCACCCAATCCTGATGACAGACACCATTATAAAAGATGAAAGAACGGTATTAACAGAAGGTCCTAGTGGAGATGATTAGCAGTTTCACATTAAACCAAGCCTAAATTGTTGGCTCATTTTAAAAAGACCACATTCCTTTCTCAGCTATCAAAAAAGATATTGACCTACAACAGATGTATCCATGTAATTACAGAACAAACGAATAGGATGGCTCAGCTACTGACTTCATTAAGCTTCACTATGCATCATTGTTTTCCAACAGAGGTGATGGGGTGAGCTATAGTTAGAGAGCTCAGGATTTTCTTGTGTGACTGCACACTACATATAAAGCTACCTTCATGTACAGTATTAAAGACTTGTGGTAAACGGAAGCTGTTTTGATTGCCTTTGATTGTTCTAGAACTGCCAGGCTGACTACATCTCCCGATAGATGGCTACATGGTATCAGGAATAGTGCATATCTATTAGTGGGACAAATGCCTAAGTGTGGATGGTAAATTTATATGACCAATTCATCTCTAAAGATAAAATCAAACACTGCAAAGACTGGCAACCTTTATACACCTGCATTCATGACATAACCTGACTCCCCAAATTTTTAGATGTTAATATAGTAGTTGAGGAAAGGGGGGGTCTTTCTCCCACCTCCCATGAATCACTTCTTCCATTGTCTTCCCTTCTCTGGCAGATAGCACAGCAGTAGTGTACAAAAAGATATTTCATGGCCTGTCCACACTGGCGTATAGGCATGGTACAGAAAAAAGGAGGGGGAGATACTCACTGTTCTGTTCTCTAGCCATGCAACAGCCAGAGGAAAATGTTTGGAGATGTGACGGAACTCTGTATCTGAAAAATGACACTGGGACAATGAACAGATCATACTACCCACCGTCGAACATCTTCTTGATATTAATTGGGGAGAGACAGGATGGTATTCAAAGAGTAGATGTGCATTTGCCCCCCAAGCCCCGGAAATAAAGAGGCGAGACAACTTCATTTTTTGGGATAAATTGGGCTGCAACTTTATTTATAACATATTTACTTAAATCTACTAATATGCCTGTAACCTGTTAAGGGGACCTGAGGCCGTAGTGCAAGCAGGTAATGGGCGGAAATAATCCTCTATCGGCCCATTATGTATTCAGGGAGTTTCACCCCTGGCAAGATGCTGCCCACCTGTTCAGCATCGTGCGAACGTCAGTGAATCTGCTATCCCACCACAGCCCTCGCTTCGGCCTAATCTTAACTTGCTGACTTTATTTTACTCAGCATACCAATGATTAGTAACTTTAATCGAGGGCTGTCTAGCACCTTAAGGGCGACTTACTTGGGCCTACCTGAATACCATTACCTCTTGCACTACCCGCCACACTAAGAGGCTCATCACCTCTTACCCCACACGGCCGAGCAGCTCGACCCACAGGCCCCCTTGCAGGTCACTAGGGCAATTTCTAGGCCATGGTTGGACAGGTGGACACCGTCCCTACTATAACTGGGAACAACGCACATTAATGCCAGGGTGGTCTCTAACCAACCCCTGCCCCTTCAGGATAAATCTAGCTACCTTCCTGTTCACTCCCCTATGGGCTCTGTCCACCTGTCTAGGGTCATGGGCTGATCTCCACTCTAAACGTGGGACCAACACGGCCAGACTACACATATACTAGGGGACATTTGAAATTCACTCAAGTATTCCATGATCTTGAGGATAAGCATTTTGCCAGGGGTAGCCAGCAAATTGTTGCCATCCAGGTGGATCAGCAAGAGGTCAGGGGCCCTGACGGAGACTCCTGGCATGCTCAGCTGTAGAATCTGGTCACCAGCATGCCTCTCCGGCCCCACTGTTCAATAGTAGCACACACGCCCGTCCAGGATCTCAGCCCCACTGAAACGTGCAGCATACTCAGTTACCCAGAAGACAAGGCTGTGGCTGCTCTTGTCTTCAATGTCCAATAGTGGCACACGTGCCCAGCCAAGATCTCGGCCCCAATGAAAACGTGCAGCATACTCAGCTGCCCAGAAGACAAAGCTCTGGCTGCTCTTGTCTTCAGTGTCCAACCTGGAATGACATAAACATTAAAAGAGAGGCCACAGCCCAACACTCTGGCTATGGCCAGGCATAAACTCAGAACTTCTGAGGCCTCTACCTACTGATACATTGACTGCCCAATGAATCACGGCCATGGAGGCAGCCCCAATCTGAAAGCAATGTAGTCAAAATTCAAACGTGTATGCCACATTGTCAAATGTGGCAAATGTTACTTCCAAAACAGGTACTGAGTCAGTGGCACCCCATCCCTGTGTCGGAAAAGGGGGCAACCAGATGGGTATTAAATGGCCCTGGCCGCATATTATGTCTAGCCCCATGAACTTAGACCCACAAATCCTAAGCCTCACACCCTCAGAGCAGTATGACGAGTCCACCCACTGCAGAGAGTTACAGGATTCATCTCATTGTATAGGATGCCACTAGGCCACCCCGTTGAGATAGCAAAACATTAATTCTTATGGGGCTAGGGACCTTTTGGGACCAGACCCACAGTGGGAGGGGTCTTTTTGTGGTGTCCTTATGGAGTAACTCACCGGATCAACCCATAGTTGAAGCTGCCCCATGCATGCAGAACTCCTCCTCATACTGCAGCCAGGCAGACCCGGCAAATTGAAGTCAGTCCGGTGAATGGTGTTCATGTATTGGAAGAGTCCCAGGGCTCTCTCAGGGAGGGCTTTAACAATAGTTCCCACATAAATAACAATGCTGATAGTTAATTGGTCCAGCACCTCTGGTTTGTGCCGCCTAATCTCATATTCTTCGTCATCCAGCCTTTTTAGAGGCCTCCTCCTCAATTTCCCTATTCAGCAAATCAAAACGTCAACAAAATGAACACTAAAGTGTTCTGCTTATTTAACGTCCCATACTACCTCAAGTAGTCTCTGGGCAGTTTACAATATCTAATTACAGTGTGCAGGCTACACACTGACACCCTCCCCCCTCCAGCAAGCTGGGTCCTCATATTACCCACCTCAGAAGGATGGAAGGCTGAGTCAACCGTGAGCTGGCTACCTGGGATTAAACCCCAGGTCGTGTGAGCAGAGTTTTTACCTGCAGTGCAGGCATTTAACCACTGCGCCACAAGGCTCTTGTGGACCTTGTCCACTCAGGATCTTGTCCACTATTGCCTGGAACAGGTGATTGCCTAATGGGAATAATTCATCACCCTCAGGTAATTCCAGAGGGGAAGGGCCAGGCAGACTGGGCGCAACAGGGTCTGCTTGGACCACTGTACCCTGCATACAGGATGGTCCATGATTAGTTTGAGAGCCTACCTCAAGAATTGAAGGCCCCTCAGATGCTGAGGTGGTCAAATTAAAGGGCATCCCTGGATCTACAGCCCTGACGGGGGTTAAACGCTAAAAGATGTGTAGGATACCTGGGTCTGCTGAATCCCACCCTATGGCCAGGCCTCTGGAGGTGTGCTGGTAGTGTGCTGAGCAGTAGACTCACCTGGCACTGTTGGCCCCACCTCCATGCTTATACTTGCCACACTGCTGCTCCTCCTGACTGAGAGGTCAAGGACTGGTTCTATGGGCTGTTGTTCCCCTCCGCCTCCAGGAATAGACTGCTGCCGCACCTGTGAGCTTAGCCCAGTGGGCACGATGGGTTCTGGTGCAGGCAAGGCAATCAGCTGATTGGTGATATCTCCTTCCAGAAAAGCAATACGGGATAACATTAGTTCCCCCATCCTATACAGTTCTGCCCTCTCCAGAGCTTTTGTGCCACTAGTCACTCTGCGTGCTGAGCCGGTCTTGACTAGCCCCTGCACCCATGCACACACCTGCTCCAAGCTCCAATTATGGCTGCATAATTCAGAAGGTCATAATCAGATGAAGAAGCAGACAAATCCCGGGGAAGGGCGAACAGGACCCCTCTTTTGACTTGCTACTTTTTTTTTGGGGGGGGGATGCCATAACAGAACTCCCTAGTACAGGTTTGGCGAACCTATTGCATGGGTGCCAAAGGTGGCACTTGGAGCCTTTTCTGTGGGCACCCGACATCGCCCCTTCACAGCCACTTGGATTCAGGTTAAATTGCCCTATTGGCACTTTGCAAAATAAAAAATAAAAAAATTGTCGGTGTTGAATTGCAGTTTGGGCACTCGGTGTCTAAAAGGTTTGCCATCACTGCCTAAGTACCACTACCCAAATACCATCAAGTGGTGGATATAAATGGACTGGGTTGACTAACAAACGCCCCCTCCACAGTCCCTTGGGTAAAATCACTCACAGTCACGGAATAAGAGGGCCGATCCTCCAATGGAGATCCAAGCAACAAATAGTAGGTGTCAATGGACAATTTTCACAATGGAGAGGGGAGAAAAGCAGTGTGCCCCAGGTATCTGTCCTGGGACTGGTGCTTTTAACTCTGTTCGTAAATGACCCTGTAGACAGGGATAAGCAGTGAGGTGGCCAACTTTGTGGATGACACAAAACTTTTCCATGTGATAAAAACCACACACTAGCAACACACTGGGTATAATAAATAAATAAATAAAATTCTTTTGTCTTCACTATCCCAACCCTCAATTTGAGTGAATGTCTCCTAGTTTGGTTCCTTTGATAAGGAGAAAGGCGGAGTGAATGTACTCTAAAATAAATACAAATAACTAAATAATACCTCTGGTATTTTGTGAAAGGGAGAAGAGTGTCCCTCTATCCACTTTACTTATGCCATGCATTGTTTTGTACATCTCAGTCATGACCCCACAGGTGCCTTGTTTCCAGACTAAAGAGCCCCACTTGCCTTACCCTTTCCTCATAAGGGAAGTCTTCTAGCCGGTAATCATTTTAATTGCTCTTTTCTGCACCTTTTCCAGTTCCTCTATGTCCTTTTTTTGAGATGCGGTGACCAGAATTGTACACAATACTCGGGTGTGGCATTACTATCACTTTGGTTGTGATAGTTTGGTTTTATAATGTTAGCCATTTTATTTTCAATCCCCTTTTTGATAATGGAATTGACCTTTTTGCTATAGAGATACATTTAGGGACCTATCCTACCCCCAAATCTGCTCTCTCTCTTTTTCTGAGTTTATGGTGCTTGCTTTGATTTTAAAATAGCACAGAGTAAATAAATACTTACTGCTAATAATGGTATGGGTTTGCGAAAGAGCAGAAATTCAGTAGAGCAATGCCAAGGACCCTTGGTATGAGATATACACTGTCAGGAGTTTTGAACTGTAGATTGATTTCAGAAAATTATCATTACTTGTTCTCTGAAGTCATTAAGACAAAGCTGACTGCTCAGTGGAACCAATGAGGAATTGCCTGCTGTTTCCAAATTAAGTCAGTGGTATGGCTCTGTGCCACCTTTGCCTAAGTCACAGCAATGATAGTTAATGGGTTGAAGCAAACCATCAACTCAGAAGTAAAGAACGTAGAGTAAAATTATGCTTCAGCTTCAAGATAAAGATCCAGACTGAATCTTAATGCTAATTGACTGCACCTCTCTTATCCTTACCAAAACATCATTGGAGAAGATGCTAATTTAATGTCCATGCTGTGGCATAATGCAGAGGTTGTATGCTGATTCTGTGGCCTTTAGGACCTGTGTTTCTAGTCTATGATCTCTGCACATTACAGTACTACTTTTATTGTCTCAGAAGCAACTAGGGCTGATGGGTCGAAATGCTGTAGTTTCAGAAAACTGTAATGTTCCTTGTGCTCCAGAAGGGGAGACAAATCTCAGAGTAAGTGTTGCTAGAGGAGAAGAGACTGATTTTCTTTCCTTTTAAAGGTTTTAAAACCTTAAAGTCTGGCATAACATCTGAGCAGTTATAGCAGTAACCACTGCAGCTCCTGGGGACATACTAATGCCTACCGGGCAACCCAAAAATGCTTCCCTCTACACGTAGTTCTGGGTTGCCATATTAGTTGGTTAACTAGGTTCCATCCAGATTTTCATCTTGTGCGCACACACAATCCCCTTTAATTTGTTTCTGCAGCCAGCTGGGCCAGAACCATGGCTTGATTTTAAACCCTAACTGTCCCATCACTGTGACATCATAGGGGCTTTTCCTTTGACAACACAAAGGCCCATCATCTATTCAAAGTAGACATGGGCACGACTCGGCGAAATTTTCGTTTCTGTTTTCGTTTGTCGTTTCTGTTACGTAACGAAACGACAAACGAAAATTGAGCTGGAAATTGAATGAAACGAAACAACCCATGAAAATTGTGGTCGTTAGTTTCGTTTCCATTACTGGCGGCGTGCAATGAAATGAACTGTTTTTTAAATGTTAAAAAACGCCCTGGACATCCATAAAAATGCAGCGATAATTATTTATACTGTCTGATAATACCTACCAGGGGGGTGGGGGGTCCTTAAAATGTGCATTTATGTCTTTTCTCAGATCGCTGTATTTTTTTTTCCTTTAAGGGGAGTTGGGGACATTGACCCAAAATGGCTCCCATATGCCTAATATTGATTTCTTGGGTATTAAAACGCCCTGGACATCCATTAAAATGCAGGAATAATGCGAGAATTATTTGAAATTATTACCTACCAGGGCGTTTGGGTCCTTAAAACGTTTGGTTTTGTCTTCTCCCATTGCGATAAGGATGACAAAATGGATGTCACCAGCCACTCCAGCCACAACATGGAGGCAAGCCATGTGATGGGATCATGTAAATTCTTGGAAAACTTCAACCAATAGCATGCCCAGGTTGCAGACTGGGCAGGTCTGGCAGCCACAGAGGGCATAAAAAGCTCTGGCAGCCCCCGGAAATGCTTTAAAATCACACAAAAAGCGGGTAGAAATGACAAACGGAAAAACAAAAAACGAAATGACAAATTTTTGAAAAATTTCACGACAAACGGAAACGACCCGAAACGGACCTGTCCCGAAAAACGACAACTCGAAACATAATTTTTTCTGGTTGTGTCCATCTCTAATTCAAAGTTAGCACCAAATCCTCATGAAATGAGATGGTGATAACTAGGAATCACAATTTGGCTTCCAGTATTTAAAGTATGCCATTTCCATAGATTATATACTAAAATAAAATTTGGGGTAAATTTTACAGTTATGGTATCAAAGATTGGAATATAAATTCTGTAACTCAAGTCTCCAGAAAGTGTATTCCTTAGCTTTCACTAACTGAAAAAAATAATAATAAAAAGGGGAAGAGCTCCCTTAGTTACACACTCATGAAGGAGAATAAGTTGCCATTTAAGCCTGTGAGTAAATCCTACATACAGTAATCCCCCACCTATCACTGGGGTTAGGTACCTGACCTGACCCGCGATAATTGAAAATCTGCGCTATGCGGATGTAGGTTGAGTTAGGCCGGGGGGCGCCTAGCTGGGGGCTCTTGTACTTTCCAATAAACCAGAAATCATTTCTGAGGCCTCTGACAGGCCTAGAAAGACTCTCAGAGGCCTCAGAAATGATTTTTCAGCAATCTGGAAGTCACTTCCAGTTCACAGGGAGGCAGCTCCAGTCCTGTGGTAAGTATGGAAGGCTTGAAACAGGACTTTCCTCCATTACCCTACGGGGTCTTTTTTCATATACTGTGGTCCTGCGATATAGCGGGACCGCAATATATGAACCGCGAAAGGGCGGGGGACCACTGTACTTCAAGGTTTTACTTATAAATCTCTTTCTTTGGAGTGCTGAGGTGCTGCTTAAAATTTTCCCTGAGAAACACATTCCAGGATCACATGTGTTTCAACACAAGGTAGTCTTACCCAAAGAGAGGATCCAACTTAGACAACCACAATTTTTTGGTGTGTTGTCACTGTATATCTGCTTGGGAAAAGCCATAGTAACAAACTCAAGCTTTTCCCTGATGGCCCCTCCTTGCTTCAGTTGACCAAGCTCTTGTTGGGCTTGCTGTCATGGGCTACAAATAGGGATGGCTTTAGATATGGCCATTAATCCAGAATTGGGATATGAGATAATTAACTGCAACAGTAACTACATAATTTGATCAGCTTCAGCTTCACTGAACATTGGGCTCTTTTGGACCCAAGACAAAGCACACATTTCTACTTATAAAGCTTCATTTGGGACCAGGGTATTTAACCTTGAAGGGTACCTAGCCTTGAAGCTAGATGGGTGTTAAAGAAATCAAATAAATAAATAAATAAATAAATAAATAAATAAATAAATAAATAAATAAATATGTCCTACCCAGACCTGAAGCTCAGTTTCAAAGGATCTGCTAACTGTGCAAATGGCTTTTAAAAACTCACCCGATTTATAAAATGTATTCTCAGAAGAAGCCCCTGTGATGTCTCTTCTGCATAGTATTTTGCATCAGCTGATAACACCCTGCCCCCATCCAGATTTTCAGATCTGAACCTTTTTAATCAACTACAATTTAGAGGTGCAATATATGTTTTAATGATTATCTAATTATGCCATTTTACTTGCTGACATTAAAATTGTGTTGCTTTTCATTTTGATGATTGTTTCATATTGTGCTATAACATTTTTCCTTGTGAGCTGCCTGGAGAATATTGCTATCAGAGAGTATATAGTATAGTATATACTAGGTCAATAAAATGAGCTGAATTGCTTTGCTAGTTTGGTAGTGAGTAATCAATGTTCATTCTTTAGAGCCCTAAAGTTTGGTTATCTATAATTCTGTTGGTAGAAATAGGTGCTATATACAATAGATCAGCATTCATTTCAGGATGGAGCTATTCTTTGTATAAAAGAGTAGGAGAAAGGCAACTTCTGAAATTCTGTTCTAAGGGTGAGAACAATGTAACAAGCCACTATAATGAACCTTCTTTTGAGAACATTGCCCATTATTAGTTATTCATTCATGGATCCATGAGTGACTCATAGACGTTGGAGAGGAGACATTTCAACAAATAATGAATCACTTCCTTTTATACTTCCAGTTCTTTCCCTTCACACTATCCGATATAATTAGATACTCTCCTTGACTTTTCAGAATGGCATAGTTCTGAATCTGCTGACAATTCACCTCCTTTTTTGGGCTGTGTAAATTGCTGTTTGATTTCTATTTTCTCCTTCCTGTTTATAGCCAACAGACATTCTAGCAATTTGAGAAGGGGAATCAGCATCTCTTCATTTTCTATTGACTAATTTGACACAGCCTTTTACAATTCATCCACTGGGTTCAACTAAAAGAATGGTATAAATCAATCCTATTTTTATCTCCCATTGGTGCACAAATAAAAACAAAAAGGAGACAGGATCGGGAATTATGTGATGATTCCTATTTTCTTGTTTTCCTTATCCCATGGATTTGACATGTGAGGGTCAAACGAAAGAAATTTCCTCCACCCTTATTATGTGGGTGAGTGCAATACCACCTCACCAAATGAGTGACAGATGGGCTCAGATGCTCTTTATCTCCCTTTTACTCTTTGCCTGAGTCATGTGCAGCTGATATGAACATTTTAATGTCAAGTCTTCCCCGCAACACACACACACACACCACCATGCACAAACACTTCTTCAGTAGCTTTAATTCCATTAGCATTGGTAACAACATGGGCTTATTCTCATGGAATCTGAAGCTATCAGTAGCTCGTAGATGTGATAGCTGTATCTTGTCTCTAGGATCAGGGCAGTATACCTTTTGATATTGCTTGTTGTAAAATATGAGCAGAGGAATAATGTACTCGTGTTCTGCAATGGGCTTCCAATCAGCAATTGGTCAGTCACAGTGTAGACAGAATGATAAAGAAGGTGAGCCTTGGGTCTGATTAAAAGGCTCTTATGAAAAGCAACAGGGTAGGGAAAAGGTATGTGTATGTGGTTATGGGTATGTAGGATCAGCAATGGGTCATGTTTCAAATAGTATCAGGTCGTTATCCTTGTCTTATGTAAAAGAAAACTGCATTCTGGATGCCAGAAAGGCCACCAGGGAGTGGTGAGAGAAGGAACCATTGTCGGTGTTCAGACAGCTAGCCTTCTCCTTGCTTGGATGGCTTCTGACAGAGCATGTTCATCACTTTGATGGGATGTTGAGCCAAAAAGAGCAGGAAGCATGAGTGAAGTACCCAGTGTTGATGGGAGGATAGTGAAATAAAATAGGATGCCAGGATATGATGTTAGTTAGGAGGCCACTGCTTTATAGAGAGTGTAATCACTTTTCACCTAATAGCTCTCCCATGTGTTACTCCAACTTTCTGACAAAAGAATTAAGAAATAATCATAAGTAGACTAGGTGATACCTTTATTGGTCACTACTAAAACAAAAAATGTAAGCTAAGCTTTCAATAGCAACTGCTATCTTTATCAAAGCATTGTACCAGAAATGCAATCTTGATAGAGGGGTGGTCAAGGACTATGCTGCTTTGTTTGATATTCTGGGTGTTAAACCATATCCGGGACTTTGAAGCAGTCTTAACACCAGCTTGCCTCCTGATACCATCATCTAGTGTGTTCCTTCTCAACCAAACGATTTTCAGTGCCTGATAAACAATATCCTCTATCAAGATTGCATTTCTGGTACAATGCTTTGATAAAGATAGCAGTTGCTATCAAAAGCTTAGCTTACATTTTTTTTTTGTTTTAGTAGTGACCAATAAAGCTATTGCCTAATCTACTTATGGAATTGTTCTTTCGGTCACATGGCTCAAACCACATTTTTAATGAAATAATCAGAAATTAATTGTATAGAAATAACTATATAATGTTCACAGAATTTCCCCCTTTTTTCTTCCCAAAAGGGAACATGGATCACTCTTTGTGGAACTGGTACAATGGAGAATAGCCTCAATTGAAAAAAAGAACTGCATAGGAAAACCTTCCTTTAAAATTCGTTAAGGTATATGGCCAATATAAGTATGTGGAGCAGACACTGAGACTTTACTCTTTAAATTGAATTCATGTTACTCAGTACATCTGGACAGCAAGCTTATCATTATCATTGCCTTTATTTTCACAGTTGCTCTGATCATTAAAGTGGGGTGCCATCAATATGCTGATGATACCCATTTATATCTCTCCCCCAGATTCCAGGGGGGCGGTTGAAGTCCTGGAGTGCTGTTTGGAATCCATGGGGATCTGGAGGAGGGCTAACAAGCTGAAAAGAAATCCGGACAAGACAGAGGTTCTCTTGGTTCAGAAAGCTTTGATGCAGGTGCTGGAATATCGTCCTGCTCTGAATGGGGTTGCACTCCCTCTGAAGGAACAGGTCTGCAGCTTGGGGGTCTGCTTGGATTCAGAGCTGCTCCTGGACTCTCAGGTAGCAGCTGTGGCCGGGGGGGGGCTTTGCCCAGTTTCAGCTGGTGCGCCAGCTGCAGCCATACCTGCACCATGCAGACTTGGCCACAGCGATCTATGCCATGGTGGCATCAAGGTTATACTACTGCAATGCGCTCTATGTGGGGCTGCCCCTGAAGACAGTTCAGAAACTACAACTGGCAAGGAGCTAGACGGTACAACTCTCTTGGGCCACATCTCCAAAGACTGCATTGGCTGCCCATTTCGTTTCCAGGCTGAAATTCAAGGGGCTGGTGATGACCTTTAAAGCCCTATACAGCTCAGGACCAGGATATCTCAGAAACCTCCTACTTCCATATAATCTGATCCATCCCCTTAGGTCATCAGAGAAGGGCCTTCTATGAGTGCCACCACCCAGGGAGGTGTGGGGGGCAACAGCAAGAAACAGGGCTTTCTCAGTAGTGGCACCAATATTATGGAACTCCCTCCCCTTTTTGCTAAGAACTGCCTCCTCCCTGGAAACATTTAAGTGAGGCCTCAAGATTTTTTTTATTTAGGCAAGCCTTCTGAGCCTCCAGCCTTTTGTAATTGTTTTATTTATTTATAGCACCTCATATTCAGTTTGTGTCAGCTGCGGCTTTTTAAACTCTGCTGCTGCTATTTTTAGTACTGTTTTATAGAGTTTTTATTATTGTTTTTAAATGTTGTCTTTTTATTTTTTAATATTTTCATGTTATGAGTTGTTTTAATATATTGTATTGAATTACTGTTGTTAGCCTCCTTGGGTCCCTTCGGGGAGAAAAGTGGCATAGAAATACAGGTTTATTAATTATTATTATTATTATTATTATTATTATTATTATTATTATTATTATTATTATTATTATTATTATTATTATTATTATTATCATCATCATCATCATCATCATCATCATCATCATCTGCATGACACAGTCTTAGCATATTGTGTTTCCAGCAGGCCAGAAAATTCCCTATAGTGACGAATTTTGATTCTGTGTTTTGCTAATGCTTACAAAAATACAGTAAGACTGATAAGACAATAACATAAAACTTGTTGAAATTTCCTTTCAAAATATATCTAAAATGTTTTAAAATGCTCTTTGGTAAACGTCATTTTAAAAGTGCAGGGCAAAAATTGCTCATTCTACCTAAAATGGAGCTTGTAACAATTTGCTAATTTACTTTTATTGGAATTTGTAAGTACTCCTCCCATTGCTAATGATAGAAAGGTAACTAGTTATCATAAAAATATTATTTGTATCAAATTGCTTCCATGCTTTGAATGGGGTGGTGGTGCTAATTTGTAACCAGTCTTTCTCATGGCAGTCAATGGCCACAACCATTTTGCAAAGCAAAAATCAATAAAATTTTCCAGTTGCTATGCAGGGGGAGAAGGAAAGTAAATTTTCCCTACTCTGCAGGGAAAAAAATAGATGCTAATTGTGGGAAAATGTCACTGGCCTATAAAAGAAATGTTAGTGGAAGAAAGAGTTTCCATTTCAATAAATGAGCAATAGAGGTGTTTATTACTCCCTTCCCCCAAAAGGCTGCCCACATCTCTTTCTTTTTATTTCATGTAGCACGGGTGCATTAATAGCTAACCTCTGAGCAATAATATTGAGAAAGCATTGGCACCGTGTTATGCAAATACAACCACACTATTGGAATGTAGGAGAGGTGATATCTTTATTTAGACTACTAAAAATCAAACATTCAGAGTGAGCTTTCAGAATAAAATTCATTTCCTCAGGCATGTATCCATAACTTTTGGAGAGTACAGAACTTTTCTTTAATGAACGTCCTGAAATTTTCATGGCAGAAGTCTGCCTGATATATTTCTTAAGGTGAGGTCAGAAGTGGTTTCAACCAGTCTCTCTCTCTCTCTCTCTCTCTCTCTCTCTCTCTCTCTCTCTGTGTGTGTGTGTGTGTGTGTGTGTGTGTGCGTTTAAGTGCTTCCCCTCCGGTACCAGGGGGTTGAATTTTCCAGGATAGGAGGTAGTCCCTGGATGTATCATTTCATATTACCTGCTTTGACATAGAAGAGCAAGGCTTTCTAAGTAGCAGGGACAACAATAAAATCTGTCTGCCACACTTTTCAGGTTCCTCTGTCCCCTCCCTTTCCCTGCATTCCCTCAAGAATGGCACTTGCTCCTCAATTGTGGATATGGACAAATCTGGCTGCTATCTATTTCGACTCTCCCAAGGGTGAGGTGATGATGGAGACAGTCACACTTCCAAATTCATTGCTACACTGCTGGTCACAGCCACAAATGATCACGGGCGCAACTAGGCAAGGCTAGTGGAAAGGTAGAAAATGCTGCACAGATGGAAACCATTTGTTTCATAGAATCATAAAATAATGAAGTTGAATTGGGCCTATAAGGCCATTGAGTCCCACCCTCTGCTCAATAGAGGAATTCAAATAAAATTATATGTGTCAGGTAGTTGTATAAATTTCTCTTTAATATCCCCAGTGTTGGAGCTCTCACCACTTCTTGGGGTAATTGGTTCCATTGCCATACTGCTCTAACTGGAAGTCCCCCCCCCCCCGAAATTCAGGCTAGAACTGGGTTTTTGTAACTTGATCCTATCCTCACATACCCTACACTATGGGATGATTGAGAACAGATCTCCTTTGTATGATTATCTTTGATTTGAAAAGTGCCCTCATAATGTCCATCACTCTTTTCTCAGGGTTAAACATGCTCAGTTCTTTTAGTCTTTCCACTTAGTGTTTGGTTTCCCACCTGGTCATCCTTGTTGCCTTCTTCTGACCCCCCCCCCCACAATTTGTCAACATCCTTCTTGAAGTCCGGCGTCCAGGACTGGACATCATACTCACCATGAGGCTTCACCAGTGCTGAATAGAGAGGAATTAGTACAGTGGTACCTTGTATAAAGGAATTAATTCGTTCCGAATGAAATTGTGTTAAGCAAATTTTCCTTTATACAAATGTCCATAGGAATGCATTGAAAACGGAGTGATCCCATTTTTATGTTGTACGAATTCTCCCCATAGGCGATTATGTTAAGCAAATTTCCCCTATCTCTGGAATTTTTTATGTTGTACAAATTTTATGTTATACAAGCTGTTTGTTATACAAGGGTCCACTGTATGTCCCTTTCTCTTCCACTGCATCAACCCTTAACTGACATTTCTGAAGCTGCATCACATTCGTCATAATATAAATTAGGGAGACAATAGACTACCAATTTGGCAGCAACAGGTCAGGTTCCCAAACAATAACAGTAATACAGAAGGACACTTAAGTTGCATCTTCCTCTGTCCATTTTGTCTGTCTAAAATTACCAGCAAGTACAGTGACCGTTCGCCTATCACGGGGGATAGGGACCTGACCTGACCCGTGATAATTGAAAATCCGTGATATGTGGATGCAGGCCAGGTCAGGCCTGGGGGGGGCTAACTAGGGGCTCTGGTACTTACCCCCAACCTTGTGCCATCCCCATTGGGCCTGCAAGGGCCTTTCCAGGCCTTCCAGAGGTCCCAAAAGGGACTCCTTGTGAACCTGAAGTGACTTCCAGGCCATTGAAAACCATTTCTTAGGCCTCCAACAGGCCTAGAAAGGCCCTCTGATGCCTCAGAAATGGTTTTCGGTGAAAACTTCCAGTTCACAGGGAGGCCATTTTGGGGGGCCCAAAAGGCCCAGGAAGGCCCTCTCAAGCCCGTTTGGGGAAGCCCAAGTCCTGGGGTAAGTATGGGAGGCCTGAAACAAGCCTTTCCCCCTTACCCCAGGGGGGCTTTTTTCATATACTGCGGTCCTGCAATATAGTGGGACCGCAGTATATGAACTGCGAAAGGACGGGGACCACTGTACCCTTTGTGCATGATCTGGACTTTTACCACCTCTACAGACCAACTAAGATTATTACATAGTAAGTTCTTCTTAACAGATTGCTAGTAGAAGGGTGGTTGGAATGTACAGGTCATTGCTCACAAGAAATATGGGTTCTTCCTGTGGTTTCAGTATCTAGGCTTCCAAAGTGCAACTCTTTGCCTGTATCACTAATTCTGTGCCTCTGTCCCAGCTCAAAGCCTAATCCAAAGTACATTAGAAGACCATTGTAAACAGCACTAGCATGTCAGCAGCTTTTATAAATCAACAAAAGGCACAAGTAAATACCAGAACTGATCCTGTTTGGAACTCTAGATATTGGAGGCTCACATCACTGCAGCTAAAAACCATTGTGTGCAATACAAGTCAGGCATAGCAGATGCTTTCAGAAACTCCATGTCTCTCTCCCTTTGTGCTCATGCAGCATGCATCAGCACCCGATGGATGCTTCTATCGGCCTTAACATGCAGCATCAAGATGAAAGAGAGCCTGGTCTCTAACCTGGAAAAAAACAGGGTTTCTTTCATTGCTCCTTTATCATTTTAGCTGACTGCTTAGCTCAGGGAGCTAGGTATCTGCTGCTGAGTCAGAGACTGGGAGTTCAATTACCTACTGCAAAATTCCAGAACACCCAGCCTATATGGCCTTTGACAAGCTGCAAGGTTACTAGAGAACCTAAAACTCCTTCTTTGTAATCTCTATCTTGAAAACCCTAAAAATGGTCACCATAAGTCAGAATTCAATCAATATATTTAAAAAAAAATCTTATTATTACTATTTTAAACATGTCCGCTTGAGCCAAAACTATTAGTACCTACATGGGTCAATCTTTCTCTGGGCAAGTTAAATTTTAGGTTAAAATCTACCTCAATGCTTATTTTGAATATAAAATTAAATTCCTTTTAGGCAAATGCAAGGGCTATTGAGAGGCTTGCCAAGCTTTTGCCAAGGATTTCCAGATCTCAAGGTGCCAGATGAAGTCTGCCGGAATTGTCACATCTCTCCCAGTCCATTGGCAGGTAGACAAATGTCAGGGTGACCATTATTGGAGGAAGAGACAATTTAATTTTTGTATTTGATGTAGCTTTAAAGCCAAGGCTTCGTTTCCCCCCAGTCTCAAGTGCCTCTACCTAAAAGTGTTTATAATTATATCTCCTGTTCTATGTGGCAAGGGGCCCATAAGCACATCCGATCTCACTTGATTTTGGAAGCTAAGCTGGATCAGCCCTGGTTAGTACTTGGACGGGATTCCACCAGGGAATTCCAGGTGTTGTAGGCGCCTGGAGTAGGAACTGGCAAGCCACTCCAGTATTCCTGCCAAGAAAACTCCATGGATATGGAGTCACGAAGAGTCGGTCACGACTGTAATGACACAACACACAGTGTTGGGCCTGCTGTGCCATCTGGAGGATTAAGAGAATGGTGCATACATGCTGCCACCCTTGAGTGTGCTTCTTGCACAAGCCCTGGCAGTAGAGAGCAAACTCTGCTGAGAAAAAACTTCCCCTCCAATGGTTTTGCAATGATATTTATTTCTCTGTGTTTTGATATAAATGCATTCTTTGTCCTCCATCTTGGAAATAGACACCTGCTGTTGTTTGCTAGGCACTGAAGAGGTGGGAGAACAGCTCTTCATGAGTTACACAGCGAGAAGGCACTGCCCAATGTTACATTAAAAAACAGTCTCTCCCCGCCAGGTATCTTTCGGGGCAAAGTACCACATGAAAATTAGGCTGAACAGACCTTGCTTCGACATCAGTAGTACAATTATAAATTTATCTGTGATGGGTAGAACTCATATAACATTAACAATTTGATGCTGTGGATGGATGTGTGAGAGGCAGGAGGTATAAAATATGCAGGAAGACAGCATGTATAAAAATGCAAAAAGACAAACAATGAAACATTGAGGGAAAGAATGTTGCAAGGAATGGTAATTAGATTATGGGCCATCCTCTTAAATGCAACATTAGCAGAAGTCTGCAAGGAGAAATGCCAGATGTTTCTGGATAGTAACCATGACTTGTCATAACAGTGAAGTGTGATTTTTCATGGCAGCGAAGTGCACTGAGAGTTGGTTGAATATTTGGGTATATGTTCCAAAAACAGGCACAGACTTAGCTTTCCCATAAAACTTTTCCTTTAGAAGTTCAGGGAGGTGTTGAGATTTATGGGTGACAACTGTGGATTTGGGACCGTGTATGTTGAAATTTAGGCAAAAGAAACAAATAATTCATTACTATCCAAAGCCTAATTCTTACTGACGTAACTAAACCCAGCATTAAATCAGATGCCTCTTCTACCCCAGCTGGGCATTGTTTCATTATATTGAGCTAGATTTTTAGTTGGGTCCATTTTCCATCTGTAGATATATTAGTAGCTGATTAGGGTTGGCGGCTCTTGAGAAACATTTAGGATGCATTTGGCTGAATAAGAAAAATAAATCTGCTGATCAGGGTCCCTGCAGCCTGAAACACCCAGCCTTGTACTGTTTTCTCTGTTTCATCATCTAGTCTATACTATCTGTTTCAACCATCTCTTCATCTCTCCTGCAGTTATCTATTTGATTTCTTGAATTCTTCAGATGCTATTCCAGGTTTTCTCATGAATAAAGATGAGGAAGATTTTATTTACATGAAAGTGTGGATTGGATGTCAGTTCAGCAGCCTTGATAGACATATGGACCATAAAAATCCCCACATTATATATCGAGGGTAAGATCTCCAGCCTAACCTTTTCCTGACAGACTTGTGTGTTATCTGAAAGGAATTGCTTGTTTGAGAGAAGCATGGAATCATGGCAAACTGTACCTACTAGCAGATGTTTGGGGCAGGTTTTACCACCTGAGTGTGAACTAGCCTGAAATAAAATGACAGCAAAATCTTTTATAATGGGTACCCAGTTCAGAAGCTACCTTGAAAAGCTTTTAAATTATTCCTGCATTATATTGCTTAAAAATTCACCAAGTTACAGTGTTGGGTGTTACAGAAGGCTAATTTTCATAGGGGAAGTCCTAGTCTGAAATTACATTAAGGCAGTAGATGATGTTAACATGCTGAATTTCCTAAAAGTGGGTAGTGGCAAGGAAGCAATTTCTGAAGTAGCAGCCACATGCACACAGACACAAAACAAGAAGGCAAATAATTGTAGTACCTTAAGAATTTACTGCTACTTTTCATGGAATAGAGATCAATGCTTTTAGAAATGAGAGTGAGAGTACATAGACTACATGGCAAAACATGTATACATGGCTCTCAGATAAAGAGACAGTGGTGGTGGTTGCACTCAAATTGTGAATTGTGTGAGTCATTGTGCTATTTTACACTTATCATAACATACTCGTAAGTATCTTGCTTCGTATTCAGCTCTTTTCTTTTGAAGCTTTGTTCAGATTAGTAGCTAAAGGAACACCAAGCTATAGAGACAGAAGTAGAAATAACACATGGTTATGATTAAGGAACACTGACTTTGCCTTCAAAACTTGTTCTGTAAGTGTGGCTATTGTTGGGAATGGCTATGGACAATGACAGCAGGTAAGAACATAAATTTATGGTATTTGGCATTTGGTGGTGGCTTAAAAATACTTGACTAGTAATTAATCCTTTAAGCAGTGTTAAACATATGGATATATTTTACCTCAGTTGTTGGTCTCTGGATTCTTTTTCTGTGTTTTTTCCCCCAGAAAATCAACTTTCAAATCCTATGAAGCTGTCTATGTAGACTGAAATGATTTGAAACAGGTTTCTGATTCCGATTTATATCCAATAATCATTTTGCTTAGAGATTGTCCCATATGCTATGTAGAATGCAAAGGGTCATTGTTGACAAAGGATGGAATTGATAACATTAGCAGGGGAACAAGTAAAATGGCTCTTGATATTATGTGTGATATTTTTGGGCCCTCTGATCATGTTGGCAGAGCAACATAAGGGCAAAGCTGACATCTGACATATACCCTCCCAAATTCTGTGTCAAGGTGTCATTTCAACATCCATGCCAAATTGAAGGCTTTAAGGCCAGCTCTTGAGTTCTTGGAGACCATGGCCACTTCAGACATATCCCAGCATGTCATTGGTCCCACACATATGCTTGGCCATACTTTGGATCTGGTTTTCACCATGAGGTTGAGGGACAATGGTCCGAGGGTGACTGATCTAAGAACAGCCCCCTTGTTACGGTTGTACCATTACCTCATATTATGCCACCTGACAATGATACTCTGCCCCTGAGTGAAGTGGGGACCTATTGTGATGGTCTATCCTCACAGACTACTGGATCTGCTTGGATTCCAAGATGTCATGGGAGGGATTCTGCCTGATTTGTCTGATGCTTCAGTTGAGGCCCTGCTCAACAGTTGGTACTCTGCCACAACAAGAGCTGTAGACACAATAATACAGAGATGCCCCCTCCATAGCAGACCCTGACCAGCTGGGTGGTATGATCACCATTAGAGATGGGCACGACTCAGAAAAAAAGTTTCGTTTTCGTTTTCGTTTTCGGCTAGGGTCTGAGTCGTTTCGTTTCCGTTTTCGTGGGCTAATTTCAAAATTTTTCGTTTTCGTTTCGTTACGTAACGAAAACGAAAAAACGAAAACGAAAACGAAAAATTTTTCGTTTCTCCCCATTTAGCTCAATTGAGTGCTTTTCCAGTAACGAAAAACGAAAATTGGCTCGAAATTAGTCGTTTCGTTTCCGTTTTCGGTCCAGGTTGGTGCCGATTTTCGTTTTCGTTTCGTTTCCGTAACGAAAACGAAAAACGAAAACGAAAACGAAAATACCGCTAAGTCGTGCCCATCTCTAATCACCATCTTCTGGTGATGGTGAAATTGGAGGAGGATAGAGGCCAATTGGTGCCCATCCCCGACGGAGGATAATCAGAGAACTGTGAAGGCCTTTTCTAACTGTTATCTTTCTAAGATTAGAATGGTTAGAAAAGCCCATTTTATCATCTGGATAGATCAGGCCTCAAAATCATCATGCAGAACTATCCCAAATTGTCCTCTAGGTATGCAGCAATGATCACAGTGTAAGGCCTCCAGATAGTATTACCTGTGATCAGTTCAGCTTTTTAAAAATCTAAAGTGGAGACCATCCGCCGGGACCTGGAATGCCAATCTTGTTCAGTAGCTTCGACTGAGATGTCCAGCACACCATCTTGTTCACTAGGTTTGGATTGCTTTCAGCATGTGACATCGCATGAGGTGGACAGAGTGCTTGGTCATTGTTAGCCCACCACCTCCTCTTTAGATCCTTGCCCAAACTGGTTGATTAAGTCAATCAGACCAGTCACCACAGAATGGGCTGTGGCTATAATTAATCAATCCCTCCTCAAGGTTTGGGTTCCCCGTCCCCTCAAGGAGAAGATAATTAGGCCTTTGTTTAAAAAGCCAAATTTAGCAACAGACAATATTAACAACCACAGATCTGCCCATTCCTTTGCAAGGTAGTGGAGAGGGTGGTGGCTGAACAACTTCAGCCACTCCTGGAGGAAACCAGTGCCCATGATCCATTCCAGTCTGGCTTCAGGCCATGGCATGGCATGGCAATGGCTTTGGTTGCTCTGCAGGGAGGCCTATAGGGGCAATATTCCTCTCAGCAGCATTTGATACTGTTGATCATGGTATCCTCTCTGGATTGGGGATTGGAGGTCTGGTCCTTGCCTGACTCTGTCCCCAGAGAGTACAGCTTGGTGAGATGGTCTCCACACCTTGGATACTCATTGTGGTGTTTCTCAGGGGTACATCATTTCCCCAATGCTATTTAATGTTTGCATGAGTCTGTTGGGACAAGTCATCTGGGGACTTGGAGCTTCATGCCATCAATATGCCGATGACATGCAGCTCTACCTCTCCTTCCATACTACTGCAGATGAAGCCATCCCCTGCATTGTGCACTACCTTGGAGCCATGATGGAGTGGATGAGGGAAAACAGGCTGAACCTGAACCTGACCTAGATGGAGATCCTTCATGTGGGGCCCCCAGCAGTCTGTAGGTTGGGAACATTTCTCTCCTTTGGAGAGGAAACCCTCACTGCAGGGGAGCAGGGGCACAGTTTGGGTGTCATCCTGGACTCAGTGCTACCCACGAATTTCCAGGTGGTGCCTGTGAGCTAGTCTGCCATTTACCACCTTAGGTGTATTGCTCAACTGTGCCTATACCTAGACACCAGAAGCCTCCCTGCCTTGGTTCATACACTGACAATCTCAAGGCTCGACTACATGGGGCTGCCCTTGAGTCTGGTGCAGAGACTTCAGCAGGTGCAAAATGCAGCAGCCAGACTTTTAACGAGGTAGAGATGCTTCTATCATATCTCCCCCACTCGTTTCTGTGCCAGGTTCAAGGTGATGACTCTTACCTATAAAGCTCTTAATGGTTTGGGACTTAATGGTTTGGGACTTGTTGCCTCTAAGAACTCCTGCTTCCAGCAAAAACTGCCTATGAGACATGTTCTTCTCAGACCGGGCACCTAGGATCTATCACCCCAAGAGAGGCACAAAAGAAAAAGAAAAACTAACTCTTGTACCTTTTAGGTAACTGCTCCCACTTTGTAGAACAAGCTTCCACCTGAGATTTGCTTAGCCTCTTCCCTTGTCTCATTTTAAAAAGCCTTGAAAACTTGCTTTTTTTTCCCAACAGGCCTTCCTCCATTTTTAGTTTTAGTTAGTTCTGCCATCTTAGTTGCGGCTCCGCCATCTCAATTTTTAACTTTTCTTCACTTAAGTACTATGCTAGTTTAATTGTAATTTTAATTGTACTTAATATTGATTTAATTTAATTTAATTTAATTTTGGACATTCATTTATAGGTTTGTTGTTTGTTGTTTGATGTTATTGTAGTTTTATTGCTTTATTGGTTGTTCATATTTACGTGATATGTAATTGGTATTATCTGGTGTAAGCTGCCCTGAGTGGCCAGATGGTCAGATGGGTGGGCTACAAACTTAATAAATGAAATGAAATGAAATTCCCATAGCTGTTTCCACATTTTCTAACTTAGTGGTTCTCAACCTGTGGGTCCACAGATGTTCCTGGACTGCAACTCCCAGAAGTCTTCACTACCTGAGCTGGCCAGGCTTTCTGGGAGTTGCAGTCCAGGAACATTTGGGGACGCACAGGTAGAGAACCACTTGTCTAACTCATTGTGTGTCAATACGCTTCTCCCTTCAGCAATGCCAGGGTTAAGGGCATTGGAGCCCCATATAGTTTAAATCCATGTATAACTCTTACATCTCCCAAAACATGACTACAAAATAAAAGTTGATTGATACACATACAAACACAACACTTCTGTCTATCACGGTTCTCTTTTATAATATAATTGTGACAATCTTTGACACCTTCCATGTTGAAAACATGTGATTATGGGTGGTGAGATATACTTTATTTATGTACAGTACTTATTTATATATTGGGGAGTTGTATATAACCAAAACTGTTCAGACCAGTGCAATTCAAAGAAAAAATTTAGTTGCTTGATACTGTGGGGCTGTCTGTAAGAAAGTTTAAATATTCCATCAAATGCTTGGGGCAGTGATTACTTGATCATTGACTATCCATGGGCATAGTCTCAGTTGTGGAAGGAAGCAGTCTTCCTTTGATTGGAATACTTGGTTTTCAGACTGTACAGGACACAGAAACAGAAACACCAATGCCATAGGACTCATGACTTTTGGTATGAGTTCCTTTTGGTCTCTCATGATATTACATAATATGATAAAGTGCAATGACAGATCTGTCACCAGTATTGAAAACCTTCACTTTCCACAAAAGAAGGAGGAAATCTTGCTTTTCTCTTTTGCAAGGACAAGGAAATGTTTGAAAACATTTCTCAGTGGTAGTGAGTAAGAGTTGCTTGGAGCTTACTCCGAACTATACGAGGAAGAAGAGAGTCTTTGATTTTTAACTTTTGAAGTGCTGATATCTAAGGGAAGAAACAGATATTGGAGAGAGCTCAAAATGAAAGCTAAAGCATGTTAAATAACGTTACAGAGGGTGTACTGAGGGAGCCTTTCCTTCTTCATGAAATGAGACTATAAAGAAATCCCTTGCTTAAATCCTGAGGACCAAATTAATGTAGGTCTGAAGATGATAGCAGATGTTCACATTATTTAAGAATGTCCACCTTCAGGTCATGGGCTACCTGTAATGTCTATTCCTGGATTCACTTTAATGATTTGTTTCTGTAAAGTCTTACATCAGATTTGAACACTGGCAACAGCATCTCTTAATTTACTTTCAGTTCATCTATCTATCTATCTATCTATCTATCTATCTATCTATCTATCTATCTATCTATCTATCTATCTATCTATCTATCTATCTATCTATCTATCTATCTATCTATCTATCTATCTAT
>JAHTLZ010000204.1:42951279-42972516 GCA_023846285.1 Phrynocephalus versicolor
TTTCTTTCTTTCTTTCTTTCTTTCTTTCTTTCTTTCTTTCTTTCTTTCTTTCTTTCTTTCTTTCTTTCTTTCTTTCTTCGGTGGATGTGGAGTAGCTGGGAATTCCAGGGGTCAGGTTTTCTCTTGCTGGTGTCTTGCAAATACCTTTGCTTTTCATGATAGATAATCAGAAATAAATGTGGATCTCATTTGCAAATCTGATGGCTCATCCATGAAGCTCTGAGACATCCCATTGCTGGAGGACTGGGCTCCTTTTCCAAGGAGAAAGCTGGGGTAAGATATTCAAAATAAATAATAAAATAATAATAATTACCTTCTGCTCACTACTTGAGCAACCCACATAATTTGACCTTTGGTCTTAAATGCACTAATCTTTGTTTCTGTTGCAGTTGCCAACTAACATGTTAAAGCAGAGGTTATAGTTTTGCATGTTTCCCTTTTTCTAAAATATCAAAAGAAAATCAAAGGGAAACAAATACCACAAATTACTGTGATTAAATTTCCAGTATTTTATTTTATTTTATTTTTAGAAATCAGGAGGTATAGGGAACATATAAGGAGCAATTCAAAAATATATATCTGGAATTTTAAGCAGCTATATCTTTATTTGGCACTTGTAAATATTGGCTTCATTAAGCCATATGTCGTCATTTGCAGACATGGCAATTGTGCAGAATACAAGCATTTTCCGTTAGGTTATTGAAAAAAAAAGAAAGCAAAACATCTCCCCAAACAAAAGGATCAATTACAACTGTGTTGATGGTGGTGGGGAACAATCAAACAGACAGCTGGATGCAGTTGATACAGTCCCACTGTGTTTTCAATAACTTTCTCATCAAAGGAATCTGTATCAAACTGCTTAAAACAAAATTATACCAAAACAGATGTTTGCAGATTCATACCAAATCGAGATGTTCTAATGGAATAAGGTATTCCTTATATCCCTTCAAGTTACATTATTGTTCCTTTAATTCCTTTAATCAAATTTGAGATGATACCAAATCGGGTAGGGTTGCTAATTCCCTAGAGGATAGGATGAAAATCCAAAAGGATTTTGACAGATTAGAGTCCTGGGCCAAAGCTAAGAGAATGGGGTTCAACCTGTAAAAAGGGTCACCATAAATCACAAGTGAGCTGAGGATGCATGAAGCAAGCAAACAAACAGCTAGATATGACCTTCTCTATCATTTTTGACTGAACAGTAAACAATATGAACAATTGTGATGTGATGGCAATACTCTGTATGACTGATGCATCATTTGACCTCCATGTCTACCTACTAGTTCCATTATAAAATGTCATTGCCTCCAAAATAAGAGTCTTATGGTGTCTTAAAGACTAACAAGTGTGATCTGTCATAAACTTTCTTGGAAGGAAGTCTACTTCCTCAAATACATTTGAGGAAATAGGCCCATGAAGGCTTGTGCCATATCAAGCCTACTAGTCTTTAAGGTGCCACAGTATCCTTTATTTCTCTGCTACAGACTTCAGGCAAATACGGCTGGTGTAACTGAGAAAAAATATGTCAAGCTATGACATGCCTATCATTATCAGTAATCCAGTTTTCTCTAGATTCTTGCCATCATCGGCCATATACAGTAGACCCTCGTATAACGTAGGGTTTGTTTAACGAAAAATTCGTGCAACTTAAAAAAATCCGGCCCCCCTCCCCCCCATGAGCTCCGCCATGACCACCCACGGCAGGCGCCCCTTCTCTCTCCCCCCACAACCCGGGTGGCGGGTGCCTGTGTGAAGGGGGTGGGTTGCGGGACAGAGGAGGTGTGTGTGTTTGACGGGTGGGGGGCGGAGAGAGAAGAGAAAGTCTCGTCGGCGGCGCACAAAAAGGAGAGCTGGAATCGGGACAGAGGGCAATCCGAGCTTGCCTGCCTGCCTGCTTGCCCCGCGGCAGACAAAGGCGCCCCCCCCGAGCCTGCGATCCCCCTCCCGAAAAGCCCCAGCCAGAAAGTCTCGTTGGCGGCGCGCAAAAAGGAGAGCCGGAATCGGAACAGAGGAGGTGTGTGTGTGTTTGACGGGTGGGGGGGCGGAGAGAGAAGAGAAAGACCGGAGCTCACGGCCGGCAGCCTCCTCCTCCTCTTCCGGCGCCCCCTCCTCTTCCTCCTCCTCCTCCTCCTCCCCCTCCCCCCAAGAACTCACCGGCTCCCTCCCCTCCCCTCCGGGAACTGCCTCCCACACGGAGAGCGGAGGAGTAGCCCAGCCTGGGCAGCCCCTCCTCCTCCTCCTCCTCCTCCTCGCCGCCACCGCCGCCGCCCCCTGCGAGGCGATCCGGAAGAAAGCTGGCCACCACCGCCGCCCAAGGACCCCCTTCGGCCCGGGTGGGGGGGCAAAGCCTGGATGCTCCCACCGCGCGCCCCTCCGGGTGCATGAAAGGTGCCCGGGACTCCCCCGACCGACGACCACGATGAAGGAAGGGCGCTGCTCCTCTTCCTGGCGCGCCGGATTGTGCCGATCCACGGGGGAGGGGGGCTCCCACTCCGGGGCATCCACCAAGCCCGGCTGCTGGAGAAAAGGAGGCGGGGGGCACAGGAGGGGCTCCCCCCCACCCCACCCCACCCCCAGCGCCGCCGGCTCTCTGCAAGCGAAACGGCTCCCCTTCTACGGCTCGCAGCGCAGTGCTCTTTTCTTCTTCTTCTCCGGCGTCGTCGCAACTTTTCTCGCTTGTTTTCAGGGGTTGTGTGTGGGGGGGCATCTCCTCGGGGGGAGGGCAGCCAGAGGGCGATCCGAGCTTGCCTGCCTGCCTGCTTGCCCCGCGGTGGACAAAGGCGCCCCCCCGAGCCTGCGATCCCCCTCCCGAAAAGGCGAGGAGTTTTTCGGGACTCTGGAGCGGTGGCGCTCCTTGGCCCAGATGACCCCCCAACACACACGCGCACACGCACACGCCGGGCGCCTGGCTCCCCAAACAAGTGCAGCCCGCACGCACGCCCCCCCCTCTGCAAAAAAGTGCTCTCCATGGATCCCCCAAAAGCACTCTCCAAAAAGGGTCCTACGCCCCCCCACCAAGTTTTTGACACCCACAGGGCTCCGGCAGGAGGCGAGCGGGGGGATTCTGGGCATGGTCCCGCCCAGGCCAAGCAGCGCACCCCACTCCCTCCCACCACCCCCGCAGCTACTTCCGCCGGACCACCTGCGGCCACCGGGGGAAAGAGGAAAGGAGGGAGGGGAGAGGAGAAGCGGCAGACACGGAGGTGGGTGAGCTGGGGAGGGGCACCCTTACCTGGCACCTGCACGGGGTCTGCCGCCCGTCCGCCCCCCCACCCCCCCAAAAAATAGCGCCGGCCCTGGCTACAACAAAGAGGATGATCCGCACCGGCTCCTTCCTCTCTGGTAACCTCATTACAGGTACTCTTGACTGCATTGGAACGGATTAAATCCACTTCCAATGCATTCCTATGGGAAATTACAATTTGCATAATGGAAAATTTGTATAACGTAATTTGGTTTGGAACCAATTAATTACGTTATACAAGGTACCACTGTATTAACTTCTGCTGGTCCATTTTGAATTTTCAAGATGTCAGCCTAGATGTTGGGAAATACCCTTACTTTTATATAGTGTTTTTCAAAATAGAACACACCAATTCTGAATGACAAATGGGGTGGGAGAAAGAAGCCAGGAGTTGTACTCCAACAACATCTGGAAGGACGTGAATTGCTCACCCCTACATGATAGATTCCTTAGCAGGTATGGGAACCTGTTTCCCTCCAGATGTTAGGAGCCTGCAGCAGTCACAAAATGATGAAGAATGATGGGAGTTGTGGTCCACTGACATCTGGAGGGCCACAAATTCCTCTCCCCATTCTAGTAAATATATTCAGAGCAATTTAGCACCAGCCTGTGTGATATCCTATCCTTTTGATTGAAAAATATCTAATGAAACAACTGTATCAAAATACACACAAGTCTGTTCAATCAGTTCTAGCTGAGTTCATAGCAATATTCTAAGACATTTCATAAAATCTCCTTCAGACTGTTTAGCATATCCCCTCCCCCAAAATTGATGGCATGCTCAGAATTTATTAAGATACATGTCAGAAGAAGATTGAAGATGATAAAAGGGGTATTTGTGGAGCCTAAGATATGAATTGTGATTGTCATATTCTATGTCGGTTAGCTTGTTGGGCAGATTAAAAATTTGCAGTGGTTTATTATTGTTCAGAATATCATTCCTCATCTTTTATGGCTTGGTTTCAATCAGATGAAAAGTCACTCTATCCCACCAGAAATGTGTCAGTGGATTAATCCAGTAATTTTACATATTTTATTCAAAGGCATATGCTGGAACTGAGAGCTATAAATGAGGTTAATCAAGCCATGTACTTGTACCTCAAATAACTTCCATTGTTGTGCTCCTTTTTAATACATGTATCAAATGCGGCAGCCAGACTGCTGATTGGAGTGAGCAGGTTCAATCACACCTCTCTGGGCTTGGGTCATTTGCACTGGATACTTGTTGCATCTCAGATCAGATTGCAGCTATTGAGTATTACCCCAAAACCCTTGAGACCACATTTCCTATTGGAGTGTCTTTGGCCCCCAAGCCCAGAGAAAAGAGGCCAAGACACAAGGTTTGGGTAAATCGGGCCACACTTTATTAACTCAGCAACCAACAAACTCAGAAGAAAACTGGGAGCCACCCATAGGGTGGAAGGCTGATCCGTCTGAGGCTGGCCCTGCCCCACACGGATCCCGGTAGGAGCTGCCATCAAATTATGGGCAACCCAGCTGGTCCAAACACCCAGGCTCCCGGCTCTGGGTAATTGCCACCTGTGGGACCCAGCCTCTTGCCTTCTCCCCCCCCCCCCCGGCATTGAGTCCTCAGGGCCTTCAGCGCCAAGGGGTGGGCCAGCAACCACCCCTATCAGGTGTCCTTGGGTCCATACCTTACCTGCCTTCCGACCCTATCCACCACGGCACTGGGCTACTTAGTATGCCCAGCGCCCACCACCACCGCAGCAACTGCCTCCAGGAGGCCCCCATGAATATCCTGCAGAAACAACTTCATGCGGTAGACCTCACGTCGCTCCCCACGTATGTCAGGGTGCTCTACCACTGAGCCCAAGCCTGCCAGCACTGCCTGCTTTATTTCTCTATTAACTCCCCTGCGTGCCTTGTCAGTCGTTCTCGGGTCGCAGGAGGCCTGCCAAACTACTTGTGGAATGATCGCTGACTTGTTTGGCCTTGGATTTGCCTTGCCCTTTCTTAGGTGCCATGGTATGTAAGTATTTATGAATTGTATGTGACTATTATGATTATTAAAATTATTATTATTGGGTGCTGATTAGTAATCTATTCAAATTGTATTTTATTTTATTTACTTGTTTATTTATTTATGTTCAATTTATTTATTTTTTAAATAATGCTTGGAAGCGGTATGCTAATTAGATGGTTGCCCACTATCTGGGGGTTCCCCCCCAGTCTACTGCCTGCCCCTCTTCCCCTTTCCCCCCAATTTATTTATTAATTATGTTTTATTTATGCTACATTATTATTATTATTCAAGGGCCAGATGCAGGGGAGTGGTATCACGGTACCACAGATATCTAGTCTCATGCACTCCCAAACGCATCTGGTGGGGCCACTGTGAGATACAGGAAGCTGGACTAGATGGGCCTTTGGCCTGATCCAGCAGGACTCTTCTTATGTTCTTATGTTCTTATGAAAATGCAGATTATAAGGCTGAACCCTTTATTTAGCACATGGAATGAACCTTGTGTATGAAGGAGGAATCTATTACCCCACACTGTTATTTGAAGCAGCACATGCTAGAAACAAAATTATTATGCATGATATGTGAGCTGGGTTGACCAGCACATGATAAAATTAGATCTCCATTTATTTTCTCCTGCAGGCTTTACAAGCTAAAACCCCTTAATTGTGCAGTATCAAATCTAAATGGGGAAGCATCAAGAAACATGAATTAATTCCACATTATAAAAATGTGTCTCTGTGTTCAATCCACATTAAGTAATCCAAAATCCTGTGAATAAATCCTGAATTTACAGGGATGTGTTTGGGTGTATCTGAAAATAGACTCACACACCCAATGCATCAGTGGGGTTTGTTTCTTCCTCAGTTCTACTGAATGCTAGTTTAATGCTTCTCATGTGTGGTTTGGCCTGCCACTCACCTAGAGTGCTTCTTCAGAGAAAAATGACTGGCATCTGAGCATAGCTATTCAACTGTAAACAACTATACCAGATTTCTATTAATACAACGAAAGGGGAACAAGGGGAACTCTAACAGTCCAGGTTCTTAATTTTTTCTTTATTAGGCTCTGCATATCTGATGCATTTCGTGACTTTCTTGGTTATCCCCAAAAAGAGAAAAAGAAAAGAAAAACTCACATAGCTACTTTCCTGCCTTTCCCCCTTTCCACCCGTTCACCCTCCTGTGCAGGGAATTTTGACTGCAAATAAATATACTTCATCCTCAGACTGTTTCCAGTTATTATTAAGATGTTTGGGGAGGTAATGAGGTCTCGTTATTGGCAGTAGCTACACTGCACAGAAGAGCCCAGCGGTTAATGTACCATTTGGTATGGCAGATCACACCTCTGATACTTCAGGGCCCTGCACTTAGAACCAGAAGCTGCCAGGAATGACTTATGTGAGCAACAGTGGAAGAAAAACTCCAAGCTGTCATTCACTGGTTCCAGTCTGGAGATCTCTCCACGCTTTCTGTCTGCTGAGCCAATTTACAATGCAAAATTGTTCCCAGCTGTTCATTTTCTTTTGTACATGCTCTGTTTTTACCAAAATATGTTTATTCATGAAGCAGAAAAGGAAAATAAAAGGATAGAGAACCTGAATATAGCCAGGGCATTTTCATTCACCAGCATGTGTGGTTAGAAATTATTGGGCTTCCATCTCATCTCAGGAAAACAATGGTAAATAAGAACATTTTATCTTGCACCAGAGATGGGTACCTGAGTCACACAATTTGCTGTCAAGTCGGACTTAAATTGCACTGGTGACTCAATTTGGGCTTGACTCTGATTTGACTCACAACACAAAATCAACCTGGGGAAAAAGCTTGTTTTGAATAAGGACTTGGACTTGGGACCAAAGACGTAGAATCTAACTTGGGACTTGCACACCAATATCCCTACTAGAGATGGGCACAACTAAAAAAAAATGGTGTTTCGTTTAGGGGTCCGTTTCGGTTCGTTTTCATTTTTTGTGGATTTTTTTTGCAAAATGTTCATTTTCGTTTTGTTACGTAATGAAATGAAAAAACAAAAATGAAAATGAAAAATTGCTCGTTTCGTTCCCATCTCTAATCCCTACCTTGCTCATTAGTATCTCACTACATTTACCTAAAAAGGCAGCTTTACATGACTCTAGAAAAAGCGATTCCACATTGTTATAAGAAGCAGTTCTTTATCTAAACCCTAACTACCTCTCCTCCAAATCCCCTAATCCTCTCATTCTTAGCAGTTCACTGATTCCATCATTCCATCTTGTAACTCATAACAGCAAGATCAATGTGCATTGTTGCCATCCAGCTAAGACCCTATCGTATAGATTGAATTTGCAACAGAAAAAAAGCTTCCTTGGTACCTGTTTTGCTATCACAATATAGTGCCTGGGATTCTATTGCTGATTTACACTTGTTTAAGTGAAATGGCATACATGGCAGCTAGTGATAACATTGATATAATAGCCATAAGAGAAACCTGGTAGGATGAGGAGAACCAATGTGATTCAGCAGTCCCAGGCTATAAACTCTATAGAAGGGACAAAGAGGGGCGGGTTGGAGGTGGAGTGGCCATCTATGTCAAAGAAGGGGTAAAATCCAGCAGAATGGAGAATGACAGTGGGTCTGACTCCACCATAGAATCACTGTGGGTTAAACTACCAGGTCCAAGGAGCGGTGTGATAGTGGGGTGTGCTATCGTCCACCAGATCAAAAACTTGAGGGACACCTTGAAATGAGGAGACAAATCATGGACGTCTCTAAGAGGGACAGGATAGTAATCACGGGGGACTTCAATTATCTGCACATTGACTCAGCCAATGCGGCCAAGAAAGAGATACCAGGTTTCTCGACATGCTGAATGACTGTGACTTAGAGCAAATTGTCATGGAGCCCGCCTCAGAACATGCAACTCTGGATCTAATACTGTGTGATACTCAGGACCTGGTCATGGATGTGAACGTCACTGAGCCTATGGAGAACAGTGACCATGCTGCAATCTCCTTTGCCGTGCATGTCGGGGGAACAGAATCAAGCAAATCAGACCAAAAACAAAAAACAAAAAAAACCTTTATTTCCGAAGGGTGGACTTTCCTCAGATGAGGAAACTAGTTAGAAAGAAATTGAAAGGGAAGGTAAAAATAATCCAATCTCTCCAGAGAGCATGGCACCTGTTTAAAACAACGGTAATAGAGGCTCAGCACAAGTACATACCACAAAGAAAGAAGATCTCCTCTAAGTCCAAGAGGGCACCAGCATGATTAATGAGTGGAGTTAGAGAGGCTCTAAAGTGCAAGGATAGGTCTTTCCATAAATGGAAATCCTTCCCAAAATGAGGAAAATATAAAGGAACACAAACTCTGGCAAAAGAAATATAAGAAGATGATAAGAGAGGCAAATAAAGACTTTGAGGAACGTGTGGTTAGCAATATAAAGGGGAATAATAAAAGCTTCTTTAAATACAGTGGACCCTCGTATAACGGAGGGTCCGTACAACGAAAAACTCGTACAACGGAAAAAATATCCACCCCCCCTCCCCCCGCCACCTCCTCGGAGTCCAAGAGGAAGGAAGGCGGGGGGGAGGAGAAGTCCAGGCGTGGGTGGGGGTTTGGGGGGAGTTCTCCCACCCGGCGAGGGAGGCTCCAGCCTCTCAAGAACGCAGCCCTGCCTCGACCACCGCGGAGGGAGGGAGGGAGGGGGGCACGGGCGCGGCAGCCGCGGTTTCCATTAGCTCCGGTTGGGGGGCGACGGGGCTGGGCTTGGCGGGCGGGCGTGGAAGCCGCTCGTGAAAGGGGCGAGCAAGAAGCGCGCTCAGCTAAGGCACAGCCTCCAGCTCCGGGGTGAGGAGGGGAAGAGAGAGAAAGCGCCCAAGGCGGCTCCCGGAGGAAGAAGGGCCAGGGAGCCCGCTCCCCCTCCGCCTGTCATGGACCCCAGCCAGCGTCGTCAGGCCAGACCCTCAGCCGGAGGAGGCGGAGGAGGAGGAGAAGAAGGAACCCGGGATGGAGACTCACCCATGGTGGTGGTGCTGGCGGCGGTGGCAGCTGTTATTGCTGATGTTCCTCCTCCTCCTCCTCCTCTTCCTCCTCAGTCGCGGCGGCACCGAGCGGGAATCCTCCGCCCCCCCTGCTCCTCCATGGGCGGGTGACCGTGCGGCTGTCTGGGCTCCTACCGCCGCCCCACCGATTCTCCAAAGCCCCTACGCTGACTTCCCGGCGTAACCGCCAAGCAGCCCAGTAACGCCTACGCAAACGTGGGAGGGGAGGGGAGGCAGGCCGCCGCCGCCGCTGCGCCCTCCCGCCTCTGGCAAGAGGTGAGCCGGCGGGGGGGATTCCCCGGGCGGCCCGTCCAAGGCCGCCCGGGAAGAGGATGCGGGGCGGGAGGGGAGGGGAGGCAGGCCGCTGCCACCGCTGCGCCCTCCCACCTCCGGCAAGAGGTGAGCCGGCGGGGGGGATTCCCCGGGCGGCCTGTCCAAGGCCGCCCAGGAAGAGGACGCAGGGCGGGAGGGGAGGGGAGGCAGGCCGCCGCCACCGCTGCACCCTCCCGCCTCCGGCAAGAGGTGAGCCGGCGGGGGGGATTTCCCAGGCGCCGGGAAGAGGTTCGTGGGGAGGGGAATTCCCACCCACCCCCCTCGCCCCAAAAAACCTAGCACCATTGGAATGCATTGGAACGGATTAAATCCAGTTTCAATGCATTCCTATGGGAAATCAAAATTTGTATAATGAAAACCTTGTATAACGTAATTTGATTTGGAACGAATTAATTACGTTATACAAGGTACCACTGTATGTTAGAATGGTACCACTGTATGTTAGAAGTAGAAAACATGCCATAGAACCAGTTGGCCCTCTGGATGGTGAGGGAGGAAAGGGGTAGTAAAGGAGGACTTGGAAATTACACAGAAATTAAAAATGTCTTCCTGACAGAAGACCTTGGGCACATTCTGCTGCCTGAATGGCCCCTCTTGACTAAAGAATTAAATCAAATACAGGTTAAAACAGAGAATGTTTTAGGTGTAATTGATAAATTGAAGATCAAGAAGTCAACGGGCCCAGATGGCATCCACCCAAGGATTGTTAAGGAACTGAGAATTGAAATTGTGGGTCTCTTATTGGTAATATGCAACTTGTCTCTTAAAATGGCCAAAGTGCCAGAGTACTGGAGGATAGTGGATGTCACACAAATTTTTAAAAAAGGAAAGAGGGGGGACTTGGGAAACTACAGGCCAGTTAGTCTTACATCTTTCCCAGGGAAGATGGTGAAAAACCTCACCCAAGAGAAAATCTTAAAACACATAGAAGGGATAAGCAGTGAGGTGGCCAAGTTTACGAATGACATGAAACTTTTCCATGTGTTAAAAACCAGAGAAGATTGTGAAGAGCTCCAGAAGGATCTCTCCAAACTGGGGGAATGGGCTGTGAAATGGCAAATGCATTTCAATGTAGGAAAATGAAAAGTAATACACATTGGCCCTATTGGGGTAAAAAAAAAAATTAAAACTTTGTAAACTTATGGGCTCTGACCTATCTGTGATGGATCATGAAAGAGATCTTGGGTGTGCTGGTGGACAGCTCAATGAAGGTGTCTACCCAGTGTGTGGCAGCAGTGAAGAAGGCGAACTCCATGCTAGGGATTATCAAAAAAGGGGGTTGAAAATAAAACAGCCAATGTTATAATGCCATTGTACAAAATGATAGTAAGGTCGCACCTGGAGTATTGTGTACAATTCTGGTCACCATATCTCAAAAAAGACATAGTGGAACTGGAAAAGGTGCAGAAGAGAGCGACTAAAATGATTACTGGCCTGGGGCACCTCCCTTATGAGGAAAGGCTAAAACATTTGGAGCTCTTTAGTCTGGGAAAAGGTGCCTGAGGGGGAATATGATTGAGACGTTCAAAATAATGCAGGGCATGAGTAAAGTGGATAGAGGGAAGCTCTTCTCCCTCTCACAAAATACCAGAACTAGGGGACATACACTCAAATTGAGGGTTGGGACAGTGAGGACAGACAAAATAGTTTTTTTTAATCCAGTGTGTTGTTAGTCTGTGGAATTCCCTGGCACAGGATGTGGTGATGGCATCTGGCCTGGATGCCTTCAAAAGGGGATTGGACAGATTCCTGGAGGAAAAGTCCATCACAGGTTACAAACCATGATGGAGATGTGTAATCTCCAGGCTTAAAACCAGGAGACTGCAAGGGACAGATGCAGGAGCAGATATCTAACCTCGTGTTCTCCCAGACACATTTGGTGGGGCCACTGTGAGACACAGGAAGCTGGACTAGATGGGCCTTTGGCCTGATCCAGCATGGCTCTTCTTATGTTCTTATGGAAGCAACAAGTTGGCAATTATTTAATAAGGTGCTGGCTGCTGTGTATACTCCCCACTCTGCAATCAGACTGCACCCAGAAATGCACCCACTACTTTGTTAATGAGCAGCAATTTGCCACTCATGCTTACATTTCAATTACACAAACATAAGTCAGCTTCAGCTTCTGGCCAGCATATTAATTAGATGTTTCTAATATGAGTAAGTGGCAATATGCTTGATTGTGTGTGTGTGTGAGTGCGAGAGAGAGAATAATCACCAACCAGTATCATAAATGATTGCTAAAAATAGAGCTTGGAAAGCTTGGATGAACTCCTGGATAGATCAATGGTTGAAGTATCTGATTGAAAAGCTAGAGATTTGGTGTTTGACTCCCTTCTGTGCCTCCTTGGCAGGGGCTAGAAGCAATGATCCAAAGGGTGCCTTCCAGCTCTGCTGTTGTAAGATGATGAAGATGATTCAAGGAAATGGTTCTTGCCAGCTCCCAGAGCTGATAACCTTTGCCATATGCTGCAATCTGCAAGCAGTGTTGCATTCCATTGAACAAGGCCAACCAGCGAAACCATTCTTGTTCATCCCTTCCCAATAAACCCAGGGAATATACAGATGACCTGGAAAGATCTTTTCTAAGGAAGAAAGAAATTAGGCAAGGGTGACAGGACAAAGAGGATTTCCAAGATAACCTGGTCTTAAGTTGTTTAGGATCGTGTACATTATATATGGGTTAAATTCTGAAGTTGTTAGGTAACTTGTCTAAATGATCAAAAGCATTCTTACTATGTATAAAGTTTTGATAGTCAAGCTATGTTCAGAATTAGATATTTTTAAGGCAATTAAAATTGTAGAAAAATTAAAGACACTGACATTTAAAATGTTGGTTTTCTCTGTCTACAGGTGAGAGCATGTGAGAGCCTCCTAAAATTTGTTGGCAAGTCGTATGTTGATATTAGAGATGGGCACAAAATGGAAATATAGTGTTTCATTTCATTTCTTTAGTAGTTTCATTTTGTTTTGTTTGTAATGAATTTTTAAAGTAGTTTTGTTACAAAATGAAATGAAACGAAACACTATGCTCTCCTGGGTCCTAAAGGCACCAAAATGGCAGGGAAGCTTCCTCAAACTCTTCCCTGTAAGTCCCACAAATTTGGAGAGTCTCCAAAGTAGATGCCCCTAGGAAAAAATATTTCTAATTGAACTGAATCAGGATTTGGTAGTGAAGCTGCTAATTGCTCACCCACGGAGGTGGGGACTATTGCAGCTTTCCAATTCAATAACATTTTTTTGTATTTTGTATTGTTTTATGAAATTATTAAATTTAAAAAATTCTAGAGGCACCCACTTTGGAGCTTAATAACTCAGCCCCCTGAACCCCAAACCTCTCCAAATTTGGGGGGGGGGGCTTACACGGAAGAGCTTCAGGAAGCTCCCCTGCCATTTCCTCTGTGCTTGGGAGGGGGCAATGTGTAGCCTACATATTGTATTTAAAACTGTAAACCACCCAGAGTCTACGTGAAGTGGTATGGGGTGGTATATAAGCAGAACACACTTTGCTTTCATTCCTGGAGGAAACATTTCATGATGAAATGCGTCCTACAATTTCATTATGTAACAACGAAAGTGTTTCATTTTGTTTTGTGCTCATCTCTAGTTGATATCAGATGGAAGTTCCAATTCAAAATCTCCTTTTACTGTGCTCAGTGGTAGCACCAGGCACCTAAAGCACTCTTTCCAATACTGGATATTTTTACATTAGGTGTTGGTGAAGATTGTCATGGTGCAGTGGTTAAATTGCCATACTGCAGCTATAAATAATTGTGCTCATGACCTTGGGTTCAATACCAGAAAGCCGGCTCATGGTTGACTCAGCCTACTATCCTTCTTGGGCCAGTAAAATGAACACTGAGATTGTGGGGGAGGGGGCACATTGTGTAGTCTGCATAAATAATTTGTAAACTGTCCAGAGAGTGTTTTACACATTATGGAACAGTATACAAGCAAAATACTTTTGCAATGGTTGAAGGCAACCAGACTTATAAAATTCTGCTCATGGTTATGGGGGCTGGAAAGGGCTTCCAAAATGCCCCTTAAATGAACCAGTAAGGTTTTTTTAAGGCTTGATATTTGTTTATATTGGAATAACTTTTTCAGTCATTTCCAGGCTTGGTGCTTGGAACTGAAAACATCTGATCATATCTGATTTTGGAAGCTAAGGAAAATCAGATCTGGCTGATACATACTGTAAGTGGATGGAAGACCACTAGAAAATACTGGTGACTTCCAGGCACAGCTAGGACACAATCCTGTGTCAAAACCTGGAAAGTTGCAGCCAGTCAGAGGTATCCATACTGGTGCGCATGAACCAATGGTCTTTCACTTAGTATAAGGGCAGTTCCTATACTTCATCATTTGGACAAAGCCTACCTCTTCAGCAAACTTGGCATAGAGATCAAATCAGTCCTGAAATCAAAGAAGGAGAAAGTTATCAGCTTATCAGTGCATAGGGTGATGATGTAGTGGTATTCACGTTTTTAAAGGAGGAATATGGTTATATTCACAGAAGTGTGCTTGTATCTATCCCTCTGTAGTGCTGAAGGACAGGTAGGCTATGTACTGTTTTTGGCAATTTACAACCTATGGGCAATGTGAGAGGAACTTTAATGAGTTCACTTGGGGTTCAGGAAGGTTATTTTTATATAGTCTGGCAAATCTAGTCCGTGCAATCTGTACTTGCAAGCTGTGTGATTCTGTATATCATGTTTCTCATGCTTCACTGCACT
Organism: Phrynocephalus versicolor; assembly: GCA_023846285.1. Classification (NCBI taxonomy): domain Eukaryota; kingdom Metazoa; phylum Chordata; class Lepidosauria; order Squamata; family Agamidae; genus Phrynocephalus; species Phrynocephalus versicolor. The sequence continues at coordinate 42,965,597 of JAHTLZ010000204.1, forward strand.
GTTTTGTTCAAGAAGAGGTTTTAAAGAGATGTCAACCCTTTTCCGGTTAAGAAGCAGTCATTCTCACTCCCTCTGGCATTTGCTTCTATTTTGCTTTCAGTTCTGATTATATGTTTCCAAACTGTACCTGCACGCAGTGCTTCTCTCTCGATATTTTTATGACCTACATTGGTGTCTTGTCTTGATGCTGTTTTTTCTCTTCAGTTCTGTCTAGTCAGTTTTATTTCATGAAATCATCTGTCTGGGCCTCTGTAATGTTTATGTGTTTTGTCAATGAGCACAACTATGTGTGTTTTGTTTTCAAATCAGATGTGTATGATTTTTGAGGAATCGCTGTTAGCAGAAAAAGAAAAAAATGACATTTCTGTGACAAGTGAGAGAGAAAGAGAGCAGGCTTTTAAATCCCTCAGGATTACCTCAAACATTCTGCTGTGCATAACAGGTATATTCCTTTATGTTACAAGTATAGGAAAAACAGCAGCAGACGGTTGGATCCTGGTACCCTTTTGCCAACAGAAAAGCCTTCTCTGCTAATATTCAGAATAGCTGTTTCCACCTTAATGTAGAAGTAGTGCATGAGAAACGGGACTCCAATGCAGACAAAATCCCCAACTGTGAAAATTCATTCACACAATACCTTAATGGAACACTAAATTTTGTTCACTACATCCTCATTCACAGTAACAAAAGAGTGGAAACTATTTTCTTGTCCCAAAAGCCCAGTTACAGGTTGGAAAAGGTCTCAGTAGGGGAGGCAACATTTAGATAGAAAAAGAGATTTGCCAGTAAATCAATATTTAAGGTGTGATGAAATCCTACTATTGCTGAGGAGTTAGTTTTGTTGTTGTTGTTTAATTTGACTATTTGAGCAAATTGAAACCATATGTTGAATATTATCTTGAGCTAACTCATAATTAGAGATGGGCACGACTTAGCGGTATTCCCGTTTCCGTTTCCGTTAGTCGGTTCCGTTACTCTACGGAAACGGTAACGGGAATTACTGCCCCAGACTTCGAGCTCGAACCGACGAACGAACAATTTTGGTCTGATTTGTCGTGCTCGTTACTTGCGTGACGTCACGCGATCGCGCAATGCCAAGCGGCACAGAAAAAAAGTTTTTAAAAGTAAAAAACCCCCGATTCCCGGCCCTAAAAGCAGGCGAAAACTGTCTGAGGGCACCTACCAGGCCAGAAGGGTGGTTTTTTTGGGGGGTGGGGGTTTCCTCGCCCCCCCTCTCCTTGGCTACTGCTACTGCTGCGCTGCTGGTACCAGGCGGGGGGGTGATCGTCTCATCTGCCTTTGCCATGCGGTGTGCGGGCGGGGGGATCCAAAATGCCGACCGCAATATTTTTTTTAAATCGTGGTCCAAAACCCCACCAAAGCACCACAGAAACATGCGAAAATTAGCTATTTTAAATGCTTGAATTTTTACAGTAGCAGCAGTGGGTTTGTCTTGCAAAAAAACGTCTCCGTTGATTTTATTTTATTTCATTTTATTTTATTTTTTTACACCTGCACATTTGCAAAGATGGGCTCGCCCATGGGAGTGGACCATGCAAAGTCTTGGAGCCATTCCACCAATCGCATGGCCAGGTTTTGCTGACTGAACCAGGCTGGGAGGGCGTCTCCATTTGCCATGCAGTGCGGGGGGATCCAAAATGGCGGCCACAATATTTTTTTTAAATCGTGGTCCAAAACCCCACCAAAGCACCACAGAAACATGTGAAAATTAGCTATTTTAAATGCTTGAATTTTTACAGTAGCAGCAGTGGGTTTGTCTTGCAAAAAAACGACTCCGTTGATTTTATTTTATTTCATTTCATTTCATTTTTTTACACCTGTGCATTCGCAATGATGGGCTCGCCCATGAGAGTGCTACATGCAAATTTTCCACCAATCGCAAGGCCACTTGGCCAGGTTGACCACAGAGACTTCTGGGATGTGCCAATCGGGCATAAACAGCCCACTAATCGTAGCCCGAACCTGAACCCTAAGCCTAAGCCTAACCCATACACCAGTACACTGTCCTTCTAAGTGGGTCAGAGACGCCCCCAGAGGTGCACCCCAATACTCACCCTAACCTCACCCGTCACTAGCCTAACCCTAGCTCTTGTGCACTGCTAACCCATCTTAATCCTAAGCCAGATCTACTTGCATTACACTACATACAAGTATGTGAAACGCAGCATGTGCAAAGAGTCTGCCAGTCTGTCACTTGTGGCTCTGGCTGACTCCTGCAGCTGCCTCCAGGAGCCCGCTACCCCCCCCCAAACCAGTACTAACGACAACGAAAAAACGAAAAAACGAACCGACTAATTTTTGCGAAGTTTCGCGAAAAACGGAAACGAAACGAATCGGACCCTAGCCGAAACCGAAACCGAAAACGAAGTTTTTTTTCTGAGTCGTGCCCATCTCTACTCATAATATCTAAGGGCTCGGTCCCACATCCCTTTGCAGTTTAAATTATTAGATAAACTGTGTCTAAAAAGTCGTCCCCACGACCACCGGGCTTTTTGAAAAAAGAAAGAAAAGAAAACCCGGTAATGCCCCTTTAAGCAAGGTTTTTTTGACTTACCCAAGAGGTAGGGAATTTTTTGCCTCACTTTGATAATCCACCTTTTAAGGAAGCAGATGCCATGGGACCACACAGATGATCTGGGTTTCTTCTTTTTAACTCATAGCACTGGCCGGCTGTTCCTGGGGCCGATCGGCACTGTTTGTTTTTTTTTTTAAATTTCTTTTCACCTTCAGAGAAACAGGAAGCTCCATGCAGTGCCCTGGGTTTTAATTTCCCCCAGCCAAGTGGTCTGTTTTTTTCAAATGCTAGTGCCACCTGCTGGCCAAGGGGGCTGAACTGCACTTTAAAATAAATAAAAAACAGTTTTGGACGTGGGAACGCTTGTCCCACATATTCAATCAAGTGATGGGACAAAGAGGAAAAGCCAGACCTTCAGAAGATCAGGATCAAACCCCAGGTGAGATAGCAGCCCTATGTACTGTGACATCAAGATACAAATAGGATTGTATCATGGACCTTTTTCCATGCCCTTGAAAATATTATTTATTTAAAATATTTTTGCCCTGGAAAAGACAAAAGGTGTCTTACAACAATGAAAGACAAAACACAAAGTTGGAGATGATGAGTGTACAACAGTTAACAAAAAACACTGCGGACAATGTCCAAGGCTAAGAACAATGATTGGGAAAAGGCATCTTACATCATTACATCATTTTATCTCTACAAAATTAGATAAAGTGCACAGGAGATACATCAGATCAGGGTAAGTGACCACAAAGAGAAAAAGCAATATATCCAACACTTGTGTTTAGTGCTTTTATCACAAGGCAACACTTGCTGCATATTTTAATCACACACACACATTTTCACAAATGGAAGGGGAAGAGAAAGAAGTCTGGGACACCATAACCCAACGATCATAGTAAAGTTGCACAATCTTTTCACTCAACTGTAAGTATGCCTATCATGTAGAACTTCCCCAGAGCTGAGGAGCATAGATTAGGGCAGGGATTCCCAAATTTTGTAAGGAGGGCCAGATTTGGTGGCTGAGAATGTGTCAGGGGCCGGTTGCTCCCTGACCCTGCCACCCCACTGTAAGCCCCACCCACTGCCCCATGAGCCCCACCCACTGATCCCTTGCAACCCCACCCACAGGAAGGAAGGAAGGCGGGGACCAAGGGACGGAGGGAGGAAGGTGGAAACCAAGAGAGGAAGGAAGGAAAGAAGGTGGGGGAAAAGGAAGGGAGGGAAGGATGGAGGTGGTGACCAAGGGAGGGAGGAAGGGAGGAAAGAAGGTGGGGAACAAGGGAGGGAGGAAAGAAGGAAGGTGGGGGAAAAGGAAGGGAGGGAGGGAGGGAGGGAGGTGGGGACCAAAGGAAGCACAGGGAGCCATGGCCACAGGTCGCCCCTTGGAAGAGGTGATCTGTTTGACCTTGCACCCCCCCCAAGGTCCCCAGCGGTGGCAATGGCTTGCCTGCCAGCCCACCTCAAAGCTCCTTGGTGGTGGCAGAGGCCCGCTGGCCTGCCCACCCCCACACTTTCCCCTGCGGTGGCGGTGGCGGCAGACCACCCAGCCGCCCAAGCTTCCCAGTGGTGTCAGTGTTGGGAGAAGATATTTTTTTTAAAAAAAACATGGGGCAAAGGAAGGGGAGTGAGGGGTGGGCCAGCCAGCTGCGGGCCACTCAGAATGGCCTGGCAGGCTGGATTTGGTCCCTGGGCCAGACTTTGGGCAGGCCTAGATTAGGGGAAAAGATTGTTTGTGTGAGGCCAATGTGAGTGGCTTCAAGATAAATTGTCCCTGCCATGCTGGTACCAAGACCAGTATGTCCAAACCTAGAAGCCACCCTTCCAGGATAACTATTCAGAGCTTAGATCTGGTTGACATGCTATGGTGCCAACTGTGCTGGAATCTCAGGACCTTCCTCACAGAGAGGAAGTTTCTACCCAGGCAATAAATTAACTACAGTTAACTTATACTGAAGCCTGGAGACTGTCAAAGCTCCATGGATTCCAAATAGGTGACTTTTCGGCCTGTTAAAATATGCTGGAAGTTCACACTTACCAAAAATATTTCCAAGCCACCAAGTATATTCAAAACACATTTATTTAGGCTATTGGGGTTTACACAAAAATAATGGCTCTAGCTAGAAAACAACAAAAATGAATCCTTCCCTAACTTTCCGAGGCCTTGAGGCAAAGGGCCTCTCTCTATCCCTAAACTACATCTTTACACTGGAAGCTTGTCTTAACACACAGCCATAAAATCTTTCTTGAAAAAAGTCCTTCTTCTCTTCCTCAGACTGTTCACAAGCATGGGAAAAGGCAATCACATGTTGCTTTCAGACCAATCAGGTTTCAGTTGCTTCCGTGCTGGTATCTTCACTGAGACACTGAGATAACAAGAAATCTACAAGTCTGAGTGCCTCTTAATATTGCATGTTTACATTTGGCCAAAGCTAACAAGCTTCACTACTTCTAAAATCTGTTACACCGACTTCATTTTGAATGTCCTTAGCAGATGAAAATCTGACCGTGAAATATAGTTTTTCCAGTAGATTTCATTATAGATGAGAAGGTTTGCGCTTCAAATGCTGGTCTGTTTATTTCAACTATTTTTGTTGGTTTTTCCATATAATTTTGTTTGATTAGATTCTAATTCAGAAACAATTTGTGTTAAAAAAAAAACCTGGCCCAGTGTGCAGAGATTAAGCCCTGTGGGAATTGCATGAATGCTTTAATACTTAAAAGTGTACTGTTATAAATGTTCTAGCCTTGCTTTTCAAACTTCTGTTCTGAACAGAATTTTGAAAAGATAGAATTCTTGTAATCCTTTGTGCTTGGTAATTTTCAATTTTGCTTCTCCAAATTATATTACTTGAGAAAGAACACCACATTCCTAGGATATCTATTGTTGGTTGTAGGCTACATAAATGGAAGCCAAAGAATTGATTTCATAAAGTACCCCTACCATTAGGTAGAATGAGAAAGCTGTCTCGGGCAGTGGACACTGAAGGAAGGAGATAATTGAGAGGCAATGTTGGGAACTCCTCTGGGACCCTTCTCCTCATATCTTGGACATTTCCCTTTCTGTGCAACAGTGAGATGGGCTTTTCATTTCAGAAGTGGTCAGCTTGTAAAAAGAAATGTGGGAGTCCAGCTGGCAATCAACCAATCCTTTACTTTGCATTGGGCTCTTGCAGGGCTAAACTCCAACAATGAAGAAGCCTCAGGCACACCACCATTCCTTCTTCCTGGCACTGGCCAATCAGGAGCTGTGTAGGGCAATGTATCATCCCACCTCCATGTCTGATTGGTCACCACCAGGAAGAAGGAATGATAATGTCAGAGGCTTCTTCCTCATTAGAGTTTAGCAGACCACTTCCAAAATGAAAATCCCATCTCTATGCACCATATAGCATACCAGGCATTGGCTAAACTAGGCTGCTGCACTCAGGCCTGGAGGAAGACATCTGTCCACAGCAATTCACAAGGAAAGGTGGAGAACATCTCCTTGGCATTTGACTCAGGCAGCAAAACATCTTAGGCAAGTTAAAACACCTTCACTTCCTGTAAATAAAAGGGAACATGCAAGCAACCTGTCATGCATGGGTTGGAATTAGTGGTGTAAAGAAGAAAATCTCATTGTTTCCTCACTCTCCCTCAAGTCCATACACAAAAAGTGAAGTAGAAATGATAGGGCTGCAATAGTACAGATTCAACAGTAGCAATGTTTAGTTTGTTAATTGCCTAGACAAACACATGTAGTAGTGATTCTAAGACTCAGTGGGTGGTACTGGAACTAGTATGTACACAGTTCCCAGTAGTTCACAATTTTAGAACAGTTTCTTTCATTCAGCAGAGAGAAGGCAGGGGGTTAATGAACTAGGAATGTAAACTCACTGCAAGACATTATTGTACTAATGCAGCCCTCATCCTGTGTGAATGCCAAGGGCTCTGCACATGGGATCCAGTTACTCTGCTTGCTAATGTTAGAACCTACCACCTTAATTCCAAAGGAGAAAGACACACCAATGTGGATGCTGCTGCATGTGGCACAATCCCAATTGAATGGACTGGGAAACAAGTACACATGTGAATGCAACCGAGACAGCAATCCAATCCAAGAACTTTGAACATGGAGACTCGCAAAGAAGGGATGGCTAACTGTTCCTCTTAATGACTCTCATTTGTATCTCAGCATGGGCATATATGTGCCTATATCAGGACAGAGGAAGAACTTTATAGTTAATTAGCTAATTCTGATTGACTCCCTGTCACAAAAACTAAGGCATAGCTAAGGTCCATTTTGATTGCAATTTAGGAATGACTTTATGGTATAATGGTAACTACTCTTTGGGGTCTAAGGGCTGAAGTTTTAAACTTTTAAACTTTAAAACCAACT
>JAHTLZ010000204.1:42972556-42997305 GCA_023846285.1 Phrynocephalus versicolor
AAGATTGATCAGTCCCTGCTCTGCCCAACAAAGTGTTGGGCAGAGGAGGGACCGATGGATCTTCGCCCAGCCCGGGCACCTTGCAAGGCAAGCGGCAGTTGCGATCTGCTGCAACCACTTGCCTTGCAAGCCTCCCAGGCTGGGCGAAGATCCATTTTAAAATGTCCCACCACAAGCGCACTGGCCCCAGTGGCAGGACATTTTAAAATGGCTCTTTGCCCAGCCTGTGCAGCTTAGATTGCCACCGCTGCTTCCCTTCCAAGTTGCATGGGCTGGGCAAAGATCAATGACACCCTGTTTTGCCCACCAATTTAGTGGGCAAAGCAGGGTCCCAGTGATCCTCGCCCGGCCTGGGCTGTTCCCTTGCAAACAGCCCAGGCTGAGCGAGGATCGATGGTACCTCATAAGATGTATGGAAACTGGAAGGAAAAATTCATCTTACGAGTTTTTCCTATCCTCGGAAATTACATTCGTCTTACAGGTTTTTCATCTTAAGGGGCATTCGTCTTATGATGAATTACTGTACGTATGAATGTGATCCAAAGTCAAAGCTCAGTATTCAGTAAAATCACTTCTTTAGACTGCAATTCCTGGATTGATTCCCTCAAAATAGTTAGGAGATTCTGGTAGCTGTAGTCCAAAATGTCCCTTTTGCACACTATAATTTAATTTCTTGGAGCCGCTTTGGGGGACAAAAGGATGACACCCAGGGTTGACACTGAAAGGCAGCCAAAGCCCAGGGTCATTTGCCTATGTCGTCTACTTTTCCTAGATAATTCCCTAGCCCAATCTTTTCTTTGATCAGCATTCAGATTTGGAAGTTCTCACCTCAGCACCTTGAAAAGCACCCTGAGGTGGTTTGGGACCACCTCTCCTTTCACTGTTCCACTATTTCCCAAAACATTGGGAACATAAGAGGTGGGAGAGTAAAGCAACGGTGAAACCCCTTCTGTAATCATGTCCTGATACTCAGCCAAGTTGCAGAACTGAGCAGTGGAAAAAAGTTACAGTTCCTTTGTTCCTTGGCTGTTTTGTTGATCAGAGAAGTGTAAGGGGGAGTGCATGGGGAAGGTAGGATTTAAATCTGATCTATCCCCATGTTAATTTCACAGAAATGTTTCTATACTGGACTTAAACTGGGTACAATACTATGATTTTTAAAAGAGAGGAGTCCTCTTTAGCTTAAAAACAAAATGTGCCATTTCAGTTTGAGGCAGTCATCAGCTGTAACTGTGTGCACATACATTGTGTGTTTGGATGAGGGGAATAGGAAATGTGTGCCTGTGCATTAACATCCTTCATGCTGTTGCCCTGCCCTTCACTCCAGTAATCCCAATAGGCACCAGATCCAACTGTCTTCAGCTGTTCACATACACTGTCTCTACTGTTCTGCTAGGGCATTCATATTTCAAATTAAGACATTTCTAACCCACACTAGATCCATATTCCAACACATAAACGGTTTGATTGTAGAGCCAGGTTCAGCAAAAGCATCATCCAGTTTCCAGGTGCAACCTTCTTTCCGATCCACATTAGATTGGGTGGATGGGGAGAGGAGGCAGGTAGGTGCCATCGAAAATGAGCCAGTGTTTCCGAATACTGGAAACCGGTTCATGAAATCCGTAGCACAACCTGCAAAGCCTGCAGATTCATTTAATAAATGTGTACATATGGCTTCTAATTGTTTTGTGTGCCTTTTGCAGTGCTTCCCCCGAGGAAAACTAGACAATTCCACTTTGCATTGCTAATCATGTTCAGAGGATTCATGCCTTCAATATTGCTTTTGGCATTACCTTTTTTTACCATTCCAGCTAAAAAACTGTATTGAAGGCATGAATCATCTGAACCTGATGAACAATACTAATGTAATTGTGTAGCTTTCTTTGGGGAGAAGAAGTATTGTCTCTGAAATTAACATGGCGGTGGTGAAGTAGGGATGACATTGCCTATATTACAGCACAAACACTGAAGCACATTTCATTATTTCACCTTGCAAAATAACCCCCACACCCCTTTACAACAACTGAAGAGGAATGCTGTATCATTTCAATACACTATTAAAAGATCAGGAAGCCATCTCCCAAAGCATAGAGGATCTACTGTACAAATACAGTTCTAAAATGTCTGACTTGGGTAAGCATTTTGAAAATGGACTAGCATATCTCTAAGAATTCTTGCTCTGTGCTTTATGATTTGTAAACTAATTTTCTATTGGTACACTGTATGAATGTCCGTATTTGAAAACACAGGAACGTAGGCATGCCAATGTTTGAAAAGGAAAGTCTATCTTTACTGAACAAATAAAAATAAAATAGGGATTATTCACATGGATTCACTCCACTAAAGAGAGAATATCCTTCCAACCAGACCCACTCACAGCATAGACAGAGTTGCCATTTAAGCCTATTGCTCTGAGAGATAGGTTGTGCATACTAATAAATCTCCCTTCCATGTGTGTTGGTGCCCTACTCAATGTTCTCCCAGACAAAACACACCAGAACAGTAGACCTGTTCTGTCCCCCACCACCACCCAAAAAGCATATTCCATCTGGGAGGGTACAAAGTGTTAGAAAAAATTGGACATAACTTGTCTTAATTTTTCACTGAGTTACAAGATACAAGGGGCGCTTTTACACGACCCCTAAGATCCGGTGGTCGCTTAAATTCGGACCAGAGATCTTAGGGGTTTGTCGCTCTTCGTGCATCCCCACCCCTCCACACTTCCTGGCTGCTGGCTGTGTGAGGAGAGGGAGAAAAAAAGGGACAAAAGAATGCAGGCTTAGCTCTGGTGCCGGTGGACGCCGCCCCGTCGTTGTGATTCCTTCTCTTAAAGGGACGGGAGGCAAAAAACAACAGCAAAAAGAAGTGAGGAGAGCCCGGCACATCTGCATCAAGATTTTTCACCCTTGGAGAGCAGGTACATGAAAAGTGCGCTGGGACATGCTTAGGTGGGCGTGGTCACACTTAATTTTCAGTAAACTCCGGAGCTGGTGGGTAAACAATTTTAAGCTCCGGAGCTGGGAGCCATTTGCGGTGGAGTTTAGGGGTTGTGTAAAAAGGCCAAAGGAGAGACTTCAGAATTGCAGAAGATGGTTGAATTGGGAGGTGGTGTACAGCTACCACTTTGATGAATAACACATATAGTAAAAAAAAATACTACAAATTGCATTCATTCTATGGAAGAGATGACACAGAAACCTCTCGTCTGTCTTAAGTATACGTGGCTAGAAACACCATATAATGAATATGTTTGTAGAATTTTGATTGCTGTTGAATGCTATACCTGCACAATCTTGACTACTTACTTGAGGTCTGGGGACAGTTCTAGATACATTTTCCCTCTGCAACCATATAGCAGTCTTCAGAATCTTAGCTTTTATACAAGACCATTCCAGGGCTGATGGGTTATTCTTGTGAGCTTGACAACTGAGATCTCAGTCACATCATCATTTGATTATAAAACTTCCTGAGGGCAGCTGCCACTTATACCCATACAAAACTAGGAATCACACAGAGACATAGTTTTTGGTCTGCTACATTAGTAGAAGTGGCTGTCATTTGGTTTTTAACAGCAGAAAGCTGAAATGAAATTGCTGCAATATGCTTAGCTTAATCACATGAGAGAGAGGCATAGATCACTTTGGGTGGTGGGTCACATCGGACCCCTCCATCTGCCACCAAGTGTGAAACTGCACTGCTGTTTTTCATGAGTCAGCAAAAATACAGGGTTAGTGGTGATTCTGATGCTTCCACTTTAAAACAAACCATGAGAAATGGCACCTTGTTTTTAAACCAAAGTATGCCTCTGGAAGAGCCAGAAGCAAAGGGCAGATGGGCTACAAACACAGATAGTTGTGGGCTTTACTCTTTTAGTATCTTGCCCACTCTTGACCTAAACAGTAGAATTATGTGAAAGTATTTTTATTCCTAGGGGACGTGGTGGCTCAGTGGACTAAGGGTTCTGAAAACTGTTGGCTGCAAAGTTAGCAGCTCAGCGGTTCAAATCCTAGGTGCCACACAGCGGAGTTAGCTCCCACTGATAACCCCAGCTCCTGCCAACCTAGCAGTTTGAAAGGAAGGTAAAACAGTGTTTCCTTGCAGTCATGCCAGCCACGTGACCCTGGACTTGCACAATACTGGCTCTTTGGCTTGAATATGGAGATGAGCACTGCCCCTAGAGTCGGACACGACTAGCATGCATGTGCGGGGGAAAACTTTACCTTTATTTTTATTCCCACACTTCAAAAAAATAATAATTAAAAATAAGTGTAGGTACTTCTGAAGAGGCTAAACAGTGGGATAAAACTTCAGTAGGAAGGGATCACAGAGAAGGTTGTTCCAGAGTTTATCCCTATGGTATATTTCTTGTGCTCCAGTAAATATGCAGTGTAAAATAAAACATTTAATTCCATCAATGGGATCACACAAAGGAACTATAGTGTAGATTGGAATTCTCCTTTGTTCTGGTGCATACTATTTTATGTATAATCTGCTTGATTAAAAATGCTAATTAAATTAGGCTTAATATTGGTATTAGCTGTGTGAGGTGGATATTCCTGCTGTAATGAATAAAATTTGCCCCTGTATAGTAAGCAAGTTGGTATGCTATGTTTATAGCCAATGAGCAAGTGTGAAGGCAGCCATCTGAATCGAGATACTAATTGTGAACAGATGTGCTAAGACATTTTGTTCTAGAAAGATAAGGTGAAAACAGCCAGATTTGTCAATAAAATGAGTAAACAAACATAGACTTCTCTAAGCCTCCACAGAGCATATGCAACAGAAAACACAGGTTGTTTCATTGCAGTGATTTTTGGATTGTTTAAAGATATCTTCTAAGAGCACAGGAATGTTGCATCTGCTGAATCCAATCTTGTATGAACTGTTTTTTTTTAATGTTACCTCTCCAGTAGCTGTCTTCAACTTTGAATAAATGAAATTTACAAGTATCTAATTTCCAGCTGGTATTAAAACACAGTAAGATTCATTTTGCCAAGAAAGAAATAAAAAACCTCTTATTATTTTCTGACTCAACTGGGGGATACAGGGTAAAATCAATTTAATGAGCAAGATATAAAGCCAATATTAATTTCCTTCTCAGCACTTCCTGATGAGGAAGGAAACACTGCCATTGGTTAAATATAGCTAAGGATCAACTGCAGTTATAATAATGCTGAGGAAAAAAAAGTGAGGAAATGTACTTAAAATATAGGCTTTGTAGACTACAGTACAAGCTTACCTTTATTTCTGATACAAACTACAAGTTTAATTGTATTTTTCATACAATGTATCGCATGTAACTTGATGGGGAGTAAAAAGGGTGTATTTCATGGCCCTTTTTCATAACCAGTATACACTACAGTATATGAAATACTGCATACTGCAGAAATGGGGGGGGTGGCAAAACAAAAACCCTCTTGTATAGAAATTAAGTAATTTAAGGGATTTGAATCTATTAGCATGTATTTTATACACACATACAATTAACTAAACGGGTCACAGATTTTAACTGCCTTAATAAGTGGATGGCTTTTGTGTTATTCCCATGCCAGTGAATGCTATCCAACCAATCATTCCTATTTCAAATGTTTGAATGGAAGGGTAATTTAGGGTCTGTCTCAATGGGATAGAGGCAAATTATATCTGGGAACAGGTGCACATTTTAGCCTTATGGGCCTCCTATTTAGGGCTTGTGGATTTTCAGCACATGTAAGCAGTTGCAGGATCAAGCCAACTCTCCTTATAAATAACCTCCACATAGAGATGGGCACGAAATGAATTTTTTTGTTTCGTTGTTTGTTATTCGGTTCATTACATAACAAAATGAATAACAACCCTAGGGGCAAATTTAACATGAAACAAACCAAACCGAGCGAAACCCACCCGGAAATGGGGGGATTGGGAGGTCTGATAAAAGCGATCTGCCGCCACCTGCCTGCCTGCCTGCAGGTGCTCCGCAGTGGGTGGCAGGGACGGAGGAGCGTGCGGGGCTGTGGTGGCAGGGCGGCGGTGCTGGCCCGGCAGCTGTTCCAGGGGAGCCCCTCCGGACACATGTGCCTGAGGAAGTGAGCCCAGTGAGCGAGGGGAGCACCCACGCCGCCCTGATCACCCTTCCTCCTCCTCCTCCTCGGCAGATCCGCCTTTGCGTCTGAGATGCGGAGCTGAGTGGGACATGGGCCAAGCCAGCAACTAGCCACCCAGCCAGCCAGCCAGTGAGCCCGCCTCCCCAGGCCAGGCCTCGCCGCCACTGCCTCCTGCACTGCCGCTGCCCCGGCTCCTCCTGACCTGGCGATCATGGCCAAGGAAAGGAATGGAACCGCTGGGGTAAGTCTCCCCTCAGAGGCCAGCCTGGCCCCAGCCCGAGTGACTGATGCTGCTGCACCTCTGCTGCCATGATCGGGTGAGTGGGTGGGTGGGTTGGGGACAGACCACCGCCTCCCCACCCCAACCCCACCATAGCCCCGCTGGATCTGTCCACCTGCCCACCATACCAGTCACCCCCTCAGGGTGATCCCCCTCCCCAGGTGGGTGGGTGGGTCATTTACATCTTGTTTGGGGAGGCTTTTTGACCCCCCTCCAGACTGCTGCCCACCTGCCTTCCTCCCACAGCCCATTATCTCACCTCAAGCTTGCGCACAGAAATGCTTTAAATCACGCAAAGCAGGTAAAAATGAATAATGAATTAATGAACCAATGAAACATTTTTTTGCAAAAATTCAGGAAAACAAAATGAAACAGACCAGACCTCACAACAAAAAGAAACGAAATGAAACATTATTTTTTCGATTTGTGGCCATCTCTTCCTCCACACATTAATCAAGAGTCTGAATATGTTCTTCTGCCTGTTATCAGTTCCAAGTGTCAAGATCAATTTCTAAGGGTTAGGAAGGTTAGAGATTAATGTGTCCAGCCTTATTCTTTTTTAACAAATTGATTATTCCCAATTCCTCCATATCAGGCTACAGTTTTTAAACATGAATATTAGAGATGGGCCCGGAATGAACATATTTTTCATTTCCGTTATTCATTAGTCATTCAGTTATGTAATGAAACAACAAACGAAAATTGAGATGAAAATGCAATGAAACAAACAGAACCACGAAAATTGTGGTCGTTACGTTTCGTTTCTGTTAATAGTGATGCACAATGAAATGAGCTGTTTTAAATGTTAAATCATGCCCTGGACATCCGTAAAAACACAGCGATAATTATTTATATTGTCTGATAATACCTACCGGGGGTGGGGTCCTTAAAACGTGCATTTATGTATTTTCTCAAATCGCTGTATTTTTTCCCTTTAAGGGGAGTTAGGGGACATCGACCCAAAATGGCTCCCAGATGCCTAATATTGATTGATTTCTTGGGTATTAAAACACCCTGGACATCTGTAAAAATGCAGTGATAATGCGATAATTATTTGAAATTATTACCTACCGGGGGGTTGGGGTCCTTAAAACGTTTGTTTTTGTCTTCTCCCATTGCGATGTATTTTTCTTTTCCTTTAAAATGGATGTCGCCACCAGCCACAAAATGGAAGCAAGCCATGTGATGTGGGATCATGTTCAACCAATAGCATGCCCAGGTTGCAGACTGGGCAGGTCTGGCAGCCACAGAGGGCATAAAAAGCTCTGGCACCCCCGTCCTCCTTGCAGTCTCTGGTGGGAGTTAGGGTGGGATTGCTGTCTCTGCGACTCTAGCTTCAGTCCTGCAGCCTCCCTGTGTGCATGCATGCTGCGTACCTCTCGGTGAGTACCCTCCCTTGCCCTGCAGTGCAGTCACTCTGTGGCTGCCTTGCACCATGGGCAACGCCCACCGCTGCCTTTGCAGCCTCCCTGCATACCTAGTCTATACTGTGTCTCTGCCAGCATCCATTTTTTTAGTGTTTTCCCTCTGGTCTGGGGCGTTGTGGGACGCCTGCACACGGAAATGCTTTAAAAATCGCGCAAAAAGTGGGTAGAAACGAAAAACGAAAAACGGAAATGAAATTTTTTCAAAAATTTGCGACAAACGGAAATGAACTGAAACAGACCTCTCAACGACAAATAAAAAACTGAAACACCATTTTTTTGTTTCGTGCCCATCTCTAATGAATATGTCTTAATTGTACTGGTCTGTATATTGTCCCTCATTAATGTAAGCCACCTTGGGTCCTTTTCCAAGGAAAATACTCAAAAATAAATAAATTTATGTTTGTGTTCTTTGATGATAAATTGACTTAGAAGATATAATGGAGTGAGTTTCCATTGTCTTCAACATCCGAGTGCTATGGCAAATTTCAGCTTTCCCTACATAAGCCTGGGTGGTGCCCTTTGATAATGGTATGGCTTCTGCCAAAAGCCAGGTATATCTGGAGGCAGTGTAATTCCTCAAGGTTCTGTAAGCCTCTTGGTCATACTTTCACACCCAATTCCATTGACTTTCCCAGAAAATGCTAGTTACTGGCTATCTAATACTTAGCAAGGTTCAAGTATGTGGTGTCAATAATTAGCAAGGTCAGACGAAAGGTCATCCCTCTGCATTTCAAATTGAACAGATGAAAATATGGAAGCTCCCACACTACCTGCTTGCCCTAAGGCTTTTAAATCATGAGTCCCTACTGAGGAAAAAGGGGGCTTCTATTCTAACCATTCAGCACCAAACATAGTTGATAAAACAGGAATTCATACCAAAGCATTACAGAGTTTATTGAACTTAAGAAATCTTGGGTTACTTCAGCCTGCTGCTCATTGCACTAATCAAATCAGAACAATTTATTTTATTCAATACAGTAGGGCTCCAGTATCCACTGGGGATTGGTTACAGCCCTTCCCGTGGATAACAAAAAACCATGGATAAGACAGAATATAAAAACCCAAAACTGCTATTTTGTGACAGTAGCTTGCTTTATGGCTGCTGTTTTGTGACAGGAGTGTGCTTTACGGCTGCTGTTTGTGACAGTAGCTTGCTTTACAGCTGCTGTTTTTATGACAGTAGCTTGCTTTATAGCTGCCACTTGTGACAGTAGTTTGCTTTACTGCTGCTGCTTGTGACAGTAGCTTGCTTTGCAACTGCGGGATTATTTATTTAAATTTTTCCTCTGCCAACCGTGGATAATTGAATCAGTGGTTAGTTAATCAGTGGATATGGGGGTCCTACTATAGTTCATAGTAGCTTTTCAAGGAGTGATATTGGAAGATTGGCAGCACATAAACAGTACTGGGAATAAATAAATCTGGTGAAAAACAAGAAGTATGTATGCCCTGGGGGTAACAGGTTACATCTGTATCTGCTGGAGTATAAGAACTGAAAGAGTGTGTGGAATCCTCAAATAACAGAGGTCCATTTTTTAAGTTTAGAAGTAAGAATATGGTGGTGTATATGAGCACTCCTGAGTAATTTAGATTTTTTTTTCATACAACGTACAATATATCATGCAATTGTATGGGGAGTGAAAAAGGCATATTTCAGAGGGAGGAGTTATATATCAGTCAAACAGCATGCTATTAATGCAGACAGGGAAAAGCCCAAGAAACTTTTATAAGGAAATTAAATATTTTAAGGAACATAAGGCCACTCTAGGAACAGAAGCTTTAGAGGAGTACGAAATAACATTCCCACTTAAGCTATATGATGAAAATGGAAAAGAAAATTCTGTATGCTAAAAGATATAAACTGAATAGGGCTGATAAATGGCTACTACACTACTGAGAGAAGGAAATGTGAAAAACAATATTGTATCTCTTTTATTAGAAATTGATTGAGAAGTGATACTGTCAGTAGACAAGAGGAAAGGGGAGTTCGATGCTACAAGCATATTATATGAGACAGATTGCCCAAATGATAAATTGATTGAAAAAATATTATGGCACTATCCATTCAAATTAGAACCATGATAGCTAACTCACTGAGGTATCCAGCCAGATACCAGATAGTATAGGAAGGATACTATTCTTCTCAATCCAAATTTAAATGTATAGGATCATTTTTTCAGTTATCCACCAACACCTAATAGATATAATTATTAATTGATAGTGATACAGTATTATCACATGGAGTAGATTCACTGATTACTGCCTTTTTCATCAAGTTCTGTTATCTAAAGATGATGTAAAGGATGATATAAAGGCATGAACACAAAGTGTCTTAGATAAAGAATGCAAAGGAAAGTATCTCCCTATTTCCAGTACTTATAGCTGCCCAGCTATATAACTAAAATTATTAACATAGGAAAGCTGAAAAGGAGTCCAAATGTATTTGAACACATACTGCCAAACAGGAAAGCGAATAAAGGACTGTTTCCTGAGATACTTATGTCATTAGCAGAAACAAATGACTGTGGAATTCAGTATAAGTAAAGATGATTAGTATGGAAATGAAAAAAAGACAAAGTCTCACAGTCTGTTCATTAGCCTCAGTGACAAAAGCAAGTATTAAAAGTGTAGCTTTGATATTTAGCACCAGAACACCTGTACAAGCTATATTGTTTCTGTTCCATATTATGTTCAAGATGTTGCTGAATTTAGTGTATTTGTTGATCAGGCTGTTTAATAATATATTTTGGCAAAAGATAAAATGTGGGGAACCTTTCTTTCAGGGGATTGTTTCCAGGGGGATGTTTCAGTGCAGAGCAAGCTCTCCTGACTTTGGCCACATTGCATGTCTAAGAAGGAAGTGATGTCCTATATCCTCTGACCTCTTTGCTTTGAGACAGGACTAAAAGGCTAAAGAGCACTTGCTCCCTATTAGAAGCAATGTTTTCATAAAATGCTCCAATATCTGCTTATTGAACAGTAGGTGCAATAAACAAGCCTCTGGGAAGAGCTGAGCAGTTCTTCTTTGTCCTTTCATTTGTGCAGAGCTTTCTCCAGCTGGCTGGTGGAAAAGCACCTTGCCTAGGTCTCTTTCTTTCTGTTATTAAGATCTGTTTGCTGGGAACTTTCCCAGCAAACTCCCACAATAAGAAATACACAGGGATCATATAACCCTCTCAATCCCCATAACATCTCCACTGGTTGATTCCTTTTCTGGATACAATTACCTATAAAACCATAGACAACTTGGGCCAGGCTAGTTTAAAGATTGTAAGTCCCTTTATGAGACTGCTCAGGTGTTCACATAATCAGGGGAGGCCTTTCACTTCCTCCCACCAACCTCACATGTGTATTTGTTGGGGACACGGGAAAGAGCCTTCTCAGTCGCTGCTCCCAGATTCTGAAGCTCCTTCCCATAAGAGACCAGGCTGGCCCCATGTTTGCTGTCCTTTCACAATCAGGTGAAGACCTCTCTCTAAGAGAGGTTTTTATTAAATTGGGATGGTTAGTATTTTCCTGTCTTTAAACTGTTTTTTTTAAAAAAGCTTTTATTTAATATTTTAATACAGTGTTTATTTAATTCTGTTTTAATATGTGAATTGGTTTTAGCTATCTATTCTAATGATGTAATCCAGGGCTGTTCAACTTTGAACAGGCCAAGGTCTACTTTTACCAGCCCAAAGTACCTGAGGGCTACTACACTAAAACTTCTACTTACGAATTTTATCTGTTCTGAGCATGTGCTCATAACTAAAAACTTTTGTAAGCAGAGCAGCAGTTTCCCATAGGAATGCATTGAAAACCAATTAATCTGTTCTGGAGGGAACAGATTTCAATGACCCATGGCCCTTGAACTGCCCCGCTCAGCTGAGACAGTGGGCTGGCAGACCCAGAACTTTGCTGGGGCAGTGGTGGTCCTTGGGGTGGGGGAGGGAGGGGTGGAGAACTTATCCCCTCAATTTTTTTATTGATGACCAGCAGGCTACTTTTGAACCCTTCACAGGCTACCAGTAGCCCACGGTCTTCCTGTTGGGCAGGCCTGATGTAATCCACCTTGGGTCCTTTTTATATGTAAAAGGACCTTTGGTATCAACTAGTATCAAGTCCTGAGTCTATGTTAAATACAAGCTTTATTCCCCAGGGAAAAAAGGGAGTGGTGGATTGCTTCTGACTCACGAGTCAAGTTTGAAGCATTAAAAAATAGACCCAGGTCAAGTCTAAGTTGAGTGCCCACTGTGACTTAAGTCTGACTTGACAGACAGTTTGACAATGTGAGTCCCCATCACTGTGGTGGATTAGATTATACTCCCCCCACACCTTTTTTTAAAAAAAGTTTACATTAAATTGGGAGTCCGCAATGCAATATCCACAATAAATGCATTTTACAACTCTTACCCATTACATATTCTTATTTTGTTTTTCTCCTCCATTACCCCAAGTCTTCTTCTTTTGTCCTTTTTTGTCTCCCCCCCCCCAATAATTCATGAATGAATGAATACATGGTTACTATTCGCCAAATGGCATGAACATTTATCAGCTTGTTGAAATTACGCATTTTTCCCAACAGCTGAATAATTAAAAGATCATGAAAATTCATGAAGGGATTCCTAACAGGCTTGCGGTCATCCATATTTTTCCCCCTCCATGAAATATTTATGAACCTTTCACCTGATGATAAAGCTCTGTTTCAAAAGACAATAAATGATAGATAATTAATTATCCTGGTCATGCTGTCAACATGCAGTGACACATATTCTGCATAATTTTTCTTCCATTTCAGTGTCATTCATTTTGTCATTGCTGTCAAAATCTGGCACTTAGCATGTGTGGAGAATGTTCCCAAAAGCTACATGATGCTTTTTTTTCTTCTCTCCCTGTTTAGAACAGGGGTTTATACTGAAATGAATTCTTTTTTAAGTGTGTTGTGGTATAGATGTAGGTGAAGATTTTGCTTTTTTTGCCACAGCTTTTCTCAGTCCTGACCCATTGACTTTATGGAGAAAGGTGCCATTAAAATTAAGTAAACAAATATCCCAGGTATTATCAAGCGGTACTTTCATCGGTCCCCAGACAAATCAGAAGCACTTCACATCTCCACTAGCAAGGTATGCAGTGGTACCTTGTATAAAGGAATTAATTCGTTCCAAATGAAATTATGTTAAGCACATTTTCCTTTATACAAATTCCCATAGGAATGCATTGAAAATGGAGTAATACCATTTTTATGTTGTACGGATTTTTCCCATAGGCGATTATGTTACGCAAATTTCCCCTATCTCTGGATATTTTTATGTTGTACAAATTTTGTTATACAAGCTGTTTGTTATACAAGGGTCCACTGTGTGTGTGTGTTATTATATATATATAATAACAAGCTAACAAAATGAATAACGAATAATGAAACAAATTAAAAATTCAATTCGTGCTCATCTCTATTTCAAACAAAAGGGTAAAGGAAAATAATAGAATTAGAGATGGGCACGACTCAGCAAAATTTTCATTTTTGTTTTTGTTTTTCGTTTCCATTACGCAACAAAAACGAAAACAAAAAATTTCCAGAAAACAAAACGAAAATGAAAACGAAACGAAAAATTTTGCCCTGTTTTTCGTTTTCATTATGGCAGACACCTCCCAATGAAAAGAATGCTAACGAAAACGAAAAAAAATTGTTTTTGTTTTGTTTTTTTTATTTCATTTCGTAACAAAAACAAAAACAAAAATGCACAACCCCCCCCGAAAAACTAAAACAAACCAAAACGGACCCCAAAACGACAAACGGAAAACGAAAAATTAGTTTTTTGAGTCGTGCCCATCTCTAAATAGAATTATTTTTTTCCCCCTAACACAAAGCAAAATGGAAATAAAATGAATATCTTTGACGGGCACATCCCTCTGATTTACTGTTCCAAATCAAACCAACCCATAGTTTTTAAATGAAAAGTAAGAGAAGGAGCAAGGGACCCAGGTCGTCATGAGAGCAATTGTCTTGGAGATTGAGAACTAAATTCAGGGTTACACTTTTGATTACTAAGAGAATAATGATTTGGTTTTATTTGGCCTGCTTCTTGTTGCCATTACTAATATCATAGTTTGCATCCTTAAAAGCATTTTGTCTACCAGACCAGAAATAGCTCAGTTGCCGAGCCTGCAATCTGTGTCTACCAGCACTTCTGCTAATAATAAAATTCACTCATACCATCACTTTCTTCCAACTTAGAATGAAGACATTATGCACAGCTTTTGATTTAAACTTATCCTGAGGGATTCCAGCTAAGTTAATTTCCTCCTTGGTGTCATGTTCAATTATTGTTCTCAAACAATGGTTCTGAGGAAATCAGGACTTGACTCCAAAGGCTGAACAGAACAGCTTGCAGTAAAAGTCTTTTCCGATTTTTTTTCCTTATGGTGTGTGTGTGTGTGTGTGTGTGTGTGTGTGTGTTGTTTTACTTTGTTGAGATATAACATGTTCCTATGTTTGTTTCCATGAGCACACACAGACCGTGTGTGATGAGCACAGAACTGCTTCTTAAGCTACTAGAAATGGAGGAACTCCTAAAAAGGAGGAAATGTTATATGTCTGCATTGCAATATGAATGGCTGGATGTGAGTTGAGACCTATTTTCCCCTCAAAACATGTCTCTGCAATAATAAATAACTGTGACTCACAGCTAAAGCTGATATTATACTATTATAAAGCCAAAAACAAAACTTCTCTGTTCATCAAACATGATTTCTGTATTTCATGGTGAAAGAAAATTATCAAAAGACCAGAAGCTCTTGCTCCTGGGATCATTCTGGTTACTAGCAAACATGGTTGACTGACTGCCAACACAAATGAAGTTGAAGGAAACCAGTTTTTGCAAAACACACACATAAAGATAGCAATAATCTCCAGAGCCACCTGATAAGGGCTGAGCATTCACAGGAGATGTTGAGAATGCCAGCTGGAAGAATAAATGGAGATTAATAGGGTATCATGCTTCAACGTCTTGATATCTGATAGCATCACAAACAAGGGTATGGCTGGCAGAGAAGAATCTTGACCAATCTGAAGGCATGAAGGATATATTGCTATCAATCAGTAACTGTCACATAAATGTTATGACTCTCAGACCAGAATCCACTCCCACAGATATTCCTTTATTTGACTTCTATTATTTCTTCCTGCCACAATACTTTTCAGCTTGGAAACATCTGTTCCTAGGTGTATTCAAGTGCAATTTCAACAAACCAGCAGTGCTTTGCTCTGTTCTGGCTATCATAAAGTGCACACCTCACATGTCATTTCTTAGGCTTTGGAACTCTCATGACTGATATGAATGTCAATATTTCCATTTCAGGGTTATAGCAGGCTTATGGGAAATGTCCTCACCTTCCATTTCACCCCAGTAATATCTTTAAAAAGACAATACAAGCTGGAATGAGTGTTGAATGTACCCCTTTATAACTAGTATCAATGAAAATTATGATGTAACGGCTCCACCTCATCTGTGAACCATACTTATTTAGGGTAAGATTAGAGGTGACTTGTGCTATTCCCAAAGGTACAGGCCTATGATAGAAATTAACAGAAACAGAGAGCCACACTATCCATTAAAAAGGATGTATTTTCTCATAATTCTTTGTGAACACAAGAATTCAAGTAAAACCAGTCATCTGAGCTATATGATAGTACTATCCACTCTATTTCTCCCTGCCTTTTTTCTCCTACTGCTCTCACGTAGGGATGGGTATAAAATGGAAAAATAGCATATTGTTTTGTTTCATTTCTAGAGTAGTGTCATTTCGTTCCATTACAGAACAAATTTTAAAGTAGATTTGTTATTAAACTAAACAAAATGAAACAAAATGCTATGCAATGGAAAATTACTGGTCCACAGCATGCAAATGGCAGGGGTACCTTTTGCAAGTGATTTTAGGGAACCCCTTGAAATTTGGAAAGGTCTGGGGTTCAGCAAACATAGTTATTAAACTCCAAAGGAGGTGTGGGGGTGCTTAATTGAAGGAGTGTGTCTGGTACACTTTTAGGGTTAATTATAGGGTTAATTTAGAGCTTCCCCTCTCTATGGTAAAGCTCTGATCCACAATCCTTCAATTAAGTACCCCTGCTCCCTCTTTGGAGCTTAATAACTCCCTTCCCTAAAAACCACACCTTTCCAAATTTTCAACGGGTTACAGGGGAGAGCTTGAGGAAGCTCCCCTGCCATTTCCATTATAGCAGGGGTGCCCAAACTTTTTGTAAGGAGGGCCAGATTTGGTGGCTGAGAATGTGTCAGGGGCCAGTTGCTCCCCGACCCTGCCACCCCACTGCAAGCTCCAACCACTGACACATAAGCCCCACCACTGACCCCTTGCAATCCCACCCGCAAGAAGGAATGCGGGGACCAAGGGAGGGAGGGAGGGAGGTGGAAACCAAGAGAGGAAGGAAGGAAGGTGGGGAACAAGGAGGGGAGGAAGGGAGGAAGGTGGGGAACAAGGGAGGGAGGAAAGAAGGAAGGTGGGGACCAAAGGAAGCACAGGGAGCCGTGGCCACAGGTCACCCCTTGGAAGAGATGATCTGTGCGACCTTGCACCCCCCAAGCTCCCCAGCAGTGGTGATGGCTCACCTGCCAGCCCACCCCAAAGCTCCTTGGCGGTGGCAGAGGCCACCTGGTCTCCCCACCCCCACACTTTCCCCCGCGGTGCTGGTGGTGGCAGACCGCCCATCCGCCCAGCTGCCCAAGCTTCCCAGTGCCAGGACCCTGCCTGTCACAGAACCTGACTCTGAGGGGTTAAATGGTGAAGAGCTGCTGGAGGAGCCTTGCAGCTCAAATCAGCAGGCAGCTGGGTCTGATGACTCAGCTGAAAACATATCTTCTCCCCCTAGAAGGGCTATGAGCAGGATTCTGCAAAGACATGCTACCAGGAGGGCTAGGGAAAGGGTCTTTGACGGGGAATCAGGGTGGCAAGCCCTGAATACTAGCAGGAGCCTTTCCAGAAGTAAGGGTGTGTTCCTTGTTTTGGGATAAAGCTGGAAAGCTCACCTTGAGCTCTCTGTGGGAGCAACGCATCATTTGAACTTGCAACCACATTCCTGTCTGTGACCTTGGCTCTGTTTCCTGATTTCGGACTGGCTTCCTGGACAACGGCTTAATCTGTTCCCTTAGGTTTGGCATCTGGTTTCCGTGAGATATTCTGGTTTTGACTTGGACTGTTAATTGCTGGGAGTTGGATTCTGTTATTTATCTGGCACTTGATTGTAGCAAGGGACTTGAACTTGCCTGGCTTTCCACTAAAGATCTTGGCAAAGAACTGAACCCTGTTTGTGTGTGTGCTCTGTGTGCGGGGCTTGACACCCAGCGGTGTCAGTGTTGGCAGAAGATTTTTAAAAAATGGGGCAAAGGAGGGGGAGGGAGGGGCGGGCCAGCCAGCCGCGGGCCACTCAGAATGGCCTGACGGGCCTGATTTGGCCCCCAGGGCGGACTTTGGGCAGGCCTGCATTATAGAATGAATTGTTTCATTTTAGAGGGGGGGGATGGTATTTTGTTTCATTTCATAACAAAATACTGGCTGGTGTTTCATTTTTTTTCAAAACATTTTGCAAACTTACAGCACAACAAAACAGTATTCATCCATTCCCAGCTCTCACTACTTTTTCCATCTTCCCCTCTCTTCATATTCCCTTACACATCAGGTGTGGGGATAGACAAGACACACATTAATGTCTTTGCTCTTATGGATTCATTTTGTCTTGGCACCATAATTTAGTATGTTAAAGGGCTTCCTGCACTATGTAGAGCCAAATGATACCCTAGGAAAAAACACAAAATCCCTGCTGAAATTGCATGAGTGTTCCAGAGGTGCAATTCTAGTAGACTTATGTCTGAGAAATCCGACTTGGAAACAAAGCCCAGAAGACCAACCATAAAACATTTGCAAAACAGCAGGAGGTGTGAGAAGCTTCTTTTGTGACCATCAAATGCTTCCATATCTGGAGGATTTAAGTTTGACTCTTCCTTTCCCAGCAATCCACTCTGGTCTACTACATGATCCTTTCCCTTGTAGAATTGATGCATTGATCTGGATGCCTATCGTACCTGTGAGGTTAACATCAAATCTCAGATACATCACAGGAACATCAAATTCAAGGGCTTCTTTTGATATTGAATTTACACATCCCAGCACAGAGAGCTGTTCTGATTGATTCTGATACCCATTCCTTATTGGTTGTCTTTTGTGACCTCAATCTAGTGAGTGTATTTAAACAAAATCTAGGCTGAATTATGTCGCTCATTCCGTATCTGTCAACTTCTAACACCCTTTGGATGAAATTTGCTTTACTAAACCTATAGTTTGCAATATTTTTCTTCATGGCGGAATGTTAAGGCTAAAAGCAGAGAACACATTAATCATAACCTCCTTTTGTGTTATTTGTGTATTCTTCCATAGAAAGGTTCACTGACATACTGGGAAAAGAGAAACAATTTTCCAAGCACCATGTACACGTTTTTAAAAAGGAGAAAGTGTAATTCCTGTACAGCTAGTATGTGTGTTGATACATGTGTATCTGTTACTTACTGGTTAAATATTAATACCTACATCTCAGAATTCATGCATTCAATTATTTTGGTGTCCCAAACATACTAATCATTTATTTATTATCTGATTTATTTCAGGAATTTTAAAACCACTTTTCAAAGTTATGCCCTTAAAAAGCAAAATATCAAAGGGAGAAAACATGATACAAAATACCAGCTATATTTGCAACTTACCTTTAAGAAAGTTTCAGTGAGTAATTCCCAGCCTCTGTTAAAGGAAACAACAAAGAGAGAAGACTTTTTGTGCCCTCCTCATTTGGCTTTGCTGAGCAAGAGAAGCATACAGAACATGGAAGGAGTTCCAGAGTTTTCGGTCTACTGCTAGTACAACACCCTGTCTTGAGCTTACCACCGTTGTTCATTCCCTGAAGAAGGCCAGCAGCTCTGAATATAGGGTCACTGTTAGATAAGTCAAAGCAGACCTTCCAGTAATGAAGCCCACTCTCTGTGAAGGTTCTTTCCCGGAGATGTACAGCTGACCCCTTCAGGTCCTGTGCTGTCAAAGTCTTTGAATTATTGATACTAATTTATGTTATTTAATTGGCTATGTGTTTGAGAGGTCAGTGTCCATAAAGCTGATCTAAAGTGCTTTAAGTGAATGAATGAGTGAATGAATTGGTCAGGACGAGTTTATCTACATACTATATTTCTTTCTCATTCTACAACAAGAAAAAGACATACAGTCATCCTTCGCCATTTCACATTTGATACACTGCGGTCCCGGTATATTGTGGGACCGCAGTATGTGAAGCAAAGGTCTCCTGGGGTAAGCTGCATGGGCCCATTTGAGGCTTTCTGCACTTATCCCAGGCCTGGTGCTGCCCCAATCAGGCATCCAACGGGCTTCCTGGGCCTGCTGGTGGCCCCAGAAGTGGTTCCCGGTGAACTGAATGTGACTTTTGGATCATTGGAAACCACTTCTGGGGACTCTGACAGGCCCAGGAAACCCTTCTGAGGCTAGTTTGGGGCAGCGCCAGGCCTCAGGTAAGTGTAGGAGACCCCAGCTAGGCCCCCCCAGTCCTGACCCAACCAGCATCCACATATTGCAGATTTTCCATTATTGTGGGTCGGGTCGGATCCCTAACCCCTGTGATAGGCAGGGGATTATTGTATGAGATTTTCGATACTGATTATGTTGATTATATGATGACGTGCTGTCATTTTGTATATTCATTTGCCTAAGAGAATAATGTTATTTGGGGTGTAGAAATTGTTTCATCTGGAGATGGACATCAACCACCTCTGGCAGTTTCAGCTGGTTTGTCCTTTGGACTAACAGGTTTTTGGTACTTCTAAGCACCACCACCTCTAGCCTCCTGGCACTGCCTCTGGGCGGGCACCTGAATCATGCCCCCAATCCACCCACCTTTTCTTTCTTTTGATCTTAGAGCTCTAAGATCGGGTAGCCAAGAACTCTGGATGTTTTCATGAGATAAGACAATCACATCTAAGCTAGTTTTCTTTTTCTTTGGCCTCTAAATGGGACATCTAGTCACAGTTATGGCTTTGGGGATACCACCCGTAGATTCATTATAGGATTCCATTCTTAGTTAATTGTACTCTCCCTTTTGATCTGAATGCCCTTAAGGTGGCATTCATCAATCAATTCAGTCTAATAATGGCACTGTATGGCATTTTTTTCTAAAACCTTTACTTTGATTTCTGGGATCTTCAGCACCAGTTTCAACATTTTTTTCCTTTGTATTCAATATAATTTTGTTAGGTTACAGATTTTTGGCCAATTATGTGGCCTAAATGTATTAATGGCACAGACAAATATGCAAGTTTAAAATGTATGGCATGCTTTGGAAAAACATATTGAGGAGATATTATGCAATGTAATAGAGATGAAAGATGAGCTCAATGACCATAGTGAATGAACTACCTGCAGGAACTCATCGACAGAAATAAATTGAAGTGTGGAAAATAGAGATTATATGCAAAAAGATTACATAAGAACATTTAAAGGATTTATGCAATAGCATGAAATACACAAAGTGAACAATGGATTAGGAGATGTGGTAGCCCTGAGATGGTTTTAAACAGCTTGATTTCATATATAACACAGAATGCATGCTTACACAATGCCATCAGTTCCCTGTCTTTGAAATCACCTAACAAGATAAACATTTTTAGTTTTAATTATCTGACTAATTGGCTTCAAGAAAAAACACCCACCTGCATATTTCCTTTCTGATACAAACCTATTGTCTTTATCAACTGATTGTGCACTATTTTGGGATGATTCTTGTCATGCATAAGATTATTGGGTCGGGGCTTCAATCCTGCAGTTTCTAGGTGTATGCCATAAGGACCACCAGTTTTTCAGGTCTTATTCTCTTCAGCTACTTCAAGAAATTGTATGTAGCAAGATCTCTCTCTCTCTCTCTCTCTCTCTCTCTCTCTCTCTCTCTCTCTCTCTCTCTCTCTCTCTCTCTCTCTCTCTCTCTCTCACTCTCTCTCTCTGTGTGTGTGTGTGTGTGTGTGTGTGTTGACAGTATTATTAAATATGTATGTTAAGACAAATATCATGTTGCATTTCTGTGATCCCTTACTTAACTTTTCATTTGTTGTGTAAATTTCAAGTCAGAAAAAAGGTGCTTTGGATCTATGTGACAATATACACTAAGATATTGCTCTGGGAATCTGGGAATTCATGTATACATTGTGTAGAAGTTTCTTTTACTTGCTGGTAGATAGCAAAAAGGAATAAGAAAAATAAGAACACAGTAGAATGTGTGCGCATTTGTATAGATTGATAATTTGATTGATTTAGCTCCAATGTGAACAATTTATGCTTACTTACATCACACTCACATCAATTGGTGAGGCAACGTAAAGACTAACTGTTGTATTACATTAAAATATAGCAGTTAGTCTTTAATGTGCCACAACATTTTGTCTTTCTTTCTTTCTTTTCTTTTCTTTTCTTTTCTTTTCTTTTCTTTTCTTTTCTTTTCTTTTATTTCCTTTTTTGGCTCGTAAACCACAACAATGTCAAACACAACATAAGAAGTTTCTTTACTTTTTCCTCTGCTAATGTGTCAAAGTAAAGCAAAGTAAAAGTGTTCTGCTTATATACCACCCCATAGTGCTTAAAATACTCTCTGGGTGGTTTACAATTTAATTATGCAGGCTACACATTACCCCCACCCTCCCAGCAGTCTTGGTACTCATCTTACTGACCTCAGAAGGATAGAAGGCGTCAACCAGGTTGTGAGCACAGTTATAGGTGCAGTACAGGCATTTAATCACTGCTCCATGAGGCTTAGTCTCACCCTTGACAATGATGCCCTCTGCACTCAGACAAAGGACACTCTCTGTGAAAGAGAATTAACAGACAAGATCTGAATTCAAGAAGGGCAACACACAATAACCCCTTTCAGAACATTTCAATCTACCTGATAATTCTGTGAATGACCTAAATTCTAAAAGGTCACTGTTTTAGCCAGGAGAGGGGGGATTATAAAAAGAGATGTGAACGTGTTGCGGCTAAGATAAGGGATATAAAGATGCTGGAGACCAACTTAAAAGTACTGAATATCAATCAAGGGTTCTTAAGTCATTGCCAAGCATGAAATCTTGCATTGTTTCACACAGTTTTCCGGTTGTGTCGGCGATGCTGTTGTTACTTTGTAGTGTGATACTTGAGAATATTTACTGGCTGATAGTCAATTCCAATACTAATTAATCATTGTCACTTTGTTCATGATCTGCATCCCCACCTGGTCTTGGAGCCATGCATACATAAGGCAGTCATGCATTTATGTGAGGAAATAGACTTGATTCACAAAAGCTTGCACTAAAATACAGCAGTTACTCTTTAGATGACATATAGTACGTTTTTTTCTTTGTTGTTTGTTTTTGTATGTTTTGTGTTTTGTCTGAGATGTGGACCAAAATGCTAACTTTCCCAAGTCTTGATTGTAATGCCCATTCTTTCAGTTTAGGGAAATCTTTTTGGAGCTTTGTCTGAGTGTATCAGAAGCATCCAAAAAGGACTATGTGGGGTACTGAGTCCAACCAGCCAGAGGTCACATGACTCTGGGCTGTGGTAACATCAAGCACATTTTCCTGGATTCCTGCATGTGGAACACGGCTAGAGGAAACTGGTAAAGGGAGCCAACTAGGTGACAAATGAACAGGAAAGATGCTGATTTAAAATAAAACTGAAAAACTTACATGGTCAAAATTTCCTTCCTTCCTTCCTTACTTACTTACCTTTATATCCAAGACAACTAGTAGCTAGGCTACTACTCTAGGCAGCTCACAAAAGATACAGATTGTTAACAACAATAATGCTAAAAACAATAAAGCAATAGTGGAAATTAATAGCAAGCTGGCATGCATAAGACTACATACTTAGTGTGAAACTCTTGAAAGGGTTAGGGAAACAACCACATCTTCAGTTGCCACCTAAAAACCAGGAGGGATGGGGTTAATTCCACCTGTGGTGTCATACATTTCTAAAGTGAACCGGCCAGTAGACATGGGCACGGAGCGGTGAAATTTTCATTTCCGTTACTGTTTGTCATTTCCTTTACTTAACGAAACGACAAATGAAAATTGTGCTGAAAATGCAACGAAACGAACAGAACAACGGAAATTGTGGTCGTTACGTTTCGTTTCTGTTAATGGCGACGCGCAATGAAATGAGCTGTTTTAAATGTTAAAAAACGCCCTGGACATCCATAAAAACACAGCGATAATTATTTATATTGTCTGATATCTACCAGGGGGGTTGGAGTCCTTAAAACGTTTGTTTTTGTCTTCTCCCATCGCAATGTATTTTTCTTTTCCCTTTAAAATGGATGTCGCCACCAGCCACAAAATGGAGGCAAGCCATGTGATGGGATCATGTTCAACCAATAGCATGCCCAGGTTGCAGACTGGGCGGGCAGGTCTGGCAGCCACAGAGGGCATAAAAAGCTCTGGCAACCCCCGTCCTCCTTGCAGTCTCTAGTGGGAGTTAGGGTGGGATTGCTGTCTCTGCTGCGACTCTAGCTTCAGTCCTGCAGCCTCCCTGTGTGCATGTGTGCTGCATACCTCTCAGTGAGTACCCTCCCTTTCCCCGCAGTACAGTCACTCTGCGGCTGCCTTGCACCCTGGGCAACGCCCGCCACTGCCTTTGCAGCCTCCCTGCATAAATAGTCTATACTGTGTCTCTGCCAGCATCCATTTCTTTTAGTGTTCTCCCTCTGGTCTGGGGCATTGGGGGATGCCTGCGCACGGAAATGCTTTAAAAATCGCGCAAAAAGCGGGCAGAAACGACAAACAAAAAAACGAAAAACGGTAGCAGAATTTTTCAAAAAATTCACGACAGACGGAAATGAACCGAAACAGACCTCTCAACAACAAATGAAAAACCAAAACGCCATTTTTCTGTTTCGTGCCCATCTCTAGCGGCCACCACAGAGACGACCTGGTTTTGAGTAACTGATTTCTGGGCCTCCCTTGGGGTGGATACTTAAACGTCTTTCAATATGAGAGGTGCAGGTGGGATGGGTAGAGGTACTCAGCTAGGTAAAA
Source organism: Phrynocephalus versicolor (assembly GCA_023846285.1). Classification (NCBI taxonomy): domain Eukaryota; kingdom Metazoa; phylum Chordata; class Lepidosauria; order Squamata; family Agamidae; genus Phrynocephalus; species Phrynocephalus versicolor. The sequence goes on from JAHTLZ010000204.1 coordinate 42,996,453, forward strand.
TTCCCAACCTTGCTGAATTGTAGCTATGACTCTGTGAGAAATACCTTTTATTCCCTTTTTGAAATTTGGTAGCATTTGCTGGTTACACAATTCGGTATCCTTTCATGCACTCTCAGATGCAAAGTATAACCTTCAGCGTAGTCTCACTTTTTATTTTGTTCATTGTTTTTAGTCATGAGTTATGCTTAGGAAATCATCAGGAGAAATTTGGCTTTGCTTCTTGTTCTCTGGGTTTATGAAATTATTACCGTGAACTTCAACATCTTCTCTAGATGTAAGGAAAATTGCAGTGAATAAAATTGTCCTGGTTTTTATTGTGTTATTTCATGTCAAGAGAAAGGTAAGGCAGACTTATGCAGTAACAACAGCAATAAAAATAGGATTTGTTCTTCAGTTCTAAAGGACATTCCATTCCTAAAAATAAGCAGCCTAGAGGGAGCAATGAAATATCTACCTTTGTTACTATTGTGACAGTTACATTACCGGGAAGCATCTTTCATGTCAGCAAAAAGTATTCTTTGGAGACTGCAATGTTTTAATTTTGCTCTACAATATTCTACCATATTAATAAATCAAAATATCGATATTCCTAACGTCTGCTAACTGAAATGCATATGCCTGACCCCAGCAATCTTCATTACTTGCTATTAATTTATGTTAAATAAAATGCTAATTAAAATGACTGTCGCTTGGGTAGCATCTGGAAATTTGACCTTATTAGCTTCTTAACTTGCAGTATTAAAAAAACATACTGAGAAACTTTAATTGCAACCTGCTGGAAGATGGGCGGTATAGAAATAAAACAAATACATACATACATACATACATACATACATACATACATACATACATA
>JAHTLZ010000204.1:42997315-43049745 GCA_023846285.1 Phrynocephalus versicolor
TACATACATACATACATACATACATACATACATACATACATACATACCTTGTGTAAGCCAGTGTTGCTGCCACGTTCCACTGCATGTGTTATAAGTAAATTGGGGCCAATAATAATATTTAGCTTGTCTGGGATATACAAGAAATTATGGCAAAGGTATTAGCAGTTTCATTGGACCTTAAATATTGCAGTGATTGTGAACTTTTCCTTAGGTTGCAGAGGCGTAAGTACACAATAAATTTTCTTTCTTTTATCCTTTGGAAGTTGTTGGGCTGAACAGCAAACTACTTTGGAAATTTTCCACAAGAAGGCATGACTGAAATGAGTGTAATGTGGAAATCCGCTGTTACAGTAAATTTTATAGGTTCCACTTTCTGTAATAAGAGACAGCCAACTGACAACTGTGCCAATTCAGCAAATGATGTAGATTTTTTTTTCTTTTGCTGCTGCCCAGCACTGTGAATCTGAGATAGTGGTATTCTGGGTAATGATCTGGCAACAGGGTTTTTAAAATGAATGTCATTCTCTATTATTCCCTGCAAATACTTTTGGAAAATTATCCTAACACAGTAGGCAATAACTTTTCTTGTATACAGATTGTGATTAAATATATTTGGCCAAGTATTTTAAAAATAGACACTCTCAGTATATTAAAAATGTGAGAGATGTGATCACATTTACTCAGAAGTATAAGTCTTCTGAGGGATCATAAGACTTCACTGATTGGTCCATGAGCTTTCTAACTCAGATGGTAATTCTACTGAATTAAATGATAGTTACTCCCTAGAAACTCTTTTTAAATTGTACTTTGAGTATTCATTTTGAACAAGCCAAATGGCAATATAGTCCATGTCATCATTTGACCCAGATTCCTGAAGGTCCAGGAACAGGCCGGAGTACTGCGCACAGAAACCAAGAGGATCATCCCACTTCATTGCTGTATGGCATAACTGGGCCAAGGGCACCAAGAGTACTGAGGGGCACCATGGCATAAGTTCCGGTAAGGTGGTAGCAGGTAATGTGTGCTTGAGTTTGATATGGGCCTTCATTTGTTTGTTTTGTTTCTTTTTTTCTTTATAATTTTAACTAGTTTTCAGCCCCTAGTTTAACTAGTTTTGGACCATCTGGGGGATGGGGATTACTCTTCCTATTCCCATCTGGTTCCATCTGCTGGCTTGCTGGCTCCCTCCCTCCCTTCCCTCCAGCTGGAATCCCGTGGAAGAATACCTTCTGCCGGCCCTTTGAATGCTTGGACACTTGGACTCCTGCCTGGTCTCACATTGGGGGTGCAGCTGCCCTGTTCCATCTTGGGTGGTGTTTTTGCTGCCTGCCCTTCATCTGTTTTTCATCTTGGGCCATGGCGCAACTGGCTTGGTCTGCTGTTCCCCCATGCTTGGCCCCGGGGTGCTGTGGTTGGCAACGATGGTGGTGATGTTGGTGCCGTCAGTGGCCACCCTGGAGTTCTCTGTGGTGAGAGTGACTGTAAAGGAGGTGGCAGTCCTGTTGTGGTGATCCCAGTTGGCGTTTCGAGGTCTGGAGGCATTGGTGATGGTGGGGAATTGTGATGATGGTGGTCGTATTGGTCTCAGTTGTAGCTGAGCCATCCTTCCCAGCAGACTCTGTCAACACCATACATTCCTGCTGGAGTGTGGGGGATGTTCCTTGTGCCTTGGCCGGCAGGGGCTGACCAACATCTGCTCTGCTGCCTAGTGCCTCATCACCTCCTCTGCCCATCATTTCCCCTGTGTTTTCCTTGCCTGCAAGCTGGCCCGGGGGCTGGAAGATCGGATGTTTTACCCCTCCCCATTATGGTGGCCTAGTGTGTTCTAGTTTCACCTGGATGGACTGCAAATGGGGGTTGTTATCGTCTGCCTTCTGGGTGGTGAGCCACTGTGGCCAGAGCATCTATGGGCTTGAATCCTGTGAGATGCAGGCTATAAGGTGGAGGTGACTGACATCTCAAGGACTCCCCACCATAGTTTCTCCATCTATGACTGGTCGTGGTTAGGCCCAGTTTTACGGATGTCTCTGGTAGCCAGGACCTGGGTTGGATTTCTTGTGGCTAATTAGCTGTGGGATTGGCCTATATTGTTTATCTCATTTTTATTAGATTTTTCTGATTTCTTTTCTTTTCTGACATGTTAGTTTTTGTGATTATTATTATTACTATTATTTGTTATTTAAATTTTTTGTTTATTTTATTTATATTTATTTATTGTTAGCTTTTTCCAGTTTTTTTCCAATTTTGATATTGTTAATTCTTTGTAATATTGTTGTTGTAACACTTTTTGTGGTATTGTTTAATTTTTTTTACTTATTTTTTCCTTTTTTCCGTTTTACCACATTTCTTGCTCACCAATGTTAGCAGGGACTGTCATTCTGGTGGTGTCTGACCATGGGAGGTATGCTTGGAGTTGGGGAATTAGTTGCGTAAGAAGAACTAGGGCCAGTCATTTGTTGCCTGTCCCCCGTTCTGATCCCTTAGCTCACTGCAATGTACTAGGGAGCCATACAATTAGTGCCTCCAAACTGTCCTGCCTGCTGATCAATGCCAGCTCAGTCCATAATAAAATTCCTATCCTTTATGATGTTATAATGGATGGGAGGTCCAATCTGGCTTGTTTCACAGAGTCCTGGGTGGGAACAGAGGGAGGGATGTTCCTCTCCCAGCTGTGCCCTCCTGGGTTCCATATCCAGCACATGGGCAGGTTGGAGGGTCAGGGGTTTGTTTACAGCAAAACCCTTTCTGCCAGCAGATCTGTGGTGTGGGTGTGTCCTGGGTTAGAATGTCTTCATCTATCGGTGAGACAGCAGGATAGGTTTGGCATTGTGCTGGGATACAATGCTCCCCACAACCCGGTGCAATCCCTACCAGAGCTCACTGAGTTCATCTCAGTGGCATTGTTGAGGTCCCCACACCTTTTGGTGGTAGGGGACTTCAACATGCATTCCGAGGATGGGCTCTCAGGGGCAGCTCTGGATTTCATGGAGTCCATAGCCTCCATGAATCTGTCCCAGCATGTTGTTTGTCTCACCCATAGAGCAGGGCATACCTTGCACCTGTTTTTTCCCCTCCACATTGGTGGACAATAATCTGAGAGTTGGGGACATCCATCCACTGCATCCATCAGGAAAGAGCTTTTTTCCCTCTCACCTGAAGAAGACACTGGTGAAGCCCACTCTAAAGAAACTTTGCTTGGCATTGGATGATTTGGCTAACTACTGTCTGATTGTCAATGTTCCTTTCATGGGCAAAGTGATCGAGAGGGTTGCCACCGTCCAGCTTCAGTCATTCCTGGAGGAGGATCTTGTCCTGGACCCATTCCAGTCCGGGTTCAGGCCGTGTAGTGGGACTGAGACTGCCTTGGTCACACTGCAAGATGACCTCCTCAGGGGGCCTGACAGGGGTTGCTCTGCCTTGTTGGTCCTCCTGGATCTGTCAGCAGCCTTTGAAACTGTCAACCACAGTATCTTGCTGGGTCAGCTTTCTGAGGTGGGGATTTGAGGAACAGCTTTTAGGTGGTCCCCGGTCCTCCCTTGGTGGCCATTCCCAGCATGTTAAGTTGGGGAAAGTGTTGTCGGCCCCCTGGACACTTCCTTGTGGGGTGCCCCATACTGTTCAACATCTATATGAGGCCGCTGGCTGAGGTCATCAGGAGATTTAAAGTTAGCTGTCATCAGTACGCTGATGACATGCAGCTCTATCTCTCCTTTACCACCTCTGCAGTGCAGGTGGTATGAACCCTCGACTCCTGCCTGGATGCGGTCATGGAATGGGCCAGGACTAACAGGCTCAGACTCAACCCAGAGAATACTGAGGTTCTGTTATTTGGGGTGTCCTCTGCTGGGTACAGTAGCCCTCTTCCCAGTCTGGAGGTTATTACCCTTCAGCTGGTGGATAGAGTGAGGAATCTGGGTGTGATCTTGGATCTGGCTTTATCCCTGCAAGCCCAGGTGATGGCTGTCCCCAAGTCTGCCTTTTTCCATCTCCGCAGATTGCATACTCACTAAATTCTTCCTGTTCATCAATTTAGTCTTGTCTGAACTTGATAAGACATCATAACAATACATTTTCAGGCCTGAGAGGTGGGAAAAAACATATTTTTGTTATTTCCATGGCTATCTCTACACAAATGTCCTCTCTTTCTGAGAAGCTAAACACATACATCTAGCACACTAGGACTCTACATGCTGAAAATGTTCATATTTATTTTATTTTGGATTATCTCAGGGGGAGGTGTCTTTCATTAACATACTTTTGTGTATCAGTCCTTTCATTTTGAGATGCCTTGAGTCCCTTTGGGGAGAAAGGTGAGATAGAAATATTTTAAATGCAGCTAATAAATAAAATTTTGTACAAAAAATAAATTTTCTAATATGATTTTCTCCTTCATACTTTCTTGTAGAGATGGGCACGAATAAAAAAATGGTGTTTCGTTTGCCGTTTGTCGTTAAGAGGTCTGTTTCAGTTTGTTTCCGTTTTTCGCGAATTTTTTGAAAAATTTTTGTTTCCATTTTTTGTTTTTTGTTTGTCGTTTCTACCCGCTTTTTGCATTTCCGGGGGCTGCCAGAGCTTTTTATGCCCTCTGTGGCTGCCAGACCTGCCCAGTCTGCAACCTGGGCATGCTATTGGTTGAAGCTGTCCAGTAATTTACATGATCCCATCCCATGGCTTGCCTCCATGTTGTGGCTGGAGTGGTGACATCCATTTTGTCATCCTTAAAGGGAAAAGAAAAATGCATCGCAATGGGAGAAGACAAAAACAAACATTTTAAGGATCCCAACCCCCTGGTAGGTAATAATTTCAAATAATTATCACATTATCGCTGCATTTTTATGGATGTCCAGGGTGTTTTAATACCCAAGAAATCAATATTAGGCATCTGGGAGCCATTTTGGGTCGATGTCCCCTAACTCCCCTTAAAGGAAAAAAATACAGCGATCTGAGAAAAGACATAAATGCATGTTTTAAGGCCCCCAACCTCCCTGTAGGTATTATCAGGCAGTATAAATAATTATCGCTGAGTTTTTATGGATGTCCAGGACTTTTTAATACCCAAGAAATCAATATTAGGTATCTGGGAGCCATTTTGGGTCGATGTCCCCTAACTCCCCTTAAAGGAAAAAAATACAGCGATCTGAGAAAATACATAAATGCATGTTTTAAGGCCCCCAACCTCCCTGTAGGTATCAGGCAGTATAAATAATTATCGCTGCGTTTTTATGGATGTCCAGGGCGTTTTTTATCATTTAAAACAGCTCAATTGCATTGCACACCGCCAGTAACAGAAACAAAACGTACGAACAAAATCTTCGTGGTTCTGTTCGTTTTGTTTCATTTTCATCACAATTTTCATTTGTTATTTCATTACTGCACGCCGCCAGTAATGGAAACGAAACATACGAACAAAATCTTAGTGGTTCTGTTCGTTTTGTTTCATTTTCATCACAATTTTCGTTTGTCATTTTGTTATGTAACGGAAATGACAAACGGTAACGGAAACAAAAAATGTGCGTTTCGTGCCCATCTCTACTTTCTTGCATAAACCTTAATTCTTTTATACTACTCTAGAGAATCAGATGCAAGCCCAAGAGAATCAATCTACTCAAAAAGCAGGTAATTAACTGGATCCAACTACCACTGGGAAGGAAAAAAAAACTCCCTGCCACAAAACAAAAGAAGAAACAGCTTGTGGCAATGTTCACCCTGCAGAGTTTAGCACCACCAGAGGCCACAAAAAGATGCCAAGATACCTCACCACCATCAGACCTATATAGAGGGCAAAAAAACCACAACCATCTCTCATACCAATCAAACTGAAAAGCAGTAGAGCACCCAAAAAGTAGAACAGAGGGTGAAAATACTATGAGTTCAGTACCACCCACAACAAACCTTCTGTTCCTAGAGATTGCTTATTAAGAAGTAACATATTCCTGTTTGTGCTGAAGGATGATCTGCATGTTTTTCTTTTCCTTAGATTTTGTAAGAACAATTGTTCTCATCGTGTCTTATGAAGATGGCCACAAAATATTATGAGGGATACAATGTTATGTATTCCTCGTCCTTGCATGCATGTATAAGAACAGTGGCATCAGTCTTACAAACTGTAGAAATCATACATGAATATAAAGCAACAATTTTAAAACTATAAGAAAAAGTCTTTAAAATCATGCCAGTATATTTAGTTTTCAACTAATCAAAGAGTTTAAAAATTAAAATTAATGCATGCACTGAAGCACATTTATGCAAGCCCATTCTTAAGTAACATAAACTACATGTTTTATAATTCAGGAAGTTAAAACATTATATTAAAAGCAGCCCTCTGAGACCATTATGATACAATTGTAAAAAAGACTTGCTTCCTTTCATTTTCTATGACTATATTGCTTGCATATTTCCGTTTCATAGTTGATTCTCTCAACGGGAAGAAAGGGCTTCACTGAGAATACCTGTGCTCTGAATACAATAATTCCTAAGACTTTTTTGTTACTGATGTAATTGAACTACATCATTTATCACTTCTTTTTTCCTCACTTTCCTTTTAGAATTAATAATGTCTGGCCCTTGAACAATGATGCTGTGGAATGCAAAGTCTTAAAAACTACTCAAGGGAAAGAGTAGAACCACCTGTTCATTTAAAAATTTATTGCTTCTTTTAAAAAGTGTGGTTGCCCTGTGGCTACCACTATGCATACATTATTGAGTCTCAACAAGAATGAAAAGTTGATTCCAAAAATTATTTACAGAAAAAGGTGACTGATAAGTAGTGCTTGCTGTAAGTTCAGTCGACTCAACAGTTAAAAGGAGAGTGAATGTAATTTTTCCTCTTCTAGTGCAAAAAAGTTTTGCATTTTCCCCTTAATATGCAAAAGCAAAAGCAAAATAAAAAACAAAGAAGACAAAAATGTTATGGTACCTCAAAGATTAACTGGTTTATTTTAATCTGGGCTTTTGTAATCAGGTCCACTTCCTTAGACTGGTTACTCACTTCAGCTGCTCCTGATGGCCAAAGTGCTGGACGGGGCTTCTTTGCCTGCCTGACCAGTTGGCATTATGTGAGTGGAGTCTATGGGGCTGCCAGCAGGGTGGCAGTTGTTGATATAAAGCCTTGCCACATGGCAAGAGGCATCTTTCTTGATCTGTCTGTCTGCTGTGAGGTTAAAGCAGGAGAATAAGATTTGCTGGTTGCGTAAGGGCTGGATGAGAATATTTGACTGCCACTCAAATTGGAGGAGAGTGGCAGTGCATTTTTGCCCATTCCATTCTCTGCAGAGTTCTTGGGATGTTTAATAACCCCGGTCACTTGACATGGGCACAACTTAGCGGAATTCCCATTTCCGTTTCCGTTACTCGTTTCTGTTACGCAACGGAAACGGTAACGGGAATTACTCCACCAGAACTCGAACTAGAACCGACTAAAGAATAATTGGGTCTGATTTGTCGTTGTCGTTCCTGGCATCGCGGCGATCCCGCGATGCCAAGCGGCACAGAAAAAAAGTTTTTTTTCCTAAAAAAAGCCCGATTCCCGGCCAAAAAGCAGGCGAAAATATGCCTGCAGAGTGCAGAGTGCACCTACCAGAGGGGTGGTTTCTGGGGGGGGTGTCCCAGCCTCCCCCCTCTCCTGTCCTGGGCAGCCAGACTCGAGTCGCCATGCCATGCGGTGCGGGCGGGGGATCCAAAATGGGACAGCGACCGCAATATTCTTTTTGAAATCGTGGTCCAAAAACACACAAGCACCACAGAAACATGCGAAATTTGCTAATAAACTGCCAGAATTTTTACAGTAGCAGTGGGTATTTCTTGCAACAAAATGTCTCCTCCCCTGTCCTCTCTCCATTGATTTTATTTTATTTTATTTTATTTACACCTGTGCAATGGTGGGCTGGCCAAGTGGCCATGTGGGAGTGGACCATGCAAATTTTTGGAGCCATCCCACCAATCGCATGGCCACTTGGCCACTGAGACTTCTGGGATGTACCAAAAAGCCCACTAAACCCTGCCCTAGCCCCCTAACCCTAACTCTAATCCTTGATTCCTTACCCATACGCCACAGTACACTGTCCTCTTAGTGGGTCAGAGAGGCACCCAGAGGTGCACCCCACTACCTCACCCTAACCTCACCAGTAACTAGCCTAACCCTAGCCCTTGCGCTAACCTGTCTTAACCCTAAGCCAGATCTACTTGCATTGCACTACGCAAGTACGATTCCCTTCTTTGTGAGACACAGCGGGTGTGAGAGCCTTAGGCATCACCCTATGGCTCTGGGTTCTGCCAGTCCACTGGTCTCATAGTCTGCAACTGGTATGCATATCCATATGGCTATGCATGCCCTTTTGCAGCAGCAGGTGAGGAGAGGAGACCCCCATGCCATGAGGGGTCTCCTGGAGCCTGCTTTCCCTTTCTAGCGGGTGAGGAGAGGAGGCAACCCCCCAAAAAAGAGGTGCCTCCAGGAGCCCGCTTCCTTACAGCGGGGCAGAGGAGGCACCCACCCCCCAAAAAGAGGTGCCTCCAGGAGCCCGCTACCCCCCAAACCAGTTTAACGACAGACGAAAAAACAAAAAATGAAATGACAAATTTTTATGAAGTTTCACGAAAAACGGAAACGAGCCGACATGGGCCGCCTCCGACACACGACAACTCAAAAACGTCATTTTCCCTAGTCATGCCCATCTCTACCGGTCACAGTAGGCAAGTATTACAAGTGGCAAATTGAAGTCAGGTAAAATTTAGGGAAGAATATACCTTTCTTGGACCAGCAGCCATCAATATAATTTAGAAGATGGATTAGGAAATTAGGGACAGCAGGTTTTAGGTATAAATAGGTTCCAAGATGGATCGAAGAGGGCTTCCTAGACCACAAGTTTTGGGAGGGTGCTTAACAGATAGGCAGTGCCCCTATAATAATAATTAGGAATCATTAATTGATCTGCTTGCACTACATTCAGGCCTCCTTGTTTAAGGGATGTTTAACAGTAAAATTTGAGTGAGTTTTTTAAATCAATAAATTGTGGTCCAATTTGAATCCCACACCTCTTTATTTCTGGGCTGGCTGAGCAATGGCTAAGGATGTAATGAATACTTGCAAATTTTCTCATCCTTGTTGAAAAACAGTCTGTGGAAACATTTAGATGCACTGTTGCAAAAACGGGCCCCCAGTGTATGATTTCACCTCTGCTGCTGCAAGTGATCAATGGGACCAATGCCCCTCTTTTGTTAGAAAGAGTGTTAGCAAAACAGGGGAGCTTTTTGCACAAAACTTGTATCCTGTGTTGACAAATCATTTTGTGCAAGACAACGTAGTCTCTGTGCAAAATACAAGATGGAGAAAACATTTTCAAGCATTCTCATTCTCATCTGTGAAAGTAAAATAAATGAAGATTTCTATCCCTACCTTAGGTGAATAATGGCATCCGACAATTGGCATAAAACTGCGGTTTTCATCCTTTTATAGTTCAGGTCCCACTAGACATTTTATACAAGAAATAGATCCTGTCATTTTCCCCAAGAAGGCATGTTCATATTCACTCAGATTTTATCACTGTATTTATCAATATGTCTGCACAGATTCTCAGTCATCTAGGTGAGTTTAACTGGAAGTTGAATCATGGCAACTGGACATCTTTTTTCTTGAGAGATAGAAACGTTTCGCTGCTCATCCAAATGGCAGGAGTCATCAGGACCCTAAGCCACAGAGCAGAGAGCATCCCCAGCTCCACAGAAACCAAGAAAAAGGGAGACAGGCACCAGAAGAAAGAACTTAAGGCCTGTGGATATCCAAAGTGGTCCTTCAACAAAGCAGTGTGCCAACCCAGAACAACAAGGGATCAACCTGAGACCCAGACCTGACAGAAGAACCTGGTCATTCCCTACACAGCTGGCATGTCTGAGAAGCATAAAAGGATTTTTGGCAAATACCACATCCCTGTTTATTTCAAACCCACAAACACGCTAAGGCAGAGACTTGTCCACTAGATATGGGCATGAAATGAATTTTTTATTCATTTCGTTACTCGTTATTCATTTTGTTACAGAATGAAATGAATAACAAGCAGACATGTCAAAGAAAAAGAAACAGAAATTTTCATTTGTTTGCTTTGTTTTTCGTTTTCCCATACCAATGCATTTAAGCAATGCATTCCTATGAAGAAAAGCCGGCATTCCGCTACAACACTGCCGTCTCCAGGACTGCCTTTTTCCATCTCCGGCAAATTGCCCAGATTCGTCCGTATTTGGGTGAAGACTCCCTGAGAACTGTAGTGCAAGTACTTGTGATCTCAAGGATAGACTACTGCAACGCTCTCTACGTGGGTTTGCCCTTGACTCTTATTCAGCGACTTCAGCGGGTGCAAAATGCAGCGGCCAGACCGGTGGCAGGTGTGTGTCAATTTGACCACATCAGCCCAGTACTGGCCCGATTGCATTGGTTACCCATTGTGTCCCAAATAAGATTCAAGGTCTTGGTTTTAATTTATAAAACCCTCCATGGCTTGGGACCTGAATACCTGGCAGAGCGAATCTCCCAAAGATCATCTGAGGCCCGTCCAACCAGAATATTGCGGGCACACTCACTTCAGGTGGCCACACCCAGGGAGGCTCAGAAAACTGTGACACGTAACCGAGCCTTCTCTGTGGCTGAGTGAGTTGTGCCTTTCACAATCCCTGCCTGCCTTTAAAAAAAGCTTTAAAGACCTGGCTGTTTTGTGAGGCATTTGGCAACAGTTAATTTCCTTTTTTTTCTCTTCCACCCCACCATCATGCTAATTATTATTATTGTTATTATTCCTATTTTTTGTTTTTTTTCTCTCTTTGTGGTTTTACACTGATGTTTTATTATGATGTTTCACTTAACGTTTATTACTGCTGTTTATTTTACTGTTTCCTTTGTTTGTATCCTGGTTGTAAACCACCAGGAGTTCCTTCGAGAAGACAGGTGGTATATAAATATTAAAACAAACAAACAAACAAACAAACAAACAAACATGCCCAAGTCCCCCCCCCCGAAGCCAACACCGATCAGCTGGAGTGCTGGGCTTCAGCATGAAAAAAAGTTTTAAAAGCCTGTCCTTTCCCACACCGATCAGGTGCAGTGGGGTGGGGTTTTTTTTAAAAAAAAATGCATTGACTTGGCGCACAGGCCAGCTGGTTGATGCAAGATAAAAGAAATAAAAAATTTAAAAAATTAAAAACCATGCCAACCCAGCCCATGGGCCCAGGTAGTCGGCAGGAGATAGAGTAAATAAAATTAAACAAACAAATGAGTAAAAGAATCAACCCAGCCCACGGGCCAGTGGGGTGGCTCAAGATAAAAGAAATAAAAAATAAAAAATAAAAAATGTGCCAACCCAACCAGCTGTTTAGTGCAAGATAAAAGAATTTTTTAAAAATGTGCTGACTTGTCCCATGGGCCAGCTGGTCTGTGTGAGAGAAAAGAAATAAAAATATAAAAAAAATTAAAATGTGTTGACCCGGCCCACAGGGCAGCTGATTGACATGAGATAAAAGAACTTTAATAAAAATAAAAAATAAAATAAAAAAGGCACCAACCCAACCCACGGGCCAGCTGGTTGGTCCGAGATAAAATGAATGAATGAATAAATAAATAAATAAATAAATAAATAAATAAATAAATAAATAAAACACTGACCCAGCCCATGTACCAGCTGGTTGGCATGAGATAAAAGAATTTTTTAAAAAAGTAAAATATGTGCCAACCTGGCCTGTGGGCCAGCTAGTTGGTGCAAGATAAAAGAAATAAAGAAATAAAAAGGTTATAATGCACTGACCCACAAGCCAGCTGATTGGCATGAGATAAAAGAAATTAAAAAATTAATTTTTTTAAAAAGTGCACTGATCCGGCCCACATGCCAGCTGGCTGGAGCAAGATAAAAGAAATAAAATAATAATTTTAAAAAACCCACTGACCCATCCTGTGGGCCAGCTGGTCGGCATGAGATAAAAGAAATTAAAAAATTAAAAATAACTGTGTCAACCCGGCCTGCAGGCCAGCTGGTTGGTACGAGATAAAGGAAATTTTAAAAAAGTAAAAAACATGCCAACCCGGCCTGTGGGCCAGCTGGTCAGTGCAAGATAAAAGAAATAAAGAAATAAAATGATTATAATGTGCTGATCCATAAGGCAGCTGGTCAGCACAAGAAAAAAGAAATTTAAAAATTATAATTTTTTTAAAATGCACTGATCCGGCCCACATGCCAGCTGGCTGGAGCGAGATAAAAGAAATAAAATAATAATTTTTAAAAAACTGCTGATCCAGCCCCTGGGCCAGCTGGTCAGCAAAAGATAAACAAAATTAAAAATTAAAAATAACAGTGCTGATCTGGCCTGAGGGCCAGCTGGTCAGTATGAGATAAAAGAAATTTTAAAATCAAAAATGTAAAGAATGCAACTACCCGGCCCACATGCCAGCTGGTCAGCGTAAGATTAAAAAAAAAAAAAACAAATTAATAATGAATCATTTTTTATTTTTAAAATGTTTCATTCTAAACGAAACAAACAATAAAAAACAAAATGGAAAACAAAAGAAAATGCCATTTTGACATTTTGTGCCTATCTCTATTGTCCACCCAAAGTACCTGATACCAAAGCAAACAAAGGAGCAATATAGTATATGCAATTCAATGCAGTGAGGAGTGTGCAGACCTCTACATTGGAATGCATATACTATATTGCTCCTTTTTTTATTTGGTATCAGATACTTTGGGTGGTCAATAGGTCTACAAACTAAACAACCATTAAACAGAAGGATGGTCCAACATAGGAGGGGCAACATCTCAGGACGAGAATCAGCAGTACACATCCATTTGTATATTAGACAGAGATGATAGGTGGTTTGAGAGAGGAGTCAGGGAAGCCATTCATGTGAGCATTGAAAACCCTACTCTCAAAAGAGGTGGGGGCGTCCGGCACCGTCTATCTGCTGCTTATCAGGCTGTGCTTTCAACAATACCCAGACAAATCAAAAAGCCTTTACCACCAAGGCCATAGCTAATGACCCATACTTTTGGGGTTTCAGCATTTTAGGCCATTGTTCACCTTAAGGCTACATAACAAGCCTATTCAGACCATTGTTCATCTTAGGAGCCTATTTCAGACCAGGATGAAAACAGGTCAAAGCAGACAATAAGATGGAGGACTCACACTAGCTTTATTCGGACTGATGAAGCTGTTCGGATGAGCAGTGAAATGTTTCTATCTCTCAAGAAACAGAGGTCCAGTTGCCATGACTCAACTTCCAGATATATTTATCAAATTATAAATTTTAAAATATAAAACCTGCAGTTCTATTGCCAGGAGTAAACACAAACATGCAAAGGGAATCATTTAAATAGGCAACTGAAAATTGTAATAATACTGTATATGCTACTAATGAGGAAAAAAGTAACTTAAAAATTGGAATGTTATTATTAGGAGTAGATGTTAGCTGTGACTGAATCATGAAAGGATTAATATGAATGATTCCATGTTTTTTTATGTCATAAAAACTCTTGCATCCTGCCAGACCCACTGACATGGTACCCTGCAGAGGAACTGCAGGATTACCAACAAAAAGTAACTTTCATTGGGAAAGCACAGAGCTATCTTTGGATTCTTTTATTTTACATTTTCTCATCTCTTTAGAATTACCCTGACGAAATCTTAAGTTTTAGTATTGGGGATGCTACAAATCCTCCTCTTGCTAGACATTTATTGTGTAGTGAAGCCTCGGGCAAATTGTGTCCTTCAGCCTAAGAGACTTCAGTGAAGTGCTGTGAGGCTAAATGCTTGCTCTGAACCCTGTAGAGAGGAATAGTAATTAGTGATATTACCAGAATGTGTAATTAAGTTGTTGAGAGCAAAACTCAAGCTTTGAAGGTAAACATTATGTTCTGTCCATACACAGAGAACTCCAACTCCATACTGACCCAATTACGGACCTCTCCAAAGCCATTAATAGAGAACTGAACAAAGGCAAAGGACATTTTTTTCTTTTCTCTGTGAAAAATCATGAATGCCAAGACAGTTCCAAATTGAACAGAAGGAACTTTGCTCATGGCTAAGTGTTGTTAACAAAAGCAAAAACAACAACTCTCATAAGACTTTTGACTAGTCATATGAAGTTTATTAAATAAGAAATTCCTTTAGGGGTGAAAATTAAAGAGGAGAAATTTAGTAGAATTCTTTTGGAAATTCTCATCCATGAAGTTCAGCATTCTTGTGTTTATCTTATGAGGAGGCTAGGAATGTGGTTCTATGATATTTGGTAATCTCCAGCTTTCCATTCTTCTCCGGGAAAAATGTCATGTGCTCTCAAGGTCCCTCTAACGCAGTTACAGTAACGCCCCGCCGATCGTGGGGGTTAGGGACCCACCCCACCCGCAACCCATGAAAATCCGTGATATGCGGAACTGGGTGGGGGGGCCCTGGGGGGAGGGGGGCAATCACACCTGTCCCAAAAGCCTCGGAGGAGCGTGGGGCGCGCGGAGTGACCCGATCGCCCCCACCGCGGCTTCGAGGCCTTTCGGAGCCGCCCAGGGGGGGCCGCAGAGCTCGACCCAATCGCCCTGTGCAGCCCTCCCCGGCCGCTCCAAAGCCTTTTGGGGCTGCCTGGGGGGCGCAGAGCGTGACCCAATCGTTCTGCACAGCCCTCCCCGGCCCCTCCGAAGCCTTTCAGAGCTGCCTGGGGGGTGGAGAGCGACCCGATCACTCTGTGTGGCCCTCCCGGGTGCCTGCGAGGCCTTTCAGAGCCGCCTGGGGGGGGACACGGAGAGCGACCCTATCACTCTGCACAGCCCTCCCCGGCTGCTCTGAAGCCTTTCGGAGCTGCCGGGGGGGGCATGGAGAGCGACCCGATCGCCCTGCACAGCCCTCCTGGGTGCCTCCAAGGCCTTTTGGAGCCGCCTGGGTGCCCCCCGGAGAGCGACCCAATCGCCCTGTGCAGCCCTCCCTGGCCACTCCGAAGCCTTTCAGAGGTGCGGGGGTGGGCGATGGAGAGCAACGTGTTCACTCCACACACACACACCGTGCCTTCTCGGAGGTGCGGGGAGTGTGCAGAGCAACCAGATCACCCCCCACCCCCACCCGCGGTGCAGGTACTGCAATCCCATGATGTAGCGGGTCCGCAGGACCTGAACTGTGAAATGGCGGGGGGGGGTCACTGCACTTCCTAATGCTGTGACCCTTTAATACAGTTCCTCATGGTGACTCCCTGTTGCAGTCCGGATGAAACCTGCCAGCAGGCATCAGCCAAGAAGGACGCGGTAACAGCTGTTGCAAAGCAATACTGGGAGAGCTCTGATGTGGCCAGAAGATCTGACTTCTCTTGGCACCTCTCAGCACTTTATTTATTCATAACAAGCATGCATTCCTACACCTCCATGACTCCCACATAACTCTTGTTCTGCGCATATGCTAAGCTAAACTAATCATCTGTGTACACTTGTCAATATCTGATTGTTCTAGTGAAGTGCGCTTGCGTGTTGCTGCATGGAACAATCATTACTGCAGCTGTGCCAGCCTTATCTCTCCTTATCTACTGACGCTATATTGTATCATAGCCAGGTATAGGCAGGCGCAGAGTGGGTGTTGTGGCTGATGTAGAGCATGGCTACATATTAACCAGATGTAGGCTAGTGCAGAACATAGCTGCATATTAAGCAGGTGTAGGCCGATGTAGAGCAGATAAAGTTAGCTAAGGCTATATCCATGGAACATGCTTGATCTATTTTTAACCTATGCTAACAGGCTAAATAAACTTGGCTGAATATTTACCAGAGTCTTTAAAGCACCCCCACAACTCCCCAAACATAAAATTGTTTTGTTGCTACTTCATAAATGTAGTTTAACTGAATTTTGAGAGTTCCATACCCTTGATTACGCTTGAGTAGCCACCATTCCAACAAGGCTGCCTAGAGCCCAGCAGTGAAAGGACCAGGAAGTAATGAGGCGAGGGACAAAACAGCCACAAACATTTTGAGCTTGCTGGGGGAGCAGAAACTCCTCCTTTACTCCTGAGTAATCCCTTCCTAAAGCCCAGCACTTCCCTCCCCACAATGGTTCCTCCCTACTCACAGTGGGACAGGCGTGCCTTGGCACCCAAGGCAAGTCTCCTGTAATATGGGCATCATGTGTGCATGTCTGCCCCTGAGGAGCTGGGTGCTCTCTCTCTCTCTCTCTCTCTCTCTCTCTGTCTCTCTCTCTCTCTCTCTCTCTCTCTCTCTCTCTCTCTCTCTCTGTGTGTGTGTGTGTGTGTGTGTGTGTGTGTGTGAGAGAGAGAGAGAGAGAGAGAGAGAGAGAGAGATTTATATATAATTCCTGGACCGATTATCTAGACCCACATTCCTTCTCGCTGGGCTTTTTCCTTCCTGCACACAGGCGAGCACCTCTTTATGTAAAAGTGACCAACTCAGGGCACCCATGAGGAAGGAGTGAAAGTGACTTGGGCAGACAGGTGGCACAAGCCCACGTGCAGGCAGCTGACATGCCAGGACAAAGACCAGGTCCAAGCCAGAAATGCAGTAGGACTTGGAAATTAGGTGGTAGTAATTCCAAGGAGGAGTAGGAGTAGGAAAGGCACTGGATTCCCAGAGGAGGAGGAGGGGATGGGGACAGATGGAAAGGGCAGAACGGCGGCAGAGGCAGACAGCGGGGAAGCTGTGAGGCAGCACACAGGGGCCCTGGCTGGCCTGGAGGAGCGTTGCTCCAGCTGCCTGTCCTGGTTCCTCCTGGACAGCTGCCTCTGGCCCTGTGCGCACCCTTCCTCTAAGGGATTTAGCAGTAGTGGGGTTCTCCTCTGGGTGCACCTCGGGGGCCCAGTCCTCCTGCTGCTACCATTGGGGCTAGGGCACGGTTCCTAAGACCATTGGAAATATGTTTTCCAATGGCCTTAGGCGACCCCTGTGGAAAGGGTCATTCGCGCCCCCCCCAAAAGGGGTCGTAATGCACAGGTTGAGAACCTCTGCAGTCTAAGGTATGGTGACCCTATGAAGGTGTGATAAATTATTCTCCTCCTTCTGGGGAGAAAATGGTTAAAAAGAACCTTTCCGTGTGTCTGTAGGGAGAATTTTCAAAGGCTAGTTGTACAGTAAGTAAATGATTAATATCTTGAGGTTCACAAAACTTAGGAGAGTTGTCTTTCGGAAAATATCTGGAAGCAGCCATTTTTATATGGAAATAAAAGTTCTACTAGGATAGCTCCTTTAACAAAAAATGGTATTTATAAAAGGAAGGCTTTGCAAAAGAGCTGTTTAACTCTCTATGAAGGTTTGGAGAAGAAAAAAAAGGACTATTTCGAAAGCCACTAGTTTCACTAAGGGTGTTATGTTTTGAAAGGACAACATACAGTACTTTCAATTCAGGAACCCTCCACGTCTACACATTTGAATGAACTCTTTATCTTGTTTGAATTTTTCATGGTGGCCTGGCATCAGGGATGCACTCTCTTTTGTCAATAGATTCAAAGTATAAGAAAGCATTTGTTGTTCTTTCTTACGATGCTTTATGTACACCGCCCAGAGTTCCCTTCAGGGGAAATCGGCTGTGGTATACAAACACATAAATAATAAATAAATAATAAATAGAAAAGGCTGGCAGGGAAAGAGCTATAGGAACCTCCTACATTCAAATGCTGTGGATATATTCCGTGATTTTTCTGTGTGGTGGCCTTGCTGAAGGCAAGTTTAAAGTAGGAGATGGAAAATCATACACTTCTGTCATGCTAATTTATGTTGGGGGACAGTTTCAAAACTCATAGAGTAAGATCTCAAAATATTACAATGACAAGTTACAATGCCCAGAGTTCCCATGTGGAAAATCGGTTGTAGTATAGCAATATAAAAATAAATAATAAATACAGTTGTCCCCTGCCCTTTCGCGGTTCATATACGATGGTCCCGGTATATCATGGGCCCGCAGTATATGAAAAAAAAAGGCCCCCAGTGTATGGAGGAATGGCATTCCCAGGCCCGTCGGAGGCCCCAAAAGTGCTTCGCCGCAAACTGGAAGTGATTTCCGGTAAACCAGAAGTGATCTCCAGATTACTAGAAAGCACTTTTGGGGCCTATGGGGGACTGGAAAGCCCCTTGTAGTCCTGTTTGGGGCAGTACCAGGCCTGGGATAAGTACAAGAGCCCCCAGAGAGCCCGCCCAGTCCCGACCTGACCCAGCATCCGCATATTACAGATTTTCATTTATTGCGGGTCGGGTTGGGTCCCTAACCCCTGCAATAGGTGGGGGTTTACTGTAAAATTATGAGAGAGTCAGAATTTTTCTTACACATCCTTACACAATGTGTGTTGTGATGTAATGACTACATCAGAAAAAAATTATGGTATGTGTCTGAGAGTGTTTAAACTTAAAAGGCAAGATTTTGGAGGGCATAATGCTCCATGTTTCCTCCTGCCAGTTTCCAGTTATCAAGGCTAGAGATCACCCCATTACTTCAAATACAAGATTCCACATGGACAAAGGTTGGTACATTTCCCTTTGTACAAGCAGCCACCACAAAAGAAACATTATTTGCATGGTCAAGGATGATCATGAAAAGGGACATAATATTGTTGATGCTTGTGTGTCTGTCTATACGCATTCACATGCCAATAGACATACACATATATACAAATGTGGCTACGCATGGTAAAACAACCATGGCCCACATAATTATTATTGGGCACAAAAGAACTCAAGGAGTAAATTGAGCAGCCCTCCAAATCTACCTATTGGTAAAGCTTGCACAACCATAAACATTAAATTGTTTGCTGCTTTCCTCCCACAGCTGTTCCTTAAGATATTGACAAACTGTGTGAGAAAGAAAAAGTGTGGTGAATGGGCAAAGCAAAAGGGAGAGTGGGAAGGTTATGCTTCTATGTGGCACGTCTAATTCTGTAATATATGCTTAGTATGGCTTTCAGAGCCATAATGATTCAGAACACGGTGGCCAAACTGTTGACTGGAGTGAAGAAATACGAACGTATTTCCCCTACCCTTAGCGTCCACTTCATCACCAGCTTCAAGGTGGTGACATTAACATACAGAGCCCTAAACGGTGTGGGATCTCATTATCTGGAAGAACACTTGCTTCCAATGAGATCTGTCTGTCTTACTATTTCCAGACCAGGCAACTGAGAATCTTGACCCCAAGAGAGGTGTGAAAAGAAAAGACCAAGAACCAATTTCTTAGACTTTCTAGGATTTCAAATTATACAGTCTATTCCATATGCTAAACATGTAATTCAGACTAGATATATTATATTTAGAGATGCTTGTTGAAAATAATAGTATTTAATGAATAATGCAAAAGGAAGAGGATAAACATAGCAAGGGTATAAATGGGACATATTTATAACTAATCCATAAAAAGATTCTCAGCTGCAATCAACTGGGAATTTTTGTATTATCAAGTACCAGTCTGAACACTAAGAAGTAAAATCTGTGATGGATGTAAAAGGAATTATACAAAGCAAGATTGGTCTATCTGATTAATGCTGTGGACAAATTTGGAGTTGCAAATATATTCCTTAAATGGATTACAATCACAATGCAAGAAAAACAATTTACTGATCTAAGACTCAACACTAGTAATTTCCTTAAATCATAATCTTTAGTCATTCCCTCTTTAACTAGGTATGAGAAAAATCCACTAACCACACCCTATACCTGGAGATTTTTTAATTGCCTAAACTCTCTCCTCAACCATTTCCATTCTTTTGCTTAATCTCTCATAACCTGAAATCCAGCCATGATTGGGAGATAAATTTGATTGCTTACAAAGAAGTAACATATGACACCCAGTGACTTGGAGTTGAAAGCTGACACCATTATTTTCATTCAAATAATCCGGGGCTGGGGGGAATGAAAATAGAATGAGATACGTTTTGAAGCATTAGCAACAAATTAGCAAATGCTTTCATTTTTAGAGCTTAATAATAATAATTATATGCCATCAGGTTGAATAAGGCATTCAGTGAGCCTTAGGTTTTCTAGAGTACTCAGAAGTGATAGGATAATAAAATATTTTTTAAAAAGTGATATACCAATACCTTCTTCTTGGAGGCATCCTGGGACTATGTAGCTTGCCCAAGGCCACACAGGCTGAAGAGTACATTGGGGATTTGAATTCCAGGCTATATATCTAACTCACTGACCTATTACACTGGCTTTCTAAACATTAACTCCCCTTTTTAATTACACAAACCAGAGAACAGCATGCCACAGAAATTATATGGCAAATATAATTCTCAATTTATTAATGTTAAGCTGTTACACACAGAAGGAAAGAATTCTGTTCAAGAACTAATGTGCATATATTGATTTTGAAGTAAATGGTATTAAAATGATCAATGAATTAAATGTGGCTCTATTCACAGACTTCCAAACATATGAAGACCATTTTTTAAAACTTTGCAAGCTGGTTGCTCTTTGAGGATGACTCATGAGCTGTGATCACTATCGTATTTTGCACAAGGATATTTGTGATAGCATTTGCAGAGCTTTGATATGTCACTTCTTTGGATTCCAACTCCCGACTTTCCCAGGACAACAGGGTCAATTGTTCTGTAAAGAAATAAGCGTAGGACATTTTTTAGTGAAATATCCTAACTGTAGCATTGCCTCGTGACTAGCTGGACAGAATTAGATGGGAAGACAATATCATTCCAAGTGATCACTATACTTCTTCCTAGCATTTTCCTGCAGGAGCAGGGCCCTCTTTTTGGCTCCTGAAATGTACTTAGCCCAATCAGGTACATCTTTGGTGTGCAAGCCAACAATTTGCATGTCCTTATTGACACTATCCTGCCATCTCTATTTTGGTCACCCGCATGCCTGCCAGCCATTGATTTTCAGGTGGTAATTGGGAGGAGCTCCTTTGAGGACATGTCCACACACCAATAGTTATTGGAAGAATCCAAGATCAGGCAAACTGAAAAGGACATTTCAAGATATAATGGAAAGCAGGTAAAAATGCTAGTGTCCAAAAGCAAGTATTTTATGCTATACCAAATTAACTCCTCCCAATAATGGAATAGCTTCTGTCAACCAAATGAGTTTGTTCTCATCCACTGTCATCACTGTGCTTCCAAATTTGGGGTAGGTTTGGAGTTGGGTAGTGTGCTTAAGGAAAGAATGGATGTGGAAGGCCTGAGATATGAGCAGAATTCCAATTACATATTGGGTTTCAGCCTGTGTATTCCGTCCATCACTTAATTTGACAAATATTAAACAGGAAAAGATAATGTGTAATATACAGAATCAGGTGTAGGTAACTGAGGCTATTCACATATTGTTTAATGTGCCCCCATAAGCCTTAGGCAGAATAGCCAATGGTGAAGGATGATGGAAGTTGAAGTCCAACAATATTTGAAGGCTCATAGTATACCACCTTTACTTTACTTGATACTTATGTCCTTTGTTAAAGACAGTCTTTGTTAATATACTGGTTTCTTTCATGCCAAGCTTGGACTGCATTCTTCCACTAATACTTGTTTCTACACATGGCTTGTATTTTAAACTCAGTCTAAATTTGAAGTATGGAAATTTTATTTTGCTTGTTTGGATAGGCTTTCAGATCTCTGTACTCCTGTTATACAGCAAGTTTTGGTGTTTTTGAACTCCCATTCATTTAGTGCATTTTTCAAAATCATTTCTATGAACCATTTTCAGTTCAACAGCATATAAAGTTGAGAGAATAGCTCTTATGTGCAGCCTCATACCACCTCTCCACCAGGGCTTCTACCAGATCATCGGCCAGACCATCAGGAAGCTCCCCAAAGGCCTCCAGGAACTGCTCAGGGTCCAGAACCCTTTGGGGGCTGGCCCAAACAAGGGGTCGAGGTTCCCCATGGGGAGGGGCAGTGATTGACAGGGGAAAAGACAGCAGATGGTGGTCTGACCATGACATGTGCTGAGGAACAATGTCCCCGACCCTCAGATTACTATTCTGCTGACATGGAATTAAAAAACAAGTCCAAGGTATGCTCTGCTCTATGGATGGGACAAACATCATGCTGGGATAGATTCATAGAGGCCATGGACTCCATGAAATCCAGAGCTGCCCCTGAAAGCCCATCCTTGGTATGCACATTGAAATCCCCTGCCATCAAAAGGTGGGGGGGGGACCTCAACGATGGCACTGAAATTAATTCAGTGAGCTCTGGTAGGGATTGTGCAGGGTTTTGGGGAGCACGGTACCCCATCACAATGCCAAACCAGTCCCGCTGACCCTCCAATAGGTGAATTTTAAAAGAAAAAGTTGCACACATTTTTCTGTGCAAGACAATATATATGTGCAATGTGATCCATAGGGGTTCTATTATTTTTTTAAAAAAAATCCAAGCCGTTTTATGGGATCTAAGATGGGGAACATTACAACTCCTTTACTGTTTTTCTTCCCAGAATCTTTGAAAGCAGTACAGTGAATTCCTAAGACAATTCCCTATTTTTCTTCATCCTAGAAAAATATGCCACTTGTCACATTAATGGCAAAGTGACAAAAAGAAAAGCTGGAGACTCCTACAATCCCTTCACGATCTACTGCTTCTGAGAGAAAGGAAGTCCCATGATAAAGCTATCAGTTCCAGTGTTGTGTCTGTTCAAATAGCATCTGTCAAACTGTAAAGTAGGTAAAGCGCTGAAGGCTGCATTGAATATTAAAAATGATTAGCTATTAACATCTTTTGGCTACACATAGAGGTCCATTTGTTCTTGTCTCTCTTATAAGTAAAATGTAATTCCTATAATGATTCTTCCTAATTTGTTTGTAGATCATTTTGAGATTGCTTTGGAATGTCCAGCTAATGAATATAGCAGAAAGGTGGCATATTAGCTGGAATATTAATAGACTGATGACTTACCCACCCACCTATCAATTATTCTTTCTTACATTCACAGCATAAGGTACAGTTTTTGCAGTTTTCAGTATCACTTTGGTGTGACTATGATGATCAGAATCTCAATGCAAATAATCCACAGGCAGCTCGTTCTAAGCAAGGTATAGTTTGTTCACCCTCTCTGTGGCAAAAGGCATGTTGTAACTCCAGGGTTCTAATGTGTACCCAAGAACCAAACTCAGATACAAGGACTTGTGAATCCCTTTTTTATGGGCCTGCCAGCACAGGTGGGGAGGTTGTCATTTATTCAATAACATTGTTACAAGAGGATTCCAGTCCCCTGGCAGCATTACTGTCAGGCTTAAGACCTCAGCTATAGCACTTATAGAAAAGGCATCATTGGGTTTGTAAATACCAATAGGACCATCTCTGTTAAAAACGTAAGTACTAGCTGGACTCCTTGCAGCCATGCCAGCCACAGGGCCATGGACTTGCACAACACTGGCTCTTCGGCTTGAATACGGACCTAGAGTCGGACACGACTAGCACGCATGTGCGGGGGGAACCTTTACCTTTTACTAAGAGGATGGATGTATTGGCAGAACCAGTTCCTTTGGATCTGTATCATTGTGTCAAACCAGCTAGGTTAAGAGGATAAGTATTGACAGAACCTGTACACCTTCTTTCTCCAAGCCCTCCTGCTTCTGACTAACAGGCTGAGACTAGGTTGCTGCACATTGTGTCTTGATCTTCTACAGGATTCAGGAAGGTGGTATGACCAAGATGACCTCCTTGCCCTCATCATTCTTAAGTAAAATAGGAATTATTTAAACACAGCAATGTTATACCTTGAAATAAAATAATCTTATTTTCTTCCCAAAATATATGTTTTAGAGGAGACGTTGTTGTTGTTGTTGTTGTTGTTGTTGTTGTTGTTGTTGTTGTTGTTGTTGTTGTTGTTGTTGTTGTTGTTGTTGTTGTTGTTATATTTTGCAATTGTCTCCAAAGATTAAGGTCCAGTAGCCGTCTCATAAAGAAATATCACTATGGTACAATCTGGAATGAGTTTATCGATTCTCTTTAAGAGATGGATTATATATCTTATTTTAAAACATTTGAGTTCCAGATAAAGAGATTTCAAATAAAATATACAATGACGGCTTGTCATTCAAATGATATGGAGTAATAGCTGAATGTGCTCTACTTTTTATTTTAACTTCAGCAATTTTAACGCAGCTCTATCTCTCCTTCTCCACCTCTGCAGTGGAAGCTGTGAGGATCCTTGATGAGTGCCTGGACGCCGTACTGACTTGGACCGGGGCGAACAGGCTTAAGCTCAACCCCGAGAAGACGGAGGTTATGTTCTTTGGGAGTTCACCATCTGGGTACGGTGGCCCTCTTCCCCATCTGGGGGGGGGGGTTCCCTCCAGCCAGTGGAGAGGGTGCGGAATCTGGGCGTGGTCCTGGACCCGGCGCTGACCATGGAGGCGCAGGTGGCGTCGGTGACCAGGGCCACTTATTACCATCTTCGCCAGATTGCCCAGATCCGCCCGTACCTGGATGTTGCCTCTCTGAGAACAGTGGTCCAAGCACTGGTGATCTCGAGACTGGACTACTGCAACGCGCTCTACATGGGGTTGCCCTTGACTCTTTTCCGGCGTCTGCAGTGGGTACAGAATGCGGCGGCCAGACTGGTGGCTGGTGTGCGTCGTTATGACCACATCACCCCAGTTCTGGCCCGCCTGCACTGGTTGCCCGTTGCAGCCCGGATTAGATTCAAGGTCATGGTTTTAGTTTATAAAACCCTCCATGGCTTGGGACCAGACTACCTGACAGAGCGTATCGTCCAGCGACCCACCTCGGCCCGTCCTGTTCGGCAGGTGCGAGCGCACTCGCTGCGGGTTGCCACTCCACAAGAGGCCCGGAAGACGATTACTCGGAACCGGGCCTTCTCAGTGGCAGCCCCCTCCTTATGGAATTCCATCCCTAGCGAAGTGCGCTCTGCAGAGTCCCTGCAGGCCTTTCGGAAAGCTTTAAAAACATTTCTGTTCCGAGAGGCCTTTGGCGATTTTAGTTAGTTTTAG
Source organism: Phrynocephalus versicolor (assembly GCA_023846285.1). Taxonomy (NCBI): domain Eukaryota; kingdom Metazoa; phylum Chordata; class Lepidosauria; order Squamata; family Agamidae; genus Phrynocephalus; species Phrynocephalus versicolor. The sequence continues at coordinate 43,022,216 of JAHTLZ010000204.1, forward strand.
TTAGGTTTTTTTCCTTTCTTTTTTTCTTTTTCTTTTTTTTCCCTTTCCTCCCCGCCATCTGTTTAATTCTAATCTGCTAGGATCTGTCCCTCCGCATGCTGGGATGCTGGAGGTTTTTTATATGTTTATGATGTTTTATTGTTCATGTTGATTTCGTTTTATTTGATGTTTTTTGTACCTGATTTGCATTTATTGCTTTGTTAGCCGCTTAGAGTACTACATGTAGTAGATAAGCGGGATATAAATACAAAAATAAATAAATAAATAAATCGTCACAATATGGTTCAACTACAACTTTGTTCAAAACATTCAGACACAAGGAAGAGGAACATGCTAATTCTGGCTATCCACAATCTCTCTCTTCACATTTATGTATGCAGATCTTAAAAGACTTTCTTCTATGATCCATTTCTAACACCAGTAACTCCTAGGGAAAGTTTCATATTTTGCACATTTGAATAGGTTTGGAATGCCAATAGATTCATCCTGACCTTTTAGACCTTATCCTTTTTATCCACTTCTTGACTGATATTTTAGTTACAGCCATAGTCCAAGAACAAGACTTCCTGCTCCCATCACATGTTTGCTAAACAATAATATGGATCTCTTTAACCCACTTCTATAGTTTGATGTCTGTATTAATGATACAGTTGGTTAATGAGAGCCAGTGTAATATAGTGGATAGAGGGACAGATGCAGGAGATCTTGGTTCAAACCCCCACTAAGCCACGGAAACTCACTGGGAGGTGGAATGGAATGGCAAAGCCATTCCTTAAAATGTCACATACCTTGAAAATCCTATCAGGGGCATCACAAGTCAGATATAAGGTGATGGCATATTGCAAAGTCCACAACACACACAGCTGGATAAACAGACCTTGCGACAGCTTCATCATGTTGATATTGCCGTGAGGATTCGCCTTGGTCTTTGTATGACTGTGCATATTTGGAAACAAAATCAGTGTCTGTTTGTTCCAGGGCACTGTGCTAGTGGGGCTGGATGTTTGAACAATTATATGAACAACATCTGTCTTGACCAGATGCAGCAAGGCAGCAGAATGCACAATTGTGTCATGACATGTTGAATGGTGAAAAATTCACCTATCAGCCATATGTAAACTATGCAAATTTCCCTCGGGGAGAAATTTAGTTCATTCAGAGTTCAATCGGTTCCCCAAAGTTAATTTAAATGAACTTTGTTATTGCTCAAAGAAAGGGAGACAATCCAGTTCTAATCTGCCTTTTCAGGAACAGAAGGGTGTTATAAGAAGACCTTGAATGTCTGCCAAGGACAGATAAAGCTCACCTTCTCAGCAGAACATGAAGCACCAAGCTGTAGCTGATACTGTGGATTCTGCCCCTGAAAATCAAATAGCAGAGCGCACTTTCTGATTGAAAGGGGGGAAAGGAATGACGCCCACCCCTTTTCCCTCTTGTGAACATAAGAAAGTTCCGGTTTATTAGAGAAACACATTGATACAGGAAAGAGAATAAGAAATGGAACCAAATTCTAGGTTACTAAAGTGGAAATACACAAAATTATTGCTACTCCTTCACTTCAGGGGACCAAAAGTGATATATCTCCTCAGCCCTCTCAGAGGGAGTAAGAGAAAAATGTGGTAAGGGAAGAAAATACAACTTCTTGAATTGTACTCAAATATCTCCAGCACAACAAATCTGAAGTTATGAGGAATCGTCACGGTCTATGTGTCAGTGTGCATATTTGGAGACAATAAAAGTAAGCCTCCTAATATTCTGCAGTTAAAGAGTATACCATATTTCCAGTGAGCAATAAGAGCTCATTATTTACTTGTTATTTCTAAGATATTAACAACATCTGAGCATTGTTAAGAAACTGTAGAACCCCAATTCTGGCACAGTGCTGCCCGTCAGATTAATTTATTTACAGTGGTTTTTCAAAATATGCTTTTAGATTATGCATGCACACCCCTTTCCAATGCACATGACAGCATAAATAATTTAAAGAAAAGAATAAGGATAACAATTATTCCCGAAAGCAGAGCAATTTTATTATAAAAATTGAAAACTAATTAAAGGAGTCAGGGTGAAATTTATTCCCAAAGTGGTATTTTTTTCAGTCTATATAGATAGTTCTCGAATTCACAAAATAAGATTGGGGATTTTAGATAATGCTAAATAATGCCTTTTGGTACTCACTAAAATGATTTTCTGAAGTACAATGTCTTAGTTAATCTTATTTAAATTCTCCATAAAGGAATTTATACTGGCACATAAATTCTTCATTTCTCAAAGGACACTCAATCAAGCAAACAACTCGCTAATCGTGCATATTTCATAGGTACTGTTGGCAAACTGTTGGTTTCCATAGGCCATTCTCTGTGAAAATCATTGGCTAAAATCCTGTTGCATATCTCCAGGGGGATAACTCAGTGTTATACATCTGCCATAACTTACAACAGTGACAAGATGGAAATGCTTTCCACAAGGCACTTAACATTGGTACATTCTGCAATCAGTCACAAGAAGAACCGTACAACCAACTGTGCAGTTGAGTTGTACAATCTACATTGCCTGGGTGTAATGCCTGGCAAACTTCTGCCTGTGTGACTTTGCAATAGTAATTTATGTTTGATTAAAGTCTTTTGGCTATCCTCTTTTCTCCTTCTTTATGTAGTCTGTCGACATTTTTCTCTTTACCCTTCTCTTTTTATTCAGATGTCTTTGAAAGAGAAGTTAGAAAAGTTTATTTATCAGGGCTGTAGCTCTATTGATCATGTGGACAGAGTCGATCTGGGAATTGCAGTTTAAAGAGAGAGAGAGAGAGAGAGAGAGAGAGAGAGAGAGAGAGACTTTGTCAAGCTCTGCTTTAGGAAAGCTATCAGCAGAGAAAGAAGGTGGAAACTCACCCACCCCCTCATCTTATTTTCAGGATTGTTCTGAGACTCATGAGCAATAACTTCTGAAATGTGCCTTTCATGGTTCAAACCAAAAAATTGCTCTCACGTGTATTAGCTCTGAGTACATCTTTAGGTCTCGATACTAAAAAAAAAAGCGGTAGAGCCATCCCCAGGGAAGAGCTGACAGATTGAACCTTTAACAAAACAGTTTGGTTAGTTTCAGTTCTGCAGTGCACATTGGTGCCTATAGAGAATATGCAATTTGAAGGCTTTTCCCCCCTTCCACACTCTCTGAAATGATTCGTTCACCCCTCCCCCCCCAAAGAGAGCTTTATTTCATTTGCTCAAGGTTATCTTTGATCTCACAGAAATGTAAATGGGTGAGTCAGTTGAAAGCAGCCCTTTTCTGCCCCTGTGAACATTTTTTTAACTTGCCCCAGTTGCATTTCTTAATGAATATTTAGACTCTCATAGAAAAGGATTAATGAGGTGCTGTTGAATTGATTAAATGGCAAACATTAAGCACTCTATGCACCAGAAGAGGTGTAATTTATGTCTGCAGCCAGACTGGTTCATTTTCATCCTGGAGTTCCTTGCTGTTTTCATGTCTTTTTTTTTATTGACCCCTTTTTATGTAGTGCAAATGGGGAATCCACAGCTGGGCAGCCGAGCTGGCCACTGTTGCTCAGGGCCTGTTACAGAAAATGTCTTAAAATAAATTGCAGTTAGGCTTACGAGAAAAGTAGCAAATTGCCCATACATTTCACTGAATTGTCATTGTATGTAATCTTTGAATAACACTAGACGATATGGGCTATTGACTTTAGTAAGTTGGCAAAAAGTGGCTGTTTGGGTCTGTCATAGGGAGAGATGCATCATCCATATCCACTGCCATTCCATCCAAGTTGCACTTTTGGCCATGTAGGCTAATCTCAGCAAAGTTCATTTTGGGGCAGGTGGGTGGGTAAGCTACACCTCCTAGAATATGCCAGTCTAAATGGCTATGCTGGGATGAGCCACAGTTATTTAGATCCTGATAAGAGAGAAAATGAATTGTATGAAGCAGTCTTCTACAACTTAGCATCCTATTATCCTTATCCAGTATTGCCAAAGAGCCCCATGGCACAGTGGTTAAATGCCTGTACTGCAGGTAAAACTGTGCTCACAACCTGGGGTTCAATTCCAGGTAGCAGGCTCATGGTTGACTCAGCCTTCCATCCTCCTGAGGTTGGAAAAATGAGTACCCAGCTTGCTGGAGGGAGGGCAATGTGTAGCCTGCATTACTGTAATTAAAACTGTAAACCGCCCAGAGACTACTTGAAATGTTGTGGGGTGGTATATAAGCAGAACACTTTGCTTTGCTTTGCTGCCTGAATGGTTTTTTTTTGGGGGGGTGGGGGGCAGGGGGTGGTTCTAAAGTGAGGGGGGATCAAAACAAAGCAAAAGCAAAGCAAAGTGTTCTGCTTATATACCACCCCATAGCACTTCAAGCACCCTCTAGGTGGTTTAAAATTCTTTAATTATGTAGGCTACACATTATGCTGCCCCCCCCCCCCCAAGCAAGATGGGTACTCATTTAACTGACCTCAAAAGGATGGAAGGCTGAGTCAATCATGAGACAGCTACCTGAGATTGAACCCAGGTCGTGAGCACAGAATCTTATTCCATTCTTAGTATCATTGCTGTGATTTCCACCCAACAATGGGAAGCAGGGAAGTGGACCACCCAGAGGTGAGGCAGCAATATTTCTGCTATTGGAGGGGAGCTATCTATGTAAGGTTACACACTAAGATTCCAGAAGGCTGACACTTTGTACTTGCAACTACTGCCTGCCCACTGAATAGCTTCATAGCTGCTCTTTTTATTTCTGTACTTCCTGGAATGACAGGTGGATTTCACACTATAGCATATGCTTGATATGGTTCTTTCTTTTTATCTCCAACTCATTTTGGGGCTTTGTGCTGCAAGTGAACAGTGATTCTCTGATTCTGAGCTCCTATACCTATTGATGTCTCTGCTCTTGGAGGTCCAGGTTGTCAGTTTGGAATGTGGGAGGGAATGAAGTTTGTGGTTTTCTGAATCTTCAGCTTCCTCAAGTGGAATGCCTCCCCTCAAGATCTTGCTAATTTGTTGCCATCTGCTGAGAAGCTTGAACTTCTTGGAAGGCTCAACAACACACTGGATCTGGAGGACTACTGGAGCGCCTGGTTCATTATCTGTGAACACTCAGTGATTTAATGGAGTGCTCCGCACCACTTCAGTTGTGTGCCTTTGAATTTCACTGATAAACATGCACCAGAGACCACTTTTTCACACCACAATTTAAAATATGGAAATCACTTACAAGATCCCAATGGTCAGCAGCTTAGATGGCTTTGATATGACAAGAGACAGATCCATAGGGGAAAGACTGGTTAATGTTATGAGCCATAATGGTTATACAGAGCATCCAAGTTCATTGGATGATCACTGCTGGAAGGGATTTGTCTGGCATTGTGGAAAAGAGGATGTCACACTGGACAGGTCTTTGGCTTCTTCTTATGCTTATGAATGTAGTGAAAAGCTGCTGCTTTTCATGGTGGCAAACACTTCAAAAGAGAAGGTCCACCTTTAAAGTACTCTGGCTATAATTTTCTTTCTCCCCGCCCCCCCCCCCATTCTGACAGCACAGACTAGTGTGTGCGTTCTTCTTCCTTCTCCTGAGGCAGGAGAAAACAATAGTTTCCTTGTGAAGGATAATCGTGCATGCATGGTTCCTTTTTATACAGAAAAGGTAACAAATAAAAAATTAATTTAGGGCAAAAACATATTAATTATTATAGCAAAGTGTGTTCTGCTTATGTACTGCCCCATACCACTTCAAGTAGTCTCTGGGTGGTTTACAGTTTTAATTACTTTTAAATAGTTTCTTTTAATGCCATAAGCCACCTTGGATACTTTTAAAGGAGAGAGGTGGAGTAGATATATGGGAATGGTCGGGGTGCTGTGTTTTGTGTGTGAAAAGGTTGTCAGTTGTATGAAAACCTTGTTATTTGTGTAAATGACTAGGTTTTGCGTGCAAAATGCTAGGATTCCACATGGAACAATTGTGTAAAGGTTTTGTAAAATCCAGTTGAGAGATGAAAAATGTGAAAGAAAATTTCTCATAATCTTACCTAGCAGAAAGAGAATACAGTGGACCCTTGTATAACAAACAGTTTGTATAACCTAAAATTTGTACAACATAAAAATTCCAGAGATAGGGGAAATTTGCCTATCGGGTGAATCTGTACAACATAAAAATGGGATCACTCTGTTTTCAATGCATTCCTATGGGAAATTTGTATAAAGGAAAATTTGCTTAACATAATTTCATTTGGAACGAATTAATTCCTTTATACAAGGTACCACTGTACTTTATTTTGCATTCTTACCTACAAAAACAAAGATTGACATTGTTGACTAAGACATCTGCTTGGGAATACCCTGAAGGAAATGGTGAGCCACTGTGTGCGTCAGAATGCTGGACTGGATGGGCTGTGGCCTGCTCCAGCAAGGCTGTTCTTATGTTCTTATGACTCGATCAGGAAGGAAAGCAGAAAAGGCTATGAACAAAATTATTGTGCTCTGTGTATTTTAAAAGATGATAAAATCCACCCTTTTGAGGACATATGGTAATTGTGATGTGTAAGTTCATGAAAGCATTTTGAGGAAAGGGGTAAGAACATTTTGGGCTGCCTCAACATGAGTTACTAAGATCCCTTGTCAATTCAACTGTTAAACATTTCGGAACTTGTTCTCCTTCCATTATTTTATTATATAGCTTTTTTTAGTTTGGGTACTAATATTTTTTTGAGAAGTTTATAAAATTCAGGTCCCAGACCATCCACTCCAGGAGTTTTATTATTATTTAATTTATCTATTACCTCACCTATCTCTTGATCTGTAATGGGTTTCTCCATTTCCAGCATATCTTCCTCTTCCAAAACCCTCTTCAAATTTTTCTTATTTTTTGCTGTATATAGAGATTGATAAAACTCTTGAATAGCTTTTAATTTATCTTTCATTTGTGTACAGACGCTACCTGCAGAATCTTTTATATTCCCTATCGTATTTTTATCCCTTCTTTTCTGGGCTAATCTGGCTAAAGGTTTTGAATTTTTATTACTATATTCAAAAAAAATTATTTTTAAATACAGTAAATTTCTTTGTACTTGTTGTAGTTCTAATTCCTCTAATTCTTTTTTTTTGCTTCATTCTGCCTCAATATCTTCTTATCATTGTTAGAAAAAAAATGGGATTCTGAATCTCCTATTATATTTTCTAGATTTCTTTTGTTAAACTCTTCCATTTTTTTATTCTAGAGTTTTCTCTTATAATAACGCCTCTGGCTACAGCTTTTAAAGTGTCCCATATAATTCCCATTTTTCCTCCAGCCTTTTCATTAATGTCCCAAGTTTCCAACCAGTCTTTTTTAACTCTTTCCAGCACTTCTGGGAAATGAAATTTTTTTGCATTCATTCTCCATCTTCTGGCTTCTCTATAGTTTTTATTTATTGCTATATCAATTGACATTATAGCATGATCAGATGTTTTTATAATATCAATCTTAGTATTATTTACTTTAGGTATTAGACTTTGTGAAGCAAATACAAGGTCTATCCTAGAATAGCTCTTATGAACTGGTGAGTAGAAAGTATATTTTCTTTCATCTCCTTTAAGTTCTCTCCAGACATCCTTCAATCCTGTATTATTTATAAATTTTGTTAATGTTGTGTGTCTAACTATAATCTTACTGTGCCCATCATAGAATGTTATTTTATCAGGCAAAGTTTTAAGATGAGATGTCATGCCATGAGGCATCTCAGCTGGACTGTCTATGCCAGTCTTCCTGAACACCCCCTTGAAAGACATAATTCTTTCTATTATTGTACGAGCAGGCTACATGTTATATCATGTTCTTTTAATAAAGTTCTAGCCTCTTTTAATCCAAGGTACTTGCATCTATTTCTTCATTTCCTACCCCTGAAATTATTTATGGTTTCTAATTCTCTAATGGTGCTATTTCTTCAAGCTATTAAGCACTCTATTAATGTGAGACCATGAGAAATGGTTTTGCTGCCATTATATAATAGGCACCATATAATTTGTAGGCTGTTCTGTGAAACATTTTACACAGAGGAAACATTTTACTGGGACACAGTTAAATTCCTGGGCTATAGGATGTTTTGAACCCTCCAGAGATATAAATTAAGTTTATTTTTTAAAATAACTACGGTAACAGAATGAGGACAGAAAGGTACAAATGCTACCTGTTTACCAACACAATTAATTCTAGACCAAAAGCAAGCTGAGAACAAAAGTCATTGATTATTTCATGGTGTGCCTCTTCTTCTTCTTCTTCTTCTTCTTCTTCTTCTTCTTCTTCTTCTTCTTCTTCTTCTTCTTCTTCTTCTTCTTCTTCTTCTTCTTCTTTTTTGTGGTGTCACTTCACAGCAGATTTAAAATAAAGCAACCGAATATTGGGAAATATACTGGGAATTGTCAGATGTATGTGCTTGGTTATATGAAAAATAAATGCTTGAACTACCTGAAGAATATTTCTCTCTCTTTCTCTCTCTCTCTCTCTCTCTCTCTCTCTCTCTCTCTGTTTGTGTGTGTGTGTGTGTGTGCAGTTGGTAGATAGACAGATAGATACTATTTTATAGATTCAAAAAATAGGGCTCAAGATAATACAACTGGAAAAATGAATTAAAACCAGACCAAAATAAATTACAGTTTTGAGAACAATGATATATAATGGAATCAAATATCAATAAAATTCAATAAAATGATAAAGTAACCAGAAGCATCAGCCACAATATCCCAATTTAATTTACTATTTACTTTAAGAGCATTTTTCTCCTCCAGAAGTGAACTACCTAGAAACAATAGGAAAATATAGGACTCACATCAAATATTCGTATATATTTTTGCTACCAACCCACCTGCTGTAACTAAACAGTTAGGTGAATTTAGAGATTCAGATGGGATGAAGGCATGCATATCGTAAGGGGAAGATCAATGAAAAATTGAATTAAATGAGGTCCAATCACTTCACTTCCATTTTTTATTCCCACTGCAAATAATGCTCATTCCTTGATTGTCAAAATCAAGGATGAAGGAAAATTGATTTAGTTCATATCTTAATTAAGATTGAGCCAGGGGGCCTTTTGAAAGAGCCATCCCTCAAGGAGGTGAGAGGGATGGCTTTTAGACATAGGGCCTTTTTGACAGTTGCCCTCAGGCTATGGAACACCCTCCTGAGTGAAATCCACCTGGCGCCGACATTGATGACATTTTGGTGTCAGGTTAAAAACCTTCCTGTTCCGGAAGTTTTTTAACTGACATAACATAGATTGTGGGTCCTGATGGCAATTTTAGTGTATTGTATTTAAATATTTTATTATTTGCATTGTTTATTGGCATTGTAATGTTTTAATTGTTGATCTTAACTGTAAGCTGCCCAGGGATCTTTGGTAGTGGATGGCATATAAGCTGTAAATATAAATAAATATAAATAAACTAATGGGAATCTACCTGATTTTATGCCTTTGCTGCACTATGGGCACTTTTACACGACCTCTAAAATCTGCTGGCAACTTAAATTTGGACCAGAGATCATGGGGGGGTTGTTCTGCTTTCTGTGTTCCCACCCTTCCGTACTCCATTGCTCCTGTCTGGGTGAGGGGAGGGAGAAAAAAAGGGATAAAAGAATGCAGGCTCACCTCCGTCTGCCGTCAGAGCAGCCCTGTAGCTATTCCTGTCTGTTAAAGGGGCGGTGGGGTCAGCAAAAACAAACAGAAGGCAAGGAAAGCCCAGCATCCACAGCTTTACAATCTGCATCGGAAATTTTTTTACCTCCGGAGACCAGGTACTTGAAAAATATGCTGGGGCGCGCTTAGATGGGCGTGGTCATACTTAATTTTTTTAAAAGTCCGCAGCTGGTGGGAAAACAATTTTAAGCTCCACATCTGGGAGCCCTTTGCCTCAGATTTTAGGGGTCGTGTAAAAGCAGCCTATGTAAACCAAACAAAGTCAGACTTTAAATTCACAATCCTCTGAAGTTCACAATAGTGATCTTTGATCAGAAAATTTCAGGAAGTATTTTAGAAAATGTGTGCACTAGGGAAAAAACACACAACAACAACACTAAAATACCTGAAAATAGGCCACAATTTTATTAGGGAAATTGTTTGCCAAAATGCTTTAAAAAACCCCTCAAATCTACACACTGTAACACATATTTTAAGAGTACTTCCTATAGTAATATTCTTTATCAAACCCTGGAAAGATTGGGATGAACTGCTTTAAAGACAGGAAAAATTAGAATCTAAGAGTAATGAAAATTGGTTTGATTTATCAATTCCTAATTATCAATTATCCCAATTCCTAATTATGCCTTTCTGTCTTCATCTGAGAAACAAGTGAAATCCCTTTTGTGTACCTCATATTGGTTTTCCAAATTAAAACTACTGATCTTAGGAACAAGCACTGGGAACAATGAGGGAAATAATATAAATGAAAGAGAAAAAAGATTTGGAGGAAATCAGACATACTCTATGGGCAGCTTTACATAGCTTGGAGAGCTGGAGTTTTCACTTCACAGCAATTTTAATTTTTAATTATGTGAACTCTGTAGCTACACTTGTGCAGGTAATGATCCCTGTAAGACAGCTGAAACAATTTGCCTAAAGTCCTTAGTATCTATTTTGGTTCCTGCAGATAATTATATTGTTGTCTCTAGAATTAATAGAACATTTTCTCACTTAATTAAAACAGTGCAGAACTATTGAAACATAGCACTTGTTTCATTATACAAGAGTTTGGACTTTGCCAGGTTACTTTGATAAACTCAGCATGATCAGCTTTTTACTAAGTACCTTCATTAAAGGTCACATCTGTTTCTTCTTTCTTTCTCTCTCTTTTTAAAAGATAACACCTTGCAGTTACAGCACTTCACAGTTGTTGACAGTATCATTTTGAAATTTGTCTGGATACCTTCATTTTTGGTGATATGGTTTTGATAGAAACCTGGGTGGGCTGTGTGTGCTTGCATCCCCTACCAGGAAAACAGATTCCACTTTAATCCAAGCTACAATATAGATCAGGGGTTCTCAATCTTGTGTACCAAAATGTTCTAGGACTAAAACTCTCAGAAGCCATATGTATAGGGGTAAATTGTCACAATTTATTTGTAAGAAGGTGTTGGAATAGCCACCAAAGCAGAGGCCTTCTACACAGAACAACAATGGGAGAAGAGGTCTGAATTTAGAAGCTTGTGTATCTTTATGACAGTGCTGGATACACAGTTTACCTGTCCTTGTGTTGTTCTTTTTTTAAAAAAATAAGACAATTTTAACTCTGGCAGGAGAGTAGATGGCCATTTTATTCTGTTGTTGTTGTTCAGTCGTTCAGTCGTGTCCGACTCTTCGTGACCCCATGGACCAGAGCTCGCCAGGCCCTTCTATCCTCCACTGCCTCCCGGAGTTTTGTCAAATTCATTTCGGTTGCATCGATGACACCGTCCAACCATCTCATTCTCTGTCGTCCTCTTTTCCTTTTGCCTTCGATTTTTCCTAGCATCAGGGACTTTTCCAAGGAGTCCTCTATCCTCATGAGGTGGCCAAAGTACTGGAGCCTCAGCTTCAAAATGTCCTTCCAGTGAACATTCAGGGTTGATTTCTTTCAGAATGGATAGGTTTGATCTCTTTGCAGTCCAGGGGACTCTCAAGACTCTCCTCCAGCACCACAGCTCAAAAGCATCAATTCTGCAGCGATCAGCCTTCTTTATAGTCCAGCTCTCATTTCCATATATCACTACTGGAAAAACCATAGCTTTGACTATCCTGACCTTAGTTTATTCTACTTATATGCTTATATGTTCAATACCTTGTCAAGGCAAAAATGTTTAGAGTTCTACACAAAGGACAAGATTCATTTCCCCAGTTAAGTGTTGCAGAAAATGACCAGCTTTGGTTCAGAACGTTTCACAGCAGATCAATGAATATTTGGAGGCTTGTATCACTTCTCAATCATACATAGAATAGGAAAGGTAAGTTCTGAAATAATACAAGAGAAAGATAAAGAAAAATCTTCAGTGACAAATCACAAATAGTATCATAGTCTCAACCTTGTCTAAATCAGAGGTAGGCATCGACTGTGCCCCTCTAGACTAAATGGGAAAGGGAATTGAACCTGCAGAATTTCAGAGAGGTTACAATGGTAGGGCTGAAGATGTTTCATTTATTCATTTAGCATTATCATTCTGGGAAATGATTTGACTAGAAAACATCATACATCTCCCTGTGAATTTATCTTACTGTTAAAAAAATTGGTGTCCACCCCTCCACAAGTGCAGTACTGCTACTCAGCACTCCATGGTCACAAAAAGACTGCAAAAGCAGGCATAGGGAGGCAGCCTGGGAAATATTTGTTGTCCCTTCCTGGCCTAGAGGTTGTTCATATTCACCTGAAGCATGTGAAAACAGTCTGTGGTAGTATACAGTACCGGTTTTTTGTTTGTACTTATGGACATTAAACATCTTGTGTCTATTTGCATAAACTCTCCTCCAGAGCTGAGGTGAGAACACTTACAGTCGCTCATAGTATATTCATAAAAATATGCTATCTTTTCCTCAGCAAATACTTTCAGGGCAAAAGACAATTACTAAATGTTCCTCACAAACAAACAACGCTCAACCAAGCCTTTCTCAGCTACTGCTTGTGTTAACTCATAATTCTTGATTCAATGATGTTTTGATGCTGCACTACTAGTGAGATTTGGCTAAGGAATGTTATCGGTAATGGAGCATTTTATCCATACTTCATTGAAAGCAAGACACATACAATCAGCCTAGTAACATCAGGACTAGGGATAGAGCCACAAAGAGGTTTTTTTTTTTTTTTGTCTTTGGGTTCTCCTGGAAAATAAATATAATTGAAATAGAAGATCCCAGCTCAGTTTTGTTTGCCAGCCCTCGGGATACAGGTGGCAAAGAAATTATATACTCATCTAAAAAGTCAGAGAGGGAGAGACAGAGGTGGGGGGAGATGAGTTGTTAAATGCCTCAGGTCCTGATGGATGGTACTCTGTGTGAGAAAAAGAATCCAAATACACATTAAGCAGAGTTTTGCAAGTTGTGGAAAATTGCAGTTTTTCAATCTGGAAGGAATATTGGTGTAGATTATGATAATGAAGAGGGAAGAAATGTTAACTTACATTGACAGTACTTAACATTAAAAAGAAAGTGCAGCAGGGGAATTAGGATGTTGACAGCAGCAGTCTTATAAAACTGATATATAGCAATTACAGTATTTATATACCATACCAGCTGTTAAACACCTGGGACCAAGCTAATTTCCAACCATTTTATGGCTATCAAGGAGACATTTGATCGGCAGAGTTCAGGTTTCTGCCTACTGTGGCTAGAAAATGGAACTTTTTTCCAAGCTGCGTTTAAACTCTCCCCCACATCAACATCTTTTGTTCCAACTGTGACCCCTTCTCTAGTAATGCCAGCAGTACTCTGTTCAATGAGATTTCAAGGACAAAGCCTGAGACTAGGAGGCAGGTCCAAGTTCTTACAGCAGTGGTTCTTTGAGATGTCATAGTTACAAAGCAGGTAAGAGTAGACTTAGCACCGGCACAAAATGGAACCTTTCTCTGTGAAGAAAGGTACCCAAGATTCAAAGATATTTTACATACCACAATTGGACTTACTCCTCCTCTCTGCAAACCTGGAGAACACAGCAGTTATCTAATACTTCAGCCATAGTCCTTTGACGTGGCAATCCTAGTCAATAGTTACTTGATGCATGTCGCAAATTTGTAGTGTTCCATCACAAAAATGTGATACTTTAATATTGATTTCTATGTTTTTAAGGGTTTTAAAATTCTGGTACTTCTGTGCCATTTTAGTAGTGGTTCCATATTTCACAGTGTTCTAATACCATAATTTACTTTGATTTTAACTTATTTTAAACTTCTTTTTTGTGACTCACCTTAAATACTGTGACAGGAAAACTGGGATATAAACTAAACAGCTACAAAAATGTATTGCCTCAATAAATTAACAGTACTGAACAACTATTCTTAATGCTGATAAAGAAGACATTGTCAAGGATGTGACTGAAATGATCAATTAAGTACAAAGGGAGGGTATAGGACTGCAGCTTGAGATTAATCAACAAACAGTTTATTACTTTAAATAAGTTCAAATCCCCAGGTCCAGAGGAACAGCATCCAAGGATATTGAAGGAACTGGCTGAAGAAATTGCAGAACCACCATCTATAATTTTATTGAAATCATGGAGGATGGGTGAAGTATTGGCTGACTGTAGGAGGGAATCACATTATCCCTATATCCAAATTAGCAAAAAGAGGGAAAAGGAAGAATTGGGGAACTACAGTCTAGTCAGCCTGATATCAATCCCAGGAAAAATTCTGGAGCAAATTATAAAGCAGTGACCCTGCAAGCACCTTGAAAACAAAGTAGCAATAAAAAGTCAACCATCTGTCGGATCTGCTATGATTTGGATTCCTGTATAGAGCAGGGGGTTGGGTTTGGCAGCCTTTTCCAACTCAATTATTCCATGATTTTATGATTCAAAATGCAAAATTGACACAATTTATCAGGTGCATATGAGACCTAGAAGAATAACAAAAAATGTTTTGCTTTTAATGGCCACAGTTAGCATACTTCGAAGTGTACTTGTATCTCAAAAAGCATGGAAATTAAATAAATGTGCCCCTTCCATAGCAAGTAATAATGAATAGTTTCAAATGTTCTTTTTTTTTTAACCACAACTTAATTACCATAAGATCAATTCCCCCCCTCCAACCATTCTTTTCCTCATATGACCTGAAGGAAATGACCTTTTCAGATGCTGAGCACTTTCTATCAAAAGGCCAATACTGGACCTCTAAATATGAAAGGGCCTAGGTATTTGGAGGTGACATAATTTACTTTGTACTTCCACTCCAATGGGCCCATTCTAGTTCTGACCAGTAATGGATTTAAAACCATATCCATTAAAATGTGAGATTAACTACAGATGGAATTTGAACCTCATGTAAAAGACTAAAATCTTGTCAGATTTCGTGATATAAATCTATATGTTGCATTGTTTAATAGCTCCCTTATCTTAAAGATAAAAAGGTAAAGGTTCCCCCTGCACATGCATGCTAGTCATGTCCAACTCTAGGGACGGTGATCATCTCCGTATTTAAGACAAAGAGCCAGTGTTGTACAAGTCCATGGCCGGCATGGCTGCAAGGCAACACTGTTTTACCTTCCTGCTTTTTATGGCAGTACCTGCTTATTTACTTGCATTTACATGCTTTCAGACTGCTACATTGGCAGGAAATGGGGTGATCAGCAGGAACTCGCTCCTCTGCATGATTCAAACCGCCAAGCTGCTGACTATGCAGCCAACAGTTTTCAGAACCTTAGTCTACTGAACGACCATGCCCCTTGCACCCGTTATCTTAATTTTATAATAAATATTATTGATTAGATAAAACTGAAGTGAAATGACATCAATGGGCTTTTTTTAAAGTTCTATTGCCTTTCTTTAAAAAGAAGGCTCTTGGTATTAGACTTTCTTGTTTTTTTTCATTCTAGAAAATTTAAATGTTCTTGATTAATGTCTTAAAGGTTTGCTTTTCCTCAAGCCCATTAATAACTAATTTTGCATGATTGCTTCCATTGAAATGCTAGAGATATTCCTCATCAGTCTGTTACAGTAGTTATATCTAATGACCTTCCAGTTGGAAAACTATTGGAAAGGATAATGTTTTTAAAGTATATAATGGAAAGTTTTATAATGAATGTAAATATCTGACTCCATGTATAACTAACATCGAATATCTTCTTTCTAGAATATTACATAAATAAATCCTATGAGGAAAGAATTAGAAAAAGATCATATCTATCTGTCCAGAATCTGTCCAGAATCTGTACACGCCATCTCTCTAAACAGAGATATCACAAGCTCAATTGTTTTTGTAAGGCTTTATGAAGTCATTACACACACAAAGACACAATATAATGGATGTCAACATTTAAGGATGTCAGGATAACCCCAAAATCTGAGTGATTTGGAACCTGGTAATGATATATAGAATATCTAGAAGGGCCACATGTAAGGATGGGCACAAAATGAAAAATGAAATGCTGGTTTGTCATTTTGTTACGTAATAAAACAAAACAAAATGAGGAAGCAGCATTTTGTTACAGACGAAACAAAACAGTTGCTTTTTCCATTGAAACAAACTGTTTCATTCCATCTGTAAAAGGGCTCCCTTACCTGCAGGGTGGCCGCCGCTGCTGGAGCCCAGGAGAAGGAAGAGGAGTGGTGGGTCACCACTGCTGCTCCGGCGCTCCCTGCCTTCTCTCAGACTGGTTCCCAGCCTCCTCTCAGCTGGGAGATGGGGGGTGACTCCTCTGGGTCCTAGAGGCAGGTGATTTCGTGCCAGGGAGCCATTTTCAGAGGGCTCCTACCAAGCTCTCAATGACTGGACCCATTTAAAACTGGCCCAGTCAGCACCAGGTTATGCCCCTGGTGCTGACTGGGCCAGTTTTAAAGGGGTCCAGCCATTACTCGGCTCAGCAGGAGCCCTCTGAAATTGGTCCAGTGGCCAGTGCAATCACCCAGAACTGGCCACCCAACCATTTTCAGAGGACTCCTGCTGAACTGTCAATCTCTGGATTCCTTTAAAACTGGCCCAGTCAGCTCCAGGGGGATCCCCTGGGGCCAATGGGACATTTTAAAGGGGTCCAGACATTGACAGCTCAGCAAGAGCCCTTTAAAAACAGCTACCGGGCACCAGATCTGGTGCCTCTAGGACACAGGGGAGCCTTCATTTCATTTCATTTCATTTCAGATAATTTTTTAAATCATAAGAAACGAAACAAAACAGGAATGGGCACGAAATGAAATCATACAAAATGTCATATTTCCATTTTGTGCCCATCCCTAGCCACGTGTCTTAATTTTACACAGCTATTTAAGGCACATTACCTCTGTGCCTTTATCTGGAATGGAGGAAAGATACATTTCCACTGTATAAATAGTAGAATGGTATGTGCTATTTTATTGAGGAAGGAAAGTGTAGAGCTGGAACAATCATCATGAGTTAAAGAACTGGCTGCTGTTTCTTGTAAAAACTAATATATCCATCATCTGGAAACATAGAGAAATTTCACCTCAATAATAAAGGAATTTGACAAATATGAATCAATGAATGTTTAGTTACTTTTTTCTTCATTGATTCATTGGATGATAAAATGGCCACCAAGAGATGCTTTGTCTGACAGAATTCTACAATCCGCCCAAAATTAATAAAGACTGGATTTCCAATGTATGAATTACACATCCACAAAAAGGGGCTCCCTGGAAAGTTTCTCACAGGTACCTAGATACACCAAATATCCTCTAATGCTTCTCTACAACCTTTCCAAGTTTTTTTGAAGATTGGGTTTCCACATGCCAGCTGCTAAAGAGCAATTTCCTGGGGAATACACTTTGTGGGTGCATAACTCAGACTTTCAGAAACCAAACTTCACCAGCCTTGGGTTATAGTGAAGATTCTGAGAAAGCATCTCCGGAATGTTAATGTCTCTAGGTGTTTGGATGTTCATTTTATATGGGTTTAAAGGGGGAAATGAATAGATAAATCAATTCATCACTTTGTAAGAAAACATAGTATTCATAATTGGTCAATCTTGATAAATCATGAATCATATTGAGTCACATTTTTTTCTGATTCATGCCCATCTTTAATTAAAGCTCTTGTTAAATAATTTATTTCTTGACCCTTTGGACTGGGGCATTAAAGTTAATGTATATGTTTATGGATTGGAAACAAACTCTTTGGGACAGAAAGAAGCCTATACTTTCTGAAAAGGTATGACCTTGTCCATCAATAATGCAGGTTACTTGACTATAGTACAACAGGGTTGTAATTTGAAAAAAGTTTGGCAACCACTTTTCTACATAGAGGCAGTATGAAATTTTATTAATTTTTCATGTCTAAAATATCATAGTAAAATCATTCAAGGTGAACAGTAAAATAGTTTTCATATGCTTATCTATCTCTACAGAAGCTATCTGCCTATATCTTCTAATGACTGTTTAGCTGAGAAATTTCTAATTTCTTCCAACCTTTTCTGCAGCTACCAAAATTCTCTCTTCTGTGTGTTCTTGGGGTTCATTCCAGAAAAGGGTACCTGTTTCTAACATGAGCTTCCAATAACATAAATACATAAAATAAAATAATTCTTTCATAGACCACTGAGGAAATATATTGTTATACATGCATAAAAACAGTCAAAACTACAGATGGGGATGAACCAGAAAAATGGTGGTTCATTGTGGTTTGACAAACCATGAATCCCCCACTCGTGAACTGGTAAAACTGACAGTTCCTATGGCTGTCTGAAAAAAAGCCCCAATGAAAGAAGATGGAGAAAAGAGGGGGGATATTCCTTCCTTCCTATTCATCAGGGTCTCCAGACCCAATGAATATGAAGAGATGAAGTAAACTAGTTGTCAATATTTATCAAATTTCACAATTCTTTTTTTATTTGTCCCCATCTCTAGTTGAGCCTCAAGGCATTTTGCTGCCCGAAAGAAGAGCTCAAAAATGTTTGTGTAGCTTCTTTTCATTGCAATACCCAATCCCATTTCCGTCCAATCTCCACTCACATGCTGGCCTGCAGAGTATATCTAAAACACTGCTGAATGGTGGGGCTGTCCCAGCATAAAAAGAGATTAAATCCAACCATGTGGCCACAAAAGCAACAAAAATGGCACTGGACTTTTTGTATACCATTAAACCATAGACCAAAGGGTCTTACTTCCTTTTCATATCCATCTTGAACATTGCTCCTATGCCTTCAAGAGTAGCCAGATATTTATTAGCCTTTTATGTCAGGGCCAGAAATAAAACCTCCTCTTTGTTTCATCAGGTCAGATGCTGTTAGGCATGACAGCAGGGCCAATAAAAAAATGAACAAGCAAATACATAGGACCCTGCCAAAGCTGCATTAGTCTAAGGCATTTTATATAATGGCAAAGGCCAAGCAAGCTTCTGTTTACTTCCAGTGAATGCTATGTCCGTCATCATTTCCAAATAAGTTTGAAGCCAGTTTAAATGTTTACCTGAAACAGATAACAATGACATTTCTCCTGCTCATTTCTCTGGGCCCCTGGTCTCTTCTGCCAACCTCCTTTTTCAGAATAAACACAGACAACGGCATATTGAACTGTAGCCCTCACATTAAAAAAAACTTCTCATGAATGCAAAATTACCAAATTCTGGAGAAGGCTTTAAATCCAGCTTTTTCCTTGATGCCTTTTGCTAGGACAATAAACAAAATTATCTTGACATTGAAGCAGACTAAATACATGACACTTTGTGCTTGGTACAAAGCAAGCGCAATCCAATTGGTTATATGACTACAGTAATCCCCCATTTATCACAGGGGTTAGGGATCCAACCCGACCCACGGTAATTGAAAATCCATGTTATGCAGATGTTGGGTTGGGTTGGGACTAGAGATGTAACATTTCTGGAAATTTTGAAACTCAGAAAAAAACCATTTTTCCTGGGTTTTTTCCCCTGGAAAAAATGGAAAATTTTGGACAAAAACAAAAAACACCCCTACATTAGCACTCCCCTTTACCACTTGAAAGTCATTCTGTTACTTTAGGAACATAAAATATGATTATGGACAATTTGATTTGGCATAAAATTATCACAACTAGCATATTAAAATATAGTGTATCCAAACAATTATTACAAACAGAATTTACTCTTTAAATAATATGTGTGTAATTATAAATAACAAATGTAGTAACAATCTCCTGAATTGTTTACTTGTTTATGAGGAACAAAAAACCCTTTACAAAACAATGTTTAAAAATCCAGAATTAACCATTCATATTTCCTTTCCATACTATTGAATAAAAATAAAAATCTCATTCTCGTAAAAAAGGATTGAAGAGGAGGGAAATGTATAGAAGGGAGTGGGGCTAAATTTCAATGAATGGGCATGAAATTTTATCAGAATCATTTTTGTTGCTCTGTATTTTCTTTTCGTGCTTTGAGGCCTAGTGAAGAGGACAGAACAGAACAGAACCAAATACACTCACCCACATGCCAAACCAAATGTGAAACCTTTTTCTTTTTCTTGTGACAATAGCAGGACCTCCTAAATTTCGTTGTATGTGTATACTGTGTATACACACAATGACAATAAATTATTCTTCTTATTATTATTATTAAAGGAAGAAATGCATCTTGTTCTTGTTCAACTCATTTACTAAAGGCTGATGTAATGTGGCTTTCAGCTTGATGGAATTGGACATCATGAATCAGTCTCTGTGTGCATCCGGTCAAAGCAGTTTCATGTGGAAAGTATTGGCTGCAGTGATCTGCCATCCTGGATAGAGAAAAATGTGCATTTCTCCTCCATGAATCAAAAAAGTTTGATTAATATCTACAACCTATTTTCAGTCAAACAATATGGTAATCTGGGTTTTGGGGGAAAGCAAAAGGAAATACTGCCCAATAGTTTTAAAGCTTTAGATTATACATTAACAAGTTTTTTTTCAGTACTGTTTAAATACATATTTGTAACAAAAATTATAAGACCTTGAAATTTGGGTCACAGCTGAGATTCCCATCTGAGATACATGAAACTCTTCTCTGGAAACATCTGGCTGCCATGGCCTGACAGAAAAGCAAAGTTAACTGTAGGATCTATCTGCCTTAAAATGGCAGCTGTTTTATAGCTATCTCTCTTATTATTGATTTTGAGAAAATGTAGGGAAGATGAATAGATTAGCAGACTAAACAACATAGGACAGTGATGGCGAACCTTTTAGAGACCGATTGTCCGAACTGCAATTCAAAACCCACTAATTTTTTTGCAAAGTGCCAATACAGTAATTTAACCTGAATACAGGTGACTATGAAGGGGCTATTTTGGGTGCCCACAGAAAGGGCTCCGAGTGCCACCTTTGGCATCCGTGCCATAGGTTCGCCATCACTCACATAGGATATAAGCATCTTAGATGGTTTTGTGGAATAACAATGGCATCTTTAAATTAATTTGTGGGAGGGTAGCCATGATTACTTTTTGCAATAGAAACAGATAAAACCATGGCAGAAATATCAACCACCATAGCCAATGGTCCAAATTTCTAGGTTTGGACTAAATAGCCTTATACATTATATTTAAGTCAGTGACCATAAGACATTTTCTTCTGATGAAACAGTTAACATATGTAATGTGATCAAACAGCTTTGTCTCTGTGTAAGGCGCAGGAGGAAGAGCTAAACCTCTAGATGAATTATTGCTAAGGTATTCCACATCGGAATATGCCTTTGAAGCTTATGCATAGCAGTTTTAAAACCGTTAGACATCAGACACTTTAATCCAAGAGACAGAAAAAGTGTCTTCTGTTTTTTTATTATTGTCTTTTTATAATGGACTCTAATTTGTTTCCAAAGATGTCATGATATGTTTATTCACCGTGGAATGCAGTAGGATATTGTTGGACTATGAAGACATGTATCACATTAGAAGATGAGTATATGTACTAGAGGTGGGGAAGAATTGAAAAATGAATCATGTTTTCTGACACATTTGGCCAATTTCTCAAAATTCATCAATTCATATTCATCATAAATGGAGTTCCCCAAATGAATACAATTTTATGAAGTTTAGCAATATTTGAGTCATTCATTTATTGGGCTATAAAAGGGCTCCCAAGGCACTTAGAGATGCCAACATTGGAGGGGAAACATCCATTGGCTCTCCTCTACAATTACTCCAAGGTTAGAGAAGATTGGAATTTTGATGTCTGAGTTATATACGACTAAATAAAACCCATAGGAAATCCTGGGCACATGGAAACTCCAAACTTGCAGATATGCTTCTTCGAACTCTCATCTGCAATGCCACCAAGATTGGTGAATATTGGGTTTCCCTACTCCAGTTGTTAAAGGCATTTTTCTACGGGCCCAGTTTATGGATGTATAACTCATAAGTCTTAAACTCAATCTTGATCAAACTTGGAGGAATTGTAGAGGAGAAGTTGGATAAGACTTTCTGCAAGTTTAGTGTCTCTAGGTTCCTGGGAGACACTTTCTTGTGGGGGTGGCTCTTTGGGGATGTATATCTCAGATGTCTGACTCTGAATCTCAGTCTTTACCAGACTTTCAGGACTTCTAGAGGAGAGGCAGAGGAAGTATTTGTGGCCTCTAGATGCCAAGGGGGAGATTTTTATAGCATTTTAAATGGAAGATGAATCAATTAATCCTTTTGTTGATTTGTCAGTCCATCACTGGAAATTTGTTGATTCACAGATTTGTTGATTCCTTGGCCTCAGTGAATCACGAATCATGAGAAATAACTTTTAATTTTTCATCCCCATATCTAGTATGTACTCGTAATGTTCTGGATGACATTGTCCTGCAATAGGATTGCTAATGTGCATAAAAGGACACAGATGGCATCTGAATATGTAATAAGTTCCTATGCTATGGGTATGATGTGAATTATATGCATTTATTGATGGGTAAGCTTTTCAGGTTGAACAAGTGATATGTATGCAAGTACAAGCCTACAACCCAATGTCTATGAGTCAGAAGTGTCAAATAATACACAGGGATAGTTTTAGTTTGGAAATAATCCTTTTGCTTCTGTTTTCTCAATTGCTGTGCCCAAATTTGTGATAAGTATGTGTTGAACATATCAATACTATTTTAAGCTGCCTTAAGGCATTAAGCAGAGTAGGCATGGTGCATAATAAATAGGACACGTCATAAAATATATGTGGTTTTATAATTTTGCCAGTTTTGATAAAATTCACCACAGAACTATTCAACAATGCCATTCAATTCTATTTTTTTTTACTACATGACTATATATACCATTGGCCATTTATTTTATCTATAGTAAAATGTTTAAAAGGAACAAGGACTTAAGTAATGAGGTGAGACAAAACCAAATGACTTCAGGGGACTATTAGTTCAGTAGACTGGCTTTAAGTACTGGGAGAAGGAAGCATTTCAATAGATGTTTAATACTAAAGCATCTAAGTTTGTCCTGAGAACTAGAATTTGCCACTGGTTGGATTTTTAGAGTCACCAAATAGACTGCATAGATTTTTATTACTTGAAATGGTATTGTTAGTTCCAGATTTTTCAGTCAAAAGCTCTGTTTGAAAATATGCACGGTCTCCTGCCTTAGAATATTAAGAGATATCAATAATATCTCAACTGCAGAGGGTTGTGTTTGATCTTGCCCCTGTGAAAACACCAAGGTGAAGCAACCTTTAGAACAATCTTTCATGATCTTGGTTGGCATTCCTTGGAGGAAAGGGGTGGTATCAATCCAACGGATCAGTTCATAAGCAAAACTTAGGCATAGTGGCATAGGGAGCAAATGAAATCAGGATGTGCATGCCTCCTTTTATATTACTAATTTTCTTTTGCATGAAAATGCAAAGGAAAGTATTGTTAGCAAGCAAAATGTAGCAACACTGTGCCTTTCTGACTGGGTCATAGTTTTCCTGCAAGGACGTTTCTACATCCTTAAATGCAAATTAGATTTCCAATAAAATGATTTCAAGTCCACATATTATTAAATAAAACCACAATCTAATAACAGCTCTCTGGACATCAGCCTAAAAATGCAATTTGCTGTAGCACTAACCATTTCAGTCCTTGAATCTAGCCTCCCACAATTGCTCTAAAATAAACATCAAGAGAAAAAGTAAAAGAACAGTAATGGACTATCTGGAAAGATGATTGCAGCAGCACTACAGATTAGAAATGATTTTAAATCAAGTTAATGTGTTAGACCAGAATCACTTTGAAAAGTATTATATGTGTCCATGGGAACTGCACCATGGTTTGCCCTTCCTGTGGAGCCAGTCTTTTGTGAAACTGGTCATGTGCCCATTTCTATGATCAGCATTTATGTATTTGCTTGCTTGTTTGTGTGTTTGTTTTATTTATAGGCAGCCTTTCCCCCAGTTTCAACCAGCATGTGTCTGGCTGCACAAATGAGAGTCAACAGCATGTGCCTGACTACAC
This sequence comes from Phrynocephalus versicolor, assembly GCA_023846285.1. Classification (NCBI taxonomy): domain Eukaryota; kingdom Metazoa; phylum Chordata; class Lepidosauria; order Squamata; family Agamidae; genus Phrynocephalus; species Phrynocephalus versicolor. The sequence goes on from JAHTLZ010000204.1 coordinate 43,046,228, forward strand.
AAACAAATACATCAATAGGGCTTTGACCTTGGTATTTATCATTATGGACCATCCATGTACAATAAGAATTCATTCCTTGTGTTTTTTGCTGCTCACACTTCATTGTTTTGTTTTCAACAGGGCACTATGAATGCAATAAACTTTGGCTGGCATTATAAAAAATGAGCAAGTCATTACAGTTAAACTGGAAGATTTTTTTGAAAAAAAATGAAAAGCTTCCATATACTAAATTAGACATGATGTAAGTTTTTAAGGTATTTGGTTTTGTGTGGCTAATTTAAATAAACTGTGCACTCCACCACCACATACACAGCCACACAGGCACTTTAGGCCTTTGTGGTTATTCAATCCTTTGCCCTTTTTGATACCAAATAAAGTTTTTCCCCCACATTGCATACATACAAGGAGCTGTTTGGAGAGAAAGAGAATGGTCCCCAAGATACTGCCCATTCTAGTTACTTGTTTAAAAATATCTTGTGCATTAGGAGTAAACTTATGACTCAAGTCCTGTTCAGGTCCAGTCCAGTAGGGATGTGCAGTGGAAATGCTTATTTTCTGATTTAATAAAATTTATTTTTGATTTTTGTTTATTAATGCACCTCTTCTTTTATTTACCACAAATTGGGAACAGCCTTCAGGGTATTTTGTTTTGTTGTTTTCCATTTGATAGCAGTGTTGCTGGTCGTGGCTAGGGTAAAAGGAGGAAAATGGGAAACTGCAATGCTAGGAGAGTTGACAGAAGATGTACAAGGTTCCCTGTAGTCACTCAGAAGAAATGACATTTTCTTGGCCCATTTAGACATTAGTTAACAAATGAGGGAAATACAAACCCCCCTGCAAGATTTTCATAATCTTTTTCTGTTGTGTTAAATCCCTCAGGGTCAAAAGGTTCTGTACCCGGAATCCAGGAAAGAACCGCAAAACAACAGAAAACAGCTCTTTTTCTTTCTTTCTGTTTGTTTGTTTTGTTTCATTCTGATTAACCTGGAAGTCCCACCCTTACTGTCTGTTTGATTATAAGGTTCCACTAAGATTTTCAAGCTGTAAGTTATGATGCAAGATAGGGCTGTGCACTACAGAATATTTCATAATTCTTCACCTGTTTGTGGGAAGAGACATTTATGGGAGAATATAATTGAGGTTCTCCAGATTAAAGGGGGGGGGGGAATCTTCCACAATTGTTCAGAGTTGTGTCTTATTGGGTTTTAGTAGTGGTTGTAGATCAACTTTGTTCTTTTTCCTCCAACAGATTTTTGTCATTTGCCCTTTCACTATCTGTTACCGTAACAATCCCAACTGAGGACTACCTTATCATGGGAGATTTAAACAGGGGCAAGCACACATGGCTCCAGCAGTCATGGCGGGCATGGTTTCAATACTTGTAACAAAGATAGCAAACAAATCCTTGACTTCACTGATGCCCCAAACCTTGTCCTTGCCAACACATGGGTACAGAAGCATCCATCACACTTACTACAGTGGCAACACTTCATCCCAGCTCAACTTCATACTCATTCAGAGATGAGACTTTAAAACTGTGCTTGATGACAAAAATCATCCCATACACAACAATTGTTCCCCAACACTGGCCAGTTATTTGTGACCTCTGCATTGACCCACCCAAGCAAAACAGGACAGAATATAATGGTCCAGCAAGAATCAAGTAGTGGAATTTACAATTAAAAATAGGTGAGTATTATCTTGAAAGTACAACTGCTTCCCATTACGACAGTAGACAGCACATGGGATGAAGCAAAACAGGCAATTAAAACAGTCGCTCAGGCTGAACTTGGCTTGAAGTTCAGAGTAACAAAACCCAATCATAAAAAGATTGACAAACAAACATGGCTTTTGACAGACGAAGTCAGTGTGGTGGTCCACAAGAAAAAGCAGATCTATCATGTTTTTTTTATCTAGCTGAAAAGACAGCTGACAACTGGCAGAAGTACTGCAAAGAAAGCAGTACTGGCAACAAAACCTGAGCACTTTGAGGAACGGTACAGAAACTTCAATATGTGTGATGGCAAACATGACATTTATCAGCTAGTGAAAGCCTACCACAAAATTACTGAGGATACTGAGAGATTCCATTGCGTCAATGAAGAGAATGAGAAGCTGATTAATGATTGTATCAAGCCAAGAAAGTACTGATGGGATTACTTCAAGAACGTTTCCATGGAAGAGTTCCCACACCTGCTGATCCATGTGTTTCTTCCCCTTTAGGGCCTGCACAACATACCACATTTGACAAACTTACCCAGGCAGATGAAGCAGATGAAAATGGGCAAGGGTACAGGACCAGATGATGTGATGACAGAACTATGGAAGTCACAACATTTCAATGTAGCAAAATGTAAAGGAATGCATATTGGGGCAAAAAAAAAATCCAAACTTTATCAATCAACTCATGGGCTCTGAGCTACCCTTAATGGATCAGGAAAGAGATCTTGGTGTGCTGGTGGACAGCTCAATGAAGGTATCTACCCAATATGTGGCAGCGGTGAAGAAGGCCAATTCCATGCTAGGGGTTATCAAAAAGGGGATTGAAAATAAAACAGCCAACATTATAATGCCATTGTACAAGATGATAGTAAGGCTGCACCTGGAGTATTGTGTACAATTCTGTTTACTGCATCTCAAAAAAGACATAGTGGAACTGGAAAAGGTGCAAGGAAGGGTGACTAAAATAATTACTGGGCTGGAAGACCTCCCTTATGAGGAAAGGCTACAGCATTTGGGGCTCTTTGGTCTGGAAAAAAGGTGCTGGGGGTATGATTGAGACATACAAAACAATGCACAGCATGAGTAAACTGGATAGAGGGACACTTTATAAGATTCCCAGAGTTCATCCCTTTCTCATTAAGAGGTACTAAAATATCAATAACTCACTCTAAAATATTTATAGAAGAAAAATAAATATGTGTGGTGACTTTCAGTAACCTGAAAGTACAGACCTGTGTGTATTGATAGCGGTTGTGAGGTTTTCGGGCTGTTTAGCCATGTTCTGGATTTTTTTCTTCCTGACATTTTGCCAGACACTGTGCCTGGCATCTTCAGAGGGCAACGAGCTCAGGGAACTAGGAGTTCTCTCTGTGCTCTTGTGGGAAAGAGGAAACTTGTCCTATGGAGGAAAATAGTTTTTCATCATTATATTGTGATGGAGAAATTAAGTTTCACTGCAATCAGGGATGACAGCAATCCTTCTCTGTAGTTCATGAGTGTCGTTAGCTGTTCTATTGTGTGAACTGATCACTGGTGCTTGTGGCATGGGGGAATCATGGAATTTTGATCTCTTGTGGGCTGTAGCTTTCAGTACTGGAAGCCAGGCTTTGTTGCTTTTTAGATTAGACTTTTAGACACCCAGCCACACGCACGGGTGATCATTTTGGAAATTACTTATGAAGAAACAAACATTAGGACTGCATTGTTACTGTAGCTTAGAAGAAACACACTCTTTAAAGTGACACAGTTTTCTTCTTCTTCTTCTTCTTCTTCTTCTTCTTCTTCTTCTTCTTCTT
>JAHTLZ010000204.1:43049755-43076558 GCA_023846285.1 Phrynocephalus versicolor
CTTCTTCTTCTTCTTCTTCTTCTTCTTCTTCTTCTTCTTCTTCTTCTGGCCTTGGCTCTTCTTTTGTTGTGTGTCTCTTGTTGAAATGCTTGCATAGACTACAACTCCAAAAATTACGACTTCCTTTCCTTCTCTTTGATTTTGTTGCTATCAAGTTTGCACTGTGAAAAAAAAGCAGGGCAAAAAGCTGAAGAGACTGGTTGATTGTCTCACTGATTATTGGTTATGCTGCTGCAGGCATCTAACCAACAATTTACTGAATTTGGTTGCCATATGTGAAACTAGATGCCATGAAAGATATTTGGAGAAACAGGGGGAAAGGAAGAAAATTGGATTGTTTTTTGGGTTGATTGATTGATTTGGCATCAGTCCTGTCAGCTAAAAACTGATAAATCATAAACCTATGATTTTGTTGGGGGGTTTTTTCTTCTTCTTCTTTTTAGTATATCTGAGTTTAATGCTGTAGTAACAGACAGAATCTCATAATTGTATATCCAGAAGCTCAAATGAATTTTGTAGAGAACATAAAGCAAATTTTTTGGCTATCATTGGAAAGATCACATTTGGGGTAATTGACTCTGTGTGCCAAATGTTATATTTAATTTAACTTTATTTTTTAAAAAAGAACTATAACAGCAGTAATTGTACTTCTAAAAAGCCACAATTTATGAATTATGCAACTGTTGTAGAAGAATAGAAATCAGCTAAAAAGCTGATACAGCAACAAGGAGAGTAAAAAATTTTGAGCACTGTCAGTTACGGTAGGGAAAGACTAAACAACAAATTTTAGAAGACAGTTTGATCTCTACAGTAAGTTTCATGATTAAGAGGGTTTTAGTAATGGCAGATGTTAATGACATATGGCTGCTTTTAGACTTCAAAGTCCCAGATGTTAATTTAGTTGGAGATTTTTTAATGCAGGTATTTGCAAAATGTCAAGGTGTAAAATTAAGCATGCCAAATTACAGAGCTTTTGATTGTAATTATTTCTGAATAAACCCTGCAAATAAACTTAATTGATAGCTGCAGTGCCTGATGCTTGCTCCAGGAATAATCTGGAGCATACAAGAGAAGCAATTTTTTTTTTAAATCAAAACATACACTTCTGATTTGAAGATGTCGAGGAGGCCTCATTTTTGAGAACTTCCTAATGTATTCTAATTCAGTGTTTATTAAAAACAAGAAATTAAGGCACCACAGTCTAACAAAGAGCTATATACTGGTAGAGAGAGGCTCATACTTTTCTTGCTATACTCAGGGTATGACACTAGTTTGAATGCAAGAGAGGGATGGTTTCACCATCCCAAGTGGCTTTTTGCTGGTCCTCTCTTCTGGTACCCTTTCTCAAGACCCTGATTCCAGGGCAGCCATGAGACACTGAATGCTCATTAAGAGACAAGCCGGGGGTGGGGAGCGCAAAGAATTGTAGACACAAGAGAAGGGTGCAGAGAGAGCTGACAAGCAGAAGATAGATGGTGTAACCAATTGGAAGAGGTAAAAATGCAAAATGTGGACTGGTGAGAAATCAGGGAAGAACAACCGTCTTTTGTGTCCTGGGAGAGCCAGAAGAATCCCATTGTTCTCTGGGATCTCTGAATGAGGGCACTGACAACTTTCAACTAGAGACAAGGATTGGTGAGCTCGGTGTCACACCCCACCATGCTAAGACTCAGAGGAAAGCAGTTTGGATGCTCCTTCACTTCACAGTCAGGGTATCCCACCCTAATTCCGGAGTGATGCTGTAGCGTAATGCCATCAACACCAGTAGTGGATGCAACTGACTTGGGAGCAGGAGGAGCAGAGGTAGCAGGAGGATGGGTAATTGTCTGGGCATATTAGCCATTAGTAAGGAAAGCCTGTCTGCTGAAGCTAGTGACTTCAGCTCAGCTGAGGTGGGGACTACTAAGCATTTGGGATGGGTAGTTCCAACCAGTAACTTGTGATGGATCAAGGATGGACTTTGTTTGTGACCTGTTTGATGTTAACCAACCTACTGAGTCAATGGTGCAGGGCTTAGCTTCACCATCCACTGCCCGGTAGGAGGCAGTCGGGATGCACTGTTTATTCAATTTCCACTGCAGCTTTCTCCCTGAAGAGGGACTGGTGTGGCACACAAATGATTTAAAAATACCAGAAGTCCAGTTGCTGTGACTCAACCCCCAAACAATTGCATATATTAACTATTCAAAAGCACAGGATAAATACCCTGTAAGAAGAAGCTAATAATGCATTTCAATAAAATAAACATAAAAGGGAAAATGTCCCCTTCAAATCCCTACCTCAGCAGCAGTTTATGTATTAAAAGCCTTCCTTTCCAGGAAGGTCTTTGTGTGCCAGTAGAAAGATTGAAGGAAGGTTTTCATCCTGGCCTCCAGTTCTACACTCAATTATCAGAGCCAGGACTATAAATTTGGACTAGAGTTCTCAAAGGCTCTATGGACAGAAAGGGCTCAGAGGACTAGAATTTATAGAATTCCACAATCAATGCGGAGCATTAAAATGTCCTACTTCAACAGATTCTCACTGGACAGCATTTTCCATTTTCATCATATAACCAATTATTGAATATAAAGAAGTTAATTCCATTTTTCCCCTCACGGACAAGAAAGAAGAAAGGATCAAATGTTCCTAGTTTGCCTCCTACTTATCCTTTCCTGGGTAACAAGACACACCAGGATAGATGCGGGAGGAACTAAGACTGTTATCACGGATATATTTATTTAGTTCGGGGTCCAAATGGTGAATATTATATAGTACTGCATTAGAGTGCTACCAGTGTGTGCTGCATTAGGTTGAACTATATTCTCACCATCCAAATGTGAGTGCTCCTATTTATGGCTTTACCCAACTTGTCACCCATGTTGTCATACTGGAAGAAAATACAGTATAAACTAAACCAATGCACATGTTACTCTCTCTTCTACAGAACCAACATAAGCTATTGTGTTGCTTCAATCAATTGAGAGAATAATATACCTGCCCCCTCCTGAGTTAACCAGCATTGTCCTCCATTTGGATTGTGGCAGCTGAGAGATATCTTTCCCTCTATAAAACAAGATATATATATATATATTAAAAAATGCATACTTTTTTTAAAAAAGTTCAAAATATTACAATTGATGTCTTCACACCATTCATATAATACAAAACTCGTGGTACTGCTCTGGAGTATGGCTTGTCTTAATTAAACATTTCATATGTCTAGACAAGATGGTTTGTTGAAGTTCAAGATTACATTTTAATAATCAAGTGACAGATTAAGTAGTACTCATTTAACATTGCTTATTAAATTATATTTTTCTTCCCAGCGAAAAAGCCAAGGAAAATATAACTCCTATTAAAGGGTGCTGCTTATTACCCTATTACCCTTTGGAATTGAGGACATGGCTTATTAAGCCATTTCATCCATTAGGCAGCTCCAGCAACTTGAACATACTACTCAGTCAGCCCAAGAGAGATCTCAAAAAAAAAAAAAAAAAAAAAAAAAAAAAAAGGAGCTAAGAAAGTACTCTCACCATCCAAATATGAGTCAAGGGCAGTTTTTGAGGAACAAATAAATTATGTATGATAGTTGTTATTAAGAACTCCTCTAATTCACTTTACATAAACTTCTTGAGAGGGGGCTGGGATACTGAAAGACTGCCTCCTCCTGTATGAACCTGCTGGAATTTGAGACCTTTTGCAGATGCCCATAAACCTAGTCACCTGGGAGACAGGGCCATGTCTGTAGTAGCACCGTAACTGCAAAACTGCTTTCAAAGGAAATCAGGCTCGTTCCACACATGCTGACGTTCTGTTGAGTGGTCAGATCTAAATTATTTCATTGGCTTTCAAAATTATTCAAACCCCCCATTTAAATAGTATTTTGAGGTATGTTTATTAGAGATGGGCACGAATTGGGTTTCGGTTTTTCGTTTTTCGTTGAGGGGGTCCGTTTCGGTTCATTTTCAATTTTTTTTGTGATTTTTTTTTAAAAAATCATTTTTTGTTTTTACCCACTTTTTGCACAATTTTTAAAGCATTTCCATACACGGGCATCCGCCAACGCCCCAGACCAGAGGGAAAACACTAAAAAAATTGATGCTGGCAGAAACACAGTATAGGCTAGGTACACAGGGAGGCTGCAAAGGCAGCGGTGGGCGTTGTCCAGGGTGCAAGGCAGACTGCAAGGAGGATGGGGGCTGCCAGAGCTGTTTATGCCCTCTGTGGCTGCCACACCTCCCCAGTCTGCCACATGGGCACATGATTGTTTGAAGTTGTCCAAGAATTTACATGATCCCATCACATGGCTTGCATCCATTTATGGCTGGAATCCATTTTGTGTCAAAGGGAAAAGAAAAAATACATCGTGATGGGAGAAAGACAAAAACAAAAGTTTTAAGGACCCCAACCCCCTGGTAGGTAATAATTTCAAATAATTATTGCTGCATTTTTATGGATGTCTAGGGCATTTTAATACCCAAGAAATCAAATTAGGCATCTGGGAGCCATTTTGGGTCAATGTCCCCTAACTCCTCCTAAAGGAAAAAAATACAGCGATCTGAGAAAAGACATAAATGCACATTTTAAGCACCCCAACCCCCCCGGTTGTAATATTATCAGGCAGAATAAACAATTATCACTGCGTTTTTACGGAAATTCAGGATGTTTTTTAACATTTAAAAACAGCTCATTTCATTGCGCGTTGCCATTAAGGAAAACGAAATGTAACGAACCTAATTTTTGTGGTTCTGTTTGGTTCGTTCCAATTTCATCACAATTTTCATTATTCGTTTTGTTATGTAATGAAACGAATAAGGAATAAAAGAAACGAAAAAGTTCATTTCGTGCCCATCTCTATCGCTTCAGAGGAGGCTTTTGAAAATAAGTATATCTAATATATTATTATTTTATTTTAATTTAGAGTATTTTACCCCGCCTTTCTCCTTGGAAAAGGAAAAGATAAAAGTACATACACTATAAAAATAATCTAAGACAGCACACTGATTACATTTTAAGCGTGAACCAGACCACTCTTTACTTCCCCCACCTGGATGTACCCTATTTTGGATTAAGCTAAAGGTCTGTCTGTTCTAGTATTGTCTTCATACTGTGGCCAACCGATGCCTACTGGATAAAATGCTCCAACTCATGTTCCCCAACAATAGGCATTTAGGGGCATACTGCTTCTGAAACTTTGGCAGGAATAAAAAATAGAATATTTTGCCTTCCCAGCTATTAGCCATTGGTAATCTTATCCTCCATGTTACAAAATAATTCCTCACATGTACTCTGGGGTAAGTTGGGCGGGGTGGTGGTGGTGGGGAGACCCTGTGCACAAATAACGTTGAAGTTATTGAGAATAATGATGACAAGATTTTAGCTTCTTTTTATGTAGAAGCATTTCAATATTAACAATAAAATAAAATATTAAAAAATAAAATAACAGCGTAAAAGTAATGGGCAACAGGCCAACGGAAATGAAAGCAGAAAAGAGGAGGCAGTACATCATCACTTGCATAATAAACGATTGTCTTTGGTGGCCATGCTTTATCATGTGAACTTTAATTTCATCTGGAGTATTTATCTCTCCTACTGCTGTGGACCATAAAATAACCTTGTGGTGTAGTTATTATTAATGTCAGGTTATGCTACATCAGCAGTTTCAAAAACAGTGACTTTTGCAAAAAAAACAACATAAAGGAAAAAAATACCCTGTTCTTAAGTGCTGTTTACCAAGCCCAAACCTGAACCATGTAATAGAATCAAGAAAGAGTTCTGCTATTCGCTATGACTGGCTAGATAACCATTTCTTTAACTTTTAATTCAATAAATATTTGACCAGTCTCATGGAAGATTGTTGCCTCTATATGCTTAGAGATTGCATTTTCCTTCCCACCACATTGATGTATTTACATTTGTGTCTTGGCCTGTGCTGAAAGCCCAGAGCTGTTAGATGAAAGAGGCCAGAACAAATTTCATATTTTCATCACATCAGCCCTGTTGACCAAGACTCTTAACACCAAATGACAAATCAAACAGAAAAGCTTTACATGTTGCCTAAGAAAAAGCCTCATGCCTTCACAGGTTTGCAACACTCAACCTTTTGCTGTTTACCTTTAGAGTTGATCTCAATTTTAAAAGTCACAATGGCACCCAGAGATAGCTACTGTCTATTTCACAGTAGGCCTTAACTTCAGGAAGGCTTTATGTCATTTTTAAATGAACTTATGAAAGCCAGTGAGAACACAGTGTGAGTGAAGGGGTCTTAATGCTTCTCGCTTGTCAGCTGTGGAACAACAACTTTGTCTTGACAGATGGGTCTAAAAGGAAGCAATTAGTAAACCACATTAGGACAAGTGTTCTTCTGCAGTGCTATTTTTTAATTCCCTCAAGATCAATTATGAATATTCTGATATAGAACATATTTCCAGTTCCCCACCACCCCTTTTCTAAAGCCACTTTCTTTCAGAACTTCCATCTTCTTTCTCAACCAACTTTGGTCCCCCTATCACTAGGCTGAACTAAGAGAGTACTGGAAAATACCATTGATTTGGGGGGGGGGGGAAATATCTGCTTCCCTACTTGACCCCTTCTTCAGTGTTAGCAGTGTCACAGTACAAAGGGAGGGATACACAAATTCTCATGCCACTGGCCAATTTTAGTCCTCAAAATATATCTCCAGTATGGAGATGCAGTCATTAAAACTCTCTTTCTTCATTTCTCATCCATAGACCAGCAATTCCTTGCCACTTTTTCAGACTCACCAGACTAAAACAAATGTGATGCACACTTTTAAATATTCAGTTCATTTAAGCATTTTTTTCTGTTGTGTACTCCCCCATACCCCCATGCCCCCCCACCCCCAAAACTTGCTGAATCTATGGGTGAAAATAGAACACTTTCACACCATCTACACCATTATTGAGACTTTTATGATCCAGTTCACAATTCAAAAATGTGCCTTAAAATACATGTGTATCTATGGAGGGAAAGCACACAATAAACTAAGGTTCTGAACCAGAGTGGTGTACTGGAAAGAGTGTCAGACAACTAACCTTACAAGCCCCTTCAGTGGTCTGGTGCTAGAGATGGGCACGAAATGAAAAAAAAAATCATTCCCTTATTTGTTATTTGTTTTATTACATAACGAAATGAATAATGAAAATTGTGATGAAATTGGAACGAACAGAACAGAACCACAAAAATTAAGTTTGTTACATTTCATTTTCGTTAATGGCAACTCACAATGAAATGAGCTGTTTTAAATGTTAAAAAACATCCTGAATATCCGTAAAAACACAACGATAATTATTTATTCTGCCTGATAATACCTACCAGGGGGGTTGGGGTACTTGAAGTGTGCATTTATGTCTTTTCTCAGATCTCTGTATTTTTTTTTCCTTTAGGGGAGTTAGGGGACATTGACCAAAAATGGCTGCCAGATGCCTAATATTGATTTATTGGGTATTAAAATGCCCTAGACATCCGTAAAAATGTGGTGATAATTATATGAAATTATTACCTACCAGGGGGTTGGTTTCCTTAAAACCTTTGTTTTTGTCTTTCTCCCATTGAGATGTATTTTTTCTTTTCCCTTTAAGGGTGACACAAAATGGATTCCAGCCACAAGATGGATGCAAGCCATGTCATGGGATCATGTAAATTCTTCGACAATTTCAACCAATAGCATGCCCAGGTTGCAGACTGGGTAGGTGTGGCAGTCACAGAGGGCATAAAAAGCTTTGGCAGCCCCTGTCCTCCTTGCAGTCTGCTGTGGGTGTTAGGGTGGGATTGCTGTCTCTGTGGCTCGTTACTTTAGGCCAGCCAAGCAGGTGTGTGTCTCTGTGTTCCTGCTGGCTGCAGCCTGGCTCTTAGGGGAGAGAAAGAAGAGATTTCTCTTGTAGCCTCCCTGTGTGCGTGCGTACCTCTCGGTGAGTACCGTCCCCTGCCCCACAGTGCAGTCACTCTGTGGCTGCCTTACACCCTGGGCAATGCCCGCCGCTGCCTTTGCAGCCTCCATGTGTACCTAGTCTATACTGTGTCTCTGCCAGCATCATTTTTTTTTAGTGTTTTCCCTCTGATCTGGGGCGTTTGGGGGACGTCCGTGCGCGGAAATGCTTTAAGTCATGCAAAAAGCGGGTAAAAACAAAAAATGAAAAATGAAAAAATGAAATGAAATTTTTTCAAAAAATTCACGAAAAACAAAAATGAACCAAAATGGACCCGCAATGAAAAATGAAAAACCAAAACGTAATTTTTTCGATTGGTGCCCATCTCTGTCTGTTGCCCATGGAGGGAACAAGGACAAACACAGATATACATGAAGGTATCTCTTTGAGATACCAAGGATCAGAGCTGAGATACCATGAAACAGTTTATGTCAAGAAGTGCAGGTTTGATAGGTACGTGACTACAAATTATACTTCATTTAACCTGGAAATTTTGAATGGATATTTGGGGTGAGGTGCAGTAAAATGAGGTGGGGAGAAACTGATACTTTATCTTATAATGATTATAAAATATTTCATTTTTTTGTAACATTTGTAAATGAACACACCATTAAGTCCTATGCATATGATATTTGAACCACGATTGCCTCTTCCATATAACTCTCAGTATTTTTTCCCATTTTAATGTCTGCAAACCATTTATGTGGTTCGGTATCATTCTATATGTATTGGAACCTACTTTCCCCACTCAAAGTTGCCTGGTGTGAACTTTATCTGAACTCTATTTTAGAATTCTCATGCCAGAATCAGGTTTCCCTAATATAGCAGACTAAGTTTTGACAAACGGACAGCAAACAAGGAGCCGTGACATGCAAACACCATTCATACCTAAATTCAAAGTGACACCAAATGAAAACAGAATAAAGGGAAATGGGCAGAGAATGTTATGATCAAAACCAAGGGGAAAGGATGCCACTTTTATATACCAAATATATTACATAATAGTATATATTACAATTTATTGCTATTGAACTTCATTAGCAGAACATTTCCTTAATATTTGTGCTCACTTTGTTTATACTTTGACCCAAACTCTCTTAAACATTCTGTTTCATCTTGGGCTATCCCCACAAGCAAGGTCTTGACACAATATGCATGAATAAACTCGGGCAGAAGAGTCCCAGAGCAGAGTCCAGGTGACAGAGAGGTCTAGCAACCCTCTAGTTCAGTGTTGGCAAACCTATGGCACTGGTGCCAAAGGTGGCAGAGCCCTTTTTATGGGTACCCAACATCGCCCCTTCACAGCCACCTGTATTCATGTAAAATTGGTGCATTGGCACTTTCAAAAAAAATAAATAGTGGATTTTGAATTGCAGTTTGGGCATCTGGTCTCTAAAAGGTTCACCATCACTGCTCTAGTTCTACCAGAGAGTGAGGAAAACCAGATGGAGGTGAGCCAAAATCAAAGCCTAGGAACAAGAGTCAAGCTAATCTAGTCATAACAAAAGAACCACAAATACAACAAAGCACAGTTAAGCAGTCCAGAAGACACACACATGAGGCAGTCAACAGTGGAGGATCAAGTGGCACAACAGGGAGAATGGGCGTAACAAACACTCTGTCCAGACAAAGGTTTATTTAGTTAAGCTACTTCCCATATAAACAGAATGCTCAGAGGCAGGAACTTAGCAAACAAGGGAGGGAATTTAGGTACAGAAGGTGGCCTTCTAGCCTTCCTGGGAGGAAGGACTTTCCCTCAAAGAGACTGCTTATTATCAAGAAGGTCTTTCCTTCAATGGAACCCTCTGTTGTAGCTGAACTCTCCACCTGTGGGATGAATTTGTAATCCCACACGATCCTCGCTGGTTAGAAGGCAGTCCAAATTCATCTTGAGAACACAGATGCCTTCCACTAGTAATTCAGGCTCCCGGATCCCTGAGAGTCCATATCCTGGGCTGTTTCTCTTAAGGCTTGATTTTTCCCTTCCTTAAGTCCATGGAAATGAGGAGGCATCCTCTCAAATGAAATCCATAGTGTGACTGCTGGGCTTCTCGGCAATTAGCAATTGGAGCACATTCATGTTCCCAAAGCACTCTGCATGCTCCAGATGAAGAAGCCATTGCAGCTATATACCAGTGCCAAGTGTTTTAATGCATTCAGACTGCTTCTTAATACCACCAAAATCACATGCAAAGCATTTTCGTTTTTTAAAAAAACGACTAGTTAAATAATAGCCCTCAGTGCAATTCTGGCTTCAAAGTCTTTTGACTAATGAATGATTAGTGTGAGGCAAAGGACCTCATTTCTCTGTTATTTGTTAATTAGAAACTGAGCTACTAAAGCCAAAATAAAAGTGGAAGGAGGAGACTCATTCACATATACCTTGTGAAATTGCTGAGCACAGTGGCAATTGAAATTGTAATAATCAGATATGCCAGGCCAAATTGAATGACTCAATAAACATAATGCTTAGTTTGGCCCAAAATGATAAAGGACTGGTATACCTGCAGCATGATCACATATGGTTTGAAATACTTGGGGAACAAAGGATTTGACCCCCTACCTCCCAAGAGACTACAAGTACATTCTAGTTTCAGTTTTTCTGGAATTATCTAGATGTTCTCTCCTCATTTGTTATCTCTTGTCAATAATATCTTTTTAAGCATAGCCCAGTTATTACTTTGGCTCTCTCTTTTTTAACAACCAATCAGCCTTTATTGGCATACATAATTTAACAACACAATTTCAATACAGATTACAACAATAATAGCAGTTGAAGGTTAACTACTTGGAGCATCTCTGCCTGCGGGCCCTAACCAGCTGGGCTAAGAAAAATGCCACATTTTCTATCACCACAGTGTCTCATGACGAAGAAACCTCAGTATATCAGTGTCTGAACACTGCCTCTTCTTCAGGAGAAGTGGGTCAAGGAGTTTTTATGATCACGGGAGTGATCATAAAGAGGACAGTGCAAAACCATATGAGTGATTCCACCCCACCCAGTGCACAGGCGCAACACCTATCGTTATAAGCAGTCCGATTGAATCTCCCATACAACACCGCTGATGGGATGGCATTGCATCTAGCAAGCGTGTAGGCCCTCCGTTCCTCTGGGCACTCTAGCAGATAAAAGTAATGTGCAGGGCACTCTGCTGAAACTGCGACCTGCAAACTCAATGGTGAACATGTTGAATTTGCTTCTATCTGTAAATCCTGCAGTTGTATATCAAGTAACCTGCGCTTAATCAGCTTGTAAGCTTCAAACTGGGGGAGCGAGCCAACAGTATCTATCGTAATACCCAGGACACTGATTTTTTAATTAATTTAGCAGAGCCTGTTGGGGCTATAGAGTCTTGAAGGAGTCGGTAAAGCAGGCTATCAGGATCAGTATTATAGTATGCTCTAAGATAGAATTTAATAGTTCTGAGCCATGCTCTTGTCTCTATAAGAGGTTGTCCAACTTCTAAGCATAGTGCTGCATTAGAAACACATCTTGGTGTACCTAAGATTTTCCGAAGGAAGCAGGATTGGATTCGTTCTACATTGTGGTCCAGGGAGTTCATCCAAATAGGGATGCCGTATAGCAGTTGTGAAATAACTTTAGCGTTGAATACTTCGAGGGCTGCTGGAACATAGCCATTGCCTCCCTTATAGAAAAAAACAAACTATAGATTTGGTTGTCAGCTTAGCAAGGTTCAATGCTACTTTATGGTGATGTTGCCAGGTGTGTTTATAATGAAAAATGAATTACAAGATATTTGAAATATTTGACCTGTTCTATTTTATTTCCTCTAAAAGTCCAATTAAGTGGTTTCTAAGATTTAGCAAAAACCATAATTTTAGATTTACTATAATTTAATTGCAGCTTATTATCTAACAGGTAATTGGCACATCGATTTATTAATTGCTTTAGCCCTAGCCACGACTGTGAAAAAATTACAGCATTGTCGGCGTAAAGCAGTATAGGTACCGCAAGAGAACCAAGTTTAGGAGGGTGGCCCTCGACTTCCTTTAGACAGGAGGGTAGATCATTCAAAAATTATTTAATATAGGGGCTAAAATGCAACCCTGTTTTACTCCCTTGTTGGTAGGTATCAATTCAGATAGTTGACCTGCAGATAGGCACACCTGACATGTGGTATTAGAGTATAGATTTTTAATCAGATGGAGTAATCTTTTATCTATCCCTAAATTATGCAGCTTGCTCCAGAATAAAGCCCTGTCCACTGAGTCGAATGCACTCTCTCTGTCCTGTTTAGCGCTTCTGCTTACTTTGGCAGAAGCTACAACAGCAGCAACAGCAACAACAAAACAGTCTTTGAACTGCAGAGCAGGAAGGTACCTTATAGATCAGTGGTGGCAAACCTTTGACATTCCAGATGTTTTGGACCACAACTCCCAGAATTCTGGGTTTGCCACCACTGCTATAGATCATTGATCTCAGCCCCTCTCAAGGAGGCAGAGTGGGGAATGGAATGCAAAACCTCTAAATCCACAACCAGAGACCCAAGCCTCTGAGCTACCCATTAGTTTGTCAAATGAAAAATTGTCCAAACGTCTATATTCTGGCATGTGTTCCCCACTTTGCAAATTCTCACACTTTTCTATAAACATTCTTCAGCTTGGGGGGGGGGTCCACCTGGATTCAGAGCTGCTCCTGGACTCTCAGGTAGTGGTGCGCCAGCTGCCGACGTACCTGAGTCATGCAGACCTGACCATAGTGATCCATGCCACGGTGACCTCAAAATTAGACTATTGTAACATGCTCTATGAGGGGCTGCCCCTGAAGACAGTTCAGAAACTACAGCTGATGCACAATGCAGCAGCCTGGATGGTTACTGGAATGAGGCAGTTCAACTCAGTTGGGTCACTTCTCCAGCAACTGCACTGACTGCCTATTCATTTCTGGGCCCAATTCAAGGTGCTGATTATGACCTTTAAAACCCTATACAGCTCGGGACCAGGATATCAGAGAAACTGCCTACTGCTTTATAATCCAGTCTGTCCCCTTAGGTAATTAGAGAGGGCCCTTCTACGAGTGCCGCAACGCAGGGAGTAGCGAGGGGCAGTGGCAAGAAATAGGGCCTTCTCAATAGTGGCACCAATATTATGGAACTCCCTCCCCTTTGAGCTAAGAACTGCCTCCTTGAGACTCTTTTATTTAGGCAAGCCTTCAGAGCCTCCAGCCTATTACATTTTTTGTTTATAACATCTTAATAACTAGTTTTATTGGCTGGGAGCTTTTTAAACTCTGCTGCTGTTTTTAGTATTGCTTTATAGTGTTTTCATTATTGTTTTTTAAATGTTGTTTTTTGTTATTTTTAATATTTCATGTTGTGAGCTGTTTTAATTTATCTGTCTTGATATCATCATCATCATCATCATCATCACAATATATTTTAATAATAATAATTATTAAAATGTATTATGATTATTTGCTTTCTGGATTGAGGGGAAACAAAATACTTTCAGATGCACCCAGCTGCATCACAGCTCACAGGAAAGTGCACAGGGCACAACTTGAAGCCACAAGAGTTTTGGGGATGACATACAAAGGCCTTCTACTAGACTTTCCATCAGATATGAGTTGTGCATTCAGTCACAGTACAGAAGATTTGTTCAAGAAAATACTTTGAAATAGAAACATTTTCCCTAAGCTGATGCTGGCCTCTGGCATCATTTTAGAAACTTGAAATGTAACTACGATCGATATAAGAGTTTCATCAGAAGCACCAAGGAAATATAGTACCCACAATTAATCTGTGGAGAGCAGTGATCTCAGAACGACAATCTCCCCAACATATTATTAGATATGACATCCTTGATCTTTCCCCATAACTTTCTACATCCCCCTCCTTTATCCACGGCTTGACTTGATCTAGGGCTTACTGTGGCTTAGCGCTGTAGCCTACTATCAGTGCAGGGCTTAACCTTGGAATTTGTGGTGAAATAAGAAAACAGTGCCTAACATAACTTACACATTGTTTTTTCTTCCCATATAAGCCATGATCAGTCAACAGCCACAGGAAGAGTGCAGCTGCCGTGTTTCCAGAATAAGCACTCCATTTTTAAAAATACTTGTGATACATACAAATTGCCACAGTGTTTGGAAATATTATTTTATTGGGAGCTGTAGTCCAAAGCAGTAATGTGTCTAGGTTCTGGAGTGCAATCATGACTTGCAGCCACTGATAAATACATCCTTCAATAGCCCACTGAATCACAATTCACTAGTTGTGTTCATTCAGCAATGGGTCTCATTGTTGTGTTTCACCCATTAGGACTAGAAAGCTCATTTCCAATGTCAAGGACTGATGGCACATGTAAGTGGCTTTATATCTGGCTCAAAACCTGGACTGGCTGTGACTATCAATTTAGCAGATTTCATAACAGGACCTGAAGTAAACATGTATGAAAATTGTACTTCTTGAGTAGACAACTATGGCTGCACCAAGTGTATCAGAGCTTTTAATGTTCTAATGTTCTATTGTTTCTAATGTTAGCATGATGTCCTGAGGTTGAGAAGAAAGCATCTTTCCTCTCGTTCCACTGACTGAAACCAACCCACTTAATGGAAAAACCCCATGGGCTCCTGCCCACCAGTTCAAACCATGCTACCCAGCTGTGGTTGCTTATTTAACTCCTTGTCACTATGTCTTTTTCTTCTTCTGGACAATGAAAGCCATGAAAACCAAGAGTCATGTTCTTTTGAGAAATAAATGTTCTCTTCACAAACCTCCTTGAAGTTAAGTTGATAAGCTCTGATGAAAAGAACAAGAGCCTTGTTGTTCTGTTAGTGGTGATATTTTTTTTAAAAAAACAACAACCTCAGAACTGATGTCTTCATTCTATCTCCTCCTCCCAATAAATTACCCACTGGATCATAAAGCTCCACTGTGCTAAACGGAGAAGGTTTCCTGCTTACTAACAACTCTGCAGGGTATGCTTTCCTCTTTGTTTATTACCTTGGAGAAAAACCTAGTTTTCAGTCTCTTCTAGTGATTAAAACCGTCTTTTCAATGCAGCCCTAAGGGCCACTTTCAGCACAGAACAATAAAATGCTTAAAATTAATCACATTGGTAACAATGGATTAGAGATAGGCATGAAATGCTAAAATAGCATTTTGTTTCATTTTTCGTTTCGTTCTGTTCCCTTATGTTTTGTTTCATTTTTAAACAAGTTTTTTTAAAATTCATTTCATTTGTCATTTTGTTTTGTTTTTTTTAATTTTTAAACATGTGTATATGTGTGTACTGTGTATGGTGCTTGTGCAACTTTCTCTCTCTCTCTCTCTCTCTCTCTCTCTCTCTCTCTCTCTCTCTGTGTGTGTGTGTGTGTGTGTGTGTGTGTGTGTGTGTGTGTGTGTGTGTTTTGCTGGTGCACCTTTCCCCTGCTCCCCAAGCTCCATGCACCAGCTTATCAGTGCTGAGGCAGGGAAAAAAGGTTTTTTAACTGACTTAGTATAGATTGTGGGTCCTGGTGGCAATTTTCAAAGTATCCCCCCAGTCCCATGCACCAGCTGATCAGTGCTGGGGTGGAGGAAAAAGTTTTTTTCCACAACCCAGCACTGATCAGCAGGCACCCAGGGTTTGGGGGAGGGGAAAAAGTTTTAAAATCCCAGTGCTTTAAATATTGTTTTTCCCTCCCCCAGCCCCTATCAGCTGGTGCACAAGGCTTGGGGGAGGGGAAAAAGTTTAAAATGCCCTGGGCATTTAAATTTTTTCCCCTCCCCCAAGCCCCAGGTGCCAGCTGATCAGCGGTGGGTTGGGGAAAAAAACTTTTGCCCCACCCCAGTGGTTATTAGCTGGTGCATGGGGCTTGGGGGAGGGGGGGAGTTTTAAAACCCCCAGGATTTTTAAACTTTTTTTCCTCCCCCAAGCCCCACACACCAGCAGATCAGTGCTGGGATGGGGAAAAAAACCTGGTGTGGGAAACCATGGGTTTTTAAAACTTTTTCCCCACTGGAGCAACAATCAGCTGGGGCATGGGGCTTCAGGTGGGGAAAAGGTGTAAAAATCCCATGGATTCCCCACACCTGGTCTGTTTCCCATAGAAATGCATTGCTTCAGTGCATTCCTATGAGAAAATGAAATATGAAATGGAATGGAATGAACATTTCTGTTTCTTTTCTTTTCATTTTTCATGGTGTGTTGCCATGACCAGATCAAACCTCTTCAGAAATGGGCAGAGTAGCACACTAATTTTAAATGTGCAAAGGCACTAGTCCATACCCCCACTAAAACCTGGGCATCCAGTTTCAGAGGTGAATTTAGCACTGAGCAGATCATTTCTCCACCCTAAAAAGAAAAAATAGGGAGATAGTTTATACCATTCCAACTGTTACAGTTTAACACATTGATTGATGTTATGAAAAGAAGTTTTTCTCTTTCTCATTTTACAGAGATAAACATTCTCACAATGAGTATTGTAAGTCACAATAACTAGAAGTTGAGTCATGGAAACTGGACTACTTTTACTGTTAAATCAAAACATTTTGTTATTTAACCAAGTAACCAATTGAAGCTCTCTGCATTCTTGAAGGCTTTCACGAATGGGATCTGATAACTGTTGTGAGTTTTTCGGGCTGCTTGGCCATGTTCTGACAGAACACAGCCAAACAACCTGAAAAACTCACAACAGCTAATTGAAGGCCTCTTATCAGTCTTCCTCAGACTGAAAAAACTATTTGGATGAGTAACAGCACATTTTGATCTAGCAAGAAAAGAAGTCTATTTGCCATGACACATCTGAATAAACCTCACCTGGATGTCTGAGAATCTTCACAGACATATGTCAGAATAACATAATTCTTCTTCAAAGTTTGTTTGGAAACTTGACAGTTATAAGATCCAACTATAGAAGTGACAGAATAAAAATCGGTAGAGTCATCATCTTGCTTATGAAAGCTAGAGCATTTATGGATCCTTAGCTAGCTGTCAAATCCATACATGACCCATAGTTCTTCTTTCTCAAATTGTTCTTTCTCAAATTTTCTCAAATTGTTTAAGAGCTAATGTTTCATTGCACAAGTGGATGCAGAAACTACTGTACCTACTTCTTTCCCAATGGAAAGTTTGCCAGCCAAGTTTTAGCTCAAAATGATGGAAAGATGGCCCACACAGGCAAACCCAGATGCTTCATAGGAACATGGCAAATAATGGTAAGTTACAGGACCTGTAGCTTTGAATATTAGTATTGAAACAAATTCTGTAGAACAAAATTGAAAAAGACACAAATATATAAACGTATTGCTTTTTCTTTTTCTTTAGTCCGCATATGCTTTTAATATATATTACCTATTAAAAGTAATATAGTAAGTCAAGTGTTTAAAAATAACTACATCTATTTAACTTTTTCTGTGTTCTCTAAGGACAAACTGCCTAGTGGATGTGATTTCTCACATTTCAATAAGTTATGGGCAAATCTATAAAAAAAAGTTTCGACTCAATTGTGCCACATTTATTCTACATAGTTACTTCCTCTTAGGATTAATATTTATTACCCTCCATTAAAAATTATATGTTCTCTTTGACAGATTAGACATTAAGTGCATGTATCTCTTCAGGACAGTTCACAAGACATGGAAAGCCAGACTGCCTTTAGTAAAAGATTTTTTTAAAAAAATATATGAAAGAATTAACTATTTCCTGTCTAAAATTAGGACAGCCAGGTGAGTCTTATGAGTAGCGATTCTGTTTCAGTTCTGAAAACTGGAAACAAAATTTTACTTTAGTCCAATGACCACAATGTTAGAAAGAATGAGTGCCATTTGGGAACTTCATTAATCTCTCCACTGCGAATGAACCATAAACTATGTTTTGGAAGTATCATTAGAATGCATTAGAGCAGCAACTCAGGAACAGTATTTTGTTTTATGGGTTTGGAGGTGTTTTGTTTAAAAGCTGACTGGTCAGCCGAAAGAATCCATCATTTAGAAGAATCCTTTGAGAATTCACATGATCACCAGCCACAATATGCAGTGGGACCTTGCAAGATGAATTTAATTCATTCTACGGGTCAACTCTTTTTATGAAAAAATTATCCTATGAAATGCAGTTTCGCATAGGAATGAGTGGGAAGGTGATTAATCCACTCTGGAGGTCTGAAAAAAAGGCCCCAAGAAGCCTCTCTTTTGTTCAGACCTCCTTTTAAGTGCACTTTAAAGGCATGCAGAGCTGAATACCCCCCCTCTCCAACAGCCCCTCACAGTGCAATGCAAAAGAAAAGCTCCAAGACAAACCTCAGGTCATTCCTCCCAAAAGTGCAAAGAAAACCAATGGAAAGATGATCAAAAGCAAGCACCAAGACAAGCCCCAGGTTGTTCCCACCAAAAATGCAATGAAAACCAGTGCAAAGATGAGCAAAAGCAAGCTCCAAGACAAACCCAGGTCATTCCTGCAAAAAGTGAATTGAAAATGAATGCAAAAATGCAAAAGAAAGCAAGGAAACTTCAGCTCCCTACCTTTCCAAGTTCTGAAAGTCGAAAAACTGCTGCGAAACAATGTCCAGAATTACTCTAAAACTTGACGAAACAACTCCTCCCACCCCTCCACAAACTACAGGGGTGCAATGCATCCTGGATAACTTGTTTCAAAATGCTGAATGGATTTTTGTCTTGCAAGGTATCCCATAGGGAATTTTCATCTTGTGAAGCATGCCTATTCCCAGAAATTTTATTTGCCTTACAAGTTTTTCATCTTAGGGAGCATTCATCTTGCAAGGTACCACAGTATTTAGCAATCAATCTAGGCATTCAAGAGAAAATCGTACAACCATATGTCAGATCTGCCTTGATTTGGATACCTGAATTAAACTGGGGTGGGTGGGCTCAATGGCCTTATAGGTCCTTTCCAACTCCATTATTCTATGATTGTACATGGCTTCAACATCTCTCCTGAAATGGACTGAATATAGAGAATCTCTATATTGCTAAATGTGACATCCTTGTATTTTTGACAGCAAGGGGAAGCAGACAGCAGAGAGGACCAGAGGATAGTGAAGACAGAAGAGAAAAGAAGGGAGAATAAAGAAAAATACAGCAAAGAGCAGAGGAGGAAAGAGTGAATGGCAGTGAGGAGGGTTGGGAGAGATCTGAAAGGAGACAGGAGATGGGAGAGAAGAATGGAGTGGAGGTAAGAACGGAGAATGGAGAATAGAGGGAAGAAAATAATTTGCTAATTTTAAGGCATGATTCTTGTCTCACAGTGATGAAACCATTATTTTTAATAAAGAGAAACAGGAGAAATAAGCTTTGACTTAAACCGGTGTGGCTTTGCTACCAACACCAAGGTACTGATTAGATCAGAGGTCCAGCTGCCTGTTTCACTCTTTATTTTTAAGGAAAAACATTCAGTGCTAACTACAAGGTCTTTGTGGGGTCCACTTGATTAACACAGCCTGTTGCCCTTATTTGCTTTTGCTTGTTCTCCTCCGCAAATGTACCTGTGGGTGAGCCAAATTGAAAAAAGGAACATACTTCTGAGAAAATAGGGATCATTTGTCTCTGTTTTAGAATCATTGCATCAATATGTCTGCAATGTTACTAACTTCAGTTACATACAAAATTTGCTTATTTTACCCTATTATTACAAAATAAAATATACAGAAGTCTTTAAAACTCTCTCCTATCTAGAATGAATGTCTATAATCGAAGTTTAAAGTTCACCTTTGAGTGTATTCTATTTCAAATTAAATATTTATTATTTTATAAATAAAACATTTTTAAAAAGAATGACAATAAATATAAATGCCTAAACCTAGAATAGTAAATTATTCAGGTGCAATGTCTGGGATACTGCTGTACTGCTGAATATTTTCAAGGAAATTTATTTCTTTCTATTGTATTTTGTGAATAGTGATATTCTGTTTCCATTTTGGTATGTCTAGTGTCACTTATTTGCTGATGCAGAGGCTGAACATACTCTCTTGTATAGTATTCATAAATGGAATACTGAATCAAATGTCCTTCACAAGTCAGATGAAAGAGAACTCAATTTTGTTCTCCTGTTTAATATTAATTGCCATTACTAAAAGGTTTGAATGAGTGAATTTTTTTGATATCGTCGACTACAGTATCCTCCTGGGTAGGCTCTCTGAGTTGGAGATTAAGGGCCCTATGTTGGCATGGTTCCAGTCCTTGTCTCTCCCCAGAGAGTTCAGCTGGGCCAGCTGACTTCCATTCCTTGGTCCTTCAAGTGTGGGGTTCCACAGAGGTCAGTCATCTCACCCATGCTCTTTAATATCTACACAGGACTGCTGGAAAATGTCATCAAGGGGCATGGAGCTTCTTGTCATCAATATGTTGATGACATACAGCTCTGTATCTCCTTTCTTCCATCAACAGTGGATACTGTCCCATTCCTTAAATGCTACCGGTCTGCTGTACTGGATTGAATTGAGCTATATAATTTTTGTGGTACAAAATGGACGTGAAGTAACGGCCTTAGATTATATCAGGCATGTCCAAACTTCGGCCCTCCTGAGGTTGTGGACGACAACTCCCAGAATTCTAAGCTTAGATTGCCAGTGAAAAAGGACTGTGGGAGTAGTGGTCCAAAACATCTGGAGGGGCAAAGTTTGAACATGCCTGGATTATATGGTATAACCTCCTTAAACCAACAGCTGCCATTAGTTACTGCACTCTTCAAGGCAAGTAGTGTGGAGCTGGTGGAAGAAAGAGCCCCTCCTGATACATGTGCACACCTCACCAATGAAGGAGTAATGCCCATTCTGGCCCCATTCTGCAGTGCAAGCAGGAAAGAATGGGGAGTGGCTGCAATAACAGCAAAGGCAGCTGGATGCAGCCTTTAAGCTTGAAATAGCCAGCCAGTGCTTGCTTCCCATTGGTTATGATATGATGAGTCTTTTCCCACACACAGCCTTCAGAACTACTCACAAAGTCCCACCACACTGTTTTTACCACTCAAGGATTATGTACGTGCAGTCTTAGCATGCTTCATGCCATTTATGACCCATCACATGTACATGTACTAAAGAAGATTAAGTAAGCAGACATGAAAATGCTATTGATTAAGTAGCCAACTTCTGCCCAAACAGACCAGTTATTTTATCATTTTAATTTGTTTGAATTTTCTTTATATTTTAGATATCACCATAATTTTAAACTGTGCAGTGCTCTGGCATGAAAAAAGAAAGAAAGAAAGTTTGTGCAGGAAAATTCGATTAAACAATAAGGAAGGCAATGAAGTAATACTGCAAAGTAAAAAATGTGTAGGAGAGAATAAACCAAGAAAAGTACTTACAGTATCTATCGGCACTACAGCAAACAGTACTTGAGTTAGCTTCTATAATTAATGACAAATTATCGGGTCGAATGTGATGCTATTGTCAGAAAGCCAAATCTCATTGCAGATCCTCCTTGGAAACAAAATTTAATTTAAACTCTTTTTCAAAACACTATAGCCAAGACTCATGCTGGGCCTCCATTTAGCTCTTCATACAATGAAATGCATCATAGAGATCTGAAATTGGAACTCAAATATAATTTGTCATTTATGTTTCAACTATACACTTCCCCCACCAAATACTTTTTGCTACACAATTGGAGGAAATACTAAGATTTTTTTTAAAAAAAAAATTAAGTAGCTGAATGATGATTCAAAGCCATTGACATCCTTAGCATGGAGGCTAAAGTAATCTAAGGGAATAATTTCATCCAGATCTCCAGAAGAGCAACTGTATTGAGAAAATGAAGACAGAACAAAATCTGAACCAGTGGAATGCACAGAACAGGCTAGTGATATTCAAAGTCTAAAAATCATACATTTCCCCTTCTCCAAATTTAGAAATAGCAGAAATTACATTGGAAAATGCAACTCTCAATTGCAAACAATAATTTTCCCAAACATTGTCCACACTGACACTATTCTATCTATGCAACTTCTGCTATGATCCTGATATGCCAGATTTCTGGCTGTATTGAATTTCAGAGAAGACAGAAAGTTCTTGAAATTCATGATGGCAGAATTGTCGGGATATTTAATTGTGCCCAGAGAGGAGATGAGACTTAAGGCTGGGGAAAGTAGACATTTATTTGAATACACAGAGATGAGCCCTGGGAAAACAAAGGGAAGACTAGCAATCTCTGGTCAAATTAACACTGAGTATTACTATACAGATGTTAGAGATGGGGATGAATAAAAAAAGGTGAGTCATCATGATTTGTGATTAGCTGTGACAGATGAATCCATGCATTTCCAGTGATTAATCAATGAATAAATTAATCTCTACTCTAAAATGCTATAACCCCCCCATGACATATAGAAGCCCAAAATGTGCACCTAGGTATTAGAGATGGGCACGACCAGGAAATTTTTTTTCCAAGTTGTCGTTTTTCGGGATGGGTCTGTTTCGGCTCGTTTCCGTTTTTCGCGAAATTTTTCAAAAATTTGTTGTTTTGTCATGTCGTGTGTCGTTTGTCATTACCGCCGCGATTTAGGGCGACTTGACTTCCAGTTCCAAGAGCATGGGTTTAGGGGGTAAGGGCTAGGCTTAGGGTAATGGTTAAGGTTAGGGTGGGTTAGTGGGCTGTACCTCTGGGTGCCTCTGGCCCACTGAGAACACAGTGTACTGGCGTATGGGTTAGGGTTAGGCTTAGGCTTAGGCTTAGGCTTAGGATTGGTGGGCTTTTAATGCCCTCTCTGGCACATCCAGAAGTCTCAGCAAAACCTGGCCATGCGATTGGTGGAATGGCTCCAAAAATTTGCATGGTCCCGTCCCATGGCCAGCCCATCATTGCGCATGCGCAGGTGTAAAAAAATAAAATAAAATAAAATAAAATCAATGGAGAAATTTTGTTGCAAGAAAAACCCACTGCTGCTACTATAAAAATCAGGCAGTTAAAATAGCTAATTTTCACATGTTTCTGTGGTGCTTTGGTGGGTTTTTGGACCACGATTTAAAAAAAAAATTGTGGTCGCCATTTTGGATCCCCCCACACCAAAGGGCAAATGGAGACGCAGAGGGTGCCCCCTCCCAGCCTGGTACCAGCAAGTCTCAGCATCAGCAAAACCTGGCCATGCGATTGGTGGAATGGCTCCAAAAATTTGCATGGTCCCATCCCATGGCCAGCCTATCATTGCGCGTGCGCAGGTGTAAAAAAATAAAAATAAAATAAAATAAAATAAAATCAATGGAGACGTTTCTGTGGTGCTTTGGTGGGTTTTTGGGCCATGATTTCCAAAAAAATATTGCGGTCGCCATTTTGGATCCCCCCGCACCGCATGGCAAATGGAGACAACGAGGATGCCCCCTCCCAGCCTGGTACCAGCAGCCCAGGACGGGGTGGGAAGGCTGGAGTGGGGACCCCCTCCCAGAAACCACCCCTCTGGTAGGTGCCCTCAGGCAGGCATATTTTTGCCTGCTTTTTTTGGCCGGGAATTGGTTTTTTTTTTATTTTTAAAACTTTTTTTTCTGTGCCGCTTGGCATCGTGCGATCACTGCGATGCCAGGAACGACAACGACAAATCAGACCCAATTTTTCCTTTGTCGGTTCGAGTTCGAGTTCTGGGGAAGTAATTGTGGTTACCGTTTCCGTTGCGTAACGAGAATTTCATCAAGTCGTGCCCATGTCTACTAGGTATACAAAACTTGCAGCGAGTCTTCTCCCAAATCTCTACAATTCCTCCAAGTGTGTTAAAGACTGCGTTTCAGACATATGAGTTATACACCCTCAAAGTGGTACCTACAAGGAACATGTCCTTTAGCAACTAAGCTGGGAATATCCAGTCATCACCAGCCTTGGAGGGATTGTATAGGAGAGTCAGAGGAAGTCAGAGTCTCTAGGTACCTGGGGAGATTTTTACTGGGGGAAACATTTGGGGGGTTCATAACTCAAACATCAAGCAGACTCCACCTGTGATTTTTCCATTTTGTTTGTTGCAGGAGGCTGCTTAGAGGGACATGTATTTGTGGGTGTGGGTGTGGTTGCATGTGTAGACTATTGCGTGAACTGTCCTTTATTAATCTTTGTTGTTTTCAGTCCTGTGAAAACAGGAATATGGCATAATGCACAGTAGAATTGTGCGGAAATATATATACAGAAATGACAAATAGCTGCAGGGCAAAAGAATAATTTAAAAATGTGTTGACGGTGCATGAAGATTTGCTGATATGAGAAGCCAGTCAAACTGTTGAAATCCAATAAGCAATGTTCTGTCTTTTCCAGCTGTTCCACTTTGCCTGTGAGCAAGCAAGTTAGCAAAACAAGCTACCTAATATGCAGAAGAATGAAAACTGTATTGTCAGGTCTTTTGATATTTTCTAAAAAAATTATTTACTCTCATTCAAGTCTAGTTCTACATTATTGCATCAAAGCACTAAGCAGATTAAGGACAACATGCATCCCTGGTGAAACATAACTGCTCATTCAGTTTTAATGAGAGGCATGAAATAGTCACAAAAACATTTAAACACTGATTAGTTTAAGATATTGTTATTGCATCAATTTGTTGGTCTGCTAGATACGATTATTTCAAATTAGCCTGAAGATGAACTGATTTGATACATAGTAGATTTGCATAGAAGCTGCCTAGATGCCCTAAGCACATCTGATCTCGCCTGATTTCGGAACCTAAGCAGGGTCAGCTCGGGTTAGTACTTGGATGGGAGACCACCAAGGAATACCAGGTGCTGTAGGCACCTGGAGTAGGAACTGGCAAGCCACTCTAGTATTCCTGCCAAGAAAACTCCATGGATATGGGGGGTCACAAAGGGTCGGTCACGACTATAACTACACAACGCACACAGATTTGCATAGAAAGCCTCTGTTTCATTGCAGAAGGACAGTTTTATGGGGCTTTCTCCCATTTGACACCAGTGCCCCAAAATAATTCAAAAATGGGATCCCTGTCTAGTTATGGCAATAAGAGTGAATAAGGACCTATGGTGGACTTCTCTTGGTAGAATGCAGACTATGATAAAACCATGGGAGCTCTGGAGGACTGGAAATCAGCTTATCTCTATGGGAGAGTGGGAAAGCCTCAAATTTTGGGACACACACTATGGTCCAGGGCAGAGAAGGAAGCTCGGTGATTACACTTCTTTTCAAATATAAACAGTATGTCTTGAAATTAAAGAAAAATGTGACGCTAATCCTAATATGGGATATGTGCATTTCTTATTGTGACTACCATGAATGTTTTTATTTGTTGTATGCTTTCAATGTATTTTGCCTTTCCACTGTCTGGAAGAGTCCTGATTTTTATTTTGAAAAAGACTGCAACCAGTAGCATGTGATTTTAGAATGGAGAAGAATGAATGCTAGTCACAATCTAAAAATGCCATATTGTCCTTTGAAAAGACAAGAAAAGCACAAACTCTCTCTCTCTCTCAGTAATGCCCTAGCATACAAAAACTCTTTGTTTTTTTTAAAAGTTCCCTTTAAGCATAGAATTGATTAGATTAGAGAATGCTTGTAATCTGGTCTAATCAATTTTAGCATTATCAAGTTAAACCAGATTTAGGAAGCGAGGGTATAGGAGTTGGAAGCAACATGTTTTTCCCCTCCTGTTGAGGGTTTCCTAAGTATGCTTGTACAATTACCAAGCTGGCAGAACTAGATCAAGGCTAGAGCCATGACAGTGATAAGAAGTCATTAGGATTCTTCCTTAGAAATTATCATCTCTACACTGCCAAGAGGCATCTGGATGGTTCGTGCATGATATTTTTTGCCCATAGAAATACATTTTCCACAATATGATGTTGCTAGCCAGTATAATGTAGCATGTATAATTAAAGAATTATTCCCCCCCCTTTGATCTTTTTAGAAAGAGTTTTTGTTCTGAAGATTCATTTCATCTGTAAGGCTGAATACTAAATAAAGCATTAAATAGCTACTATATGGGCAAAACTGTTGAATTATTTGCCAAGATTTTTAAGAAAGTGATTGGGCAAAATCTTCCAAGAATGTACTAAATATGTGATTGCAAAAACTCAGTGGAAGCAGAGAAAATTCATTTTCTACCTTGGTATTATCTGAGTCACTCAGGCTTGAACAAGACTTCATGGCAGCATCTTTGCTTCTGGAAATTGGAAGGTCATATCTTGTACTCACCTTATCTCTGCAGGCATTTTCTATTAGAACTAGGGTGGTATTCAGCAAATGTAAAAAATGAGGTCATCACACTGCAAGTGTCTCTATTCTTGAAAGTGGTGACCAATGAAGTAGAAAAGAGGTAGGGAGTTATGAAGGTCATTTGGATTGTAATTTTTGTATCACAAAATAATATGGTGATGAAAAGGAGACCATATACTCTGTTAGAATCCACATGCTATTCATACCGCTTTACTGCCTGGCATCTTTAGACAGGTCTGGGAAACACATTGACTGAACTCCTATTGCTTAGTGTTGTAGGTCAAAACTAGAGTAGACCTCTCTGAGTGAATGGGATTTTAATGAGTCCTTTGCTGTATAGAGTCCATTGATCTGTATTGGCCTACCCTAGTTGTCATTTATTATGCTACAACAAGCCATAACTAGAGTAAGTCCATTTGAATCTGTAGTCCTTCTGACAAATCAATGCAATGTACGAGTAGTTGACTCACCAAATTACCCCTGATTCAAGGGGCCTACTCCAGTTCAAGATAGGACACTAAGCAACAGGATTTTGGCATCTGAATAGATATTGCCAGACAAGTTCTACTGAACATTATCTTTTTTAAAAAAGATGGCTTGTTAGTTGCGCTGCAGTGCACATTTTTGCTTAATGTTGACACAATAGCAAGCCCCATCTATTGTACCCTGATGGGAATTGCAAAGATGTGGTTGGATCCTGTGCTATTCTGGTAACATATGCAAAGAGGAAATAGATAGATAGATAGATAGATAGATAGATAGATAGATAGATAGATA
>JAHTLZ010000204.1:43090250-43104768 GCA_023846285.1 Phrynocephalus versicolor
AATAATAATAATAATAATAATAATAATAATAATAATAATAATAATAAATTTCTGCAAATTCTTTAAGGCTTTCACAGCCAGGATTCTTGGAACAGCAACATTAAGTTTGGTTCATTTTGTATTTCATAATCTTACCTTTGTTGCTGCATCAAAACATACAAAGCCCATGCCAAAGTCTATGGTAAGCCCCATAAGATGACTCTCTAGAACACAAGCATATGTCTTGCACTAGGGGGGAAATGGGGAAAAAGCAGTATGTTAAATAGTATTTTAGTTGACCATATACATTATGCAACATTATGAATAGAAGACAACTTCTTAATAGGTATTATGTATACAGTAGTAAGGAAGTGCAGTAAATTAGATATGTAATTAACGTGACCTATTTTTCATTCATTATTTGTACAGATCAGTGCTTAGAATAAAACCCTTATTTCCCTTATTTTTTGCCAAGCACAGTTTGAATGGTGTTTTAATTTAATTAGGTCCCAATTAACTACAAATTAGAAATATAAAATTAATATTTCAAGATATTTTATTCAATTTGGTATGGAAAGAGTCTGAGCAGTTAGGGTAAGAAGAAAATTGTGATTATAGTGGCAATACCAGCAGTAGGGAAGGGAGACGTAGAATGTAGGATGTGTCTATCTGTTTGTAATCTCTCAGCTAATGGAGGTCAACTTCCAATGGGGACAAATTAATATTAAAAGAATGTTAGTTTAAAGTGTTGTCATCTTATAACCTTTTAAACTGAGATGTCTGAATTATGTTTGGGATCTATGATGTCCCCATGTTAAATGTGTATTCTTCTGATCTCTGTAGACCATGATTCTTGGTCATTCATCATTTATTATGCTTATCAGTCCAGCCAAATAATCCCTGGTGTTTGAAGAGCAAGTAGTGGAAAACAAAGAAATGAAGAAAGTAGCAGACAAGCAACAAAACTCAACTCCAAGGCATCTGGAAAATGCTAGGTTGGGAAACTTAACTGAGACTTCAGAAAGATTCTGGATAAATCCTATTGCTAGATTGCAATTTGTGTGCATTTGGTAAGTCAACTCATCCATAAATTCCATTGATTCCATTGATTCCAATGCACCAACTATATTTCCAACATACTGTAGCTTCGTGAGTCACAACTAGATCAATTGCAATCAATGGAACTATCTCACCAAATCTCAATGGACTGCATAAGCCTATTCTGCTGTGTTTTATTATACTAAGCAACAGGATTTCACCCACTCTTAGGAAAGAAGATTGTTGCTAAAAATGGGAAGATAAGTTAAATGGAGTATTTAATAGAAAGCCAGTGGTTCACAAACTGTGTGCTACAGTGCCCCGGGGTGTTGTCATACCCAGCCAGTGACACCATGGCATCCTCTCATCTTTGCAGGAAGTACTACTCAGCCTGGACTTCCCCGCCTTCCATCTACCCCCACCATCCAAAGTATTGGGGAGCTGTGGCCCATGGCCAGCAAGTCAAGGGAGCTGTGGGTTGAACACGTTTAATGAACTACTGACAGAAGGCTAATAGAAGATTCCACAGAATGCTTTTGCTGCATTTGGACTAAATCCAGTAGGTTGGACAGACTGTAGCAATGCTTAGGGTAGAGCCATTGTAATAAGTGGGATTTAAGTTAGTCATGAGTCAAGTTAATTCCAAATGATTTCAATGGCTCTATTCTAAGTATGACTAAATCTGGCTCTCAGTTCTATATGCTTGATAATAGAACTGAACACTTTAAAAGATTACAAAAAATACATGATAGAATATGAATTAAGTTATGAACTGATGCCTACTTTTTGCATATCCTTTTTAATGTTGAGTAATATCCCCATTGTTCAATCAACATTTATATTATATCTTCACTTTAAATAAGTCAGGGGATAAATTGCATTTAGTGCTTAGCATGTATCCCCTTTTGCTTAAATATTTTGTCAATGAAGTAATTCCTACTATCATTCCCTCTGATTTGTACATTTTTGAGACATTAATAGGCAGTTAATGAACAGAGCAACTCATGAGGGTGCTGAGTCAAACAGACTACTGGTTTTCTGCAAAACATCTCTTCCCTGAAACTGAGTTATCTCTATGGAAGGAAAATGCAAAATCCTGTCCCATGAATATCTGATGCTCTGCCATAAAATATTCTGACGAGTAACTGGCAAACAGGTATATTCAAGGTAGCAGCAAAAGCAGTGGACTACTGGGCAGGCACAAGGAGACCACTCAAATAGCTCTAAAATTGGCTTCATAGCTTATTTAAAACATTCTGTATTCATGTCATGCTTCCACACACCTGATACCAAGGCAGCTCACATAATGCCCAGGAAGCAGTGTGTGTGTGTGTGTGTGTGTAATAATCACTTATTTCTCTCAACATTATAATTCTTAGGAGTAGCAATGTAAAGAATACTCATGAAATTCCGCATTAACATTGTCTTGATTCGAAGACACTTCCCAACATGTAATTATCAAGCCCCACGAGATTCCTCATCCCCAAGCAGAGCAACATGAACAGTGTTAATTTATCTCATCAGGGTCCCTTAATTTGCATTTTTTTCTCTCTGCATAGAATTTGAGCATCCTTTCCTTTGAGAAGCAAAGCATACGCCCACGCAAGCAAGCACATAACAACTAGTAGATTGTGAAAAAGGATGGAAACAAAGCTCCCCTGTGTGTAATTCTCAAAAGTCCATGCAACAAAACAGCAGCTATTACCCTTCTCGCACAATTTGCATTTTAGTGATTTTTCCCCATTTTGAAACCATCCATCAATCAATTAATTGGTCAATCTTATTCTCTTGTTACAAGCGGCACCACAAAATAATACACCCTCTTGCAAAGTGATTACAAGAGCAGCTTTTCAGGAGGAACAGGAGATGTATATACTGAGGGATGTAGATCCTGGGTGAATGTAGCTTTTGAGACTTTTCCTCCAAAAATTGAGATTCTGCAATCATTCATAAAGAAAGAACGAGAGTCCCTAATGCATGCATTTTTCCTGTAGTATTAAAGGAATAATACTACTACTTTTCCTGTAGTATTTTGCCCTTCTATGCTGGGCAAAAGCTCTTCTACTTCCAAGAAATAGCTATATAAACCTAGCACAGACATAGTAATCAAACACGGTATTTGTTTTGGATGCAATTGCTCATTATCAGAAGGGAGATGAAATTAAGGTCACCGGCTCACATTCCTCTTTCACAGCTACAGTGGAAGGCTAATGATGTCATCAATCATGGTGATCTCAGAAGTTTTTTTTTAAAGTGTTTTCTTCTCTCAAAGGTTCTGAGGCTCCCATGGAAACACTTCCACCATGGGGATATCTTTGAGGGCCAAAGGACAGTGGGGAAGTATTTTATTTCTGAAATTCATCACCACTAGTCAAGGTATTCCTGCGGTGGCAAATCTTGGAAATTGAATAGTTTGATTCCATCTTATGCACCCCCCTCTCCGTGACTTCCCAGGGATGGAAGGGGTTATTGGGTGGAATCTTCAGCAGGGAAAATAGAAATGTTTTATTTCTGAAAGATCACCACAGCCGAAGACATCAGTGCAGTGCTACTGCACAAACAAGAATTGAGGTTCTTAAATTTTCCTACATTTTTTAGCTCTATTGGGCTTCAACCTAACTCTTAATTTGCTGGCATGCATTTATCTGTAATTTTCTCTTTTTCCCCATAAACATTATTTCTTATCAAATTATTTTTCTTTTAAAATACAATTTTCCATATTTTTCTTCATAATTTATTGTGCCAGTACCAGAAAAGCTGCTGGTATTGCCAAATAGTGGCTATTATTTGGCTAATCCATCATGTCCAACAAGAAATCTCATTTCTTGTGTCTCATGTTGTAAATATACCTTCTAGGATCCCTCCCACCTCATAGCTCAACTTCTTGATCTCTGCTGATAAGAAGAACATGATACAACACTGAGAGATGAGTTTAAATATTAAGCTAAGCTCCTAGTTTGAAACTTTGTTTCTGGCTCACAACAGTGAAACACTGAAGTGTTTGAAAAGGTCGACAACATACATACTCACAGAGGAAGTACTTTTGGAGTTATAATCAGGAGATACTTGGGAGATGTTGCCTTTTTGTATTAAAGCTGTATGCCAATAAAGGTTCTTGTGATTGAAAGCTAGAGGCAAACCTTTAAAAGTCTTTGTACCACTGCCAAAGACCATACTTAAAATGCAGCAGAACACTAGCTCACAGCGTAATTGCATGGTATCCGTAATGAAAAGTGGTGAACAAATTAAAAATATATTTTAAATCTCTCGATAGTTGCCTGCTGCAAATGCTGCTCATGTCAACTACAATTCAAATCTGTGTTCACTGAGAAATAAAATTAATCCAATATTTGTCCCCAATTTGCTCATGAACTGTTTCCTAAAACACTGCAAATCACAACTAACAGGAAGGTGCTGAGATACTGACTCTAGCCACACATACCAGGAATCACAATGGTAATCATAGGGGAGTGGAGCCGAGCCAGCCTTGTCAGCTTTCCAAAGCAATCTGGAAGCTCCTACTGGTAGGCTAGATAAGGACTTTTCCAGTACCTGCAATTTTACTTATCTGAGGGTAGCCACAGCCCTATGAACAACATACAAGAGCACCTCCTTGTGGCCTTTGTCCTGTCCCCTTGTATGTTCAATAGTATCTGCAGTTTCAAGCAGCCACAGTAGACTGTGGAAGCAATTCCCCACCAAGGATCTTATTGTAATGTAGTAGTCTGATCCATGGGAGGAAGTCCAGAGTCCGCATTCCATGAGAGTGAAAGCACTCCTGATGCTCTCTGCTGAATCCACATGTTCCAGACTCCAGACCTTGGAATCTAAACCAGCCTGGGTTACCTATTATTTGCCTTTAATTTACTCAGCCTGTTTATTCCCAACTTGGCGCTGCCTGCTCATCTTCCACTTATTTACTCTTGGTTACTGCGTTCACCTATTACTTACTATTCAGCCAAAGCATTAGTTACTTTTCATTACTCAGCTTGTGTATCATGCTTGGCTCATCTAATTCCACATCCCACCTCTAAATTCTGTTTGCTTTCCATTTCCCTTTACCTATCCTTGTCTTTCCTTCATCTACATTCCTCTCTCCTTCTCATTAAGTTGCCTCCCATCTGCAACCAGCAAGGACATGCGTTATGGCATTGGTAATCAATAACTGGGCAAGGCATGCTCTGTTCATGAGGCAGTCATGAAGCAACCCTAGCCAACCAGTGTATGTAACATATGTAACATTTCCCTTGTAACCAATCACTTATTCTGTGCATACTGTGGAATGTAAATGATTTGTAATAAAACGTGCCAAATGGCAAGGGGCGTCATCATTGCTCCGCTGGTCGGACAACTGGACTCAAGTCTACGTTCTTTCATCCAGCTCCCCCACATTGTAAGTCTATAAAACATATTCAAGCCACTTAACCCTCTTGACCTAAAAGGTTACCTGATTGATGAGATTTCTCTACAACATAGCTCTATATAGTGTCTTTGACAGTCATTGGAGTGGTAGGAGCCTCATGGTGCAGGAGCATAATGGTAGAGTGGTTAAATGCCTGTTCTGCAGGTAAAACTGTGCTCACAACCTGGGGTTCAATCCCCTGTAACCGGTTCATGGTTGACTCAGCCTTCCATCCTTCCGAGGTCAGTAAAATGAGTACCCAGCTTGCTGGGGGCGGGGGGAAAGTGTACCTGCATATTGTAATTAAACTGTAAACCACTCAGAGACTACTTGAAATGGTATGGGGTAGTATATATACAGAACACTTTGCTTTGCTTTGCTTTGCTTTTGCAAATAAATAAATCTGGAAGTTAAGTCAAGGCAACTGGATTTCTTTTCTTGTTAGATTGAAATGCTTCACTACTCATCCAAATAGCTTTGTTAGCTATTGACAAATTTCCTTGGATGAGAAGCAACATGTATTGATCTCACAAGAAAAGAAATCCAGTTGCCATGACTCAACTTCCAGATAACCTCACCTGGATGACTGAGAATCTTCACAGAAACATAAATAAATATTTTTGGAACAAGAAAGCCTACAAACCAGGCATGTGCAACAATGCCCTCCAGGAAGGCATCACAATATTTCTAGCCAAGATATGTTTAGTCATGCATGTCCACAAAGGCATAAAAATGAAAGAACTAAAGTGCTGATGCCAATAAGTAATTTAAAAACCTGACCTTAGCTTCCTTATTATCTTCTTTTATATGACTGAACATATTATTCCAGCAGCAATACACGAAACTAACATTGATGTTTTCCTCCCCACTACTTCCAGTTTATGGACACTAACAGCAAAACAGCACCACAACCACCAAATATCACCCTTGAGAAAGCAGTAATATTCTAAGGATGTATGGCTTTGCATTCTAAACTTATTTAAATTATAACACAGATTTCAAGGCCAGATAATATGGAAGTGGTTCCATTTGCCCCGAGAGTAGAGGTTTATTTAAGAATAAACAGCTTTCAGATACTTAAGAGGTCTTCCATTTGTAAGGTAATAATAATAATAAAACAAAGTCTACAACTGTGTATGCTGGCCCAGGTGCTAACACCAGGCCTGCATGACAGATTTGGAAGTTTGGAAGCCAAGCCATGGGCGGGCAATTAGCGCTGCCACAGCTTGGCTTCCAATTCCAATTAGAAAGATTTTTTCCCTAGGGCACCCTCTTTGGAGCTTTATAACTCAGTCCCCTGAGCCCCAAACCTCTCCAAATGTGGGGGGCTTACTTAGAATCACTTGAGGAAGCAAAATTTCCATTGACCTTGACCTCCAAACTTTTCCAAATCTTGGGGGCTTAAAGGGAGGAGCTTGAGGAAACTCCTGCCATTTTGGTCCTTTAGGACCCAGGGGAGCATAGCATTTCATTTCATTTTGTTTCATTTTCTAACAAAACTACCTTAAAAAACACAATTTTTCCATTTTGTGCCCATCTCTAACTGCTAGTTTTAGTGGAGCTTTTGTTTCTAGGGCCAGAAAACACAACGACAATGAGAGGGGAGTTCTTTGCTTCCTTACTGAAGGCCATAGAGTTTGGGCCATTTTCACACATGATATCCTTGAGTGGTTCACAGGAAACAATTTCTCTGGGAATGACAGACTGCTGGAAACAATCTATATACAGTTATACATCAACTTATGGTGATAATCCATTCCATAGGCATCTTTGGAAGTCAAACAACTCATAAGTCGGTTTCCCATAGGAATGCATTGAAAATGAATTAATCCCTTCTGTTCTCTTTTGCAGAGATTGAAGCAAACAGGGAGGAGGAGGCAATCTCTGTCTCTGTCACCTCCCCCTCCTTAGTTGCTTCCCTTGCAAGGCACCCTGCCTGAAGTTGCATGGTTTCCTGGGAATGAGGCAACATCGGGCAGCCCCTGCACCATGCCAGGGAAGTGCTTACATCCAGGTAAGTGCTTACCTCCGGGAAAGTGCTTACCTTTACTTACCTCCAGGCTGGCTGAAGATCGGTTCAGCCAGCCAGAGGTAAGTGAAGGAAAGTGCTTACCTGGAGGTAAGTGCTTCCCTTGCAAGGTATCAGGGCTGCCCAAAGTTCCCAGGGATTGATGCAACTTTGGGAAGCCTGGGTGGTTTGAAAGGGATGTGTGATCGCCATCTCCCCCTTCTTCTTGGTGGCTTTAATCTCTGCAGAGATCAAAGCAACCAAGAAGAAGGAGGCGGTGGCCATGGGCAGCGAATGCTGCTCTCCACTCCGCGCAACAACTAACTTTGACAGGTCTGACCTCTCAAAGTCAGCTGTCATGCAGAGTGGAGAGCAGCACTTGCAAGTCAAATAATTTGGTTGTCAAAGCACTCGTAAGTCAAGGTACCACTGTACATATTTAGAAATACACAGAAAGAGCATGGGGTGGGGGAGTCTGGCATTTCTGGTACATTATTAAAGCAGCTCCACTACCCCTACTCTACCAGAGTGCTGTTTCCTTTGCCAGCTACAGAGTCACACTTCTCACATAAATCATACGACATGCTCAGCTCTCTCTTGACACATACTATTACAATTCATCAGTGTTCATATCAGAATGTATTTCTGAGACACCAGCATAGATTAAATAGCATCTTTTAGCTAAAAATAAAATATCATATGATGTCACCCAAGTATTCATTGAGTAATGCAGTTGGCAGAGCTCTGGACAGCCATTAAGTCCAATGTTTGAAGCAAGCTTAATATATATCAAACCAGTGGCTGCCTAGCTTTCTCTTGAAGCCTCTTGCATTGGAGAGCTCATGGCCACCCAAGGTAATTGGTTCCTCTTTGCTAACTGTAGCAATATCCTCTTCCCCACCCTAGTTCACCCCAGGAGGCATGGGCAGAATAAATGGACAGTTGATTTTTTTCCTCCCCAGGCATAACTAACTCCATAAGGAACCAACAGTGATAACTTTTTCATTCAAAGGGAAAACGCTAGTGAAGTCGTGGGGTATTAAACATGTTGAACCTCATATAAATAAGGATGAACTACATGAGAAGTGCAAATGGCATTATATTCAATTTTTTAAAAGCACACAATGCTGGTAGTAATACCTGGCATATACTCTATAACTCTCACGTCAGTTTTGAGATACTTTGCATGCCCTTTAAAGGATGGTTTGGTCTATACCAAATGGCCTGACTCTAGGGATGGGGCCCTGTGGCACTGGGCTATTCTTGAGGGGGGGGGAGGAAGCACTGGGAAGTCCAACTAGCACTATGTCTTAGGCAGCTTTCACCAACCAGGACAAAGCATGTATCCAGTCCACAGATGGCTGCTTTTCATGTCTATCCTCTGCTTATGGGAATGATATGAGATTGAAAACAACCCAAATTAACTGGGACAGCACAAGGCCTCTGGTATCTTAAACTCAAGAGTCTGTGGTATGTAAGATGTGAGACTCATCCTTAGTTGAACTGAAAGTGCTCAATTTTCTTGGCACATAAGAAGAAAATTGACAGCATGTACAGATTTTGTCCAAAGGAGGAAGGAGATGGGAGGGGGAAGGGAGAAAGAGAGAAAGGGAGGGAGGAGAGAGAGAGAGAGAGAGGGAGAGAGAGAGAGAGAGAGAGAATCTGTCCTCTTTGCCCTTTAGAACAGCTCTAAAGGATGGGTTACATTTTAGCCATCATTTCTACATCAATCTTCAAAAAGTATCTTTTAGTTTTTATAACTCTAGAAGACATTACTATTGAGTCAGGTAAACAGTCAACTATAACTCAGATGCTGGGGGGCATGTCTGCAGCAGTGAACTTGGCCTGGGTGCACTGATGATAAATCTGGAGAGTTATGCCTTTGCTGAGCTTTTTTGACACATGCTTGCTAGAGGCCTTTATAGCTGCCTTCAAAAGCTGAGGGTGAGGGTTAAGGGACCTTCTGGTGTAGTCTGTGACCTGACAGTAAGGGATGCTGCAGACAACCAGTCCATCAACACTAATGCCAGGATTTGAGTGAAAGAACTGTTTCATGAGGTAGAGGAGATTTTGAGCGCAAGGGTCTGCTCTGTTTTAATGACATCTTCTGGAAACCATCAATTCATAAAGTTATCCAGACTTAGAAGTTACCTGACAGCAAATAACCTTAAGACAATTTTATTAACTTAGGGAAGAGAGCAATCACTTCCATTTCTGTACACAGATGATAAAAATATAATTATTTTTCAGGAGAGCAAATCCCATCGCTGTTTCCAAATTTACGAATATTTTACTTAAGATTAGAAAAATTCATCTACATTAAAGTATTTTCAAAAAGCAAAAAGGGATGGTTTTGTTGGCCCTACAAATATTCTGAAATCCATATTGTGGATTAAGAACAACAAAAATGCACCAAATTGGGTGGAGGAGATTGAGATAATCCCTTTGAAGAAAAAAATTAACTTGAATCTTCAATTTTGGAATATTCAGGATGAGATAAAATATTAAGACACTGGGAAAATTCTTTTCTAAACACACTAGCCACATACCTCAAAGCTCTAATTTATCAGTTCACTAACTTTTGCAAGTGCTGGATGTGTTCCATCAATCACTTCACCTAAGAGTTATTCTCCTGCTTTCTTCACTCATGAAAACTATCAGTACCAAGCATATCTCCTAGCAGGAAACATTGGGGACTAAAAGATGATAATGGCCTTGGAGCAACTGTCTGAAATTGGTAAAGAGAGATTAATGTGTTACAATAGCAAAATATCTCTTTCTAGCCTTTTCTTCTCTGGCTCCTTATCAGAGGTTTTATTTTACCTATAATTCTTCTGCTTATTAATTAATCCCTTTAGCTATGAACTAGGAGAGAGCGAAATGAAGAACACTGCCAAGAGACTACTTAGTGTCAATGTTCTTATAGTTCTTAGTGTAAGCTTTAAAACATAACACTTGCCATTAAAAAGAGTGAAACATTTGCTTTTGCTTTTTGATTTCATGCATTGAAAGCCATAACAACTTTCCAAAAGTGAAAATTTCCCATATAACAGGCAACTCAGTATTTAATCTCCCATGTCTAATATGCTCCAGAAACCAAAGAATCTTAAAACTGGATCTGTAAATAATTCACTTGCCTAAGCTGAGAAGCAGGGCCTGGAGCATTATTTTTGGTGACCCCTAATGGGAAGTATACTGTAGCTTATCAAAAGATGTTAAAAATGAGAAAGAATTGTGAGCTGAAAAGCTCATTCAGGTCTGGAAGCTGAGTCATGTCTACTGGACTTCTTTTTCTTGAGAGGTCTGTTTCTGAAACAGCAAATATTCACAGACAGTTGGAACTGAATTCCAGCTGTCAAAAATAAGTACAAAAAACTGATTTAATTTTTGCTTAAGTTAATTTGAACACTGATCTTTTGGATGTACTGCAATGTGATACAACTTAGCTGTGAGATTTTGGAATCCTGAATGATAAAGACTGTGCATCAGAATATAGTAATATCTTTTTGAAAGTGGCAATATTATAAATCTTATTGATTCTGATAAGGTTGGGGACTGTAGCGTGGAGGCAGAGGAAGACAGTCTACTTTCTTGTTAAACATACAATGCCCTCTTCTGTATATGACATGCTACAGGGATTCGAACAATAAGAAACATTTTCCCAGGTAACTTGTGGCTTCCAGTGGCTTTATTTTACTCCTCTAGGGTGCTTGGCTTGATCAGATCATTAGAAGAATATTTCATTCTGAATACACTCAAGAGAAAAGAATCCATGGAGAAATTAGAAACACATAAGCCCAAATTCTGTTTGCAGATACAAAGTGTAAAGGTTTCATGACTGAACTGCACCATGAACGCTTCTCCAAAGTATCTTGCAATTATACAAGCGCCATTCAACACAGCTGGCCTGCCACCTTGTGCAAGGAAATGAGTGAACCCCTCCTTTTAAAGGCTGAGTGTCCTGTACACAAAACAGTCTGGTTCCAGTTTTCAGCCTTGAAAAGAAGGAATCTGTTCTTTTAACAGAGACACACATGGCATGTGAACGACTAAAAGTAAGCTGGACCCAAAAGTCTAGGAAAATATACTGAAATATACTTGGGAAGGGATACAAGGTATATAATATATTTGTGAAACATCTGCAAAGTTTAAAGTTTGGAGA
The DNA here is from genome assembly GCA_023846285.1 of Phrynocephalus versicolor. Classification (NCBI taxonomy): domain Eukaryota; kingdom Metazoa; phylum Chordata; class Lepidosauria; order Squamata; family Agamidae; genus Phrynocephalus; species Phrynocephalus versicolor. The sequence continues at coordinate 43,101,840 of JAHTLZ010000204.1, forward strand.
GTTGTATTCAGGTTTTCAGATAGTGGAGCAGTATGAAGAATGCTCCAGACATTCAAAATGTGGCAATGCTCCCCAGAAGAGACTTTTGGCAACTTTTTAGTAAAAATTGAAAACTTGAGTTAGTACATGGAGAACCCTATGGATATTGGAAATCACATATTTCCCACTCCAAGTTTATATGCTACAAAGTAAAAAAAAAGGTAAAAACAGTTCTATATATTTTTGTTACCAAAATTGTCGTCTGCCTCCACCCTCCAATTCTACTGTATCGGTTTCAAAACAAGTGTCTGTGTGCCACCTGTCTCAATCTTTTCTCTTGTTTACTACTCAATGCCAATTCCATAACTATTCATTCTGCAGAACTGCAATCATCTTTATCCATTATTTGTTTAACTAGGCTTAAATTTGGTTTTTAGTCTATATCAGTGTTAGTGAATGTATGGCACAGGTGTCAAAGGTGCCACTCGGAGCCTTTCTGTGGGCACCTGATATTGCCCCTTCACAGCCACCTGTATTCAGGTTAAATTGCTGTATTGGCACTTTGCAAAAAATTAGTGGGTTTTGAATAACAGTTTGGGTACTCTGTCTCTAAAAGGTTCTCCATCACTGGTCTACTCTAGACCATCTTGAATTAATGGGAACCTGGTTATTCACCATAATGAATCAACAGAATCAACAGATGGAAATGTTTATTAATTCCACAGGTTTGCTCTACTTGGGGCGAGCAATAGGACTTAGACCCTAGTTTATTATACAGTTGTCCCCTCCCATTTCGTGGTTCATATACTGCAGTCCTGGTATATCATGGGACCGCAGTATATGAAAGCAAGGGCCCCTGTGGCAAGCTGTATGGCCCTGTTTGAGGCCTGGCACTGCCCTGAACAGGCCTCCAATGGGCTTCCTGGGCCTGTCAGAGGCCCCAGAAGTAGAGATGCAAAATTTCTGGAAATTATGAAGCTCAGAAAAAAACTCACATATAATAAAACTAATCTTAAACCAGAATAAGAAACAAAATAAAAAGGCCACAGTATATAACACCCAATAAAATGAAGTGACATATCTATCATACACTCATGCCAGTCCTGCTATTTAGTTCTATAATCACTTTTAGGCATAGGTCCAACACAATGACTTGCACAGGGTCATTCAGTAAGCTATATCTTGGGATTTAGACCTAAGACCCTTACTTAAAAAGTATCTATTCACTGTATAGCATTGCACTGACCAGTATGAGCACATAATCTACTGCCCCATTTTGATACATTCTTTCCTAACAGCCTGTTTTCATACACTTCACCTGTTGTGAATACGAGCAGTTCCCTTTGGTATGGTTGGTAACCCTGCTCAAACAAGGACAAATGAAAGAAACACCTTGCTGAAATGATTTTTAAAAAATCTGTATGTTTTATGCAAGATGGAGCTTTCATTTCTCACAGTCTTCCTAGGCAGTTTTATAATGTCACATCACTTCTGAAAGTTATGCAACTTGCACAAAATGTGCAAAACCTTGGGAACTACTACTTTGTTTCGTTATTATTCTTATTTAAAAAGTCTACAACATGGATGGGTTCTTTGCAGCTATGCCATCATTTCCAATGTTTTCCAGCTTGGTATGTCAGACCTTCTTCACCACAATACCAAGAAACCCTAGTAATTATAGCAAATAATCAGAGTGTCTGGGAAGTGTATTCCAAGATTATCTAAGGGCCAAATTTTGGGTTCATCTTTCTGTACTTGCACCTTATGTGTTGCGTTTGAGCACACACTTTGATTCTTAGAGAGAAGAGAGAGAAGAGACTTCCCAGAGGAATTTTCCATAAACTACAAAATGTCTTAATGGGAATATGTTTGTGAATGAGAAATAGGTTTTCCTTGCCTCCCTTATAAACTCCACACAAGCACACTTGTGGGGCTTAAAACATAAGGTCTCTCACTGTGTTCAGATAACCCAAACTGATGAAAGTGAGGAATTTGATGAGCATTCTTTATACATGCACTGATCACTAACAACATTTACAAACTTTACCATTAAACTATTCCAAAACTTTCTTTAAACCGTTTCCCACCACTGTGTCACCATGTGCATTTTGCTATTTCTGTAGTTTTAATGTTGCAAAATGAAGTCAGCATTGCAGATTACCTGGATCCGTTCCACTTCTAAAAAAGTAGCTGATTGGAAGGCTTTTTCCCATAGTAAAAGGTCACATTCCAATTCCACAGAAAAGTAGAGATCTTCTCCTGTTTCAGACTGAACACCAAAGCAGTGTTTTCGCTGATCCAGTAGATCACTGTCCTGATGAAAACCTGGAGTTATATAATCTTGCATACATCAATTAATATTTCTTACAGTACAAATTCACATGTCAGTTGAAGAACAAAGTTCTAGACATAATTTTTGTGTACCCTGCATTAACCACATGCTGAGAATCTGAACAACAGAAGACACAAATCCTGTTTGTAATTGAAGCAGGCATAAGAGGAATTGCATGACATTTTCTTGCTTCTGGCAAAACTATGCATCATCCAAATGGTCATGAGACCTATTTCACAATCAGTGTGTGCCCGCTCGTGCAAAGAAGAGAGCCCTTTACAAAGTAGTGTATATATACTGGATGCCAGCTACTGTTTTCCTTAATTTCTTTAACCATTTTTCCTTTAAGCAAAGCTATGCTTTCAGTTTTGGCTCTTCAGTTATTCTTTAATCAGTGAATATAATATATCTGTGTCATGTGTTAACAGATCCTTGTGCTCTTGAATCAAGGGCCTTTAGGCTTTAATGAGACTTCCTTTCTGATAAATTGAGTTCTTGGGAATAGACACATTGTATACTATAATTAGATAAGTGTAGATTCAAATCATGGACCTCATTGAAACCTTTTTAAAAAGCTAATTACATAGATAACTGACCGCCAGTCACACACTATATATA
>JAHTLZ010000204.1:43106665-43117812 GCA_023846285.1 Phrynocephalus versicolor
TGTGGTGCTTTGGTGGGGTTTTGGACCACGATTTAAAAAAAATATTGTGGTCGGCATTTTGGATCCCCCCGCCCGCACACCGCATGGCAAAGGCAGACGAGACGATCCCCCCCGCCTGGTACCAGCAGCGCAGCAGTAGCAGTAGCCAAGGAGAGGGGGGCGAGGAAACCCCCACCCCCCCAAAAAACCACCCTTCTGGCCTGGTAGGTGCCCTCAGACAGTTTTCGCCTGCTTTTAGGGCTGGGAATCGGGTTTTTTTTACTTTTAAAAACTTTTTTTCTGTGCCGCTTGGCATTGCGTGATCGCGTGACGTCACGCAAGTAATGAGCACGACAAATCAGACCAAAATTGTTCGTTCGTCAGTTCGAGCTCGAAGTCTGGGGCAGTAATTCCCGTTACCGTTTCCGTAGAGTAACGGAACCGACTAACGGAAACGGAAACGGGAATACCGCTAAGTCGTGCCCATCTCTAGTGCCACATCATGATTTGTTTTGTTTTGCTTTGCTATACATGCTGAAGCAGACTAACACATGTTCTATGAACCCTGCTAATCCAAAGGGGATGTGTTGTGTTTGCTCTTCCTTCCTCGATAGCATTGGAAACAGAGTAGAAAGATTTGTAGACTATTTTTCATGTTTACGTAACATAGCAGCCTGAACGCAATTCTCTCAGCCATGATGGTTTTTCCCTTACAGCATGGATGACAGTCAAGTTCCAGAAGAGAATGGTTATTGCTTCACGTCCTTTCATATCGCTTCATGTCCTAACCCTAACCCAGAACCAATAGGTGTGAAATTTGTCTTTTAAAGTTTCATTATTTTGTTCGTTTAAGCAGAATAATCAGCATTAGTAACTGTGGATCATTGATTAAACGATGGTGGCTAAGAGATGTCACTGAGGATGACTGGATGGAGGGAGAGAAAGAAAGACGGAGTACGGGAAAAAGCTAAATGAGGGTAAGGGTTAAGAATGAAAGGGAGAAATTGGAAAGTTCACTTAGGCAGGAAAAGAGGATGTCGGAGTCGAAAGGAAAGGGAAACACATTTAGGAGAAAAGGATGCTGCCTGTCCCTCCTCCACTAAATAGGCATGATGCAAAGAGACTGGGCTGGCACTAATCCTGGCCTTGAGTCCAACTATTTGTGTGGCAAGAATTACTTATGCACAGAGCACATCCAGGCTCAGGACTTTATCATGCCTAAATGACACTGACGAGATGTTGTTATGAGGCTGAATCCTTGGAGACAACACTAAATTAAGATTGAAAGGACTATGATCCTGAAAAATTGCTTCATCGTTTAATGAGAAATTACCAGTTTCAGCTTTATTATAACTGGCAAAGATATCTAACACTTCAGCAGAATTCAGTAGTGTTCATTTGTTACCATAACATTGTGATAAAGTGGAATTTATTTTTCTATCACCAGATGCCACAGTGTAGTAATGGTGGGAAATGATGACTTTTAATTCGGATCCTGATGAATGACATTACCCAAATAGCCATTTCGACATCTATAGCCCTACCAACACTGCATTGTTTGAGGCACCTGCTGTTTTATTATGTACGTACACACATAGACACACACTAGCATTTTAATGTCTGTTTTTTAAAAGGGCTTATTATTCATTTGTTGCTCTACATTCAAGCCTCTACATTCAGGCAACCGCAAAGTATGCAAATGTTGGCTGATTATATTTTTTTCTAACAGTTAAGAGCACAGATGAAAAGAGAGAATAAATTTTGAATAGGAATCACCACATTTTCACAGTTGATGCTATTAAAAAGTCTTCTTTGTCAACAGTATGTAATTTCTGATTGTTGCTAACATGGTTGGCGTTGGGATTGGCAAAGGCTATTTCTGGGCTGATTGCATACTCTGATCAAGATGTCTCATATATTCAGATTACAAATATGTAAATGCCTCAAATCCACACTTCCGTTTTAGGGAGACAGTAGTATTGTTTAGTATCAAAAGTTTCTATATTCTCTGGTTAACTTTTAAGCAGCTTTTAAAACAAGGGGCTCAGCCAGCTATGGGGAAGCCTCAGCATATTGGCATGGAATGTGGCAGTCCACCTCAAGAGCTTCTTCAACTCAGTTTCTTTTGGCAGGCTTTTGTGGCTGCCCTTCTAGAGGCAGCAGTGGCCCCCTCAAGGCATCTCAGTACTGTTGTTTGCAGGACAGTTCCTGAGCACACTGAGGCAATAAAACAGACATTCTGGGCTCCAATTAGAATTTCTCAAAAAGTTTCAGAGTGATGTTACTTCTGGGATGTGAGACATATAAACAAAAATTGAAATAGTGGGCCCTGATTATCCAAATCAGCTATGAAGGATGGAGTTGGTGGAAGCTGGAAGTCAAAACACATAGAGGGCCAAAAGTTCTGCAGCCCTCCTCTAAGTCCTTAGTGTGCCAATGCTAAAAACAAAGTTTCTTGCTCACATTCGATCCTGGTCCAAATTATTATTTTCTTTGCTCAGGTTATAGGTATCATTCTGGACTTGTTGACATAGACTATTATGTTGCAACAACTTTGTTCAGATTCCTGTGCAAGACACAGCATGGTAAGGACTAGGCATTTATGAGCAAATGCAACAGTACTGCATACTATCTTCCCTTCCCTCTTTTCAGTGAAGTTATTTACTTTATTCTTCATACCTTGAGTATTTTGTACATGATCTCATATACAGAAAACGTTCTCTCAGCTCGTGTCCAGTCCCAGGTAGTAACCTTGGATAAAAACACAGAAAACATAAATGTGTCCAACAATCTATTTTGGAAAATAATGACAATGTTAAAAACGTATATAGGCTATCATAGCACAATTATAATTGAAATGTCCTCATATCAAATATATAGGTCTACCGTGTTGCTGTAAAATGCCATCAATAAAAGGATACTTTATATTTATTATTTCTATATTTGTTTCATATCTAGGCCCCCTTTCCCCAGTGACTGGTCACAATCCCAAGGTGTGTAAGAGTGAAGAAGCCAATCATGTTACCCAACAAACCCATCTTGAACCTAAAATATGTCACTGCCATACTAGAACAGCTGGTACCTAGAACAGTGCATGAATGTTCCATACATTATTCCTGCTTTCCTCTTAGCCCCCCGCCCCATGCTCCCTCTGACCCCCTTCAGGAGAGGCTTCCTTCTCTTCAAAGAGACTTTTCATGAGGACTCATGAGGAAGAGGAAAGCAGAGAGAAATCACCTTCTGTTCTCGTCCCTTCACTCAAGTGTGTCTGGATCCAAGCTTGTATGCAAGAACTAAGGATCAAAGGAATTAGCTCATTGGTTCTGTGTAGCCCCATTTGTTTGGGGACCAAGCAGAGGCAAAAGACTTTAATAAACAAAAATTCAACTAAGAATATTTGAAACTTGTCTCTCACATTCCAATATTTCCACAGGTGCAAAACAGCTAGTAGGTTGAAAGCCAAATATGTGTCAGCATTCACATAGACATTTCCCTCCTTCCCTGATTATTTGTCCCAAACACAGCTGAGTAAAGATCAAAATGTTTACCAATAAACCAAAGTACTGGGCATGAACAAGATTTTTTTTTGCCAGATCATTTCTTCCAACAGCAGTTTAGTTTTAATAAACCAAATTATTTCTCATCACTATTGCTACATTTCTTGTTGCAAAAGCTTCACGAAGTGTCTCACGTTGACATAAAACATTTCTATCAAGATGTGTATAAACATCTACTCATTTTGTGTGGCATCAATACATGGTAATACTGTAATACTTACTGGAGGTGCTATAAATTTGTAAAGAGAAGAACCTCGCAGTGCTAGAAACTTTGGTGTGTACATTCGGTCCTGAAGAGAATCTTGTTCCCGCTCTTCTGTCCAGCCCATGTAGACTATCTGGCAAACAAATGATAATCAACAGATATGACAGTTACCAAAACCAGACTCACTTAGGGTGTCCATTATGTTCATATGAAATAAAATAACTTGTTTATAAACAGAGGGCAGTCAGTCACACAAAGTCATCTAGTGTGTGATCCAAAATATATTAATATACAAAGCCTTTTCTCATCTTGCATAGTTCCAAAGACTCATCCTGTGACAAATCCCCCCTTATTGAAACATCTTGATATAATGAAAGAAATACTGTGATAAGCGGAAAAGAAACAGACTGTATTTGTCAAAGGAAAAGAAGCATAATTATTTATTCAGGATTATTTGTTGAAAATTGTGCTACAATAGAGACGTGGTAGCTGGTTTTAAGTAACATGACACTTGTGGAAGATCTGAAACATTTATATGGCTATATTTAATTGAGAGTTATTTTTCCACATGCTATTGTGATACAATCTGAGCAGTAACACACTATAAATTTGTTTCTATTCACACTATGTTACTATTATTAATGGTTGCAAGAATATGTATATAGAATGGTTGGCAATTGTGGAATTATTGGCAAAGTTTATATTTCACTCTAATCACTTATCTTCTTTTACACAGATTCTTCAGCTGATCTAGATCTGATAGCTATACTGTATTTGGCTTGTCCATAGATAATGGATTCCAACCCGTATTCTCAAATACTTTTACAGTCAGGATCTAATAGCTGTTGTGAATTTTTGGGCTGTTTTGCCATGTTCTGGAAGTTTTTCTTCCTGACTTTTCACCAGACTCTGTGACCGGCATCTTCAGAGGGCAAGGAGCTCAGGGAACTAGGAGCTCTCTCTGTGCTCTGGGGTATAGAGTAAGACGGTGTGCTTTTCAAGTTCTGGGAAAGAGGAAATTTTCCTATGTAGGAGAATAGGTGTTACTCATTATATTGTGATGGAGGAATTAAGAAGTTTCACTGCAACCAGGGGTGGCAGCAATCCTTCTCTGTAGTTGATGGGTGTAGTTAGCTGTTCTAGTGTGTGAGCTGATCACTGGTGCTTGTGGCTTGGTGGGAATCATTGAACTTGGACATGAAATCCATTTCCAGGACACAGAGGTACTGGACAACACTACCAATCACTATGTCAGACTACACAGGGAAGCCATTGAAATCCACAAACATAAGCACAGTGTCAACAAAAAAGAAGAACGTCTGAAAATCAACAAAGCCTGGCTTCCAGTACTGAAAACTACAGCCTGCAAAAGATCAAAGTTCAATGATTCCCACTCAGCCACCAGCATTTGAAATGATTTTGGCACATGAGAATGAATGAGAGGATCTTCTTGGTGGCTGTTCCCAGATGACAGAATTCCCTTCCAAAGGAGGTTATTTTTATATGAATATGATATTGGCTAGTAACTAATCATGTCCTTTTAATGGTGAGTGTTCTTTTAAAGTAGTTCACACTTAAATTTTATTAATTGCATGTGTGTTTAAATCTGATAATTTAAAAATATATAGCTTAATGCACTTTATCAGTTATCCCCACCACCACCAACAGTTGAAGCTGAATGTTATGCTGTAAGCCGTTTTGAGTCCTGCAAGGGAAAAAAAGGGATAATGAGAGGGAAGCATTTGCTTGGGGTGTGCATTCTTCTATCTTACTCTAGTTGGGAAGCAAGATGGAAGCATGCACATTTCTCTCCCCCCCCCCTCCCCAGAGCAGAATGAAGGACCTAGACCCTATGGTCTATAGCAAATATTTGCAGCTCTCTCATTGGCAGAAACCCTGCCAAGAAGCAGAAGTAATAAATATTCAACTCCTGTGCCTCACTGTCTGAGGGAGCATCACCATTTGACCCTTCAAGAATGAAGGACAAAGTAAGGCCAATTAATTCCCAAGACATTTAGATCTGATTGAATAACTCCAATGTTTTTGAAGCTGCTACCTTTTGGCAGCAATCCTGTTGCTTAATAGTACACATGGAAGTCAAATGGCATAACATTCAGCTACTTCAATCCAACAATTAATGAATTGTAGCAGGGGGCATGAACATTACTGATTTGGGGCAAGAATCCCATCAGGGACTCGTTAACAGCCAGCTAGACGTGACCAAATTTTATGCATTTTGCATGCACAATCAAGCAACAAAAATCCACCCACTACAGTCCTGCACCACTTCTAGAACATGAGAATAACCTGGATCATGCACAGCTTCACCTAAGGTTTTGTGCTTTTGATTCTGATGTACATTTCCCACAAAAATTGTCGAACATGTGTGCCTATTGGCAACCTTTAATTCATCAGTAGGAAATATTCACTCAACAGAATTTCTGTCTGAAATACGTGATAATTATTCAAAAACTGTCCATCACTGTCAACTATCAAACATGAAAAGGGCATTTATTTTGTACAGATGAATAGATACTTCACCCTGGAGTTTGTCCTTTCAAGGCTGATGCAGTCCTGAAATTTAAAGGCAATTTACTCATTGAGATATTGTTCCCTTGTCTCTCCCCATAATGAGAAAGTATTGGATTGATTTTACAGGCGGCCCTTTCTTTTGTGAAAGATTAGTTAACATAAAAAGGACATTTCTGATTCATTCTGTGTAAGAGCTGTCAAATTGTAAATGCAAAAGATTATAAGACATCACAAAGAATACTCAAGACTGCATCACACTGCACAGCAAGATGGGCATTTTGCTGGGGAAGAGACTTATCTTGTAGATTTGCTTCAGCTGCTGCACAAGGAAACGTAAGGACAATCCAATTATGCAATCTTAAGGACAATCCTTGTTGCAAGAATTTGTTTGTCAATGTGCAAAAACCTCTGCAAAGACATCTCCTTTGCAAATAAAGAGTAATGAAGTGGTCAGCTCACAGAAAGCAAAGCATAAACTAATTTTTGTCCTAAAAAAACCATGGAAAGAAAAGCAATGGCAGTGAAACAGTCACTCACTACTAGAGATGGGCACGACTCAGAAAAAAAGTTTCGTTTTCGTTTTCGTTTTCGGCTAGGGTCTGAGTCGTTTCGTTTCCGTTTTCGTGGGCTAATTTCAAAATTTTTCGTTTTCGTTTCGTTACGTATCGAAAATGAAAAAACGAAAACGAAAACGAAAAAATTTTCGTTTCTCCCCATTTAGCTCAATTGAGTGCTTTTCCAGTAACGAAAAACGAAAATTGGCTCGAAATTAGTCGTTTCGTTTCCGTTTTCGGTCCAGGTTGGTGCCGATTTTCGTTTTCGTTTCGTTTCCGTAACGAAAACGAAAAACGAAAACGAAAACGAAAATACCGCTAAGTCGTGCCCATCTCTACTCACTACTCATTCCTGTAATGCTGTCCATGGTCCTGACCACAATAGTGTTCTATACAGTTGTCCCCTTCCCTTTTGCTATTCATATACTGTGGTCCCGGTATATTGCTGGTCCGCAGTATATTAAAAAAAAGGCCTCCTTGGGTAAGGAGGAAAGGCTTACCAAGGCCAGTCAGAGGGCCCCAAAAGTGCTTCCCTGCAAACCGGAAGTGACTTCTGGTAAACCAAAAGTGACCTCCAGATCACAAGAAACCACTTTTGGGGCCTCTGGGGAACTGGAAAGCCCCTTGCAGGCCCATTTGGGGAAGCACCAGGCCTGGGGTAAGTACAAGAGCCCCCAGAGAGCCTGCCCAGTCCCGACCAGACCCAGCATCCGCATATTGCGGATTTTCAATTATTGCGGGTCGGGTTGGGTCCCTAACCCCTGCAATAGGTGGGGTTTTACTGTATTTATCTTCCATATACTGTATCTGCTTGCACTCTTTGTTTCTGCTCTCTCACTCAAAACAATCTGAAATTTTCCCTCCTTCAAAAACACCATCTTTTTTTCTTGATTCTCTTGATAATTCCCTTCACAGTAACATTATTCCATCTTTCTTCTGCAAAACCTCAAGTCAAAAACCCATGTCTCTCAGCTTTTGATTTCATTAATGAATATTTCTCCTCAACATTAAAGTAAAATTTACTTAGTATATTATATTATTATTTATGTTATAGTAAATTTTATGTCAATCACTTGATCAAACTATTCTTAATCTGTTTCAAAATATTATTGCAAATCATCCCAAAAAATATGATTTAAACTATTCCAGCATTGGCTCAAGGACATTTTGTCCTGTGGCTTAATTATGATATTCTTCATGTTACAGCATGCAACTATGTTCTCTAATAATCAGTCGCTATAGCTCGTTACTACTTTAGAGTGTTGCTTAAAAATGTTTCCTACTGGCTTTGGGTCAGATCACATCAAGGAAGTACATGGACGAATGTGGCAGACTAGCACAGCCTCAGTTGCTATTAATATCTGCTTATAATTCTCAGCCCTGTGATTATTTTGAGAAGAAAATGTACTTCTGATGAGAACCTGAAATTGATGAATAGTACAAATTTAGTTTCAGAAATTGCCTTCATTGTTCTCTTGACTAGAATCTTTAATCTCTTTGTGCATTTTCACATTGACTTCTAGCAGATAGCTCAAAAGCTTTTGTTGCCTGTACTATCATATGCCTCTTTTGTTCCACAGTTTTTGCCTCTCTCTTTTGCTGTGTTTTCCCTCCATTTGACAATCATGCCACTATTTGGTCTTTTGGGACTCCCACCATTGTCAACTCCAAGCTGAGTTGAATTAGGCCTTCTGAACATAGCTAACATTTGTGGGATTAAAATTGGACTGCAATTTATTGATATGAAATTCACTCAATTCAGCCTTAAACAATGGGGCCTGAATGTAGTACAAGCAGATCAGTTAATGATTCCTAATATTATTAGAAGGGCACTGCCCATCTGTTTAGCGCCTTCACAAAACCTGCAGACTGGGCAGCCCTCATTCCTCATCTTTGAACCTATTTATACCTAAAACCTAATGTTCCTAATTTCCTAATCCATTTCCTAATAGATATTGCGGATTACTGGCTAAAGAAGGGCATATTATTCAATAAATTTCACTTGACTTAAATTAACCGTTTTCACTACCTGCCTATTGTGACCAGTTATAAACCTTTCCTTGGCCTTAAAGGGAATGGGATGGGTGAAAACACACTGCCACTCTGGTCCAATCTGAATGACAGCCAACAATTCCCATCTGGCCCTTTCATGACTAGCTAATTCTCTTAATAGGGAAGGTGGGTGGGAAGACTGCTGAATCTAAAAGAGGCCTCTCGCTACATGGCGAGGCCTTATGAAAACTGATGCCCCTGCCAGCTACCCTGTAGGATGTACCAATGTGATGCCAGCCAGGCAGGTAGGCAAAGGAGCCCCTGGCCTAGCACTTCAGCTGGTCAGAGCAGCCATTAGCGGCATTATTTTTTTTCCTTTGAGTTGCATCTATGAAAACTTTGGATTTTCCTGAATATGGCAAACAACACCACATGGGTTATTGTTGCTCATGTAGCTACCTACACATGTTCTGAAAGACTAACTGAATTAAACCTAAGAGCATGAAAGAAGCTTTCTTAAAATATCTAACTAGGTTAGTTTGCCTGTTTACTTCTGCTATTCCTCCTCATCTTTGCCAGTTGGTTATCAAATTAGATTGTCATATCACCTAGTTATTAAGAAGGTAACAATAAAACCTTCAGCTATTATTCAGAGCATTAAAAGTGATGGTGGGGGGGAGGAGAGAGAGAATATAAGAAAACAAATGAAGAAAGCTGTTCTAGATATTAACAGATACTTATCTATTCTGTGTAGCTTTTAAAAGATATTTTATAATTATGAACTAACCTGCATCAAAGGATTAGTTATTTATGTTCATGCTGTCAATGGCATGGGAGTATTTGGACTGAAATGTAAGTATGTTGCATTATAGTAGATGAGTCTCAGAACCCACTCCAGAAATTCTCATGTATATATAGATATACAGAGAGAGAGAGAGAGAGAGAGAGAGAGAGAGAGAGAGAGAGATGGTTAATTTGAGACATTCTTCACTGATATTCTTAGCTGTCTCCATCCCCAAGGAATGCGTTCATATGTACCAAGGAACCACCTACCAGGAATTAAGCAAATTAAAAACCAATAAATAAATAAATATTAAAACAGATACACTAAGAAATTGCAACAAGGGAGAAATTAAAATGGGAGAAAATAGAACATGCTTTGAAAGGCAAAATATGCACTTTGTTAGGCATAATTAGAGATGGGAGGAAATGGAACACACTTTGTAAGGCACAGCAGGCACTTTGTTAGGCACAACAGCCTGACTGAATCCACTTTTTCCCCAGTATAAACTGCAGTAATTTCCACAGGACCCTTATTCAGTATCTGAAAAAAAATGCTAGATTCTTTTGTTCATCAAAGTGAAAGAAGCAGATTCTTGATGGAATCGTCATATACCATATGCATATTGTAAGCAAGGTGATGGAGGATTCATAGTTCCCATCTTTAAGAGTTACATACCATATGATGCTTCAACTAAAGCAATGTGAAAGAAATACTGGCTGAATCACAATTCACATAACACACTCTATAAGATGGTCGGTGAAGAGTTGGTTCCAGTCTATGCCCCCGCCCCCCGTCAAATGTGCCAACCCTCCACCCAAGGGCCCTTTTGAGAATGGTTGCTCTAGATAAAAATAGCCATGACCACAGTTGCAATCCCACATGTATTTATTTCAGATCAAGTTCCACTGAATTCAGTCAGACTTGCTACTCAGCAGTCATATATAAGACTGGACTGCAGGTCTGTGGGTTTTTTTTCTATGATTAGCTGTGGCTGGATTGGTTCAAAATAATGAAAAACTGGAAATGATTGGCATCATATTTGCAATGGTACATTACTTAACCACACATGGACCCCAACTGGGTATTTGTAAATAATATTGGGGAACAAGCCATAAATAGATGATTCCCGAATCCCAATTAAGTGAATCTCCCAATGGAAACAATTTTGACATTCCACTGCATTTCTTTCACCAATGTAATATAGATATATGTAAGATAAATTATATTTTGGTAATTAAAATACAATATAGTATAGGTATAGGTGTGGATAGATTTCTCATTTTGGGGATCCACTTTGTTTTCTCTAGAGCAAGCCCTTTGAACAGTTAGCCTGGTTCTAAATCCACTCAGAATTAAAGATTTCTTAGTCCACAAATTTACTTATGACAGTAGATCTAAACAAATTTCATACTTCTTCCACCCAAAGATACACCTCTGGTGTATTTGCCATTTCAGCAGTATAATGGTGGAATCACAACATCATAGAACTGTATTGCTGGAAGGGACCCCAAGGATCATTGTGTCCAGGCCCTTACCAGTCAGTG
>JAHTLZ010000204.1:43128529-43159561 GCA_023846285.1 Phrynocephalus versicolor
AACAACAACAACAACAACAACAACAACAACAACAACAACAACAACAATTGGGCTGCATTTCTGCATTAAAAACACAAGTCTATGATATTATATGGTAATGATGAAAAACCATTTTACAACTTGTACATCCCAAATCATACATCATCCTTTTTGGATTCCAGACCAAAACTGATTAACCATGAGATCATTTCTCCTTTTATGTTCCATTTGCTCACACAGGTGTACCCAAGCTTTGGTTTAGCTAAAAGAAGTTTAAAATTTATTCTGCCATTGGGGCTTGTGTAGTTTTCAGGAGCTTTCAGTTCCCTATGTTCATTTGTATCTTTTCCCCCTTTGCATTCCCAATGAAAAAGGAGCATTCTCAATCCTGCAATATGCAAATCTGTAAGAGACGAGGATGTACTCAGAGTCTTTCAATATTGTGCTTTACTAAAGTACACATACATTGGTGCACACTGGTAAAGAACTACTAGATATAGTTCAGAGTTTTAGGTCTTTTCCAGAGGTTGGAATTCAGTTTCCCACTGTCCCTTCTTGACAGGGAGGGGACCTGATGCTCTATAGCAGTGTTGGCGAACCTATGGCATGGGTGCCAAAGGTGGCACTCTGAGTCCTCTCTGTGGGCACCGGATATTGCCCCTTCACAGCCACCTGTATTCTGGTTAAATTGCTGTATTGGCACTTTGTGAAAAATTAGTGGGTTTTGAATTGCAGTTTGGGCACTCGCTCTCTAAAAGGTTCGCCATCACTGCTCTGTAGGGTACCTTCCACTTCTATGGTTGTGGCTGTTGTGGTTGTTGTTGAAAATAGTAAATTAGATACACTGTTTTTTCATAATGTATTATTCAGTACAGATTGAGGGAATAGGTCTTTATTTCGGACACTGACCAGACAAAGTACAAAATACATTCCACATAAAACCAAGATAAAAGAGTATAAAAGCAATAAAAGCACACAAGAACAAGCATAACACAATGGCATAACCTTTACATAAAAGCCAGAGCAGGTAAAATCTTCCCAGCCCAGTAGGCCCAATAACTGAGTAGTCAACTCAATTGGTCTAGAATTGTCTCCAGCCTGGGACCATGCCCGTGCTCTAAACCACCTCCAATCCACATCATCAGAAGAGGTAAGGATAAATACACAATGGCCATTGCCATTCATTTGACCTTGCCACCTGAAGTGGGCAGGGAAGAGCGATGCCTCATTGCTGAGGCACATAATTTAGCCACCACCACAGTTACATCCGGCTTTTTATCTGCAAGCAGGTGTAGAACACAAAACTCCCTTGGCCTCCCCTGAGTTTGCTGCAAGATAGACTGAAGAAGAGTCCTCCGGATATTCCGATAAAGGGAACACTCCTTCAGTACAGATTAGTAAAACACCACAAAAGCAAAAATCTTGAGAGAATCATGCATGCCATCACATTTGCTCTTTTCCAAGATATAATCAAGGATCATAAGGAATATGAAAGCTGATACAAATAGTTCCTGCACAGCAGTCAGACAAAATTGGAAAGATAGACTGATACTGGAGAACTGATCATTCACTGCACTTTAGAAAAACAACTAGATAATTGGGAATTCAGAAATCTTGAATGAAACTCAGATGCATCATTGGACAAAAAGGGATCCTGGGAACATCCACTTATTTATGAAGTACTTCTGAGCTAGATAGATTACTCGACACATGGACTTTCCCCAGGTTAAACAGCAGTCTGTAAGTAACCCATGGAACTCAG
Organism: Phrynocephalus versicolor; assembly: GCA_023846285.1. Taxonomy (NCBI): domain Eukaryota; kingdom Metazoa; phylum Chordata; class Lepidosauria; order Squamata; family Agamidae; genus Phrynocephalus; species Phrynocephalus versicolor. Next base: position 43,130,271 of record JAHTLZ010000204.1, read on the forward strand.
GGGAAGGGCTCCTGAATTCCCTCTCCAGTTCCATGATCAACTGAAACCAGGAGCTGGGGAAGTTGAGTTTATACCTAATGGCACATGAGATGAGGAGGTGGGGAACTGTGTGACCTTCAGCCTGTCAATACAGGGGTCCTTCTTTAAACAATTAACACAGACATATACACTTGACTGGAGAAATGAAATTGCTTGGAAACTAGAGATGGGTAGGTTTCATGTTTCATTTTGTTTATCTTTGTTTTGTTTCATTTCATTTGAAAGATTTTTTGAAAAAATATTTTCATTTTTCAATTTGTTTCCTTTTTCATTTTTTAAGAATTCTATGTGTTTTATTTGCGTGTCTTATGTAACTACTGTATGTGTGTGTGTGTGTGTTTATGTGCTTTTTATGTTTTTACTGTTGTTTTATGTGTTTTGGGGGTGGAGGGAAGTGCAGGCTTTTAAAACTTTTTATTAGTCCCCAAAGCACACAGAACACACAGTTTTGTTTACATATATAAGTTTTGTTTACATACATAAGAAATAGGCATGTTTTCTGATGCCTAAGATCATTTTTTCATCCTTCAGATAATGGACAGCAAACAGATGTGACTTTGTGTGGGGGGGGGGAGGTGACTATGTAGTCAATAGTCCATGTATTTCCCACCCCAATATAGACAATTGATTGAACTGGTCAAGGGTTTCCAATAGAGATGGGCACAAAACAATTTTTTGTTTCATTTATCGTTTTTCATTTCATTCCCAAATGAAACAAAAAATGAACTGCCCCTTCAAAGAAAAAAGAAACAAAACAAAAATTTGTGGTACCATTCCTATGGTAAATCACTTTAAAAACCCCAACATAACTGATTGGGTAGGGGAATGGGCCGGAGTGTTTAAAAGTTTTTGCCCCCGAAGCCCCATGTGACAGCTGATTGGCACTTGCTTCACTGGCAAAAAAAAAAAAAAAGTTTTAAAAGCCCATGTTTTCCACGCCACGGATATCGATGGGAACGACGTCTCCCTGGAGAAATACAGGGGGTACGTCTGCATCATCACCAACGTCTGCATCATCACCAACGTGGCATCCAAGTGAGGCAAGACGGGCGTAAACTACACTCAGTTTGTTGACCTGTACGGCCAATACGCTGAGAGAGGTTTACACATCCTTGCTTTCCCCTGCAACCAGTTTGGCCACCAGGAACCGGGCACAAACGAAGAGATCAAAGCTTTTGCTGCCGGCTACGGGGTGAAGCTTGACATGTTCAGCAAGATCGAAGTCAACGGGGACGGGGCCCACCCGCTCTGGAAGTGGATGAAGAGCCAGCCAAAAGGAAAGGGGACGATGGGAAACGCGATCAAGTGGAATTTCAGCAAGTTTCTCATCAACCGAGAAGGCCACGTGGTCAAGAGGTACAGCCCGATGGATGACCCTTTCGTGATTGAGAAGGACCTGCCCACTTACCTGTAAGACCCGCTGGCTGCAACGGACACACACACACACACACACACACACACACACACACACACACACACACACACACACACCGTGCATGCGCTCGGCCCTGTGGCTGCTGGCCCCCCTCCGGTTCTCCTGGGATGCCCTGCCCCAAATGACGGCCTGCCTTGAAGCCAAACCTTCTTGGTAGGGCGGGCCCGAGAAGAAAGAGCAGGAGCCTCGCAGGGAAAGCGGAAGGCCCCCTGGCAGCTACCTGGCCAAAGCACCCCCGTCGGCTATGTAGCAATAAAGAAATAGGATTATTTTTCCTCCTCGGAAAAAAAAAAGCCCATGTTTTCCCCAATTTGGCACATTGGGGGGAAGCAGGGGCTTTTAAAGCTTTTTTAAATCCCCTAAGCAAGCCCCGCACACCAGCTGATTGGCACTTGCTTTGGGGACTAAATTTTTTTTTAAAAGCCCCCACTTTCCCCCCTAGCCAATCAGGTGCATTGGGGGGGAGTGGGGCTTTCAAAACTTTATTTAGTCCCCTAATCAACCCCCCTGCACCAGCTGATCAGTGTTTGCTTCAGGGATGAAAAAAGTTTAAAATGCCCACACTTGCCCCCCGCCACCCAATTGGGCGCATTAGGGGAATGGTGTGGGATTTTAAAACCTTTTTTTTTGCCACCGAAGCAAGCGCCAATCAGCTGTCACATGGGGCTTCGGGGGCAAAAACTTTTAAACACCCCGGCCCATTCCCCCACCGAATCAGTTGCGTTGGGGTTTTTAAAGCGATTTACCATAGGAATGGTAACACAAATTTTTGTTTTGTTTCTTTTTTCTTTGAAGGGGCAGTTCATTTTTTGTTTCATTTGGGAATGAAATGAAAAACGATAAATGAAACAAAAAATTGTTTTGTGCCCATCTCTATTGGAAACCCTTGACCAGTTCAATCAATTGTCTATATTGGGGTGGGAAATACATGGACAATTGACTACATAGTCACCTCCCCCCCCCACACAGTCACATCTGTTTGCTGTCCATTATCTGAAGGATGAAAAAATGATCTTAGGCATCAGAAAACATGCCTATTCCTTATGTATGTAAACAAAACTGTGTGTTCTTCATAGTAAACACGTTTTGCTATACCACTAAGATTCTGTTATTTCATAACAATCAAATTTCTAAGAATATATAAGACACAACCTTTTGAGATCTTTTCATCAGATACAAAACAAATGTACATTCAGGTTTTCAAACGTATTTTCCTCTCTTACCTGCTGGTTTACAGGAAAATTCCTGTTGATCTTTTTAATCTGTAAGAACAAAAATAGAAATAAATTACTAAATCAATCATGCAATTTCAGTTACATGACAAATAAGATGCCACGTGGATATTTTTCCTTTCTGGCTCTATTGTGAAATTCTTCAGTTGATTACTGAAATATTTGATGAATTAATTCTGCCAAGATTTTGAAGGAGTTGATTATCTCTGAAATTTATATTTTGACATCAAAGCTTTCCACTCCAAAATACTTAACAAAAGTTACTTCAGTCTACTTAAATTTATCAATACTTTTAATGTTGTTGGGCATTCAATTATGCTTTTTTCCTTTAAGCATCTGGTTGTTTTGCCTTTCCCCAGAAAGTGGAGAAAAATGATCATATAAAGAGAAATATGAAAAACAAAGATTACATTTGAGAGAGTAATATATTAAAGTTATCTATAACTTTTAAAAGTGTAGATTAATTATATAAAGGCTGCCTGATTATCTTTAGACAGAAGTATAAAACAAATAATGAACACTGAACTTTAACTAAGCTTACTTTAAGATTATATGGGACCAAAATATTTTGTCTGAGGTGGAAGAGTCCATGGTTCCCTTACTCCAGGCCTGCCCAAAGTCCAGCCTGGGGGCCAAATACAGCCCATTGGGCCATTCTGAGTGGCCCGCAGCTGGGTGGCCTGCCCCTCCCTCCCCCTCCTTTGCCCCATGTTTTTTTTTAAAAATCTTCCGCCAACACTGATACCGCCAGGAACCTTGTGAAGCTCGGCGTGCGCACGGGCCGCCACCACCGACATAGCTGGGAATATTGTGAGGTTGGGCGCACACGTGGGCAGTGATCTGGGAAGCTTGGGCGGCTGGGCGGACAGGCGGTCTGCCACCACCGGCACTGCAGGGGAATGTGTGGGGGTGGGCAGGCCAGCGGGCCTCTGCCACCGCCAAGGAGCTTTGGGGTGGGCTGGAGGAAGAGCCGTCACCACTGCTGGGGAGCTTGGGGGCCGTGCAAGGTCGCACAGATCGCCTCTTCCAAGGGGTTGACCTGTGGCCACGGCTCCCTGTGCTTCCTTTGGTCCCCACCTTCCTTCCGCCCTCCCTTCCTTGGACAACATTTAATGCAAATGTGACAACAACATTCAACATACATACATATTTTACATAGAATATAATGTGCACATATTTGGTTATGGCCCAGTGACATGCCTACAAAGATAGTTACAAGTCACTGGGGAAAAATACCAATTTGATCTGAAAGATTATTTTGCCTCAAGTTTATTGTTTACAGCTATAGAAGCCTTGATGCAGCATGGGGACCACATCCCAGCCTCAGACTGTTTGTACACCAACTGATATGGAACAGTTTTCTGGGGACTTATGGCAGGAATACTGGTGACTCAGGACATAAAAACCTCTGTTATTTGCAATACGGGCAGGTACATTTTCCCTATAGGTAGACATCCCTCCGGGAACCTTCCATCTATGATTTCTTAAGAAGATTTCCTACATAGAAATCTGAGCACACAAGTCCTCTTCTACAATATTGGGTGTGGCTCTATGTCCATCTATAACCATAACCATGCCATAACCATGTGAAGCTGTGTCATGATAATGAGAAGGCACAATACCAAGATTCTACAAATCCAAATGAAGCCCAGCCTATTTGGTACAGAACTACCTCATGCAAGATCAAGCCCTTGCTCCTGTTAGGCAATGTTAACACAAGGATGGCTGGGTAGGTGAGGTCTCAGATGCTGGGGGAACACTGGTATTACTGTTCATATCCTGCCGATGTGGAGCTGAGTGAAAACTATTACAACCTGGTCCATGCCAGAGTCCTCTGCTACCCCGGCCAATTTCAAATGGCTGGCCAATGTGTCACAAATCCCAACATCTTCTGGGAGCAGCAGTGGGTACTGTGACCATCATCAGTGCAAGAATTAAGAATTAGAATCTACCCAAATGGTACTAAAAATATTTCTAACAACTGAAAGATTGATGGATTACATAAAGTCATACAAATGGTCCTGTGAATACACATAGCTGGTCTCTGGATATTTGTTCCATCCTACTTGTCTTGTGATCACAGACCTCCATTCCAACCAATAGGATATTCCTGGAACTGGTCAGGAATAATTAAAAATAAGAGTGGAATGGCCAACACTTCCAGGAACACTATATGTATCTGCATGAATCCTGGCCGTATTTGTGATCCATGTCTAAACCAACACTTGCAGGTTTTACAGTTCATTACGAGATAGCATTTCACAAAAAGCTGAAGCCATATTAGTATCTCAGATGTAATTTGAGCAGACATTTATGTCTAAGCGATCCAAACACCAAATTAAGTCCCATTTATATCTCATTGACAACCTCCTTAAATTGTGCCAAGGTTTCTACCATCTCCACGAGCAGCTGTAAATAGGGATGGGCATGAAATGGAAAAATAATGTTTCATTTCTTTTGATTTCATGTTCACCCCATTTTTTTAAATTTTGTTTTTTACAAAAAATTAAAATTTTTGTACAAAATGAAATGGCTCCCCTGGGTCTAAGAGGCACCAAATCTTGTGCCCAGGACGGAGGGAGCCGTTTTTAAAGGGCTCCTGATGAGCTTGTGGGGCTGGGTGGATGGACGAGGGGGCGGGCCACCACCACCAGAACCACCAGGAAGCTTGTGGGGCTGGGCAGGCCGGCCGGCCAGTCATTGTGCGGGCTGCTGCCACTGGCACCACTGGCAACCATGTGAGGCTGGGCGCACGGGTGGGTGTGGCATGTGGGCGGGCCACCGCCACCAGCACCGCTGGGAACATTGTGAAGCTCAGTGCGTGCACACGGGCCGCCACCACTGACATAGCCAGGAACATTGTGAGGTTGGGTGTATGCACAGGGCAGTGATCGGGCGGGCCGCGCCACCGGTACCCTTGGGAAGCTTGGGCGGCTGGGCGGCTGGGTGGTCTGCCGCCACTGGCTCGGCAGGGGAATGTGTGGGAATGGGCAGGCCAGAGGGCCTCTGCCACCACCAAGGAATTTTGGGGTGGGCTGGCAGGTGAGCCATCACCACCGCTGGGGAGCTTAGGGAGGTGCAAGGTTGCACAGATAGCCTCTTCCAAGGGGCGACCTGTGGCAACGGCTTCCTGTGCTTCTTTTGGTCCCCACCTTCCTTCTTTCCTCCCTCCCTTGGTCCCCACATCCCTCCCTTCCTTGTTCCCCACCTTCCTTCCTTCCTCTCTTGGTTTCCATCTTCCTCCCTCCCTCCCTTGGTCCCCGCCTTCCTTCCTGCGGTTGGGGTTGCAAGGGGTCAGTGGGTGAGACTTATGGGTCAGTGGGTGGGGCTTGCAGTGGGGTGGCAGGGTTGGGGAGCAACTGGCCCCTGACACATTCTCAGCCACCAAATCTGGCCCTCCTTACAAAATGTTTGGACACACCTACCCTATATCCAGTACCCAGGAGTTCTCACTGAACAAGCGTCTAACAATCGCAAGCTGACAGGCAAGAAAAGCTTTTTTTTTTTCAAGAGAATCTTCTTCCTTCTTCTTCATTCTCTGTTGTTACATATGTGCCCATCATATTGGTTTTAGAATAATTGTCACTCGCTACATTAATTAACATAGAAAGCACATTCCCTAAAATCCTGTATTACTTGGAATGTTGAGGGTTAGCACAAGTGGGTCAATTTTATTTTCCCAAAGAACCTATCAATGATTGAGATCTATTAATTATTTACAGTAGGAACACCACCTCCCATCTACTGGCTCAGCATTTGCAGATTCACTTAGCCACCGTTTGAAAGTATTTTTAAAAGTGTATTTATCACTAGAGGGAGCTAGAGGCAATGATAGTATAGTGTTCACTACTTTAGGAGCCTCGTGGCACAGAGGATAAATGCCTGTACTGCAGCTAAAACTGTGCTCATGACCTGGGGTTCAATCCCAGGTAGCTGTCTCATGGTTGACTCAGCCTTCTATCCTTCTGAGGTTGGTAAAATGAATACCCATCTTGATGAGGGGTGGAGGAGGCAATGTGTAGCCTGCATAAGTAAATTGCAAACCATCCAGAGAGTGCTTTAAGCACTACGGGGAGGTATATAATCAGAACACTTTGCTTTGCTTTTTCACATGGGGTGATGGGGACTTGGAACCTCTTCCCCCACAGAGAGTTGATTTTGCATCTAACCAAGCATTCACTGCCACTAGAAATACAACTGAAATATCTCCCATAGAATAACTCTACTTCAAACACTTCAGGTGAAAATGCATCAAGACACACAGTATGCAAGTTTTTCTGCACAGAACAACATCTGAAAACAAAGAAACAACAAAGTCTGGGGTCTCATTTCCAAAACGAACCAGGGTGATCCTTTTCATGCAGTAAAAAGTCTCAGCAGGAAGGCTAGCTATGGTAAATCTTCAAATTATGGCCATGGACGAGACAATTTGTGAGTCTTGGTCCCATCTCTACCCCATGTCCTTCTGCTGGAGTAGAGGACTGGCACTTCATGCCATGGGAATTCTTCAGGACAAGGCATTGTGTGTGTTAGTTTCCCTCCCCCACTCCGTGCGCACAAGTATTTTTGCTATACATCAAAAACAACCACACACATTTCATAATTAGATTAGTTTCTAATTTCATAATTAGATCAGACAGTTGTTATGGTGCACCATATTTTGTGCTGGGCCAAGCCCTGATCATGTCTTTCACTGAAAACACTTGTCTTCATAGTTTAGAGCAACATATGACATTTAACACTAGCAAACAGGTAAATGTAAAGTTTCCCCTTGACAGTAAAAGCCATTCATTTCCAGCTGTAGGCAGTGGGTGCTCATCTCCATTTGTAAGCCAAAGAGCAGCTCTTTGTCCGTAGACACATTTCCATGGTGATGTTGCTGGCATGACTAAATGTGCAAGTGCCCTGAGCACTGCTACCTTCCCACTGAAGTGGAACCTATTTAGCTACTTGCATTTTCACATGGTTTTGAATGGGGGAGTTAGCCAGATCTGGGACGAGCAATGGGAACTCATTCTGCCATATGGATCTGAACAACAAGCCAGGAGGTTCAGTGGTTTAATCCACAGTGCCACCCATGTCCCCTTAACATCTGCAGCTATTGATTATTATTATAAAAAAACCAAATAACCCCAAGGATTTAACACTCCTGTCATGTGCAGAATTGAAAAAAAAAAACTGTATTGCATAGCATGCTCAAAAATCCAGCTACATAAATTATCTATCCCAGGCAGTATTCTCAATCTGCTGAAACATCTGTCATTGTACATTTCTGCTGTAATGGGAGCATGGCTGCAACTTTCAGGAAGAACCTGCTGCATATTAATGATACAAGCAGCCTGCAGAGTTCCGTAGATGATCTATGACACTGATCAAATGCACACCTGTTTGCATATCATTTCCAGAAATCATTTTGCCTTTCGTTTCTAGAGGGGCACATTTTTCTCCCATACTGACAACAATCAAATTGGCGTGTTTCAGCTTAAGAGTATTTCAGGTTCCGTGTTTGCAATGAACATGCAAGTCATGTTTTTTTGATGAGAGGCTATGAGCCGAATGAGACCGTGGCTGAAGGATGGAGATGCCCTGTTTGCCTAACCAGAGTTTGATTATTCTGCTTGCTGTGCCCACCAAGAAGATGAACATGAAGGTTCCAGTCAACCTGGACCTGCAAGAGGAGACAGGAAGCATTGTGCTTCTTCCTAGCTCTGCTTAAAGCCTGGAATTCTGATCATGGCTGTGTTGTGTATTTGCTGGACACACACACACAACATCATGGGGGAGGGGAATTCTCTCATTATCTTGAGCTGGACATGGGAAGAAGAGACAAGCAGATATGCCTCTGAACCACACAGATTCCTTGGGTGAAGAGGCAGAACATCTCAATAGGACTCCACCAGTTCCTGAAACACACTGCAACACATTCTAGTACTGCAGTGGATATCATGTGCAGAGGAGGAGCAAACTACTTGTTTCTCCCTTTCAGCCTCGAGCTATGTTCCATAGGAAACATGACTGGTAAACAGTCTGAAGCAGAAGAAAATAAATAATTAAGTAGGAGAGTCTTGGCACCAGTTACAGTAATCCCCCACTTATTGTGGTGGTTAGGGGCTCAGCCTGACCCGCGATAAAGGAAAATCCATGATATGCAGATGCTGCATCAGGTTGGGACTGGCGGACCTCTCGGGGACTTCCTACACTTCCCTGAGGCCTGATGCTGCCCTGAACAGGTCTCCAATGGGCTTCCCTGACCTGTCGGAGGCCACAGAAGTGCTTTCGGGCCATCCTGAAGGCACTTCCGTTTTTTTAGAAGACACTTCCTGTTTGCTGGAAACCACTTCTGGGGCCGCTGACAGGCCCAGGAAGCCTGTCAGAGACCCACTTGGGGCAGTGCCAGGCCTGGGGTAAGTGCAAGAGGCCCCAAACAGGCCCACACAGCTTGCCCCAGGAGCCCTTGCCTTCATATAGTGCATTCCAACAATATACCGGGACCATAGTATATGATCCACGAAATAACGGGGGACAACTAATAACAATTGATGCTGCTTGAAAAAAGAGTTTTTGGAGGAAGAGGCAGTGCTTGGAGCTGGAGAAGGAGAAAGGCCCTATCTGAGTGAATGCTACAGAAATGTCTTAATGCTAAAGTAGTGCCCAAGTAGAGCAGTAGGCTGCAAGGGTGTCATGAGAAGGAAAGTTTCCCATCAAATGATTTTGGCCAAGTTCTTATAAGAGGAACCTTCAGGGAACAGCCCTTGGAAAACAAGGCCAACTACACAGGGGTTTGTTTTGCTCAATACATGAAAGTTTTTACCTATACTGAAACCAGGCAGAGAACCACCAGACTGCCAAACGTTACAGGCTAATCCCCTTACTATGGCACTTAACAAAGTGTTTGAACAAATGGTATTAAACTGTCAAGCTCCTAACATTGAACCTCTTCTAATTCCAAGCTTTTGATCTGGCAAGAGCTGTACAGCACAAATCTTAAACCTAACTCACCCTACAGAAAGATGGCTTTGAAACACATAAAATACCTGGAGCAGCATATGTCAACCTTACACTGGCATATGGTACTGTCCACTATCAATTGCTGCGCTAAAAGCTCTATAATGGATTCACATAAATGGTTCCTGTTCTACTTCAAAACCAAAGATTCATTTTTGAATTTCAAGGAAAACCACAGTCACTGGAGAAAGTGAAGGAATGGTCTCCCCCAAGGCAGTGGCCTGACACCATTGTTGTTTAACGTTTACACAAATGATTGATGAACATTTCCATACTCTGGGAGTTTTATCTATACTGATAATCTTGTTTGGACAGTCCAGGGTAAAACATTGTGGAGGCTATTGAAAAATCAACCAATATCTACATTAGAAGATATTTCCTTATATTATAAAATCAACCAGGTAAAACCATATCCTTTAAAAACACAGGGCTGTGTCTACAGAGAAGGAGAGAGGGTACTCAGAATTAACTGGGAAGATAAGATTTTGAAACAGTGCTCTACCACATTGGGCATCACTCTAGATCAAACCTTGACCTACAAAACGCATTGTCTAAACACAAAACAGAAAGTTGCCACCAGAAATAACAGTTAGGAAACTGGTTGGGTGAGACTAGGGTGCATATTTACAAACAATAAGAACTTTGTTCCTGTGCTACTCCACAGCATAATATGCCAGTAAGAAAAGGTATAAATGAGGACACACTAAACAAGTGAATATAGCACATAATGAATCATACAGGATTATTACTAGTTGCCTAAAACCTATCCCCGCTGAAAGATTCCATTATTTGGCTGGCTCTGCCTGTATGGGAACCTGCCTCCTAAACCTGGTGCCAGTTGTTCCCTATCTAATACCTTGAGACTGCTCTTCCACAAGTACAGTAATACCTCAGATAACAGATGCCTCTGATAATGAATGTTTCAGATAGCGAATGGAAATTTCTGGGTATAGTGCTGCCTCAGATAACGAATGTTTCATAATGCCTTGCAAAAATACTGTACTCAGGATGCATTGCACCTCCCATAGTTTGTAGAGGGGTGGGAGGGGTTACAGCATTTTTCATGGTATTTTGGAGCCTTTCTGGACATTTATTGCTAAGGGATTTGGACACTTCAAACTTGGAAAAGTAGGCAGCTAGCTTTTATTAATCTCTGCATTGCTTTTCTTTGCATTTTTGGTGGGAACAGGCTGGTGTAGTCTTGCTGCTTTTGTTTGTGTATGTTTGCATTTTCCCCATTGCACTTTGGGTAGGAACAGGCTGGAGTATTTTTGCTGTTTTCATTTCTCCATGTTTGCAATTTTTTCCACTGCTTTACAAGCAAGAACAGGGTGGAGTTCTCTTGCAGCTTGTGTTTGTGTATGTTTGCATTTTACCCATTCTATTTTTGGCTGAGCAGGCTCACGTAGTCTTTCTGCTTTCATTTCTCCATGTGTGCAATCTTATTTCATTTGCAGTAGGAGGCGTTTTTCATCAGCCGAGCAGGGCAGTTCAATGGCCACAGAACACCCCCCCCCCACTCCCCTGTGCGGGCCAGATGATTGTCCAGAAGCCACAGAGAAGGCTGTGGTGCAGTTCCCTGCTTCTCCACCAACCAGATGATCGGGGCGCTGGCTGCGCACCCCTGGAGAAGCTGCCTGAGGGGCTATGGTGTGGTTCCCCACTCTGCCCCACTGGCCAAATGATCAGGGTGCCGGTTGCCCACCCCTGGAGAAGCCACCAGGAGGGCTGCAGCATGATTCCCCACTCCCCCACTGGCCAAATGATCGGGGTGCCAGCTGCATGCCCCTAGAGAAGCCACTGGGTAGGTTGCAGCATGGTTTCCCACTCCTCCCTGCCAGCCAGATCACTGGGGCACCAGCTGCATGCCCCTGGAGAAACTAAAAGGAGGGTCACAGTGTGGTTCCCCACTCACCCAGCCATCCAGATGATCGGGGCACAAGGTGTCCACCCCTGGAGAAGCCACCAGGAGGGATGCAGTGCAGTTCCCTATCTGCCTAGAGCAGATGTGCAGGCCCGAGGACCAACGGGCCCCGGAACTGCCTCCCAGCATCTTCCCATTAAGCCAAGGGTGCCCAAACTTTTTGTAAGGAGGGCCAGATTTGGTGGCTGAGATGTGTCAGGGGCCAGTTGCTCCCTGACCCTGCCACCCCACTGCAAGCCCCACCCACTGACCCATAAGCCCCACCCACTGACCCCTTGCAACAGCACCCACAGGAAGGAAGGCAGGGACCAAGGAAGAGAGGGAGCAAGGTGGAAACCAAGAGAGGAAGGAAGGAAGGTGGGGAACAAGGAAGGGAGGGAGGGAGGGAGGTGGGGACCAAGGGAGGGAGGAAGGAAGGAAGGAAGGTGGGGACCAAAGGAAGCACAGGGAGCTGTGGCCACAGGTCGCACAGATTGCCCCTTGGAAGAGGCAATCTGTGCGACCTTGCACCCCCCCAAGCTCCCCAGCGGTGTCGACAGCTCGCCCGTCAGCCCACCCCAAAGCTCCTTGGTGGAGGCAGAGGCCCACTGGCCTGCCCACCCCCACACATTCCCCTGCAGTGCCGGTGGCGGCAGACCGGCAGACCGCCCATCCGCCCAGCGGTGTCAGTGTTGGTGGAAGATTTTTTTTTTTTAAAAAAAAGAAACATGGGGCAAAGGAGGGGGAGGGAGGGGCGGGCCAGCCAGCTGCGGGCCACTCAGAATGGCCTGATGGGCCGGATTTGCCCCCCCCCCCGGGCCAGACTTTGGGCAGGCCTGCATTAAGCCATGTCCTCACCAGGCAGGTGGCCCAAATGGCTGTGAGGGAGCAACATGCATGCACTCTGTAGCTCTGGGAAGGGGCACTCACTCGAGCTGCAGCAGCAGCAGCAGCAGCAAGAGGTGACAAGGGAAGGGCTGCCGCCACCACTTGGGGCTTGCAAGGTAAGCCAGAGAAGCATCCCATTCCTTGCCTGAGTGGTGTTTGCCCTGGCTGGCGAGGCAGCGCATGCCTCAGGGCATCTCAGACACAAGAGTGAGGGGGAGTGAAGCACTCTTTCTTCGAGGAGCTCTGCCACATTTCAGCATGTCTTCAGATTGCCTTCATATTTGCCATGGCTGCCCATCCAGCCTCATCCCTCCTATCCTGTTTTATCAAAGCAATAAAGTAGTATAATTGCATTCCCACAACACATTTGTGGGTTGTGGGCTCTTTCCTATAATAGATGCATCACAGTTTGATGTACCTGCTGCTGGTAATCAGGTTTTGCTCCCCTCCAGTCAGAGCTGTTTGTGTCCTTGATTGCAGCAACACAACAGCCCTGCTGGGTAGCATGCCTTAGCAGAGCTTTGGGATACTTTTGTGATGAATGTGAAAAGGGTTATGTGGCCCTGTCCTCCAAGAAAGACCTTCATTCCAGAGGCCTGTTAGACCTCTAAGGTCAATCGTCCCCATTTGTCATGGCTGCTTCTCACCAGCTGGGGGAAGGCCCTGCCTGGCACTCTTTGCTCAGTGGCTTCCTGGGGGAGAAGCAGTGGAGGCTTTCAATTTTGCCCTGAGCTCCTCCTTGCAATGAGAGGTGACACAGGAGAGCAGCAGAATGGCTGTAGGCAAAAACGGGCTGGATTTTTGTTGCTTCTTATGTTTGTCTGTTTGCATTTTTGTGGGAAAAGGCTGGGGTGGTCTTTCTGTTTTCATTTCTCCATGTTTGCAATCTTTTTCCATTTCTCTGGAGGCAAAAATTGGCTGGATTTTTCTTTCTGCTTATGTTTGTCTGTTTGCATTTTTCCCCCATTGCATTTTAACCCTAACTCTTTCTGCTCTTTTCCTAACTTCCACAAAACCAAACAGTAAAAGTTAATTCCCCCTTTTAAGTTGGAAAAAAGTGTCTCGTAAGGAGGGTGTAACATGTGGTTATTTTTACTTTTAAGACTGCCCAGAATCAGCCAGTGAGGACCAGATTCTCTCCATTTTAATTACACTTGATTTTCTTAACAGCTGTTCACATCCATGTAAATAACAGTAGGTTCATAAAAATGGGGGGGGGGAGTCCTCCAACATTAGTGGGTTAAAATTGAATTTGAAGCTATTTTAACCTTAGTTTTCATATAGTATCCTTAAGGCACTTTGGGTGGGAAAAAGTAGACCTCAGTCTGTTCAAAGTTGGACAGCCCTGGGACAGGAGAACAAATAATATTCCATGTACAAGTCAGCAAATAACATGGCTAACACATCACTGATCTTGTTATTCCAATGATTTAGAAATAACTTTTATTGAGGCTGCAGTCACTAATACTGTGGTTCTTCTGACTCCATTCCTCTTTATCTCCTCTCTCCTCCAGACGTAACAGCAGCTGTTTCAAGTCACCTATGCTATGAAAGCAGCATTGTTCATCTCAAAAGAAAGAAAAACCCTCAGTGGGACCTTCTGAAATGATTCTGCTGAATAGCGGAGGAGGAAAAACTCCCTTGTCCCCAACCTCTGATCTACTGTATTTGGCTTCCTGGGTTTCCTTCTGGATGTCTTTGTGCAGCAAAGATCAAAGAGCTACTAACTTAAAGTGGCATTAGCTGGGGCCAGAATCTCTTGCTGTGACTCCCTTGCTAGTTGTAGGTATTCTCTGACCCAAGGTAACTTGTAATTTACAACACTTAGCCCTAGATCAGGTTACTTGTTGTGAGGCTTTCACAGAACACCTCTTCATGCCTGCTGAGGTTCTTTCTGTGCGAGTTCATCTTTATTTGCTTTTCTCTGTGCTTCACAATGGCACAGAGAATCCACCTCTAAATCTCAGCAAGCTCATATTTATTTCTGAGACAGGGATAAACGGAGACTATTGCCAAGAGCAAATAAGGATGCAGTTCAAATACAGACGCTCAGATGCATTGTGCTTCAGCTTGTTTGAAGGCTTGTAGGAATATCCATAACTATTTTGACATTCTGACACTTCGCGCCAAGTGAAACTCTGCTCTTTGGTGACCCTAGCTAAGTTATACATTGAAGTGGTACAAAAATGTTTAACCTCAACAGCACACATGGCAAAAACCATCTTGTTGAAGTCATATGAGTCACAGGCATCCCTTATTGTACTTTGACGCTGCTAAACATTAATAGTTTCTTTTAACTCTGTGGCTAAATATCCTTTTTGTCCTCAGGAGTTCATGCTTATCTGAATGCTCCGTTTCTACTTATACTGTCAAATAATCTAATTTTTGTTCCCTAACATCTAAAGAACACTGGGACCAGATTAGAGATCAATTTCCCATCTGACTAAAAGCCATTGTAGAAGCTAGGGGACCAGGTCACAAATAAATAGAGATAATTTCATTCTGACAAGCCATTGCCTATGATCATTTTAGCTTTATGACATTTCACAATAAATGCCATCTAGGAATTACTTAGCCACTCTTCTGTTATTTGCCAGTCTCATGAGATATTTCACTAGCAATGATGCATGAGGTCAACTGCATGAGTTACAGCATTGGGCAAAAGAGACACTCCATTGGCACAGACAGAAGAACCCAGCCTTGGTGTCTCTTCAGTGTCTGGTTCTGGATATGATATTTATTTTTATTAATTTATTTGGAATATTTTTACCCCACCTTTCTCCTTGGAAGAGAACCCAAGGTGGCTTACAATAATGAGGGGCAATATACAGCCTGGAACATTTAAGACATATTCAAGTTAAGAACAGGGAATTAAAAGAGGCATCTTAGAGCATTAAAAGGTAACAGTAGAGCTACAAACAGCACACTGTGACATAGATGACTGTAGGGAAGACAAAAATAAAGAGGGTGAGACGTTTGCTGAGGCGTGGACAGAAAAAGGGAAAGGAAATAAGGAATGTATGACAGATGAGAAAAAGGAAGAATGTAAAGAAGAATGCAAAGGGTAAAATACAGATGTGATGGTGGAAGGGATATGGGTTTATGACCGGGAAATGGACGAATGGAATGAGGTGGTTTGACAGGAAGAGGGATTAGTGAGAGGGATGCACGAGGTGGGGACACAGACAACGGTTGAGAGACAAGGAAGAAAGGAGAGAGAGAAGATCTCATATGGGGACAGTGGCATGTGGAAAGTCCCACTGAGAGAAGATCTCCCCTATCAACTGTGTTGGGAGGTGCCCCGTGGGCACGACACCCTTATTACGGCACCATTTGCCCGGGAGCAGAGGGGATGCACACTTGGGGGAAGGGCAAATTCTCTATTTATTTATTTATTTATTTATTTATTTATTTATTTATTTATTTATTTATTTATTTATTTATTACACTTATTAACCACCCGATTTCCCCATAGGGGTATACTGTTATTGAGGGGAAATGGTTCATGATATTACTGACAAATTACTATAACTCTCAAGAAATGTACAGTGGGGAGAGAAAAGAAGTTTTATTGTTGATTCATTTGAAAATAAAAGTTTGTTAAATGTTAGATCTGACTCCATCATCAATCCTTTAGAAAACATCAATCTGAATGAATGACGTAATGAACTCACTCACACACACAAAAAGAAAAGAAAATTCCTTTATGAGGGGTGGAAAATAACATGGAAAACACTGATTTCTTATGAAATCAATCAATGCAACGTATGGTAATCCATAAAAAGTACAGTGGACCCTTGTATAACAAACAGCTTGTATAACATAAATTTTGTACAACATAAAAAATTCCGGAGATAGGGGAAATTTGCTTAACATAATCGCCTATGGGGAGAATCCGTACAACATAAAAATGGGATTACTCCGTTTTCAATGCATTCCTATGGGAATTTGTATAAAGGAAAATTTGCTTAACACAATTTCATTTGGAACGAATTAATTCCTTTATACAAGGTACCACTGTAACATAGTAGGAAGTCCCTCATTCAGGGAAATGTTGCCTGAAAAGGGAGGTCTTTGCCTGCTTCCGGATTGACAGCAGAGACAGGGATATGCATTTTGAACTGAATGGGTGGACATAGGTGAGAATGAAATAGAATTTAGAACTTGGAAAAAGTTGCATTTTTGGATAACAGGCAGAATTCCTCAGACATCATGGCCAATGACTGTGGCATCCTGGGATATTCTGGCAGCTGGTGTCCAAAAATTGTCCCCCCCCCCCCAGCTCTGGTTGAATCTCCTATCTTTGCCTTGTAAGGCAAGCCACAGCTTTCATGGTGCATGTCGACAATAGCATAAGATGAACCAGGAACACCTAATTCTAAGGGAGGAAATCAATTGGTATTATACATGATGCTCTGTATTAAGTGAAGTCATCCACAAAGTTTGGTATTTCTCCAGTTTTGTTTGCTGGTTTGATTTTTATATACCAGACTATGAAGACCTCACACTATAATTGAAGCTAGTTTATTTTACTTGTTTTTTTTTAAATGTACCATGTAATAGCAATGGAATAAACATTATTTCAGTTGACAGTTATAATTACAAGGTTAATCAGAGGCACTTGAAATGTGGCTAGAAATGTTGGATATAACTGTAGGAACTGTTCTGAATACTGATAATAGTAAAGAGTACAGATTAAAATTAGTGACAAAAATAATTTTGAGTAAGCGCCAAAATTAATAACAGTTCAATTTGTCAAGGATATAGTGAGACTGACAGCTTTACAGAGTGACAGCACTATCAAGATGAAAAAATTAGAGATACAGTAGACGTGTATTACTTTACTGACGGCAGACAGATACATGCCTGTCATGTTTCTATAATGTACTGATTTTTCAGTATTTCTACCATCTGAAAAAAGTTCTGTAACTGAATATAAATTTGCATGAGTTATGAAGCTTCCCAGCAAGCTCCTAGCAGTGGAAATGAAATTGACTTTATATGCATGTGGAGGATATTGCAGATTTGGAGAATTCAATATGCTGTCAAACGAAATTAAAATAGGCCAAATAATACCCATTCACCTCATTTAGAAGGGCTTTCTCCCATAAGGTTTCTGTCTCTATCAGAAGAGGGAGTGGGAGCAGACACGTAAGATGAAACCAGAAAGGAAATGGAAGCCAAAATAGTATGCAAATACAGGAAAATAAAATAAAATTCCACAAGATTAAATCCACAGAGGAGAAAACATGTACCAAATAAATAAGCTCACACAATTTATTCAGTCTCTGAGATTCATCTCTTTAAGTTGGTGCAAGGCTCAGCATAGGAAAGACAGGAAGGTTAAGGGTCTCAAGGTGTTGGGAAAAGGGAGTCCTCAGAAACTGGGTTACTTGTACCATTAGGGGATTTGATGAGCGGCTGTATCAGAAGGTCTGCCAATTTTGAAGTCTACTGAAATAGTCCCTACTTTTTTCCTAAGCTTTCTGGACTCTGATTCAACTTTACAATCAAGGGGAAAGACACATGGGAATAAAGTGAGAGATTTCTAGTTCCATTCCAATTTAGCTAAGCCTAGAAAGTGACCAAGCATGAAGCAGAGGAAATAGGGGGAATTGTAGACCCCAAAAGTCAGTTTTTCAAGTCGTAATATTGACGTGTCTGCCTTTTTCTTTTTCTTTTTCTTCTTCTTTTTCTCTTTTTTTGAAGAAGGGCAAATCAAATCTACAGAAATGTTACTGTTAGAAAGAAAAAGTTCTATAAGCTGTCTGATTGTTACCCCACAACCTTTACCTGAATTCCTGCAGCTTGAAAATTAGTTTGCTTTGTTTTGCCTTCCATCCTGCCGAGGTCGGTAAATTGAGTACCCAGCTTGCTGGGGGAGGGCAATGTGTAGCCTGCATAATTAAATTGTAAACTGTCTAGAGCAGTGGTTCTTAACCTGTGGGTCCCCAGATGTTTCTGGACTGCAACTCCCAGAAGCCTCCACCACTCATTGTGCTGGAAGAGATTTCTGGGAGTTGCAGTCCAGGAACATCTGGGGACCCACAGGTTGAGAACCACTGGTCTAGAAGGTACTTGACATGCTATGGGGTGGTATAGAAGCAGAACACTTTAATTTTCTTTTGCTTTTGGTTGGAACTGTGAAAAATGCAAGCAAGACTGGCAGTCACACACTGGACTTTACAACTACAGGGAATGATATTTTTCCTTACAATGGGCTTTCAAAAAGTCCAAGTTGATGACAGACTTGAGTCAATATCTCTGCGACAGCTTCAAGTGTGCACATATTATTCTATCTGTAAACCCATGAGGGTTTTATGACAGTTGGGGTCAGGTACAACTGAGAAATTTGAAGAATATCTCGGAGAGATACTTACATTGTGCTTTGTGAGGTTTGAAATATTCGTTGCTATCGCTTGTAGCCAGTCGATACAATCTTCACCAGAGAGACACTGGATTATTCCACTGCAAATGCCATCCACAGCAATCACTTGGAATGCATGTTGTCTATTGGCACATCATAAGAGATCAGGTCAGAAGGCGAAAGCATCTACTCCCAACATTATCAAAATAATCTCCCCATCCAACTTTCCCCTTTAATAAAAGTCAGTCATTGAATTATTGCTGCTGTTCTTGCTTTATATATAATTGTCACTATATTTCCCTTTTTATGAATTTATGATTTTTGATGAATCAATTTGTAAATTCATTTTTACTTTTAAACCCCCTAAAATGATGTCTAAGGCACCAAAAAACACCAAATCTGCAAAAAAGCTCTTTGTGACTTTCCTCTAAAGGTCCTGCAAGTCTGCTGCCATTTGGGTTCCAGATCCTGAGTTATGTACCCCCAAAGAGGGATTCCCCAAGAAAGTACCCCCACACACCTAGAGACACCAGATTTGCAGTCTAAGCCTCTATTCTCTACAAACCTCCAAAATTTGTGAGGACTGGATTTCAGACATCTGAGTTATACACCAACCGATGTAATGCTCCCCCCCCCGAAAGTAGCCTGTAGCAACTGGCTTGGGGAAAACCAAAAACGTTTCCAAAGTTGGCAGTATTGTACGGAAAAGTCAAGGGAAGCTTCCCTGTAACTCTGGTATCTCTAAGTCCCTTGGTAACTATTTCATAGCCAACAAATCAAATTATCAAAAATCACTAAAAAAAGTCATCTATTCATATTTGTTGGGGGTATCAATTCATACAAATACAAATTGACAAATTAATGATTTTTGAATGAATTTTGCAACTCATTTTTTTAATTTATGCCTATATCTAGTAGAGACTATATACGACAGAAACCTTGCTTCTTTAGACTCTTTATTGCTTACATTACCAATGTAATGAGAGAAGGGCTGATCTAGCTCTGTAATTATGTTGATGATTTCAGATTACAGAATGGCTAATAGTGTTTATATTTGGACCACAGATTTCTGGTTCAAAATCATCCAAGCCACCTCTAGGAAATTTCATACATTCAATATGAAATTCACTGTATCTGCCATGATAAGCAAGAAGTAATTTCCCTTCTGCACAGACATGAACAATTATCTGACTGAGGTGTGAAAAATGTAGCTATGTTAGTCGGTGTCACACATAGAGCAAAATAGAAATAGAAACAAAATGAAAATTCCTTTAAAAATTAACAGATTTATATCAGAATGAGCCTCTGTTGATTATGATCCATTTCCTCAGAGACATGGAGTGGAATATTATTTATCAACGGGTTTCTATGACATCACATGCAGTCTATTTAAATATAGGATTCTTTTAAAGTCTGCAATCTCCCAACAGGTGGAGTGATTCATTACACTAGAAAGAAATGCATCCTCGTATTTCCTTTTCATTTGTTTCTTAATGCCATCTGATGTACACTTCTACAGGAACAAGAATGTAGGGTAGTATAAAAACAACTAAAAATAAAAACCAGGCTATAAGATAGATAAAATAAGAGATGGGAATGAAAAGGCATATTGTTAAATATCACAAATGTTAACAATATAGACAGCAGTGCAGTCTATATGTTTCTACCCAGATCTAAACACGAATCAGTTCAATGGAGCTTATGTTCACGTAGCTAGCAGGGCAGAATGGGATAAGATCCAGTCTGCTGGACTCAGATTCAGGAGAGCTCGGTTCAAATCCCCCTTGGAGACAGAATCATGCTAGGGGGGTGGTAATAAAAAATCACTCCTTGAACATCTCACATACCTTGAAAAACCTATCAGGGTTGCTGTAATTTAGAAGCAACCTGATGATACAAAACAATATCTGAACCTATTTTTTACACTTACAATGTTATATTTAATTCCAGCCCGCAGCCACAAGAACCAACAGGGATCACAGAGCCTGGTGGGGAAGGTGAGAGGTCTTAAAGTCACTACTGTGTTTCCATGCTGTCTCTCTCTCTCTCTCTACACACACACACACACACACACACACACACACACACACACCAGTAGATGTGGCAGCCAGAAACATCTTTATATCCATGTCCACACAATTTATGTAATTAGAAATTATTTTAATTTATTTCTGTAATGCTGAATTGAAATGTGTATGGTGTTACTTTAACACCTATGGGAAAGTGATGCACTAGAGCTTTTGGAGAACAGGGTTTGAATCCCCAAATTGGCCATGGAAACTCATTGGAGGAGTGGAACTGGTAAAACTGGTTGAATATCTTACCTTCAACACCCTATTGGAGTTTGTAGAAGGCAGTCTGACTGAATGGCACTTAACACAGACTTGTGTAATTTATAACACTAAACAATAAGAGTTTTGGCCAAAGAGAGCTCTCTACTTTCCTGGATACTACAGTATTTTAACTACCCAGAGTTCCCATTGCGAAAATCAGCACGGTATAGAAATACAACAACAACAAAAATAAATAAATAAATAAATAAATAAATAAATAAATAAATAAATAAATAAATAATGAATAAATAAATAAATAAAATTCCACCAACTGTGTAATCAACTGTGTGTGTGGTGTATGAGAAGCTTAAATATATGCATAAGAGAGAAGCACAAAAAACTGTTTAAATGTAGGACATGTACTTTTGGAAGGCTATGTTTTCATCATCCTATCTATCATTTGAAATAAAAAAAATCTTTGTAAAATTGGTTGCAACACCAGTGTATATTCCAAATTAGGGATGGATGATATCTGTAAGTCCATGGGCAGCCTACGTCTAGTCCTTGAAGGGATGCATAGATTTCCATGGTCCCTCACTTCAGTTTTTTCTTAAAAGATATTTTAAAAATACATGAAAAAGCTTACTTGTACCTTCTGCCATACATTTGCCAGAAAATTAATATGTTATGCTGTACTCTAGGATAAACATGTTGTTGGTAGCATTGGGTGCTTCAGGAGTTTGATCTCAACTTGATTTGCACAACTAAAAGTTAATTTGATATAAATTACTTTTCCATCAGCTTTTTCATTTCCTGAATGTCCCGGTACAGTTCTGAGCTCAGGAAGCATATCAAAATACATTTTACTATGTGTAGTTTTGTGAACAAATAGGTTAAGATGGATAATTATCAATTTTTAAAATTTTCTTTCTTGCATTTTTTTTGTGTACTGGGGGAATATAAATTAATATGGAAATAGAACGATAGATTTTCAGGTACATTCCAGCAAAACTGTATAATGCATCTATTGATACAAATGGAGGCCAGCCAAGTGTTCTCTATCAGTTCTGTTCTACACATCTACCTTCTCTGCCCTTAAGGACTATGTACTGATTTATCACCTTCATATAACAGGTAATTATGACACGTTGAGAAAATCTTTGGATGCTGAATCACTAAGGGACCATTTTTTTTTCCATCTAATAGTCTTTTTGGCACTCAGCCTGAACAAATTTTCTAGATCTAAGTGGCTTAAAAGTCACTAAAATAGGACAGTATTTATGGCCAAACTTAACTCTGAGCTTGCCAGACTGGACACTGTTTGAATGTGAAACCACCGAAACCCATCCTGGAGAAGACTTTTTTTTAATATATCCCCCACCTACATCCCTATATACTATCACACTGGTACAATGGGGCTACAGAGAGTTCCTCCATACCATCATTACCATCTAGCAAAATGAAATGAAACAAAATAAATCAGATTTACATAAGAACATAAGAACCATGCTGGATCAGGACAAAGGCCCATCGAGTCCAGCTTCCTGTATCTTACAGTGACCCCACCAAATATGTCTGGGATGCATGAGACTAGATATCTGTCTCCTGATACCACTCCCCTGCATCTGGCCCTTGAAGTACCCTGGTTTTAAGCCCGGAGATTATACATCTGTATCATGCTTTGTAACCTGTGATGGACTTTTCCTCCAGAAATCTGTCTAATCCCCTTTTGAAGGCATCCAGGCCAGATGCCATCACCACATACTGTGGCAGGGAGTTCCACAGACTAACAACACGCTGGGTAAAAAAAATAATTCTTTTGTCTGTTCTCACTCTCCCAGCCCTCAATTTGAGTGGATGTCCCCTACTTCCGGTATTTTGTGAGAGGGAGAAGAGCGTCCCTCTATCCACTTTACTCATGCCCTGCATTACTTTGTACGTCTCAATCATATGCCCCCTTAGGCGCCTGTTTTCCAGACTAAAGAGCCCCAAATGCTGTGCCTTTCGTCATAAGGGAGGTCCCCCAGCCCAGTAATCATTTTAGTCACTCTCTTTTGCACCTTTTCCAGTTCCACTATGTCTTTTTTGAGATCCGGTGACCAGAATTGTACACAATACTCCAGGTGTGGCCTTACTATCATCTTGTACAATGGCATTAAAATGTTGTCTGTGGGGGTCATTTGTGTGTGTGTGTGTGTGTGTGTGTGTTGAATCCAGTCTCTGGGTGTCTGAATTTCATTGTATGTGTATACTGTGTATATACACACAATTACAATAAATTATTATTATTATTATTATTATTATTATTATTATTATTTCAATCCCATTTTTGTTAATCTCTAGCATGGAATCGGCCTTCTTCACCACTACCACATACTGGGTAGACACCTTTATCGAGCTGTCCACCAGAAGACCAAGATCTCTTTCCTGATCCATCACGGATAGCTCAGACCCCATGAGTTGATAGATAAAGTTTTGATTATTTGCCCCAATATGGATTACTTTACAATTTACTACATTGAAATGCATTTACCATTTCACAGCCCATTTCCCCAGTTTGGAGAGATCCTTCTGGAGCTCTTCACAGTCTTCTCTGGTTTTTATCATACTGAAAAGTTTCGTGTCATCCATCCGCAAACTCGGAAATGGTTCCCCAACACAATACCACTATCCACCATTTTTATTTTGTCTCTAGAAGATACTTTTCAAGTCATCTTGAAATTCTGCAGACTAGGGATGGGTAATTCATTTTGGAACCAGTAGGTTCTGAAATGACCCACACAAGCCCAGGTGGTGTTCGGAACCCTCAGATGCTCACACACGGTTAAACTCCAACCAGGAATCAGACTGTGATGTCATATTTGCTTGCTCTGTAGTGCTGTCTAATCAGGAGCTGTACAGAGACAGGCATCATCCTGCCTCCCTGTCTGATTGGCCAGCATGACAGAACAGGAAAGATGAAGTTGCAGCCTGCTTTCTTGTTGGAGCTCACTCTGTGCTGGCACAGACCAAAGTAAGAGATTGGATACTTGTGTGTTAGAGGGTTCCGAACAGCATGTGGGTCATTTCAGAACCACCTACAGGTTCTGAAACAAATTGCTCATCCCTACTGCAGGCTGTAGGACTGGTCACTTGATGAGAATCAAGTCTACCTCTGTACCCCTCCCCTCCCCCCAGGTCTGATGCTATATAGAGAAACTAGGAGAACACAAATGAGGGAGATTAATCGCCCTGCTCAAATTTCATCTCTCCCAAGTCTCCAGAGGACAAGCTAGGTCAGCATCTTGAGCCAGGATGAAGTCCCTGATTTTTTTTTAAATTCCCCAGCTCAATGACCTGGCATTTAGCAACAGCATTTTCAACTTGGGGGCGGAGGTTAGGTGACAATTTGGAGGAATAGCTCTTTCCCTTGACAACTGTATCTCCATTCCATAACCCTTTATGCTCTTTATAATTCCAAAACCTCGCCTACTTTCCCTTGTCATTTCTTCTCTCTTAGGAAAATATCCTATTTCTAACATGTATAAGAACTATGTATTAGAATCATCTTATTCCAACCCACAACTATTGCTGAATTGTCTTTGTTATATTCCTTGCTGGTTATACTCCTTTGTTCTCCAGATTTAATTTACCAACATGATCACCAACATACATTTTAAACCTCGTTAAAGGTTTCCACTTCCTAATATGGATTAGCATCTAAATACTTTTTTGGTGAATAGAAAAAAAATGGTGTACTTCTCCAGTATCTAAAATCTCAGAATTTTTGTACCTCAGATTATTTGTTATATTCTTTTCTTTCACTAGTTTAATGGCACTCAGACACCCCATGCATAATTTTGTTATGTTAAGGAATTATTCAATGCCTAAGGCCATGAACATAGAAAGAATACAAAGCCATGCTGGCTTTGCAAGCAATACCTCTGTATAAACTTTTTCTCTTTTCCCTTTTTCAAGCAAAGTAGATAGATGCTGAAACCCCAGAAGCTATGCTGATGTTTATGCAGTTTGTGCAAAAATTAGCTCTACGCATGCAAAAATGCTCACAATTTTTGGAATCTGTCACTAACTCAGACAAGAATAATACATTCATGGCTTCCCAAGTGAGGGCTGACACCACTAGTTTTGGCCATCATTATTTCTTGAAGGAAAAAATTCCATCATTTAACTGGGCAACCTATGAAGATTCACCTTTCATGTGTAGAGCATTGAATCTCTCACAACAATATCAAGAGATGATCTGATATCAATAGATGATATCAGATTCTGTCCCAGACCATTCCCCCAAATGTCCCCCATCCAGAAAGGAAACATTCTTCCACAGAGAGAATATATATTTCATATCATATTACCTGCACATATCTGATCCTGGGAGATACTGAGAAAACCGGGAGTGAAGGAGTGGAATTAATCGAAGATCACACCATCTCTTCTCCCACCTAAGCCCTGGAGATGTAGGCCACGAAGAACATGAAAGGGTGTCCTAAAAAAGATGTCAAACACTTTTCATATTTGAGCTTCTGCATCAACACTGACCATGAACAGTTATTCCTTCTTAGCCCTTTCCCCGCTCCTTTTTAAGGCAATCAGGCATTCCTCTGTGATAAAATGTGATCCTACTATCCACAAATTATGTAGCTTTACCATAGAGGTGGCTGTTTCTCAACTGACCTCATCCTGCACAACATATAGTACTGGGTGATGTTTAATTAAAACAATCCATTAAAAAGCCAGTGGCTTTGAGAGGATGAGCTTGACGAAGAGACATAAATCCAATCCAATCTTGAACTGCAATAATATCAGAGCTAGCCAGAGATCAAAAGCAATGGACCCAGGTCAGATATTGGTACAAAAAACAGTGAGTGTTGTGGTAATAGTCACAATGGGTCATATATTTGATATGCAGAGGGCAGCAGAAAATCAAGTTTATCATTAGGGAGATTAGATATGGTCTCGAAGGCCACAAAATTATCTTTGAGTTAGATTATTGCTGTAACCACAGATTGCAACATAGTCAAACTTAAATGTACCAATTATGCAAGCCACCCCCACCCCCACCCACCCACCCACCCCCACACAAACACAACAAAGTGATAAAATTCCTATTAATATTAATAACTCTAATGGAAATGTCCAGATTCTAAAGCTTTTACACAATGTTTAGGAGGTGCAGCAAAATATTACTCTTTCTGATATTAAAGGAAACCACTGTGAAGAAAACCTTAATCAAGGTATTTATGAGACCTTAAAACAAGAAATGGGATGCCTAGATATTGTAATTTTTAATGGAAGATAATTAAACTGAGCTGGAATCAGATATTTTGAATCAGATAATTACAAAATACTTTACTCTGGAAATGTCAAAAACAGTTACAATAATATGGCTCTGCCAGTCAGGCAAGTTATAGAACAAATAATTAGGTGCTATAATGAAACATCTGACTCAATGATATCCATTAGACTTGTACAACCTATCAAAATAACCACTATTCAACTCTATGTTTCAACTACAGATACTGAAGAAGAAATCAAAAGGCATTATGTATGAGTACAGGATATGGTGGCTCAGCAGGCTAGAGCACTGAAAACTGTCAGCTGCAAAGTTGGCTGCTCAGCAATTTGAATCCCGGCTGCCACGCAGTGGAGTGGCTTCCTCTGTTAACCCCAGCTCCTGCCAACCTAGCAGTTCAATAGGATGTCAATGCAAGTAGATAAATAGGTACCACCGTAAAAAGCTGGAAGGTAAAACAGTGTTTCCTTGCATCCATGCCAGCCACAGATTTCCACAACACCGGCTCTTTGGCTTGAATATGGAGATGAGCACTGCCCCTAGAGTCGGACATGACTAACACACATGTGCAGGGGGAACCTTTACGTTGAGCTTTATGAGCATGGTAGGAAACTCATCACACTTGAAGATGATATGATGACAATCACAAATGACTAGAACACAGATGTAAGAAATAAAGCAGAATCAAATATTGCTGGAGAATCTGGCCTATGGTGCAGACAACCCAAACTGCTGTGATGGGCTTTATACATGAACATAATCAAACAACCAGTAATCAAATAGCTATAATCCAAACTAATAGATGGTAAGGTGTATTATCTCTGCAAAACAAGACCGGGGCAAACTGTGGTACAGATCATGAACTCTCAATATCAGAAGTTAGAATAAGTAACTTAAGAGTAAAAACATGAAAGAAATTTGTGGAAGAAACTTTAGGAGGGATGGGCTGCTTGGTTTGGAAACAGGAGCTTCCGAAATGACCCATGCAGCCCCAGGTGCTGTTCAGAAGCCTTCTAAACACAAGCAGCCAATCACTTACCTTCCTGCAGGGTTGCATCTCATCTGTTCTTCCCTCCCTCCCTCCCTCGCTTACTTGCACCATCCATCCATCTATCTGCCTCTTCCTCTCTAGCTCCATCCATCCATCCATCCAAGTGTGTGACTGGGACAGTGAATAGCTACTGCTTAGAGAAGGGCACGACTCAGCAAAATTTTCGTTTTAGTTTTAGTTTTTCATTTTTGTTACGCAACTAAAACAAAAACGAAAATTTTCCAGAAAACAAAACGAAAACAAAAACAAAACGAAAAATTTTGCCGTGTTTTTCGTTTTCGTTACGGCAGACACATCACAATGAAAAGAATGCTAACGAAAACGAAATTTTTTTGTTTTCGTTTTGTTTTTTTGTTTCGTTTCATAATGAAAACGAAAACAAAAAATGCAAAAAAAACCCCAAAAAATGAAAACAAACCGAAACGGACCCCTTAACGAAAAACGAAAAATGAAAAATTATTTTTTTTTGAGTCGTGCCCATCTCTACTACTGCTTCCGTAACGAATAGCCCATCCCTAAACATGAGTAATTCAGGATATGCTGATGACACTATATTCCTAGAAAAGGGAGTAATTCTTGAAATTACTCTTGATGAAGATGAACTTTCAAAGTGCAAAAGCAGCAGTGCAGTTGAACATTAAAAAAACAAGAACCATGGCTATAGAACCATTGCATAACTTCAATTTTAACAATGAAGAAACTGAAATTGTTAACAACTTTGTATTAGGGATGGGCACAAAATGGAAAAATTGTGTTTTGTTTCATTTCATCGCTCCATGATTTGTTTCATTTAGTTAGAAACATTTTTTTTAAAAAAATGTACAAAACAAACTGGTAATGAACTAATTTGTTACTCTATAAAATAGATCCCCTGGGTTCTAGAGGCACCTAGAGGTATCTTCTTTGGACTCTTCCCTTTAAGCCCTCCAAATTTGGAGAAATTTGTGGTTCAGGGGCCAAGTTATTCAATTTCAAAAGGGTGCCCCTGGAGAAAAAAATTAATTGCAATGTTATGTGCTTGAAAATATTGCTCCCAGGCAGCTAGCAGCGTGGAAATTACAGTGGAGCTTCCTCAAAGTCTCCCTTGAAGCACCCCCAATTTGGAGATTTTGGGGTCATTACAGTCCCTGAAACACAGTGAGAGTGGACCTCCCTGGTATGGCCAAGGCACTGTGTAAAGGTTGGCCTTTATAAGGTTCAGCCTTACTGCATTGGGGTTCCCCTCACCCAAATTGTGGTCTTCCTGCCTGCCAGTCTGCCTGGCCCCCATCATTCCAGGCCTGCCTGCCTGCCTGCCTGCCTGTCTCACTGTGTTTCAGGGGCTATAACGGCCCAGTGTTTCTAAGGCCTGCCTTGGCCATACCAGGAGGGTCCACTCTTACTGTGTTTCAGGGTCTGTAATGTCCCTAGTCATTTCTACTATGACAATCCCAATTACAATGTATGGGTGTCAAAGCTAGACAGAGAAGAAAGCCAATAGGGGAAGAAAATCTATTCATTTGAAACATAAATGTTGGAGGAGAGTGTTAAATGATTTTTTAAAAATCGTAATTATTGTAACGGCAGTGGTAGCATTAATGGCAAGAATCAGATTTTTTAATTTTTAATTATTATTTTTACTTAAACAATAGCACATTATTAAATTGTTAGGAATTTATTTTATTTCCCTGCCCCCCCCCCCCAGCAACATGATGACAGATCAAAGAATTGATGGGATAGAGATTGTTAATTGTAATGCTATTTATTTATTTATTTATTTATTTAGTTAGTTAGTTAGTTAGTTAGTTAGTTAGTTAGTTAGTTAGTTA
>JAHTLZ010000204.1:43159571-43203420 GCA_023846285.1 Phrynocephalus versicolor
TTAGTTAGTTAGTTAGTTAGTTAGTTAGTTAGTTAGTTAGTTAGTTAGTTATGATGTTTTTACCCTGCTTTTCCCATTGGAAAATGCAACTTACAATACTGAAGGACAATACATATTATGAGACAGTGAATTCATATAATTTGTAACCACCATCTCAATTTTCCCCTATTTTCAGAAGGTAGGTAGAGTTGAATGTTAGTGTAGCTGGACGGAAGGCTAGTAGAGAATAGGGGGATCTCCAGTAAGAGCAATTCCTCTGATTACAACCTGAATGTGCACACATGTCTATGAATGTGCATGTTGGTGAGAAGATGACAGATCTCTGACTCCAGTATAAAATGGTGTGATGGGTGGTAAGGGAGGGCTAATACTTGGCATAGATTTCTGCAGGGGATCACAGTGTATTTTCCATGAGGCTTTAGTCATGAAATGGAAGCTGTGATTTCATGTCAAGTGTGACACTGTCCCAACCAAAACACTAGTTATCCTCACTCATCAGTATGAATGAATAGCATGAGTTTTAAATGAGAGAAAGCATAAAGGGATTTGTTGCACATTTCATTTATTTTGACTGAGATCACAGAATCATAAAGTTGGAAAAGACCTCAAAGGCCATCAGTCCAACCTCCTGCCATGCAGGAACCTCCCATCACAATGCTCCTGACAGATGGCCATCCAACCTCTCTTTAAACACATCTGTCTGAACTGTAGGTAGGAAGTTGGTGACCTTGTCCGGTAAGAGTTCAACTGTTATAACCTGGGGGTGCAAAGAACATGACAAGATATTGACTTCCCTCAGACGCAGACTGACAGAAATCTGAGAACTGGATGAATTCATGTTAAAACAGCGAGGAGGCAGAACTGATAGAAAAGGGACATGTCACATGTGCTTGAAATGATAAAGTTCTTGCCTCAGGAGCAGAGTCACAAGGGAGATAGAAAGGAACAGTGCTATCTAACAGCATAAAGGAAAGCATATTAGAAAGAAACAGGAAAATAAACATCAAGGGTCATAGATATATGAGGGCACTTCCAGATCTGCCCACCTCCTACTCACCATCCTGCCACCCCAAGCAATAAACCACTCCAGCAAGGAGGCTGCGTGAAAAGTTGGGGTAGGGCTGGACAGGTTCCTGCCTGGATTGGAGCACCACGGCTGAAGAAGAACCCCAGCAGTGCACAGGTTTTGGTAAGCGGCCCAGCTGTGGTATCATGCTTCATATTTCATCCAAAGCACAAAACTCTCAAACCTAGTTATTATTACAAAGAGAAACCTCATAGGAAGAGTTACATCACAGGATGCAGTTACTAGTTGGGGGGGGGGGGACATGCTTTTCAATTAAGTTTAACATGTTTGAAATTTATTTTAAAAATACGACCAGACAATGGACAGGAGAGGAGAGGGAAGTGTTTTGGTTGTTGTTTTATTTTGGTGGTTGTTGTTTTGGCTAGGAAGTGTGTTTTTTTGTTTTTCTTTTTGTGGGAAATGGGGGTATTTTACTTGGGTTGTTTATTTAAATTGTTGGTGAAATCAATTAATTTTGAGTTGCTTTTGCATATCTGAATGGCTCTGTAGGTGTAAATTGTGGGGTTTGCCAAATAATGGATGCCAGAATCACGGTTTCAGTCTGTAGGAGAAATGTGCAGTCCAATCAGAGAAAGAAAGGTTAGCTGGGAGGAAACACTCCCTCCTTCCCAAGCCAAGAAGGTGCTGATCTTGTCAATTTCAATGATCAATTTCTCTTCACATATCACTGCTGATATGCCTTCCCTATCATCAATCCCACCTGCCAGTTCCTTTACTCCTTCTCCACCCCTATGTGTGTGTGTGTGTGCATCTGCGTGCATGTGTTGGGAAGCCTTGTAGTCCAATCTGTTTTAATTCTTTTTAATCTATCATACTGCAATTAGCACTGTGCCAGATTGAAAACAATTGACCTCCCAAGCTTGGCTTTCCAACCAGATGCCGAAATCACTGAGCTATTTGAAAGCCCCCTTGACCAATATACAACACAGTTTTAAAAATGGATCGAAAGTTTTCCCAAGAAGCCACATACACTGTCCCAAAAACCATGTGGCTATCAAGGGCGAAATGACATGCTCCTCCAGTACATTTTCATAGTGCAACTGCACCCTTAGGCACATAAATTCTGATAACAGTTGACGGATGCACTCAGGGGGACCACTGTGACACAGCTAAGCCTGCAGGGATGAAAAACGCTGCCCTTTACCATTGTTTTCTAGTTACAGACGGTGCTCCTTGTTCTTTTAAATAGAGAGTGCCAGCAAAGCAGAGGCAATTTAGCCTTTTCCTGCACTGCTCTACTCCTTCCACAGATTCTCATCCCACATTCTGTTTCTTCCTTTCTGGCCTGAGCATGCCAGAAACACAAACTTTTAAGAATACAGTGGGAAAAAATACCCAAAGCTGGCCAGTTGCTCGTCATTTTGATGCAACTGTTGTATATGTCAGAAGAACTAGTCTATCTCCCAAATCTCTGGGGAGGGTGGAGACAATCTCCAAGGGATTCCCATAGAGGAGGGAGGGAAGGTAGGCTTTATTCAGTGCTTTAGATCTTTTATCAATAGGCATGATTCATGAAGGCAAAAGAATGGGGGAAAGTGTACACAGAAATGCTAGGGCAAAACCTGTTTCTTTTCTGTGGCTCTTGGCCACCAAAAATTGAACTTGCTACTCATTTCCCTTTAGCTTTCTTTAAAGAGTTATAATCTGTGAGATAAGCTCACACAACAAGGTCCTCAAGTCCTGCCCCAGTTTTATCACCAGCAAAGTGGTAAGTCTGAAGGAGGGATCTGCTATCCATCAGGACTCCTCACCTTAGTAATTTTTTAGGTTTCTGAATCATGGGACGAGCCCACAGAGACAGCAGTCTCCACGTTCAAATTCATCACCTTCCACATGTTGGACAGGTGATGGAGGGGGAGGGCTATAGCACTGACCTCTCCAAATGACCTTTCTCCTCAGATAATAACACCAGTTTTAAACACGAAATCATATCCACTTTTTCTGCAAGACACCTACTCTGTTCCAGCCAATGAACATGAAAATGAAAATCCCTTCATTTATGAGCAATGTCATTCAAGAACACTGTCCAATCACTATAGTGGACAAGGTCACACAGAGTGAGTTTTCCATTCTTTATGTCCTCCATTTTTGCCCATTGTCTGTAGTTTTTCTTTTCTTGTGATTCTAAAGCGAGGACATAGATAATGTCTTCATAAAGAAAAACCATCTCCATCCTACCAAAATATCTCAACATAGGAAACATTTTCTTTTCAACCTTTTGCTTTCTGGCAGTCGTGGAGGTGGAAAGAATGCAAGCGTCTTAGAAAACAATATTAGTGAAGTATTTCTAGCTTGTACAGAAAAAAAAGTGTCAAAATGTTCTTGACTGAATTTTTCTATCCAGGTCTGGAGGCAGGGTATTACAAAAGAGTGCTGTAACATTTCCGGTATTTATCTGAGCCTCTGGGTCTGTCAGCAACTATGATGTATTACTAAAGTGATATTCAGACAAAGCACAAATAAAAGCTTCTCCCATAGCTTTCAGAGCTGGTACCACTTATTTAAAAAAAATCACACAATTTACACAATTGTCTTATCTTTTTCTTCAAGTGCCATGTCCTCATAGAAGTTGGTGATCAGTAGCACAATCTATTTTTCATCTAAGTCTATTCTAAATAGAGAAGCTGTGTCCACTGGGAAAAATTAAATTTTTAAGACAGAATGTTCTTCTGTGTCCCAGGCCATGGTTTGTATCTCCGTCTCCTTGAAGGATAACCTGTACCAAATGGTATTTGTTATTATGCAATATTGTCTTTTTACAGTATTGAGAATTTCTAGCTCTTTATTCACACGCTGTAAAACTGTCTTATAGAACAGAAAATTATTTTGGTGTCAAAACTGTGAATCAGTTTGGTGTTGAGTATCTGTCTTGTCTTGTTTTGTTTTGTTTTTAAGTCCCTAGGCTAAAACAGTGTTTGGTGGGAAAACTGAATAATAGACAATGAAATATAATAAAAATGTAGCACAGGCTCACTCATGAATTAGCTGAGAGTTTTATTAGATGAACTTTGGGATCCTTACAGCATTACAGTTTCATCATTCTATGTAACTGGGTATTGCAAGATAGTGACAGGCTATAGGGCTATCTATTTCTCACTTCATTTAGAACTGATCTGAGGTCAAGGATACAGGAGAGATACATTAATTTAATGAATTTATTTGGATGTTCTAAAGCGGTGGTCTCCAACCCCCGGGCCGCGGACTGGTGCCGGTCCGTGGACCGGTCAGCACCGGGCCGCCTGGGGAGGCCGGGGAGGCTCCTCCCCTTTTTCCTCCGCTGCCCTCCTCCTCCTCTTCTCTCCCGCAGGCGGCCGGTGGAGAAGGAAGGCTGGAGGAGCCGCCGCCACCGCCTTTGCCTTTGCCTCCCTCCTCTGCCCGCCAGCGGCGGCTGCGCATCCTCCGCCCTCCTCCTCCTCGCCCTCCAACACCAGCAGCAGCCGCTGCAGCCACAGCGGCAGCGGCGCATCCTCCTCTTCCTCCTCCGCCCTCCTCCTCCTCCTCTTCTCTCCCACGGGCAGTGAATGGAAGGAGAGGAGAGGAGAGGCCGGGGTGGGGGGCCGGGAGCCGGAACACCGCCGCCGCCGCCGCTCCGCTGGGAGAGGGAGAAGGAAGGAAGGAGCGGCCGCTCCCACCGCCCGCCCCCCCAGAGAGAGAGAGAGAGAGAGAGGCCGGCCCCCCCCCGAGCTCCCCCAACTGGCCTCCCTCCCCTCCCCCCTCCCGGAGAGACGCCACCCCCCCAATGGCCTCCCTCCCCTCCCCCCTCCCGCTCACCCGCCCGAAGGGCGCAGTGGCGGCTCCGGCCCGAGGGCGCCACCGGGACCGCCAAGCCACCGCTGGCGCCCCCGCCACCAGCCACGGCTGAACCTGGGCGGCTGCCGTGGCCGCCGCAGCCACCAACAGGAGGAGGAGGCGGGGGCCCGCCCGCCCAGGAGCCCCAGGCTCCCCCCACCCAGCCCGTGCGCGCAGGGGGGAGCAGCACGCCCGACACCCCCAGCCGGCTAGCGCCGCCGCCGCTGCCACCACTCCCGTGGCCCCCCCGCAAGGCACACACTCCAAGCCCCCCCACACCCTCCCCTGCCCCCCGCCTGACCCCCGCACCCCCCATCCCCCCTCCCCACCCCCAGCCCCGGGCCACGGCAAAATCATCAAATATTTTCCGGTCCGTGGGGACAAAAAGGTTGGGGAGCACTGTTCTAAAGGATTCACACACACACACACACACACACACACACAGCTTCAACTCTAAATCACCAAAAGTGTTAGGCCCTAGCATGCTCCCAACAGCTTCACTGAGGAGATATTCCTAGTACCTGCCCCCCCCCATAGTTTTGGAAGGATTCTCCTCACCTCACATAAAAATACATTTTGCTTAACTTATTGGAGGGAAAAAGCAACAGAATGAGTCTGATCCAGACTGTGCAGTAGCTGAAATCCTACTGCACAAATTCACTGCACAGAATCTTTGGCCCTTATGTAGCTGCCAGTACTGAGCCATTGGAAGGGGCAGGAAGAGGAGGAGACTTGAATCAGTAGTAAAATTGGAATGACAAACTTATCTTAGGTTTCCAGTATATTTTAAATACAGACATGCTAAAGGTCCCTTAAACTTGGCAGGGTTTTCTTCATCTTCTTCTCTTGATTCTCATTTATCCTTTCCACATACTAAAATGGGATTAAAACAATGGACCCCTGACTTTGTGGGACATGGATTCTTTCTGTTACTAGGTAAAATATTTCACTATAATTAGTGAATCATTAATACTGTTTTTGCACAGCACTTTACTATATCGTACCACATTATACATGCCAATATATGCTAAGCAAAACATGATCTCTTTTCTGAAATGGAGCAATTTTCTGCTTCAATCAACATTCCCTCTATTTTCCCACCAAAACAGAGGAAAATCCACCATGTGTACGCAAATTCTTATCTGACCTGAAACCAAATGAGAGGCAACACTAAGCAACTCAACACTATGGAATCACACACTTGTACAGTTTAGAGGGAATTTTGGCTTCACCTCAACCTGATATATATTACTGATATGTTGTTCATAGATTGTACATCAGTCTCAGTCAACTGTCCCATGTGGAGTATTTGCATCTTTTTGAAAGGTTAAAAAAATTCTTCTCTTACCGTATTAGTGGGATGATAATTAAGATGTAAACCACTGTCACACAAAGGTGATGATGTGCCGCTGCTTTGATCACTAGGAATGCCTAATAAAAAGATAAATACATACAAAATGTAACACAGACTATTGACCTACTAACATTTTATAGTCACAGTTGACAATAGTTTTGCCAGGGTTAGAAGTCAGTTACACAAGAACAAAACCTGTTCCCTCCCCCCCCCCCAAAAAAAATTAATGAACAATTGAGAGGCTATATTTTGCTAAGAGATCTACAAGTTGAAAGATCACGTGAACAACTCCAAAGTATTCACTATTTAGTCCTATCATTATGATTTTTGAGGGATATTCCTCTTGTTAACAAAACCACTTTTCATGGGGAGCCTCAGTACTGCAAATCTCTGATGCAACACGACATTTATCCCACCGTATTCAATGACCTCATTCAGATTGTATGATGTAAAGCTTAGGGGAGAATTCCAGTTGCCTAGCTGGCATTCTAAGCTACATACACTCTGCCAAATATGAAGGGCTTAAAGTAAATAGAAGAGGAAATTATAACTTATCTATATCAAATTTTTGTGTTATTGGTAAAAGCTAAACAGAAATAAAAAGTAAATGAAAGACAAAAACATGCTGCCATGTGGCCTAAGAAAGAGGAGGAAGAGGCTCCAAGAAGCCAAATCACCCTGTCTACTGCACTCCCTTGCCTGTTTGCCTTCTTGCTTTACTGGCTGGCTGGCAAAATGGCTCCCCTGTCACTAGAGGCAGCTTCAGGGCTTGATGAAAGCAGCGGTTCTTCAGGTCTGTGTGGGGGAGAAAGAGGAGGAGGAGAGGAGGATGTCTCAAGCAGTAGCAGTGGCTCCTTGGGAGAACTACTTCTCCCAGCATCCTGGATACCCATGTTACCCTCCCCTCTTCCCTCTCCAATCCACACTCAACTGAAGGGGAGGGTAACATTTGGTGTCAAGGATGCCAGGAGAAGTAGTTCTCCCAAGGAGCCACCGCTACTGCTCAGACCAGGCTCCTTTTCCTCCCTCCCAATCCACGCACATCTGAAGAGCTACCTGGGCAAGAGAGCCGCTACTGCACTCAAGCCCCAAAGCTACTCCCAGAGCCAGAAAACAGTCAAACAGGCAAGGGGGTGCAGCAGGCATGGTAATCGGTCTGGCTGGCTGGAAGTTCCTCACAGTCTTCCTCCTTTTCCTCTGCCCCACTGGCTGAGCTGGGTGTGCAAAGCAGCTGGAAAGGAGAAGAG
The DNA here is from genome assembly GCA_023846285.1 of Phrynocephalus versicolor. NCBI lineage: Eukaryota > Metazoa > Chordata > Lepidosauria > Squamata > Agamidae > Phrynocephalus > Phrynocephalus versicolor. Next base: position 43,167,049 of record JAHTLZ010000204.1, read on the forward strand.
GTGATCCAGCTCTGCTACCTGCCCACCCATTGGTTCCTTCTCAAGCGGGCCGGCCAAAGCTCTGTGAGGGGCTGGCCTTGCCTTGCCTTGTCTTAGGTCTTCACAGCAGGTCCACACCTGGCCTCTAGCTGGCAAGCAAACAGGCAAACAGACAAGGGAGCACAGCAGACATGGTGATTGGTCTGGCTGGCTAGAATACACCTACTCCACCTGCCTGCCCAGCGGCTCTTCCTGGAGCAGAAACAAGGTTAGTGGCCTGTTTATGGCCAGCTTTCCCCCACCCCATTGCTGGTATCATCACCCTCTGGTAAGAGCATTCACTCTTATCCACAGATTTCAGTATCCGGGGGGGGGGTTGTCCCAGAACTAATCCCCCACAGATACAGTACAGGGGTCCTACTGTATATGCATTCTAAAGTACATATTTAATTTAATTAGTTATTATTTGTTATGATATCTAAGAATGTAACAAATACAACTTCTCTTGTTCACACACACACACACACACACACACACACACAAATCATTAACCACTGCAAGGTTTTCATTCCTGTAAAACAGCAGAAAGACCAGGACCTTCTTCATCAAAGAGAACTTTAACAAAAAACAAAAAACAAACAAACAAACAAACAAGTAAAACAAACCAAAAACAAAAAAAATGTCAAGTTGTTAGGACACACACGTGAACAAGCATACTTTTGTGAGTTTTGTGTTTAAAAAGTGCTGAAATGCAATAACTCATTGTCATCTTGCCTGGGAGGAAGAAAACCATTAACATTTATGCCCTCAACTTTGAAAGGGAAATAAGCAAAACTGTGTATCCTCAGTGACATCAAAATCTGGAAAAATTATGGTTAATTTAAATTTGTACTGCAGTCCAAAGATACACTGGTTGTAGGGGTTTTGGAATGAGCAGAAACCACTCATCAATCTGGCACAATTGCCACTTGTGCCAGTACAAGCCCCATCCGTGGGCTGACCTTAGTATACAATACAGACTCAAGTGACTTTGTGACAACTCAATCAGCCCTCACCTATCTCAGCTAATGAGGACTATGTCCTAAGACAGTGTTGGTGAATCTATGACACAGGTGCCAAAGTGGCACACAGAGCCCTTTCTGTGGGCATGCAACATTGCCCCCTCACAGCCATGGCATTCCCGCGTGCTTTGGGATGCCCATAGCGGCATGGCTGGAGAGTAAACTGGGGCTATGAATGAGCCCACAAACCACTGCCTCCCATTTGCCTGGCTCTCTTCACAGAGCCATTTTGGCACTCTTGAAGCGGCTGCGTGAAGAGAGCCAGCTGAAGGGAGACAGTGATTTGTGGGCTCCTTTGTTTACGCTCCAGCTACACCGCTTTGGGGATGGCTAGGGTGGCATAGATGGAGAGTAATTTGGGGCTATGTATGAGCCCACAAGCCACCACCACTCCCCCTGGCTTTCCCAAAGTGTAGCGTCACATCCACATCTATGCCCAGGGCAGAGAGGTGGATGGGGTGCTACCCTTCAGGAAAGCGAGGATCAAAGAGCAGGTTTTTGTATTTCCTGTGGCCCCAGGGAGGGTGCTATAGCTGTGGGTAATTCAAAAGCTGATCTTCACTTTCCCCAAGGGTATCACCCTTTGGGAAAGTGAGTACCGAAGTGTAGGTTTTTAAATTTCCTGCGGCCACAGTGGGGGTAGCACCCAATGCATTTGTAACCCAATGTACCACTGTATTCAGGTTAAACTGCCCTATTGGAACTTTGCAACAACAAAAAAATAAGTGGGTTTTGAATTGCAGTTTGGGCCCTCGGTCTCTAAAAGGTTCACCAGCACTGTCCTAGGATCCATCAACACAAACTAACATCAAGCCGTATTTTTAAAAAAGCTGTTAGGTTTTAACTAACCATAGTTAAAATCAGTGACATTTCAGAGTCTAGATGACTTCCTAAATTGTCAGTGTAAAATGGAAGCAGAAACTATGTTGGAGGAGAAGAGAGGGCAGAACAGTGTAAGAGATAAGGTTGGCTGCAACCTCTTACTTTTAAAGGAAACAGTGCAGTAGTATTGCATCTTCATATAAGCACCATGAAACATGCAATGACCTGGAATTAACAAGTTAACAACCCATTCTTTGACTGGTCAGACACATAAGATGGATTTATATATAAACTAGAAGTTATGATTCATGTTAGCCAAATGATTGAATTCTATTTTTTCTTTTAATTATAACACTGTAACCAACAGCAGCACAGAGACAGATTTTTAACCATCAGCCCTTTTATCAGTGAGAAAACATAATAAATGTTGTCATTATTCAGAATTTTCTAAATAGCCTGGGTCCCTCTGCTGAAAAAGAGTCTTCCTCCAGCTTCATTAATATTTGTATTCGTATTTACCATTAAGTCACTAAGGGGCAAATTTAAAGTGGTTAACACGTTATACTTTTTTTTCTTTAAACAGTTTTTTTGTTTGGAGCAGGTGGGGCAAAAGTGGACATTCTATTTTTGGAATGTAAAAGGAGTGAAAAAAGGCATATTCAAATAAATATAAGTGCTATTTCTCATTATATTTACTAGCCACTGAGTAAAATAGCACTTCAGGAAGAAGCAAAAACATCCAGTCAGTAATGATTTGATTGAATTGTGCTACTTAAATTAATTTTACAAGTATATTTAGATAAATAACTTATTTTTTCATAATAGAAAGTTAGACAACTAAAACACACATCCAAAGCCATGCTGTAGCATGGGGTCCTCATTAGTCTTCCTAATTCTGCTGTTTCCCAATGGGACTAATAAACTGGAACAGCTAAGCTAAAACAAACACTAATCTTGACCAACTGCCTTAACTATCACTCAAGTGGATTTATGTGCTAAAGATGGTCTTTGGAATGTGGATTAAATATGTTTTCAAGATATTTATATTCAGAGTTATTTGCCAATGTGGGGGAAGGGATTGAAATTAAACTACCCCAACTTCCCCACCATTAATTATTGAACAGCAGCGAAAATTAAAAGAAACTCCAGACATATTATTGTTAAGTTAAATAGATTTAATAGCACTCAAAGCAAACAATTATCATCATTATCATCAAAATTTTAAATTTCTTTGTACTTGGAGAATGACAATAAAGTGTATGTTCTTGTGTGTCCTGTGTTCCTGTTCCATGACAGAATCAGGTGGAAGATTCGACTAAGACCACAGTGTTTTCAGAAAGAATACTGTAAACAGGTCACAAGATCACAGTTTTTGCCTTTTCCACTTCACCTAAACTGCCATTTCTCTACCCTCCCCCATGCATGCATATATTCCTTGGGGAAAAAAACAGGGAAGCAACCACCAATTTACCAATTAAGAAATCTATAAAAAGATAATATGAGCTGGCCCCAAATTACCTCTGAAACACTGAGATTCATTTCTTTGAAACAATAAATGAATTCTTACATGCACAATCTTCATTGAGAGGCAGTTTGAGAAATGCAGGAGCTCGTTTAAGAAAGGACACAGTTAGGGTCACCTCTTCTCCAGCGTTCCGAAGAACTTGGACCTGAAGATTAAATTAAAATAGTAGTTGTAACACCCAAGCACACCCACTTGCACAAACTCAACTCTTCATCCATAATCTCTCAGATGTTCCACTGCAGAAAATGTTGAAAGAAGGGAATATTGCAGCACATTTGTTGGTCTAAAATGGGGAGGGGAAAAGGCATTTTATTCTTTCCTCACTAGACCACAACTATTTTGATTCATATGTTTTAACATGGATTTTAAACAAATGAAGAATTTCAACTAGCTGTCAGGTGAGAATCAACAGTAGTCTTGAGAGCTAGCAAACTCAATCTAAAGCACCTAAGAGTGTGATCAGATGGGTATCTGCTTCGAACAATGGGGGAATCCATTGGCTCACTCCTTTTGACATTGAACACATGGCATAAAAACTGGAGCGAACCAAATAACCACCAGAGTATTTCTACCAGGACCTTTCTGGCCCTTGACAGAGGCTTCTAATTTTTTTTGGTGAAGGATGAATTTGTGTTTGGTCCATTTTCAGCATGTACGATCACTGGAAAGGGACCAAAAGGGACCATTCCTCTAATTTACAAATAGCGTAAATTCGGTTAAGAAAAGAGCCAGTTCACAATCTTGGCAATTTATCATAAAACCACCATCACTGTTATTTTCATGATCTTTCAAACCCTCTCCCTCCAAGCAGAAAGGAGACTGCATTATTTGGTAGCCAGTATGGAAATATCCTATGCAAACAACAACAACAAAAACAGTAGAATTTGTCTGTGGGTGGTAGTACATTGTAGTCTTTTCACAGAATAAAGGTACAGTGCCACTGCTCTTCATCTTACATTAAGACCTCTCAATCTCAGCAGCTCACAATTAAAAAGCTATTTTTTTCTCCCAATACTGGTACCTGAATTTTCCAGAATTCCTCAATTCAGATTATCAAAAACATTTTCAACATTGGTGAGGAAGCCAGAGAATCCTTTAAAAAAATGAATTGCCTGCCCCTGAACTGCTCCCTCTGAGACATGCAAATGTTTCACAGTAATTTGACATGGTGCAACTCATGTACACTTTGCTGAACAATCCTTTCTGAAAGTGAGGTATGTTTGATCTCCAGAAATATCAAAGACAATGTCATTTACAAGGTTGTAGAGAGTAAAACTCAGAGATGAATGTATACAAAGAATTGAGCTCTCTACAAACGTAGGGACAGAAAGAGACAGCAGAAACAGATCATGATTAGAAGCAGGAATTCCTTAATAGAGATGGGCACGACTCAGGAAAAAATGGTTTTTTCATTTTTCGTTTAGGGGTCCGTTTCAACTTGTTTCCGTTTTCGTGAGCTAATTTTCAAAATTTTTCGTTTTCGTTTCATTTCGTAACAAAAACAAAAATGAAAATTTTTTCGTTTTTCCCCATTTAGTGCCATTAAATGCTTTTGCCATAACGAAAAACGAAAATTGGCTCAAAATTAGTCGTTTCGTTTCTGTTTCCGTTCCATTTTGGAGCCAATTTTCGTTTTTTGGTTCGTTTCGTAACGAAAATGAAAAATGAAAACGGAAATGAAAATTTCGCTAAGTCGTGCCCATCTCTATTCCTTAACTCCTGAAAGTGTCTGACTGCAGAGCAGGGATTCTGCTCAACTCACATCATTTCTAAAGTACCTTGTTTTATAAGGACTGGTCTTCAGGACTCAAGCACAAAATTCATTTGAAGTCTAGTTTCTCAAAATATCAATCTGTCCGAATTTTGCCCCCCCCCCAATGTTAAGGTACCGTCAGCTGAAATCACAATTCACCTATGCCAAGTGATATTTAACTTAGGCTATTCACCCTGTACTCTTAAAGCATTGGGTCCTAGCAAAGCCATGAATCTGGTAAAATTATGGATCAGGGACAAAGAACTGCAGAACCATGTTGGCCAGTAGGGGAAATCCAAATTTCTTATGAAACCTGCATTTATCACCACCCTGTATTTAGACAAGCTTATCTCTCCCAATTCTAGAAGGGCCTTTACACTGGCCAGACTTAATGTTCTTCCCTCCAAGTTTTTGGAGGGGAGGTTTCAAGGTTTACCTCAATCAGCTCGTAATTGCCCAAGCGACAAGGATCAAATGGAAACAGTTGAACGTGTATTTTTATTTTGTTCCTACTACAGTGATCTTCATAAGGAACTCATTTTTCCAATTATATGTAAATTTCCTGGGAGGTCAACATAATTTTATGAACATTTGCTTCTTTCTGATAATACTTACCAGACTACTAGACAACTAACCAAATTTTGTGCTGCTGAATAAGGACTGACAAACAGATTTTAAATAGAGGTTATGACAAATAACACACATTTATCTTGCAGTTTGGTGACCATACTTACTGTGGACTAAAGTTAAATATCTTAATTCATAACTATGAATTTTAATCAAAATCATTTAAGGCCCAACTTACAATAAGTTATTATTTATATATTATTGTATATTATTGCTCTTCTTTTTGGTCTTCGACCATAAATAAATTTCCTACAACTACCTATGCCATCTGTTCCTGCCCTAGTAGAAGTCACTGCCCTTCCAATTATAAGAAACAAGAATCATAAATAACTTTATGCCACAGAAACTATTAGAACACACCCAATTTTATCTGATGCCAGAAAGAAAGCCTTATCAGTATTTGGATGGGAAACTACCACAGAATACCATGCGTCGCTTCTCTGGTCTTTAAAAAAAATGTAAAAATCCTGTAAAAGTCAGAATTGTTATTGTTTTGCCTTATATACCACCCTATAATGCAAAAACACTCTCTTCACGATTTACACAATAATTGTGCAAAGAGTTTGCACCTCCTCCCTCCATGAGTTCGGTACTCATTTTACTTACCACAGAATGATGAAAGACTCGGTCAATTTTGAGCCAATTACCTGAACCCATCAGGATGAAATTCAGGTCTTGAGTAGAGGCTTGACTGCAATACTGTAGTTTAACACCAGCATCATAATGCACATTGGGAATACTAGGGTAGATGGAACAGTGGTCTGACTCACTGTATGGCAGCTCCCCATATTTCTTACTTTGCTGCAAATATTAAAGTTGATTAGAAAGACCTTTCTCATCTTTTCTTGTTTTCTCCTTTCTGAGCCTTCTCTCCCCAGCTCAGCTGCCACCCTATCTTTCTAATGGCAGGTGTGATATTATTCCAAGAGGGACCAGTTCACACAGAGGAAAATGCTGTAGCTTTGAATGACAAGAGTCCTCCTGAGACCCATCTATGCAAGAACCTCAGTGTAAATTTGAAAACTGTTTAAATAACTTTTTAAAGCAACTACAAAACCTTGCAACCTTTATGTTGACTATGCTACTGTCTATGGACTGTTAAAGAAAGAAAAATGACAACACTTTATCTCCCAATGTACCTTCTCCTTAGACATCAGAAGTTTTCCATCTTAATTTCCCTAGAGATCATGTTCCAGAGAACATTCATCTCAGCCCTTGTGAACAGAAGTTAAAATTAATGCTGTTAATACCTTTGTCATCTTAAAACAGTACAGAATGCGTATGTTGCATAACATTTGGAATTTAACAACTGTGCTAATCTCACCCAGTGCATATGCCCAGTCTTCATGAGCAGTTACTGACAAAAGCACATATCTCAACACCCAAGAGTTTCTTCTACAAAACGTACAAAAAGAAGATCAAAATGCCTTATTTGTTTCTGCCATTACATACTCCAAAAGGTGCTGCTTCTTTGCATACTGTTGGGTCACCTGGGTACAATACTGTCTATTTCATAGAATCATAGAATAGTAAAGTTGGAAGGGGCCTACAAGGCCACCAATTCCGATTCCCCCCCATAAAGGAATACAGATCAAAGGATATCTGCCAGGTGGTTGTCCAAATTTATCTTGAATATTTCCAGTGTTGGAGCACTCATGACTTCTGGAGGTCATTGGTTCCATTGCTTTACTGCTCTAAAGGTTAGGAAGTTTTTCTTGATATTCAGCAAAAACTTGGGTTCTTGTAACTTGAGCCAATTGTTGCACATCCCTCCCAAACTTGTAACTAGAGATGGGCACGACTTAGCGAAATTTTTGTTTCCATTTTCGTTACGTAACGAAACGAAAAACGAAAAACGGTTCAAAAATGGAACGAAAACGGAAATGAAACGACTAATTTTGAGCCGTTTTTCGTTTTTCGTTACTGGAAAAGCACTTAATGGAGCTAAATGGGAAGAAACGAAGAAAATTTCATTTTCGTTTTCGTTTTTCATTTTCGTTACATAACAAAACGAAAATGAAAAATTTTGAAAATTAGCTCACAAAAACAGAAACGAAACGAAACGGACCCCTAGATGAAAACGAAAATGAAAATGAAAAAATTTTCTGAGTCATGCCCATCTCTACTTGTAACCCCAGTGCTCCAGCCTATCAAGATCATTTTGAATTTAGGACTATTTAAGACTATGGTTCCCAGAATTCCTTTAGACTTTTATGCTTTACAAGCTAGGAATGAATGCAATCCTTTGCAGCTTATCCTTACCATTTTCACCAACCATTGCCCACATCCTTTTGTCTCAAACACCTCAATCAAAATCTAAACATCTACTTAGGGCTGCAACTTGTGTGTTTTGGGGGGGCAGAGGAAGCAGACCATATTTTTCTAGTACTGCCCTTGGTTATCTGCCAAAATGACAAAAGGTATGTAATATATTATAGAACAATAACACTTGCTAAGAGTTCCTCCACCAACCCATGGGGGGAAGGCGTGGGATCCATGTTTACCCGGGTGACACAGACCCTAGCTGTAGACCTTCATCTAGTGACAAACTGATAATGTGGATCACAGCTTACACACTGTTGGAATATGGCAAGATCTATATTCAGACATTATAAGGTTAAGGTCAGCTGAACCTCATTTGGAACTGTAAACCTGTAAGTTATATCTCTTCAATTAGTATGACTTCTACAAAAGGAACAGCTTCACCTTGCTCAGAAGCTTGGCGCTTTAGCTTTTAGCTCTTGCTTGCTGCTGTAGCCTCTTGCTGACTCCATCCTTCTCTCCATGCCGATTGTCAGAGCAAGGCACACTATGCGTGTTTGCCTAATGGTCCTGGGCATTGCCTGAGCTGCCGTTGCCTTATCTTTATTTGGTATGTGTTGTATGTATGTACTGTTAGTGTTTTGTTATTTTACTAGGAATATCCCGTTTACCCTTTTCCCAGAGAGAAATAGATAAAGTTTATTTTTGTATACTTCACTATTGTCTCAGAGTCTTCAGTTTATAGTTTTTAACTCCAACACACATGTGCATGAAGTCCTCATTTTCTAATGTACAATGTTTCCTGTGATCAAGGTACACATGGAAAAGTCAGGGTTAGAACACTGCTTTCCTCGTGTGTTTCGCTAAACCCTTTTAAAAATGTTGATGGGTCTTCAGAGTTTTATCAACATGACCCCAAGGCCTAGTGAAAAGTTGTGTCTTAAGTAACAGGTAAAACTCAATTACCAAAATTGCTTTATCACTCCCAGAACTAACGTTCACACTGCAGACACCATAATGAAGTCTTCCACTCATCTCTGTGCTGGCTAGGTACTGTCCCGTTGACAATATTAACCCTGGATATTTCAAGACTAATTAATGCAACATACCTCAACTCACTTTTATGGAAGTGAGGCAGAACATTGAAACTATTTTTAGTTTTATGATGTAGACCCCTTTAGCTTGAAATATCTCAGTGACCACATATAGGGAGAGGCACTCCAGCCAGTACTTGGGCCCCAGGTCTTTCAGGGTTTTATAAGTCAACACCACACACCATGAAGCAGAATTGAACATGAAAAGATAAACTGCACATAATACAAAGAGTACTTATAATTTGACTCATGATTTGCATGCCACTCTGTTACCAAACCAAACCCCTGAACCATTTTCAATTTCAGATCTTTGCTAGCTGTTTCTGCAAGGCAAACACAATGTTTTTTGCTCTTCCCAGAATGAGTAACAACTGAGATTACCAATAGCATCTTGGTTTTTACAGGACTCAATATCAATTTTAAAATATTGCAAGCTGCTCCAAATTCAAGTTCAATATACAGTAATCCCCCACCTATTGCTGGGGTTAGGGATCTGACCCACAATAATTGAAAATCTGTGATATGTGGATGCTGGGTTGGGTTGGGACTGGAGTGCCTCTCTGGGGGATCCTACACTTACCTGAGGCCTTGTACTCTCCTGAATGGGTCTCCGGCGGGCTTCCTGGCCCTGTCAGAGGTCCCAGAAGTGGTTTACGGCAATCCAAAAGTCACTTCCATTTTTTCGGAAGTCACTTCCAGTTCACCTGAAACCACTTCTGGGGCCTCCGACAGGCCCAGGAAGCATGTCAGAGGCCCGTTTGCGGCAGTGCCAGGCCTGGGGTAAGTGCAGGAGGCCTCAAATAGGGAGGCCTTTCATATACTGCAGTCCCACAATATACCAGGACCACAGTATGTAAACCGCAAAGTGGCGGGGGAACCACTGTAATTTAATTATGGATCTTGGAATGAGAATTTGTAACTATTATTAAATGGAAAATAAAATACAGTCCATTCAAATTTAAAGGTCAAGATTTTATTCTTGCCCTCTAAATCTTCATGTTACATGTATTTCACCTGAGAAGTCTCAGAAAGTACATGTATATACCTAAACAACATTGAAACTAAGGCTATAGAAGAGAAAACAGGGACTGGACTGGACTGGACTGGACTGGGTCTAAATATCTTTTGCTCAACAAACATCATTACTGTAAAAATGCTGCAGTCCTTGACAATGACAGATTTTCCAAGAAACTATTTCATATATTAAATACAATGAGCATCAATCTATTGCATATGTATTTTAGAATTTAAATTGCAATGGATATTAGACCCATGTTTACTGATTTAAATATGTTATTGAAATGCACATAGAGGAACCTCACACAAAGATCAGAATGCCTTCAAACAAGAATAAAAGCTTAACAAAAAAAAAGCCTGAAAATGCTTGTGCAGCCTTTTCATGCTTTCGTCTAAGTATCGCTTGACATCATTAATAAATGTCAGCCAAGGAAGCTTCAGTCTAATCAGACAATGTAACTTTATTGGTATTCCAGTGTCATCCACCATAACTCACAGCTCTGTACTGTAGTGCTGCAGACACTGCACAGAACCTTCAATATCCCTAAATGTTGCAATAGCAACTCCTTAAAATAGTTGCAGAAATGAGAGAAGGGGGGGGGAACCACTATGAACAGAATGCTCTAATTTTAGGCACGTGCTGCAAGAGGCTGTGTGTTGTATCCCAAGTTCTTAACAGCAGGTCTTGCTATCTGTTTGTGCTGAGCAGCAAAAAGGCAATGTGGAAGGTTGTTCACAAAACTGCTTATTCCTTAGGAATATTAAGTGCAATGACTGCAGTCTAATCAGACTCCTAAGGAGCAAAGAATACGTTATTCTTTAAGAGTTTACTCAAACTGCTCTCAACTTTCAAATTAAGGTATATAGATATATACCTTAGGTATGCGTGAATTAAATATGTGGTAAGTTTCTTAATTAGCAAAATCCAAGATAAAATTTTCAAATTCCATTACTTAAAAAGGTTATTCTCATTGAAGAGTAACTGAAGTGAGGATAGTCATTTCTGTCCCATGGAAGACCCACAGCAATTCTTTGTGTGGTTCAACTGCGAAAAACCTCACACCACTTCTCTACTTGTTTCACATATGGCCCAATAATCTGTTGAAGACACGGTTGACTTTCACAAGTCTAGTTAACTAATCTTCCATTTCTTGAGCAATATTTCCACCCCAGATTTCTGACCTTAATATATACCCAAGAACAACAGAAGCTTGTGTGCAAATGCCTCTTTGAAATGACAAACGTGTCTATTTACTCCCTTTCCCTTACAATTATTTCATCCTTGGACATAGTCCTATCTGCACAAAAATGAAAATGTTTACTCTGTGTGGTGTATGCTGCTCACTTTCTACCCATCAACTTTATCTTCATCCACATCATGGTAGAAACTATGGAACTCATTTCCATATCTCAACATCTTCCATGCCAGAGCCAGGTCAAAAAGGCATCCCTATTATTTTGTACTGTGTGTGTACTCTCCTGGTAAATGGAAAATGTTAAGTTCATTTGAAATGGCCTCAAGCATGCAATTTGAAAACAGAAAAACCACATACAAATCCATGTTATGGCACAAATCACTTATCACTGTAAGATGCATTTACAATATTAGAATATTAATAAAATGAGCATATGTGCTTTTGAGAACACTCTCCCAAACTGACTCACATCTACACTATTTGATACTGAACTCCATCTTCTTAATTTGTACCTTTCTCTTATGTACAAGGAAACATGCAAACACTATGAATTCCTACAACCAAAGCAATGATTGGCTTTGGGATTTGATGCAGTGAAAGAGTGGATTGAATATTCCTTAGCCTGTGCAGGTTAACGGTACTTTTGACCCAAGTAATCCATGCTATTAATTGTACAAACTTGTGCCATTAATACACAATTTTATTTATTTATTTATTTATTTATTTATTTGTTTGTTTGTTTGTTTGTTTGTTTGTTTGTTTGTTTGTTTGTTTGTACAGAAATATTCAGTTCAGAGGCGAAGCTATTCGTGTGGTGGCAAACAGAGTAGCACATTTGAATGATTTCACCACTATTCAAAGTGCATCCAGGGGTTCTCTGGCCTCTATAAAACTGAACTTATATTATTCACCTTTTGCACTCAACTAGTCTTGACAGCAGCCTTGAATGCTGCTTTTCAGGCCAACTTTAGGAGAACCGGTCCCTGCCATATAGATGCAGAACTAGCAGCTATATTGTTTTTATCTATTCTGTTGTGTGTTGCGTCATTACAGTCGTGACTGACTCTTCGTGACCCCATGTCCATGGAGTTTTCTTGGCAGGAATCCCGGAGTGGTTTGCCAGTTCCTACATATTCCAAAAACTTCTGTTCTCCTTTTTTTCAGTGTGAGAATCAGGAGGCTTTGTAGATTTTTCCTTTCTAGTTGTTTGGGTGAGCAGCGAAAATTTTTCAGTCTCTCAAGAAAAGAAGCCCAGTTGCCACAACCCAACTTCCAGATAAACTCACCCAGGTGACTGAGTATCTTCACAGACCTTTCTAAGTTGTACACAATAAAGGAGCATAATGGGAGAAGGAGAAGCCCTTGTAAGGTGTACTTTCATTGAGAAAGATTTTTAGATGAAGATTATGAACACAATGCCAAGACCAAACAATGCAATCTGAGCTACTACCCTCCGCCCCCAGGGCGTAATACACACCTCAAATCCAGTGGATCCCTGCTATGAAGCCTGAATTACATTTCTGTCTTTCATAACTCCAAGAGAAAATTAGTTTGGCCACTGGCTCCAGATTGTATGAAAGAGATTCAACTGCCTCACACTACGTACTCCTGCCTCGTGTTTCAGACTAGCTGTGTCATATCTTTGATCTTAATATTGATCTGGGCAGAACAGACTACTGCCCCACTTTAAACTTCTAGAATGAGTTCCCTACTTCTAGAGATCTTGACCTATTGTTAAAATTATTAACAGAAATTTCTTTGTATACATGACAGAAGATATTATGGTACTGGGCCTGCTCTTCTCAAAATTGTATTCCTCATATTTATTTATTTATTTATTTATTTATTTATTTAATTTCTTACTCAGCTGTACATCCAAAACAATCTCCAAAACAATTTAAAAATTGAGTTCTGCATGCTCAAAATCTTTTCAGCAACAAAATGGATACAAACAAATTCCTTTCAGAACCTGAACAAACTCTTTACAGGCCTCTACCCCCCGCCCACGCCAGCTTAGCACTCCAGAACCTTGACAGTGGCATAACGCAAAATCCTTTGACAAATCTGTTTTTGAAGCCATGCTTTTGATCAATACTTGCAGCTAACTCAGCTTAGTCTGTAGGCAGCTCTGCCTCCAATCTCTGTTGAGAAAGATATTTCTGTACTGCTGTGAATGCTTTCACTGGCAAAATTAGTCTGTCACCTGCAAACCATGAGAGCATTTGCTTTCCTGCCTACTTTAGCCCATTCACATAATGATAGCCTTTCATACACAGATGAATAATTGCCCCACATCTGCCACGCATAGATCTTAAAAGCGCTGGAAGTAGTTTTCCCTTTCTCTCACACACTTTTTTTTTAAAAAAATTGACAATCAGCTCTGCCATCAATTTGGAAATACATGGAATCAAGAGCATTTTGCATCCATTTCTGTTCAAAAGAACTCCCAAGTGCCACTGAATTGTGGCCTACTAATGTCTAGACTAAAGTCAAGCCCTTGGCAGGCTATACCTTGCCATTGGTTTAAACATTACTTTCTTGGTCTGTAAAAGTGACGTCAGGAATAGAGATGGGCACGACTCAAAAAAATAATTTTTTGTTTTTCATTTCTCGTTAAGGGGTCCGTTTTGGTTTGTTTTCGTTTTTCGGGTTTTTTTGCGCATTTTTCATTTTCATTCTCGTTACAAAACGAAACAAAAAACAAAACAAAAACGAAAAATTTTCATTTTCGTTAGCATTCTTTTCGTTGTGATGTGTCTGTCATAACGAAAACGAAAAACACGGCTAATTTTTTTGTTTCGTTTTCGTTTTCGTTTTCGTTTTGTTTCCTGGAAAATTTTCATTTTCGTTGCGTAACGAAAATGAAAAACAAAAACAAAAACGAAAATTTCGCTGAGTCGTGCCCATCTCTAGTCAGGAACTGACAGCTTCCAGAATGATCAGTCTCAAAAAGCTTCCAAATCCATTCCACAGTATATTTTTTTCCAGAGCATCCCGCTCCTGGTTACCTCCTCTTAATCCTCCTCCTCTACTGTCACCACCTCACTACTTACTTATTTAAAAGGTGGCCAAAGATCTTTACATAGGCTTTTGTTTTAGTTCTTGGTAAGGATGGGAATCTTCCTATGATCATTCACAGCAGCACAGGGCTCTCCACTACAGCATCCCAACTGCAAATGAAAGAAAAAGAGCGAAGGAAGCCAAGTGCACCTCCCAATATAAACCACCAAGAGTGCCCCAGTTGCCAGATGGGCAGCATATAGTCAGTCAGTCAGTAAGTAAGTAAGTAAGTATGTGGGATGAGAAGGAAAAGAAATAGATGAGTCTTTGAAACATAGGGCTTCCTAATTCTGCCACAAAATGAAAACAAAGGAAAGATCATTTAAAAGGACATACAAACCTGATTACAGTTCTGACAAAACTTGGGATTTAACCTTTCAAGTGGCTAAATGTCATGCGGGTTTTTATCCTTTTAGGGTTTACTAATTGCTCCTGGCTCCCCATACCTGGCCTTGAATTTGCACTCTAGGAGCAACACACCATTAAAAATGTAATAATGGTTTTGGCTTAGAGTATATTTTATTCTACTTACTTTGAATATTATATGTCTTAAAGCAATAATGTTAACATGGAGGTTGAGGTTTTATGGTGTTTTAGATGTACAATGATAATGTGACTGACCAACATTTTGATGGTATTTGACTGTTAATAATAAACTGAGAGACTAAAGCATAGATTTCTAGATTTTTTCAAAAAAAGAAAAACCTGACTGCAGTTCATACACAGCCAAACTTGTATGCACTTCAAACTTTAGTCTGTAACTGCAGCTGCTGTGTAAAACTTTGAATATGTGAAATTACCGCAATCAGCTGTTACTTGATTTGGTACTTCTTGGCAATAATCTTTGCCTTCATCTTTTTCTCTCTCACATACATGCTTTGCATCAGAAAAGAAAATAAACATTTGTCCTCAGAAACGTTCACTCATAGGAAAACAATAGCAATCTGGCTCCTACTTTCCTTCAAATGACTGTAGGCAAGGAAAGTTATGTCAGAAATAATTTGGTGGTACACAAATAATTAATTCACTTTTTTCAGAATATTCACAGATAAGCATATATTCTGCTCAATTGAAATAATAATTCTTTTCACCATGATCTGTAAGTTTCAATTTCACATGCTTAACTGGGCCATCATGTTAAAATAAACCACAACTAGCAAAAGTTAATTAACATTTAGGGTGCAGTCTGTATTGCAACCAAAGCATTATAGAAATAAGTGACCAAGTAGTTATTTTTCACTTGAATAGAAATCTGCAATGTCAACAATAAAAGAACCATCACTGTGATATTTAAATTCTCATTGTGTTGTAATGCAAGAATCATCAATACACCTCTTTCCACAAAAGATGGAATACATTGAAATACAGATAAAGCTGAGATCCCAGATTATCTTCCTTGAGCTTTACAACTGACTAATCTTCAAGTTATAAAGATAGGAAATCCCTAAGATGCACACAAACACTGTTGCAATTTCAATTTCAGATTCAGATCTTCTCTGATGCCTGAATGAATACTGAGCATTTTTCATGGGGAAATATGATGTATGAAACTGAGAACACATGACTCCTACAATTCATATATACTTGACATTTCTAAGGACTGAACTGTTTTACACCTAAGGACAGTTTTCTTTATGGAAATGCCAGACAAACATATATAAATAATGCTTTATTTGTGAAGCAGCTAAAGAACTATTATTTTGTAATTCCCTGTAGATTATCTGAGATATGTTTGGTTGGCATTTCCATAATGAAACTTTTTAATAATGTAAACTTTTAATAATATCTCAGGTGGTGCAATATTTGATTGAGCTATTGAATTCCACATATAATTCTACCATGGAAAATGGTTGGGAAACCAACTATTAAAGTTCAGACACTAAAATGCCAGCACTACATCTTTAACAGTTTATAGGCAAGGAATGGCATCATAAAGACAGGATGTCCTTATCTGTAAAAGTAAAATAACACCACAGAATGCAATCATATGGAAATTTTATTCTTGAAGGCTTTCATGACCGGGATCTGACTGCTGTTGTGATTTTTTTGGGCTGTTTGGCCATGTTCTGGAAGTTTTTCTTGCTGACATATACTCCAGAGCACAGAGAAGAACTCCTAGTTCCCTGAGCTCCTTGCCCTCTGAAGATGCCGGCCACAGAATCTGGCGAAACATCGGGAAGAAAAGCTTCCAGAACATGGCCAAACAGCAAACAAAAAACAAAACAAAAACTCACAACAGCTATTATATGGAAATTGTGTCTTGAACAGGTAAAGACTATGCAGCAGATTCCATTGTCTTCTCTTTTACTCTTTTGAGACAAAGGTTGTCTCAGAATTCCACTTATGCTTATGCCAGTGTAACTCCAATGTTGTACATTTCAGTGAAAAAGGCTCATGCAGAGAACTTGTTGCTTTAGTAAGTCATGCTACTTTTAAATGACCAAAAGACAAACAAAACAAAACAAAACAAAACAAAACAAAAAACAAAACAAAGACATACCCACCCACCCCAAAACCAGCCAAGTGCTGAATTCTTAACTGATGGACATTTCTTGCTGAAAGTGACACCTTCAGAGTTATATCAGTGAGCATAAGTAACATTTTTCTGGCTACTAACCTGTGTGTGGGAGCAAACCTCTAGAGACGGGCATGAAGCGATTCAGCCCACTTGGGTCAAAATTTAAATGTGTGGTACCACAGGTGTCCACTCAAAGGTGGCAGGGCAGGAATCCCTGCCCCACCTCCAAATCTGAGGGGTAGCTTTCAGACAAGGTGGGGAAGGGAAGTCCCTGTGCCAGCCACCCAACGTGGAAGACCTGGGCAGTGTGTGCCCACAAATGAGTAGGACAGCTGGCCTGGAGGTTGTGGGAAGGAATACATTTTGAAGATGAGGGCCAAAGTGTTCCATGCCCATCTCTAAAACCATCTAAAATTCTTACATGGAACACATAAAAAAAAGTTGAGCTACTTTTGTCTTAAACAACTAATCCATTACTAATTTCAACTATAGTGGGAGAAGCTACTCCTTAAATAGGAGAAATTATGGAGAGCATTTGTCCTCTTTGAATAGGGACATTTTTACCTTTGGCAGTTCTTTGCTAGTCCTGATTCTGCCTGAGGATTTTAAAATCCAGATTTCACAGCATTTCTTCAAATTGCACCTGCATTTTCTTCTTGCCCTTGATGCTTGTGCGAATTAGTGCTTTTTTTCTTGCCTGAAAAATTCATGAATATGTTTGTAGGATCCCTCCCCCATGCATGGATTCATTTAAACACTTTGCCCAATGTATACACTTTATTTATTAGTATGCATTCAGGAAGATTTTAAATGAACGTTTTTCATTTAAAAGTCTCCAGTTTAAAATGTGTGCGTAGATTTGCTCTGTTCATTTTTGGTTCTCCAGAATTTGTAAAGCCTTGCAAATACTTGAGAATCTTGTCAGTATATGAAAAGACTACTTTAGCAAAAACTCCCAATATACAAAATTCCTCCCCATTCCTACACTGCTTTTGCTCTCAAGACACTGCTCCCCAACAGCAGTGCAAGTGGATGACGATTTCACACAGAGAAGAGAGGTATATTTGAAGAAAAACACTGTCCTAAACACACACACAAACTCATCAGGTGTGATTCAGATAACTGTATAAATTTAGGTCGCAAATAAAATATCTTATCACCTTAATATGAACTATGTACATACAGCTCTACTTACAAGCAATTTGACTTAAGAGCAGAAAAAGGTTAGCATTTTAAGTGCTGCCTTACAAATTTAAATGCAGCCTGCTCTACTTACAATTTTTTTTTCAGTTATTATTATTTTATTTTTTAGATACAGCTGCTCTAGTTCCGAGTTGTTGGTCTTATGAGCATGCATTTGGAATGGATTAAACTCATAAGTAGAGTATATCTATATATATTTCAGATCATAGATCTAGAAAAAGATTGTTAAAAGCAACATTTGTTAGCAATTAAAAAGGCAACATGGATTAAAAACAGAGATTATAGCTCTAATTCAGGCATAGGAATCTATGTACAATATAGAGGGTAATGAAAAAGCAGGGACATAACTAACAGATGAATATTGATCTTAGAGCTCCAGAGCTGGAAGGGCCCCTGTTGTTGTTGTTCAGTTATTCAGTCATGTCCGACTCTTCATAATCCCATGGACCAGAGCCTGCCAGGCCTTCCTATCTTCCACTTCCTCCCGGAGTTTGGTCAAACCCATGTTGGTTGCATCAATGACACCGTCCAACCATCTCATTCTCTGCCATCCCCTTTTCCTTTTGCTTTCAGTCTTTCCCAACAACAGGAACTTTTCCAAGGACTCCTCTCTCCTCATGAGGTGGCCACTGTACTGGAGCCTCAGCTTCAAAATCTGTCATTCCAATGAACATCCAGGGTTGATTTCTTTCAGGATGGATAGGTTTGATCTCCCTGCAGTCCAGCGGACTCTCAAGACTCTCCTCCAGCACCACAGCTCAAAAACATTGATTCTGTGGTGATCAGCCTTCTTTATAGTCCGGCTATTATTGCCATACATTACTACTGGAAAAACCATAGCTTTGACTATTCAGACCTTTGTCAGCAAAGTGATGTTTCTGCTTTTTAAGATGCTGCCTAGGTTTGCCATTGCTTTCCTCCCAAGAAGCAGGCGTCTTTTTATTTCGTTGCTGCAGCCGCCATCTGCAATGATCAAGGAGACCAAGACAATAAACTCTGCCATTGCCTCCATCTCTTCCCCTTCTATTTGCCATGAGGTGATGGGACCGGTGGCCATGATCTTAGTTTTTTTGATGTTAAGCTTCAGCCCTTTTTTCACTCTCCTCTTTCACCCTCATTAAAAGGTTCTTTAATTCCTCCTCACTTTCTGCTATCAGAGTAGTATCATCTGCATATCTGAGGTTGATGATATTTCATCCAGAAATCTATAGACAATCAATTCCACCAGTTGTCAGTGCCATTCCCAGTCTGTGCCTCCATAGCGATCCACCAGCTGATTGTGAGTTCTCAGACCCAACTTCCTCATGAAGGAAGATGCAAAAATGGGTATGGAAGAGGGCAGAGTAAAGTGTTTCCCTCTGTAGAGTTAGGCACATGACCAGCCAACCAATTCTGCCAGTCCATCCATCCATCCACCTTTTTCCTAAAGGATCTGACCTGGCTTACAGTATTAAAAAAAAAAAAACTTAAATGTCAAATAATAAATTATTACATAACTAAAACACATGATAAGAGCATGACTGAAAACACAAGTAAAAATAATAAAAGTATCTCTTCAAAATATCCCTTTGGTCAACCAGTTATTTAAAGTAAACCCTGCCTGAATAGAAAGGTTTTTATTTGCATGCAGAAGGACAACAAAGACAGGGCCAGCCTGGGTTCCTATGGGAGAGAGTTCCAGAATTTGGAAGCAGCAGTAGAGACAGCCTTCTCCCGTGCCCTGGCCGAAAAGAGATGGGCATGAAACGAAAAATGAAATGCTGTTTTGTCTTTTCATTAGGTAGCAAATTACCTAACAAAAGAGTAGGATGCATTTTGTTTAGTTTTGTGACAAAACACCATCCCCCCCCAGGATGAAATGATTCATCCTAGAGGAAGTGGCAGGGGAGTGATTATAGGTAAGCCCCCCAAATTTGGAAAGGTTTGGTGGACTGGAAAGCAATTAGCGCTGCCACGGCTTGGCTTCAATTCCGAATCCAATTAGAAATATTTTTTCCTAGGGACACCCCGTTTGGACCTTAATAACTCAGTCCCCTGACCCCCAAACCTTTCCAAATTTGGGGTGCTTATAGGAAAGAACTTGAGACTAGAGATGGGCACGACTCAGAAAAAAAGTTTCGTTTTCGTTTTCGTTTTCGTTTTCGGCTAGGGTCTGAGTCGTTTCGTTTCCGTTTTCGTGGGCTAATTTCAAAATTTTTCGTTTTCGTTTCGTTACGTAACGAAAACGAAAAACAAAAAACGAAAACGAAAACGAAAAATTTTTCGTTTCTCCCCATTTAGCTCAATTGAGTGCTTTTCCAGTAACGAAAAACGAAAATTGGCTTGAAATTAGTCGTTTCGTTTCCGTTTTCGGTCCAGGTTGGTGCCGATTTTCGTTTTCGTTTCGTTTCCGTAACGAAAACGAAAAACGAAAACGAAAACGAAAATACCGCTAAGTCGTGCCCATCTCTACTTGAGACCTTTCATTTTGGTGCCTCTAGGACCCAGGGGAGCATAGCGTTCCATTTCATTTCATTTCATTTTGTAACAAAACTACTAAAGAAATGAAACAAAATGCTATTTTTCCATTTTGTGCCCATCTCTGCTACCAAATATGTCTGTGAGGGTGGTGGGAGAGACAGCAAGGCCTCTCCTGATGTTATTAATACCCAAGTAGGCTCACAAAGGGAGATAGTCTTTAAGATACTTTGGATCCAAGCTGTTTAGGGCTTTATAAGTTAAACTCGGCACTTTGAATTGAAACCAGAAGCAGATAAGCAATCAGTGGAGCTGCTGTAAGAGGGAAGTGATATGTTGCCTGCAACTTGTCCCAGTTAACATTTTAGACACCCTGGATATGCTGCCATGCCTGAACACTTCAACAGGAACAGCCATTTTAAAATTGACATCAACTTGAAACATGCCCCAAATGACTAAAAAAGCTAGCGTAGGATAACGACAGAAGCAGCTATTGTATTTTTTGTGTTGTTGTTTTTTTCATATTAGCCAGAAACTGTTTGAGTGTTCAGTTCCACTTGG
The DNA here is from genome assembly GCA_023846285.1 of Phrynocephalus versicolor. NCBI lineage: Eukaryota > Metazoa > Chordata > Lepidosauria > Squamata > Agamidae > Phrynocephalus > Phrynocephalus versicolor. The sequence goes on from JAHTLZ010000204.1 coordinate 43,188,184, forward strand.
CAAAAAGCTTGGTTCCAAATTTGCTGCTCTCTTCACAATAGTCAGCCAATTTGTGGCTCAAAGAAAGACTAAATGGAGCTTTGTGCTTGGCATCCTACTTTTTTGAGTAGTTCAAAGGGGACACTGCTGTATCAGTAAAATCTGGGTCACCGGGAAAACAGATTGTTGCTGACATTTTAAAAAATACCCTCCACTTGGTAATTATAGCTCTCCTTTTTCATGTCAGACTTGGAAGAGTTCTAGTCAAAGACTTTCCAGTCACTGCTGACATAAAATGATTCCACATAGCAAGAAAAGAACATCATCAGTTACTTTCCAAACTATTGCCTTTTGGCCTAACTTTCATAAACAAGAAAGATCATTCTTCTGAAAATTAATGTGTGCTCAGCAATATAAAAGAAATGTATCACGATCAAATGCGATCAGTCCCATTCACCCTACTAGGGAATCCATCATTTATAGGCCACACACTCTGCCCATATGTTGTTTAGAGAGAGGTAGAAATGTTTTGCTCCGTAAAATGCTGTTTATGAAGACAGAGAGATAATTTTTGTATTCAATTGAATTGAATGCCAAAGAAATATTATTGCCTTTCTTACATTGCTCCAGTTTCATCTTCTGTTTTGGCTAGTTGTAGATGATGTCTAAACAACTTAACTGTCCTATCAGTTGTTATAAGGTTGTTATAAGTTGTTATAAGGTTTGGCTAAACAGATGGTGTGCATAAGGAGCACCACCAAACCTTGCTGCATGGTAAATCAAAAGGGGGTTGCACTGGCCGAGTTCAAAAGTAAAGAGAATTCCTTTTCTCTGAGGCAAAATACTCTGAAACATCTCCGTCTTCTGATTTACTCTTGGTTTCTTTTCAAAACAAGAGGCCACATTACTTTTTAAAAGTTGTATTTTATTTTCTATTCTTAAGATGCAAAAATAAGAATTCAAAAAAGTATCAAAAGTATCAAAAGCTTAACAGATCTCAATCATAGTTTTATTTCCCTAAAAATAATAAAGTCTAAGTCATCCTGACTAACTGATTAGATGCAAGATTTCTCCTAAGCTAACTTTTCTTACTCTACCTAACTGAGTTGAGCTCCATTGCTCAAAGCAATCCTAAGCATAATCATGGCCTCTCTCTGTCCTCTCGCCTTCTTGCTCCAAGCTTCCAGATATCACATAACATAATTGACCAATGTTGGCTAACCATATCCCGCTCTCCTAGTGTGTTATGGCCATTCCTCTGCATACCTTAGATAAGGTCTAATACAAGGCCGAAATCTGCACTTAATATTCAGCTTAACAACTCACACTATGTCCCATCATTTTTATTGCTATACACTTACAAAAACTCTGGTCACTTCTTTTATAATCCTGGAACTGCAGAGCTGGATTTTCTCCAACCCGCCAAGGAGGCACAGTAGGGAATTGAACCACCAGCCTCTGGCTTCATAGCCAGATACCTAAACCACTGAGTTATCCAACAATTGATTCTCACATGTGATTTAGGCGCAACAAGAATTTTTATCAATTTAAAATGAACTCACTTGACTTCACAGACTCTTTGTATGCTGAATACAGAGTCCAGGTAATCTACAATGCTTGAGGGAGATCTTGGAACAAGGGTGATTTTCCCATGACACAAGTGGAAGGGATACTTTTCCCTGATTGCCTGAGAAAATATTACCTCCCTTCTAGTGTCCATGCGAATGATTTCAATGAGCTGGAAGATATTTACTCTGGAGCTCATTAAACATCAAAACACAAGGTATATTTTCATATTGCTGCTAGTTCAGAAGACTTGGTGGGACACATTCGTATTGTGTGAAGCATTCAGCACAACAGCTTGTACTTGCATGCAACACCTTTAATCTAACATGCATTAATTAGATACAGGTCAAAGCTCTCTTGGTTTGGAAAATTAAGACAGAGAAGATGTGAAGACTTGTCTTTGCTCACATCAAATATTATCACAAAAGCGACAAAACTTTAATTAGTTTATTCTCCTTCCATATGCTTTCCTTGAATTAATGAATGACATTGCTCTGGCACACTTCACAAGAGAAATGTTCTTCCTCACCTAGAACAGGGTCAATCAACCTCAAGAAGTCTTGAGGGCCATATAAACCCACCCAAATATGTTGAAATGTCAAACCTACTCCCATGCTTTCACTCCAATATTTTTTTTCTCATAAAGGAATCGTTTTGTCAAATATATGCTCTAACAAAGATTTTTTTTTTCAGAAATACACAACACTGGGGATAGGAATGCTGTAATGAAAACATATATCCCGCTCCTGCAGAGCACCCAAAGGGATGTCGTGAAAAAATAAAAATGAATGAATGAATATTTTAGGTTGTGAAGGGCTGGTGACACCCCCCCCAATGGGCTGCACTTCACCCACCTTACCTTAGAAAGAGATGGTGACAGTCAGATAGCCTAGAAGAGATGTTTCCCTACATCTCAGAACAGCCTGAAACACTGAGAAAGATAAGATGGCCTCACATAACAGAAGCATCTCAGTTCTGATTATACAGGAAAGGGGCTATAGCAGCAATAGTTGGTAAGGACTGGTTGTGGATTTACAAAAAAAAAAAAAAAATGAAAAACACCCCATTTGTTTTATGTGAGCAAAATCATAGTAGTTAGATAGAGCCCTCATTTATGCTTCAGTATAAACACTATCCTAGACTTAAAATATTACCTCAGGTCACACAGCATGCTCTGCTCATGATAGTTCTGGTCATTAAAGACCAACCCAGCAGTTTCCTCCCTCACCTGTGATTTTTTTTTATAGGTGAATGGTAATATATACAGACATCAGAACATTGTCTTCCAGTTGGAATCATGTGGATTGAAATAAAACATCTGTAATCTCCAGAAGAAATACCAACAACTGGAACTAATATGAGTTAGTGTTCCATGCTATCAGCTGGAAGAAGATGCTGTGATCTCAAGGTAGCACAAGAATCAAAGGATAAAGAGAGCAAGAGTTGTCAGAACCTTAATCCTCTCTTAAGGATTGCTATGTTGCTTCAAGCGTACAATTTCTGTCTTTTTGGTTGTGATGATGACCATGACCACAGTAATCTTTAAACATTTCCAGAGATGACTCGGAATATTTGCTAACCAATACCAACTTTACATCTGTGCGTAAAGAAGATAGATCCACACAGTAATGCAAATCAAAAAAAATGCAAGGCTGGCTGGCTTTACCAATGATAACTGAAATAATTGTTTAACTCTAGAAACCAAAATTATGCTGATAAAAAATTAGCATTATGCAACTTGTGTTTTACAATACCATGACTGGCAATGAACACAAAACCATGACAAAACAGTATGACAGTACAGCAGTTTAGTTAAACATACACACACTTTTTTTTTACCCCTGGATACTTCACTTTTCACCCACCAAGAGTGGTTAGCAACTAATCCCATCACTGCTCCAGCACCAAAGCTTGATGGCACTGTAAATAAACATATTAGCCTAAATTCTAAAATAAAATAACTATAAAAACAATCTAGAGAAAGATTACTATTTTTGGCAGACAAACTATGATTTGTAAGTTGATGGACGACCGTCCATAAAATAAAGGCAAAACTAAAAGCTTAATTTCAGATAATAGGATTAGAAAAGCAACGTAATTATTCCTCAAAACATAACACCGTCTATTTAAAAAGTTGAAAATAATTTATTAGGAAGCCATATACTTTACATTGATGTAAAGTTTTGCCAATGTCTGTGTAAATGACTTAAGGGGAAAGGTGTCATAATTCCCTTGCCTTTACTTCCTATAAGGTGCTTACACTACTCATCCATGCAAGACATTTTGTTGTCAACCAATACAAAAGGTAACCCATGCCATTAAACAGCATTCCCCAAAAGGAGATCAAGGAGTACAAATGTAGGAACTTTCCTTACAATTCAAATTCAACATGCAGGGAGGGGGGGCAGTCTTGGGACTGAGGCCTCAGTTAATGGACATGACCAGGGCATATCTGCCACCAAATTCTAATACTTATGCCAGGGCTGTCCAACTTTGGACCGCCCATGGCTTACCTGATGCTTTTGTAGGCCCCCTGTGGTTGATGTGGTGCATGCATGCACATGTGCGCTCAAAAGTTGCAGCGGCAGCTGGTGGGGCAATGGCAGTGGGGGTGGGGGGAGGAGCACTGGGGGTGACAGTGATGGCGGCAGCAGGGATGGCAGCAGAGGTGGGGTCAGGAGCAGTGGTGGCAGCAGGGGCAGGAGAAGGAGCAGTGGGGCTGACAGTGGCGGCGGAGGCAGGGACGGCAGTGGGGGTGGGGTCAGGAGCTGTGGGGTGACGGTGGTGGCAGGGGCAGGGGCAGCAGTGGGGGTGGGGTCAGGAGTGTTGGGGCGAAGGTGGCAGTGGTGGGGGCAGCAGCGGGGGCAGCAGCGGGGGCAGCGATGATGGCAGTGGGGGTGGCAGCAATGGCAGTGGTGCAGCTCGGGTTGTGACGGTGAATGAGTGGAGGGGAATCTCCCCAACACAGTGATCTGGCGGGCAACTCCTGAAGGCGCCGCAGGCGACTATGTGCCCGTGGTTGACGTGCTGGGCAAGCCTGACGTATGCCAACTGCAAGTGTTCAGGCATATTTCAAATGTGAATTAACAAATAAACAGCCCTATACAGGAAAAAGAAACAATTGAAACATGAGCCATGTAGGGTAAAACAAAAACTCCAACCCAAACCCCAATTTGAAAATCTGTCAGTCTAACAGAAGTGATTTGTAAACACATTCAACAACAAATGATTTCAAGAACTCTTGACATGTTACTTCTATGGAAAACGCTTTTATAGAGATATAGGATAGGACACATACACCTCATAAAGTGTGCTGCTTATATATGACCCCATTGTGCTTAAAGCACTCTCTGAGTGGCTCACAATTTAATTATCAAGGCCATTCATCCCCTTCCCCCGCCTAACAACCTTGGTACTCTGTTTACTGACCTTGGAAGGACGAATGGCTGAGTGATAATCAAGCCAGCTAACTGGGATTGAACCTTGATCATGAGAAGAGTTTTGGCTGCGGTACTACATTTAAACCACTGCACCATGAAGCTCACAATAAGTTCAGTTAGCTAGCAGTGATGAACATGCCAGTCCAGCAATATCTGGAGGACCACGTATTTCCTACCCATCAATGCTGGTACCCAGAATTTGAAAGAAAAGCAGTCGCATGACTTCGTCCTGTGTACACTTGGCAGCTCGGCACATCATTAACACACATAGGGGCTCTGCTTATTTTAAAGAACTACTGATAGTACAACAGGTGGAAGGAGAAGGTGCACACATGCTAGAAAGTAAAATGTTCTTAATATAACAATGTAGTGGAGACTAGGGATGGGCACCTTACGAAAAATGACATGCTGTTTCATCATTTTGTAAGGTTTCACAAGCTTACAAAATGAGATGAAACAGCAAACAGTGTGCCATCAAGAAATGAGGTTTACTTTTAAACTGATTGATTAGTTTTCCTTCCTTCCTGCACCTCAGCTGTTGAGGTAGCTTATCTCTAATCTTGATCTGCCTGAAACTAGCCAGGCTCTTCAAGAGGTCTTCTAACTGAGCTCTTCCCTTTGCTGGCTGTGCCTGCCAGTTGATTTAAACTGATTGTTTTCCTTTCCTGATTAAGGCAAAAAAAAAAAAAAACCCACAACACACACTCTCTCTTTTGCTTTTCCTGATTAAGTAGGACTGTGGCTGCTATGTTTATATATATTTTCCTTTCCTACCTCGCCGCACCACTAATGAGATGTTGAGCTTCTCTCTCTAAACTCTCCGTGCAGCAGCTAGCCATTAGGTTTCTAGCTTGTTTACAGAGGGTTCTTTGCTTGACAGCAAATTGATTGGAAGATTTTAGGGTCTTTGATTTTATTTAACAGGCAGTGGGCTCCCTGTTAAATAAAAAAGGAAAGCTCTCCATTATTTAAAGGGCTTACGAAGTGTTGTGTTTCATTTGGTTTTGTGACAAATATTCTTTTTAAAAAATCCATTTTATTAACGGAATGAAACAAAAAGGTAATCCAGAGAAAAGATGATAGACGGAAAATGTATCACTTATGAACTACAGAGAGAAAAGGCTTATCCACTTACAGGGCATATGATGAACACTGCACTAGATGGGAAGCTATGTTGATAGGCATTAGAAACCAGAATGGTTTAGAAAAAGGGAGTATAAGCTCACCACTTCTTCATGCCTGCATTTTCTTACATTAATTCCATTAATCTGTAAAGGGAAAATAATAGTTGTAGGAATAATTTAACAACAACAACTTTTTATTGCTACCAGAAACACAACTTGTTATTGCCACCCGAAAGAGCATCTGACCAAAATAAAAGGTTTTATTTACCTGCAGAATTGCATCCCCTATGAACAGCAAGCCTGAGAGTTCCGCTGAGAGAGACAAAATAAAATTTAAAAATAAGGCAGAAGGTGAAAGAGAAAACAATTTTTTTCATTTTAATCTTTAAAAAAAAATCCTTTGGTAGCACAGCCAAGGTGTAAATGAAACAGTAATAATAGAAAGAGCCAAACTCCTTGTATGCCTCCTCATATTTATATTTTCAGAAAATATCAACAAAATTAATAGAGAAACTTTACTTGCTCTTTATAGAGCACACTTCCATTCTTGAACCTCCAATCCCAATGGTTAATTAAAGTCTAATTAATCATCTGGCAAGGCATACTATCATTTGGATGTTATATATATATTGCTGACATTCATATATGTAGTGGATTCAAACAGTGACTTGACAGCCTACCTGCCATCTTCTCTATGCCACTTTCTGTCCTGTTTCTGTGTTAATCTACATTTTCTAAAAAGCTTAAAATTAGGATTTGAGGGTGACTTTCTGAATGCATTTCTCTCCAAAGCATTTTCTAGATGCATTGTTTCTCAAGGTGTGACTTTTAAAGGCCCTTTTACACTTTTTTTCAGAACTGAAATCTGAATCAAAATATGCACAGAAGGATATACAGTGGACCCTTGTATAACAAACAGCTTGTATAACATAAAATCTGTACAACATAAAAAATTCCGGAGATAGGGGAAATTTGCTTAACATAATCACCTATGGGGAAAATCCGTACAACATAAAAATGGGATTACTCCGTTGTTAATGCATTCTTATGGGAATTTGTATAAAGGAAAATTTGCTTAACATAATTTCATTTGGAATGAATTAATTCCTTTATACAAGGTACCACTGTATGCTGTCGGAAAGATCTGGGGAGGTATAGATGAGGTGAATTTGTGCCCACATTTGCACAAAGGGAACTGTTGAAGCATCACCTTGTGCCCTGTTATGAAGCTCCAGCAAAGAAGAAATGTTTCAAAAGTGTCTTTTCCCCTTGGAAAAAGTTTGCCATTCATCTTCAACTTCATAAAATCCTTACCTGACCCATCATATTATCCTGACTTCGTGGAGCCCTTGCATGTATGCAGCTCCATGAAACCAGAGGCATTTCATTCACATAGGGACAGTTTATTTCTCCTGGGGATGGGCAGGAATAATCTGTGATGTACAGGAAGTTTGAGTAGAAACACCAACCCTGTATTTCAGAAAGTTTTTAATCATATGAGACTAAATTTACCAAGAGATCTGCTTGAGTAGCCCACACAAGGCTTTAAAACACATATTCTCTACTGCCAGGCTTACAATTTAACAGACACAGCGTGGAAGAAAATGTGAAGGATGTGGATGTGAAGGAAACTCTTGCAGTATTTCATCGTTTGGGAAGGAGGGCTGTACACATATTTCAAATGTGGGGCGGTGGGGGAGTCACACCAAGAGAAACAGATAAATGTGGAGATACTACATGGTATGTTTTGAGCAAGCAGTTGGCATAGGGACCTACCTCGTTGCTCTTTGGAAATTTTGGAAACCACCACTGGAATGTTATGTTCTGCTCCTCCCTATGAGGTGAAAATGTATTTTATCAAATGTGTCATCATCAACTTACAAGTATTATTATATTACTTAGATTTTTTTTAACTTCAAGTTGAACTCTGTATTGTTCCAAGGAGAAAACTGTTTTACCATTCCTTTCAGTACTAGGACTACACAATTGACTTTGTTTCAATGGGAAAAGAGACACAATGGCAACCTTAGGATAGCAGGGCTTGAAGAGAACAATGCAAAGTTCTTGGCCAATAAACAAGACAGCCATCGCACCGCAGGTTTCCCTTATTCACTACAGAGTGCAGGGCCAAGCCCCCTGTTGGGGAAGGAAAATGGGCACAACCCTGAAACAGTGGCCATGCTGAGATCATTGTGCTTCTCACACTGGGTAGGAAGAGAGAAATAAAAGCATGCAGTAGAAAAGAAGGCCTTTGGGCATTAAAGGAACCATGATTTCCATTCTTGCAGTTCTTTTTCCCCATTCTTAAATGCACAAAACTCAGGGAGGAAATGAAGAGGAATGGGGGGAGAGGAAGGGAGGAATTCTAAGCTTTAAAAATGAAAATGAAAAGCAAAATAAACTAGAATTGCAGGGTTTTAAAGTTCCAGTTCTTGTCTTGAAGAGAGTTTTCTGAGAGTATACATCAGAAATAAGTTAATGCTAGGCTTTTTTTTAGCTGTTCACAAATGAACATTGCACTACTCAGTTCACATGGCAACAGCATCAGGTGGAAATTGGACCTTGTTGCACCAAGAAGTACATCAACAGCAATGAAGGGATACCAGTCTGAGACATCTTGAGAATGCTCCCTAAGAAAAGATCCAATAGTAATTTTAGCTTGGGAAATTGGAAAACCTAATTTCCTAATCACTGACAATGGCTGAAATCCTATTTCTTAATGTAATCATTCACATTAGAGTATGTCTATTGAATCAGTGAGGATTTAGTGAGTCAGTTCCTCCATGTATTCAAATTGGCCTACTCTAGTTGTGACTTGCTTTAGCATAGTGAGTTGCAACTAAAGTAGACCCATTTGAATAAAAGGAAATTATGGAGATGTTGACTCACCCCATCTCCACTAATTCTATGGCTCTACTCTAGTGCGACTTACTACATTAAGCATCAAGATTTCAGCCACCATATGAGACATGGCAATGCATTTCCTACAACACACATTATGAGGTTGTTTCTAGGGGACATGCATGAATGTTAGCTTGCTTTCACTGTCAATAGAACTTGAAATTACTGCTACCACATAGAGCTTTTTGTTTAGGGGGACAAAGAAAAAGAAAGGAAAATGTGATGTTTTATGCAGTGCTGCATGGCTAAAGAATGACATTCACTGTTGTTTTTTCTTGCTATTCCCCTCAAGCTTTTCAAATATGTATAACATGAACAGATATTTCTACATGCAGAAAGCAAAACCAAAAAAAAGTCAGTATTAATGTAGAATTGCTGATCAATTTATTGGTGAAAATATGTCCCTGATAACATTATTTTGCATTCATTAATAAGCACTTAAGATGAAAGCTTCAATGTACAAAAAAAAAAACAAACCCCCCCCAAAACAAAAAAAACAAAAACCAGAAAGCACAGTTGAATGCATTCCATATGTATATATCATAGATTATAAGTACAAACTGAATCTTAATGGGATGCTGCCTCTTCTTGTGCCACCATTAACTATGAAATTGGGGAAAGGCTTGATTGCCTATTGTAAAGGTAAACAAGCCCTTAATGAAACCCATCAGGACTCATTGAAAGTGCAATGAAACATTCAATCAAGCCCTTTCTGATGCCATTTAAACATATTCTGTACAAGAGAAAAGACATTTATAACACAATGTATGACACAATTTGGGGGAAAAAGCTATACACTACCTTTATACTTAATCCAAATCCTCCTACAGTTTGTCTTCTAATAGTTACAGTTCTTTCCTGAGAAGGCAAACGAGGTTCAGCATGAAAGTAGTTGAAATATTTCCTGAGAAAATACTCCCGATCGCAAGTAGAATTGGCTGTTGCTTCTCTTGGCACTTTGTTTCCATAATGGAATTTTGAATCCTACCATTTGTTTGAGAATGGAGAGAAGCAGCTATTTTTGTTTTTCTAATTGTAAAGTGACAAATTATAGCTGGAGCATCACCACAACAATGTGAAGACAAAGCACATCCCATTAAATAAAAGAAGTGCCAGTGGGAGTTGCTAAATATAAATACTGTACTGCTGTACAATTCTTCCTTTTCATAAATCAGTATGCAGAATGCCAGACTGAATCATCTGTTGTAATAATGCCAAAGTACACCAGTAATCACTTATCGGTGTCCTGCTTTCCATGTTGTTTAAAACAAGTCCTTTTCAATATGTACTTATGAAGAATGAAAATCTACCCCATTTTTGTAGTGACTTCTGTAATCAATTCAGTTAATTTTTAGTGGAGATCATATCATTTATAATGGAAATCTTATCATGAAGCAAGCAGTACACAAAGTGATATGCCCAATGCCTCTGGGTATCTATTCTGAATTCTGGTGTAGTACTAAAAGTTACAAATTCTGTATATACTTGAGTATAAGCCAACCCAAATATAAACCGAGGCATCTACTTTCCCCCCAAAAAACTGGGAAAACTTATTGACTTGAGTATAACCGTAGGGTGCCTTCTCCGATGGGCAGGAATTGCCTTCCGCTGCCCTCCCCAAGCCAGCTGAGCACTTGGGAGGTGGTGGAACAGGCAGGACTAGCCCTCCACCACCTTCCCCAAGCCGGACAAGCACTCGGGAGGTGGCAGAAGTGCGGAAACTATATTCACTCAAATATAAGCCAAGGGCGATTCCCCCCCCCAGCAAAAAATAAGGGTTGAAAAACTTGGTGTATATTAGAGTATATACACTATAGGATGAGTCCATTGGACTTCAAGGTTTTTTTCCTAAGGTTTAATAAGATTTAAATTAAAAATATGCATCTATGCTACACCCCACCAATCCAGGCCAACCACTGGAGCTTATTCAACACACATACAGATACCCTGTCATGATCAGTGGTTGCTTTTACAACAGCAGCAATAATGGCATCCAACACTAATGTGTGTGGTTAGGTTGTGCCAATCAAATATGGTCCCTCTGAATGTGCTAGGTCAGGGATGGCAAACCTTTTTGCCACCGAGTGCCCAAACTTGGTGGTGGTGGCGGCGGGGGTGGTGGTAGTTGAGATTGGCGGCAGCGCGGGGGGAAGGGGGGAAGGCAGCCAGGGTGATGGACGGGGTGGGGTCAGGGTCATTATTGTCAGCAGTGGGAGGGGCAGGGATGGCGGCAGTGATGGTGGTGCAGGTGGGGTCGGGTCGGTGGTGGCAGGGGCTGCAAGGGCGATGGTGATGGTGATGGTGGGGGTTGGGATCAGCGGCAGCGGGGGGTCAAGGGTGGGGCGAGGTCGAGGGCAGCAAGGGCGATGGGGTCAGGGTTATCGGCAGTGGTGGCGGCGGCAGGGGAGGGGCAGGGATGGCATTGGTGATCGCAGCGGGGTTGGCGGAGGTGGAGTCAGGTGGTGACGGCAAGGGCAACAGCAGGGTTGGCCTGGCATCCAACATGCTCCCTGCCCTCCCACTTCCCCCTCCACAAATTCTTCATGGCTGGTCCAGTGGAGGGGGAAGGGGGACAAGGAGCATGTCGCGTGCCAGGCGAAAGCTCTTTTTGTGCCACCTTTGGCACGCATGTCATAGGTTTGCCATCCCTGTGCTAGGTCATTGTCATGCTGGTTACTAACTCTCATGCCATGCTGGTTACTAACTCTCATTATGAAGTTGGGACATCAAAACTGCAGGGGTTGCATAGATATACAGTAGCCTAGAGCATCACCTTTCTGGAGTGATGGTGAAGAAAATGATACTTACACCAGAATAAAAAGGTTCGCCAGACACACAGATCACGTCTTGTTCTTGAATTGTCAAAATATCTTTGGCTAAGTGCAGCCGCACTTTGAAAGGTTCCTGGTTACCATCCTGCAGCAAACAAATACCTGTCTTTGTCTTCAAAGGTTGAAGAGAAGAAAAGGGCTTTTTAGTTTACAAACTGAATACTGACTGTTCTTCCCACAAGGCAATCAATTCCAGTTTTTACTACTAAGTACATTCACTGATAAGTTCAATTATATCCAGTGAACCTTTAAGAGAAACTACCACATTTCAAGCAATCCTCCATGTTATTACTTACTAATAAGTTACATATTAGATATAAACATGGATACTGGCACAATTACATAAAATTATTAGTGGGTGCATTGAAGTGCCATTTAATAATAACAATATATTTCATTTCTATACATGAGTAAAAGATAGCAAGTGCTGGGAACATTCTGTGGATACTTGTTTTTAATTTGATCACTTAGACCCCCTTTAAAATATCAAGGTATGTGTTTCAGACACCAGCACTGCAGTTCATACAGGTTCAATTTATATATTTCTTTATATAGGGCAAACCTCTGCTAATCTTACAGTCTCTGATTAATCTAATTAGACATTTTAGGATTACTCATGCTTAACTGGGATCAGAGCAAAGCATTCAGACACCATGAAGGATTCCAGTCATCCTGCTTTATGGTTATAATCCAATCGCTCCTCCATACACAGAGCTTAATTCATTTCCAATGCTTTTCAGACTGCAGTTTGTGCCTATGGGCTGTGTAACTAAAAGGTGTTTAAATCAATCTGATCAATCTGGAAGGAAACGTTCCAAGCCAAAGGATGTATGCTGAGCCTCTGAAATGGATAATGTGGGCCATAGATTCATGGCGATTTCATTGCTCTGTGACTCAAGGGCTATGCCCTTTTCCATTCCTTCTTTCACTTTTAATAGCAACATTTTCTTTCTTCACCCTGCTCAGGTATGTGACAGGCATCTGAACTGCTTATGCTTGTACCCTTCTAACATCTCCAGTGGCAGTCTTTTCTCTTCAAGATAAATCACAATTCCATGAATCCTGAAGGATAGCTGAATGCTAGTTAGCACCTAGGAACTGGTTCCAGCCTTTTCTGCCATTAATTACTATAAATATTTCACCTCTCCTTTCATTTTTCCCTTTGTCTCCTAAATGACAAATCATATACCAATTAGTCCATGTTATGCTGTTCATGTACTATCCCCAGGACTGCCTTTTCTAACCTCTTCAGCACCTGAAAAACATCATCCCAGTGGACCTATGTAACTACTCTGCCCTGGAAATGGCTGGCATGAGAATTATAATCCTGCAGAGATGAAAGGCTAGCTAAATAGCTCAGTGAGTTGGCTATCTGGCTGTAGAGCAAGAAGACTGTAGTTTGATTCCCCATTGTGTCCCAGGTGAAGAGCCAGCCTATGTAGCCTGGGCAAGCTCCACAATCCCAGGGCAACATTAGACGGGAATGGCAAACCTCTGAGTATTGTAATACGCATGCTCCACGAAGGAACCAAACTTAAGATCAGATGTAATCCCCAGGGTCAACTCACCAATCCTGTTACCACTGATAAAGGTGTTAAACAGGGATGTATTCTGGCCCCTCTTCTCTTCAACTTCTATATTAACTCCATAGTGCCCTATCTTGACCATGGGACCTTCCACCCTCCAAAACTGGCTGGAAGGCATATCTCTGTCTTGCTTTATGCCGATGATGCGGAAATCCTCTCTAGAACACCTGTAGGCCTCAGAAGAGCTTTGAATGCACTATCACAATTCTGTGAGGAAGAGCAATTAAAGCTCAATTATCAGAAAACTAAAATTGTGGCCTTTGCTAAAAGACCCAAGGTTCATTCTTGGAGTATCAATGGGCACAAAATTGAACAGGTTTCCTCCTTCAAATATTTGGGAGTAGTTCTTCAGGCTAATGGTAGCAGAAAAGCCCATGGAGATTATGTTGCCAACATTGCTCAAAGAAGTTCTCTAGCCATTCTTACATATCTCAAGACAGCTGGCGGCCAATATATTCCTGCAGCAATTAAATTATTCCAAGCCAAGTCAATTTTCCAACTTCTATATGGTGCCCAATTAGGTCCCCTTTCCAATTACGCTCTACTGGAACGGGTACAATCTAAATTTGTAAGATCAGCCTTACAAGTTCCCAAATGTGTCCCAAATGTTACTCTCCGATTAGAGTTAGGCCTCATGAAAGTGGAGGCTAGAGCTTGGGTGGCTATTCTTACCTATTGGATTAGACTGCATTTCTTCCCTAAGGGTTTAGCCCCCCTTATTAGAAAAGATGACTTTAAATCCAAATGGGAAGGGGCTATAATATCTAAAATCTTATCCTTAGGTCTGTCCCAAGACATCCTTTTTACCATGAAGTATGATCAGGCCAAAGCAGTCATTAAGCAGCGGGTTACTGAATCAGAACGGCAACTGGATCTAGCTTGCTCCCCTGCCTTTATTGTTAATGACTCCTGTAGGTATCTATCTCTCCCAATGAGATATTTAGCCAAGCTGGAGATACCCACCCACCGGAAGGCCTTTACCTTGGCCCGATGTCATGCCCTCCCTTCTGCTGTTCTTGAGGGACGATATCGGAGATCTCCCTATTCGGAGAGGCTATGTCCCTGTGACTCTGGCGATATTGAGTCAACGGAACATGTACTTCTTTACTGTTCCTTCTATAAAGACACCCGGGCTAAGCTTATATCTCCAATAATCTATAAATATCCAGGACGCTCTGGTCATCATTATACTCAATTACTTGTATCAGATATGATTTTTTCTGTAACATATAGTGTGGCCAGATTCTGCGCCGCAGCGATCAAAATCCGCAGGACAATGACCAGCGTCATCACTTAACTAAAAGTACCACTTACGATACATAGCTCCTAAGTAACAACAACTCTTGACTAACAAACAAATGTGGGATGTCTTATGTGTATGGAACAGTATGTATATACAGTATGTACTTTGATGTCTTTTGTATATCTCTATCTTGATCTTCCTCTACGGCTCGTTGACATCACTAATTCCTCAGATACTAATAAGGTATAGCCTCGTGATGGTCAGGATGGATTTCTGGGCAGTTTCTATACTATATTATATTATATATTTTATATATAATATATTTTATATTCTGTATTTTATATCTTATCTATTTTACTACTATTTATATACTGTATCCTATTGCTGGTCACTGACCGTAATAAAGATTGATTGATTGATTAATTGATTGATTGATTGAGTATTGTACACCAACCCCCCCCCAAAAAAAACTAAAAGACATAGAAAGGGTCATAGTATGTAAAAATCAGTGACAACCTATATCATCATCATCATCATCATCATCATCATCATCATCATCATCATCAT
>JAHTLZ010000204.1:43203430-43219915 GCA_023846285.1 Phrynocephalus versicolor
ATCATCATCATCATCATCATCATCATCATCATCATCATCATCATCATCATCATCATCATCATCATCATTCCCAATGTGTTTGAGGGCTGCCAGAGGTGACATTATTTCAGAAAAAACGTTAAACTCTTTATATAGCAATTTTCTTTTACTTGACTGCTCACTTCCAACTTGGCTGATTACCCTATAAAATCTCTCTGAGGAACTTGATGGAGAGAGCTTGGGGCAAGAACTAAGTGGCACATAACTATACAGTAGACATAACTAAGCATCATGATGGAATGGAAATAAAAGTGTGCACTCGGATGCACATGGGCAGAGTTTATTCACAATCTGATGAAGGATGTCAAGCATGGAAAACATGTGTAGAGCAACTGATGGCGCATGCGCAGAAAAATTTAATCTATGTGAAAAACGCTAAACTATAATGAGACCCTGGCACTCTATGCTTTACAGTGCAGAAGCCAATGCTACTACCACTGCCCAATTGGTCTTCCAATTAAAGTCTGTTAAATTACACCTCTTCCTGTCCTACCTGAAGGCATAACTGAAACAACTAAATAATGTAGCCTATAGCTGAAAGAAGACAAATTTTATTATAGGTGGAGTAAAGTCAAGGAAACACAAGGTGGTATAAAATATCCCCTATTTAATATGTGGGAGTTGATTTTATTTATCCTCGCTCTTGGAGAAACCCATAGATAAAAAGAGACGGAAACCCTGGTGACATTATGTCAAGCGAGGTCCTGTAACAGTCTGTTCCAATGAAACAGTGTATTTCAAATAGCTCAGCCATCTGTCATAGTGGATCTACTTGAACAAATTTGCAAAATCCATTATATATATATATATATATCTTGTAATTTTGGGGAGCATTGTCTATGCTGAGATCCTGACCACCCACCACAAGAAGTATGTATGTAGGGGACTTTACCAGATCTTGTGTTTTCTCCTTAAAGCATTGAAGCACTGAGAAGAGATGTAATTGGCAGATGTAGCCTCCATCTCTAAATTCTTATACATACTACAAGCATCTCCCCAAATCCCAAGTTCCTTGGATTACTGCCTTTCAAATATCCTTGTGAACTGTCAACAAAACACAGCCTTTCACTTATTTAGGTTATGAGTAAACAGTTATTCCATCTTGATTATACTTGAACTGTCGTGGCTCTTTCCTGTACAATGCTGGAATGTATAGTTTGGAGATGAGTTTTAGAATTCCATACTCTAGATCTGTGGTTCCCAACCTTGGCTAACCCAGATGTTCTTAGACTGCAGTTCCCTGAAATCCTGCCCTGCACAGCTGGTGGTGAAGACTTCTGGGTACTGCAGTCCAAGAACACCTGAATTGCCCAATGATGGGAACCACTGCTCTAGATGCACTGTTATGTGGGACCCCAGCTCCAGATTCTGTTTGGATTTGGTTTACCTCTAAAAAGCTCTTCAGTCAGAATGACAGTGTTTCCAGATTCTGATTGGATTTGGTTTACCTCTAAAAAGCTCTTCAGTCAGAATGACAGTGTTTCCACAAATTTTGTCCGCAAAGACTAATATCTAGATATATGTTTACCTGAAAGTAACTGTTATTGAATTCAATGGCTGGAATCCTGTTCAAGCCGGCATAATGTAAAGTTATATATGCTGGACATTATGCTGAGACTGCCATCATTGTGCAGTGAATCAGTTCTTGTTTATGTCCCGGTTGCACAACCAATCACATGGTTCACATCAGGACTGTGGAACAATCCAGCTGCAGAAGTGCTTCTTTGATATTGCTTCTGCTCCAGATTCATGTTTTTCCTACCTTTTCCACAGCTTTGCATTATGCATGTGTAGCTGCACAGCAAGGGATTCAGTCAAGGAAATATGTGTCTAGGTATTCATGCCCATGTGTAAAAGGTGAACTAAATGAGACCTACTTCTGAGTTGACACATGCAGACGTGTCAGTTTGGCTAATACAGTTTTTATTTTTAACTAGTGCACAGAAGTTTTTTCCATCTAATGCATCTCCTAAACAACTTACATTTAGAGGTGGGCACGAAGCAGAAAACTCTACGAGCCTGAACCGAGCCGAACTCAGCTGGTCGGTGGGAGACAGTCCCACCGCTACAGCTGGGCTGGATGGCAGCAGACAGTCCCACTGCCGTGGCCAGGCCAGTCAGGAGTAGACAGTCCCGCTGCCTCAGCTGGGCCGGTCGGTGGTAGGCAGTCCCGCTGCCGTGGTTGGGATGGTGGCAGTAGACCATCCTGCCACCACATCCAGGCGGTGAGGCTTCTGGAGGCGGCAGTGGGATGATCTATCGCTGCCCAGCCTTGTAGATCGTCCCACCGCCGCTTAACTTTTCCATCACTGACCATGTGGCCACAGGGGCTGGGTTGGCACTTTTTTTCTTTCTTTTAAAAAACATTTTAAAGTGCCGACCCTGTGGCTCCCCAGCCGTATCGGCACTTTTATTCATTTTTTTTAATTTTATTTTTTACAGCCCTGATGCCAGCACTTGGCTTTTTTTCTTTCTTCCCAGCTGAGAGGTGCTGGCTTGGTGCTGAGATGCGCCATTTTTTTTTTTCGTATAATTTTTTAAAAATTTACAGCACCAACCACGTGGCCCCCAGGGCTGGGCTCGTACTTTTTTAAATTTTTTTAAAAACATTTTACAGTGCCAACCATGGGGTTCCCCAGCCAGGTTGGCACTTGTTTTTTTTTATTATTTTTATTTTTATCTTTACAGCTCCGATGTCAGGGCTTACCCCCCACACACACACAGCTGAGAGGTGCTTGCTTCCCTGGGAGGCTGGGGGGCACAATTTTTGTTTATTTATTTATTTTTATTTCCAGGAGGACCCATGGGGAGTCTACTCTGCAGGAAGGTAAGTGTCCCCCCACCAAACAAAAAAAATGAAACGAAAGAAATGGAAATTTCTGTTTCATTTTGTTTTTCTTTGATGGGTGTGTTCGTTATTCATTTCGTTAGCTAACAAAATGAATAATGAATAACAAAACAAATTAAGAGTTCGTTTCATGCCCATCTCTACTTACATTTTATTTTATATATTTCACTTGTATTTGTACTGCACCAAAAATTGGGAATTAAAACGGCTAACACTGAATAACGAAAATACATGGCTGAAACATAAAAGAATGTCAGTAAAACGGAAGACTTAAGAACAATGAAAAGCATGTATGGGAGAACACTCAATTCAGAATCATAAACCAATGTAAGTTTAATGTATCAGCATGTTACATTAAACATGTACAGTGATGTTAATTCCAGCTCAGACTAAGTATTCATTAGCCTCGGGGTTAGTGAGAATAATTTAATTATTTATTTGAATATTTTAAGATGATGATCTATTTAACAAAGAATTTGAACTACAGTACTTGATAAGTAGTTCTTAATTAGTATTTAAGTTAGTATTTTGACAGTTCAGGAAGTTACAGGATGCTTTAATATAAATGATGTAGATAACAAATAAATCTCATGCTGAAGGAGAGAGAGAAATGAAAATAGAATAAAGAATTTGCACTTCCATATTGCACACTTTCATGATTCACTGCTCTCTTAGAAATATTTACAGTCAGGGACACGAATACTGGATTGATGAACCTGTGGAAAGTTAAATGTTGTGTCCTCTCTGACAAGTCTTGATTATATTTGCTGTATTGAAGTTTAGAAAGGATTCCTTCCTCTGCCTTCATTTCTTCCTTCTCTGAAATATTTCACTTGCATTATCGGTTTCACATTTATCATTGATATTGGGAGAACATGATAATTGAGCAGGTGTGCTTTTTAAATTACAAGAATTTGAGATTACCTCTTCACATGCAGTCCTGAAATCCATGTGCTATGGCACCAATGTGTGTCTGCAAGAAAGAGAAAATGAGTTTACTAGTAAGAGCTAGTATTTATTTATTTCACTTTATTTCAGTCTTGTCTCTTAATTCAGGCACTAATGGTGACTTAAAAATGGTGGCAGGTGTGTGTGTGTTGCCAATACACACCTAAATTAAAATATTAAAAGGACTAAGACTCAATTTTAATTCCTGGGCTCTGCTATGGCAACTCAATGGAGATGGGGAATTAATAAAATAAAATATTTTGTTTTCTGCTGGATGTACAGGAGGTCCAGAGCCAACCTTCTATCTCATGGAAGGGAGTTTCACAGCTTGAGAGTAACCATGAAAAGTCCCTCTCTTGAGTCCTCAAAGAACGTACATGAGAATGTCATGGGGCCAAGAGAAGGATCTCCCTCAAAGATTTTAAAACTGGAAGGGGCTCAGGTGGGGAGATGTAGTCTGTGAAAGAGCCTGGAACAACCTCCAGTAAATATAATGTAACAAGGAGTTACATGCTCCTTGTTACTAGCTCTGGTTAATAATCTGACTGCAGTCTCTTTGGAAGCAGCTGCAATTTCCAAGCCCTTTTCAAAGGCAACTTTATGAGGAATATTTAACAATATGCCACAGGAGCCAGATTGGTCACCACAAGGAACAGATGTACACCATTCCATTTGGTACACCAACTTGCCCATTCAGACACATGATGTACCCAGGGCAATGTCACTTGATGGGCTATTGGGGTAAGTGGTCACACATTTACATGGCATATTTAAGCAGCACTGCATGTGCTGGGATACCGAGGAAGTACTGTATAATGTCATGATACTATTAGGGGCATCATCGGTGTAGGTAAAATTCTATTTCCTGGAGTTCCTATTACCTACCAACGTAGTGCCACCATGTTCAAAACAATAGAAACAAGAGCATGAGACCTTAGGGAAACAATATAATAAGCACCTTAATAATAATAATTCTGACTTAATGACAACCCTTTCCAGGATTTTCTTGATAAAGAATACTAGTGGTTTTCCATTAACTTCTTCTGGACAGTCCCATTGGGCCTGTGTAGCTTGCCCAGTGGGACAGACACTGGTTCTACTCACAATGGGGAACCCAACAGCCAATCTCTGTCTCCTCAGCCAGAATAACAACCACTGAGCAACCCAGCCAGCTATTAAGCACATTATTAAGCTTCAAAAAGAGCAATTGTTGCTAGGAAATGTTAATTTGGGAAGTTGTTAAAAATAAGTAACTATTAAACACTCCTGCAAGACACAACTCCCTCAGTCAACTGAGGGTTTTGCAACAATATTACCAATACCTGGCCTAAAGCAAGAGTCACAACAGAGAATATATTCATCAGTACTTTTCAATATAATGAGTCATTAGTATAATTAATCTAGCATTTAATTTTGTTGAGGGCTATTTATTTTCCATCGAAAATTTAACAATTTTCTATAAGGGTGAACATTATCCTTTTTATTCCAACTTTAAAGTCATGTGCTTTAATACATTCTCCTCGCACTGGGACTGGTAGATATTATTTATGTAGGGATATGCCAATCTTTCCTTTTCTTTTTTCCTTCTTTTTTGGCCCCTGGTTCCCAGAATTCTATAGGAATTCCCCTGGCAAATGTCATATGGTGGCTCTCATCTCTCCAAGTATCCTATCCACATCTTCAAGCGGCAGAAGCTAGAACCATAGAATTATAGAGTTGGAAGGGGTCTATACGGCCATCAGTCCAACCTCCTGCTCAGAGCAGGAATCCAAATCAAAGTATATCTGACAGATGGCCGTCTCTCAATCTGCAAGCAGGAACCAAAGTCACATCTAGAGATAGGCACGACTCAAAAAAATGGTGTTTCGTTTGTCGTTTGTCATTTTTGGGGTCCGTTTTGGTTCGTTTTCATTTTTCATGAATTTTTGCAAAAAAAAATCATTTTGTTATGTAATGAAATGAAAAAACAAAAACGAAAATGAAAAATTGCTGTTTCGTTAGCATTCATTACAGTTCAATGTATTTGCCGCAACGAAAACAAAACGCACGACAAAATTTCTTGTGTTTCGTTTCATTTCGTTTCATTTTGAGACAAAATTTGTTTTTCATTTTGTTACGTAATGAAACGGAAAAACAAAAACAAAAACGAAAAATTGCTCATTTCGTGCCCAACTCTAGTCACATCCACTGGAACTGCACCAGCTGCTCCATCCAAGATGGAACAAATTCAGACATCGTTATTTGCAAAGGGCTGTACAAGCATTTCAAGCAGATCACCAAGTAGTCAGCAGCATTCCTTTTCCATGGGGCAAGAACATAATAGGCCACTAAACATTCAGAGTAACTCCACTTGCTGACTCGGAGAAGATACAAAGCTGATACAAAGCTGACAGGGGAAAATGATTTCTTCACTGCCAGCACCACCAAAGAGCATGCCTTTCAGTGGATTCTAGCCTGTGTCTGGTTGCACCTTTTGTACAGTCTCTCTAGCACTTTCCCCCACTTATTTGATCACTAACAAATCCAGTGAGAGAGGATGCTTAAGAGAAATCAAGTGATGCAGTCTGCTTAGTCCCTCATTTCAGTGGTCAGTGAGGATTTTGATAGATTTTTCCATTCAAGGAAACCAGAAATCTCCCAAGAACTATAAGGGGGGAAAGTCAGATCCATCCGCATCCTGGGATTTATTTTATTCCCCTTCTCCTTCAAGTTTCCAGTTTCCAGTGAATCCAAACCTCACTGGATCGTGATCTGTTCACAACATCAGAAATACACTGAGGCCTTCTGCACCTCAATTGCCATCCTCTTGACTGGCACAGAAAACAACATCCAGACTGAATTTTGCAGCATGACTTGGATCAGTTCCTCTTTGGGAGAGACCTACAGTTATCCTAGAGGCCATGAAGTTCAGAACCACTCTTACTAAAATGTCCTGAAAGAGGTTATTAAAGTTTTCCAGCACCAAGAGCTGAGGGGTCAACCTCTCCTGAGAGCAACATTACTCCAAAAGGGATAATGCTGAGCAGCAGGGCAAGGAGTGCACCAACAGCATCCTTACACAGTTCTGGGCACTCACCTTCCAGCAGATATGCTCAAAACTGGTAGACTGTGGGACAGGGTATTCGGTGAGGGCAGACAGGGTTGTGATAGACACAACAATCCTGTGGTTCTTGCCTGCCACTTCACAGAGAATACCCTTATAGGTATTAATACCCTCAACTCCATTCAACCAAGTCTTGATAACAGGAGATAGATTGGCCAACTAGATTGAAACACTGTAATTCAGGGTCAAATTTTCCTTTTGCCATTCTCCCATTGAGCAGCAGCAATTTAAAGTTGAGGTCCTATCTAGGCTTTTCTGAAAGGAGGACAGTTTGAGGGCTAGTGTACATCCTGTTCCTTATTAGAGATGCCGCTGTCCCCTTCCCTATCTCCCTCTGTCCAGTATGCTTTTTATATTTTTATATTTTTTACCGCATTGTTTTAATGATAACTCCCTAGTTACATTTCCTCCATTATCTGTATTGGAATGATTGCTGATCTTGTCACAGATGCAGCCTAGGCTGTATCCCTAGAGCTTCTATCAGTTCTGTGCAGCTTTATCAAATGGAAAACAATTATGTCCCCAAACAAATTATAACTGTATTTGACAAAACAACAACGATCAACTCCAAATAAAAGCAGATACAGACTATTTCTGCTTGCTCTTGGAAATAGCAGGTTAGGCTAAAAGTACATGACTGATTGCTGCCAACTACTGTAGATATGAAACTAATGTTCCTCTTCTGTAACATGTCTTCAGCAACAATTTCATCTAACTGGTCTGATACTACCCAGAACTACTTCCAAAAACTGTAGAAATTACTTTCTCGAGTCCCACAGTGGTGAATAGCCTCATGTTCATAAAACCAGCTTAGCAACAAGAAACACATCACAAATAAAACACCCAAATGGGAGACAAAGCTACCATCAGTCCAAGGCATGATATTTTGGAGACTGCTCCTTTATAAGTTCACCGGAAGTCTGAGGTGACTTGACAACATGTTAGAGCAACAGCACTTTTATTACTGGGGAGGGGAGAGGGTTCTGTAAAGTGTTCCATGTTAAAAATACAGGTCACAGAACATTCACATCCAAGTCCCAAAACAGAACCTATATTACCTTGTGTTTCTGTATGTGTTTTTAAATATAATTCTTTATTTCTTTGTTTATTGCATTTTCTCAGCAGAGGAATGGCTATTGTGATCCACAGAAACAGATACAGCTGAAGAACCCAGGAGTAGCATATAACAGGAATCACTAACTATATTGATTAGGGTAGTTTGTATCACTGAGTCCTGCCAAGCTTCGTTTTAGACTAAATAATTTGAAATATTCTGCATCACAGTGAATGCAGTTTTTTTAATGTACTCAGTATAGTTGAGGCATGATGGGGCATTGGGAGACTTGGCCAGGAAATCAATACTTACATCTATTTGTTTAATTGGCAAAAAATATAAGTCACTTGTAAGTCACATGAAAGTGTTCTGCTTATATACCGCCCCATACCACTACAAGTGGTCTCTGGGCGGTTTACAATTTTAATTACAGTGTGCAGGCTACACATTGCCCCCCCAGCAAGCTGGGTACTCATGAACAGATTTTCTGAAACACTAAAGAATGGTGGGTAGTTTTGTGTCCGTGCTAGGATCACGTGGATAAGGGTCTCCACATAGTTGGTTCAATTTCAGTTTCTCATGCCACATGCAGAAGCCTTAACACTCCTATAATAAACCAATGAAAAATGAGATAGCAGCAATCTATATGCAAACACTGAACTCAGTTCTTCAGATTCAGGAACACCAAACTAGGTTAAATTATCTCAAATTTTTGACATATACCCACAAAACCACATACGATGGGCAGCCTGGCAATCAAGCTGACCTCTTTTTAAAAGAGCAAGCATTTATGCAATACTCAACTGCATTTTGAATGCAAAGCCACAACATTCTCATTCTAATGATAAATGAATGCCTATGTGTTTGTAGATGGGCCAACAAAGTTCATGTAAAAATGTCATTTTACTTCACTTAGGATCACATTGGTTTGCTCCTCCACAAATAGAGGGTTCCTGTTCATGAAAGTAACTGGGTTACTGGAAGGCCTTATTAAAGAGGAAGCATTACGGGGGAGATTCTGTCCAAACCCCGTTTCCTCTTGATGTCTCCAGTGCAGCAACCCACAACAACCAACTGTTTCAGATGGTTGTGTTATCTAGAATAATGAGAGAAGGGTCACAAGGGGCCACAAGGGGAAGGGAAAACTGGGAGAAAATCCCCCCCAACAATAGAACTGTTAGGTGCAAATCTAAATCCAACCAAAGACCACCATAGCTTTTTTTCTGCTATAGTGATAACAGAAGAGCAATGAAAATGTGATGTCTCTGAAATAGCACCAGATTTAAGAACAGCTTGTAGAACTTAATATAGCCTTAAATAATGAAAGAAATATTACCTTAAAGACAGTGCAAGCATTTTTAACCAAAACTGATGAACATACAGTATATCTATATTCAATAACTATTATATATCTATAGAAGACAACATAAATTGTAAGAGTTTTAAAATACCATAATTTCACGTGTGTATTTCTTCCTAACACAGCAGCAATCTCAAGGAAAACTGGTCACACATGTGAAGCTCTTTGAACATAATAATATGAAATCTATTTTACAGGTTTTCCAGTTGCTACCCACTTAGGA
Organism: Phrynocephalus versicolor; assembly: GCA_023846285.1. Classification (NCBI taxonomy): domain Eukaryota; kingdom Metazoa; phylum Chordata; class Lepidosauria; order Squamata; family Agamidae; genus Phrynocephalus; species Phrynocephalus versicolor. The sequence goes on from JAHTLZ010000204.1 coordinate 43,213,006, forward strand.
AAGCATTCATCAGAATTGTTACTCCCACTCACAGATTTCCATGCACCATATAAATCTAAAATTGCGTTGGAGAGATGTCAAGGCACTGTATAACAGGTTTTAAGCCTCCCAGACAACCCCAAAGATGAGGAAGAATTTTCTTTTGCAATTAGATATTGAGGGAGATACCCCTGGATATCGACTTTATTTTGCTATATATTGGTACCAAATGCAATCAGATATTACATTTACTCTTTTTTTGTGGAAAAGCAGAAATCGGATAGCTAGTGAAGGGCGAACCTGTCTCATTATGTTTCATCCTTGTACATAACTTGTCCAAGGATTTTTTTTCCTGCAGACCAAAATTGTTCATGTGTGCAAGAGCTTCAACATCAGTTATGGGGGTTCCAAAATATGAATTTAGGAAATACAGAGCCCAGTATACTGAGTTGCCCCAGACTGCTTTCAAATCCCAGTTCCTATGTATTAGACAGCTGGCAAGACAACAGAGAGGAAGCAGTTCTCACTGTTACACCAGTGGCTTCTAATAGCCAAGTCAATATTTCTCATGAGATACATTTTCTTTAAGAACATCATTGGCACTTTCCCCATTAGCAGACAAAAACCACTTGGCAAAGCTTTCTCAAAATAACCTTCACTGCTTTGGCTGTATGATACTTGGCATTTCTCCCTGAAAACCCTAGAATGATGCCCCAAAGCTCTGGAACATTATCAAGAATATAAAATGTTGCCCAGGCTGTCAACTTCCTTATTGTTGCTACTATACCAAAACACAAAAACAAAATAAAATTGTGATTGAAATTCATATATGCAGATTTAAGTCCCAACCACCACATCAAAAAGTTTTTCAATCACCAGTCTTCCTGAGGAAGCTCTATCTGGGAGCAGGATACTTTGATACAGTGGAGCTGGTGGCAACTGATGATCTCCATGTGGCTTTCTCTCTATATGGCTTTGGGTTGTCATTCCCATGTACACCAAAGCATCTGGCCATATTCATAAGAGCAGAGGAACATAAGAAGAACACTGCTGGGTGAGGCCAAAGACCCATCTAGCCAAGGTTCCTGTACCTCACAGTGGCTCCACCAGATGCCCCTAGCAGCGCATGAGACAACTAGGTACCTGTCTCCTGATACCACTCATTCATCAGTGGATAGCTCAGTGGTTCAAGTATTCATTTTATTTTATTTTATTTGAGAGTATTTTTATACTACCACCCCCTTTCTCCCTGGAAAAGGACCCAAGGTGGCTTACAGTAATGAGAGATAATATACAGTTCAGTAAAATTAAGTCATGTTCAAGAATTGAGAACAGGGAATTGAGGAACATCTTACAGAATTAAAAGACAACATTACATTAAAGCTACAAGAGAACATGAGCAGTTAAAAGGAGAGTAAAATTCCATGTAACATTATGAGTGATGGAAACTAACAATGAAAACCTAGGGTCAATGTAATCACACAAGGTTATAAGTGGTTATAAGCACAAAGTCTATATGGTCCTATCGATTCATATGAAAGACACATACTAGGTAGTCCATCATTCAAGGAAAGCTTGCCTGAAGAGAAAGGCCTTTGCCTGTTTCCAGAAAGATAGCAGAGATGGGGCAGTCCTGGCTTCTAGTGGGAGGGAATTCCAGAGTTTGGGCACAGCAACCGAGAAAGCCTTTTCATGTGTTCCCATGTGACGTACCTGTGAGGGTGGCAGGATGGAGAGAAAGGCTTCTCCTGATGACCTGATACTGTGAGATCCAATCTTTGAGGTAGCTTGGTCCCAGGTCATACAGTGCTTTGTAGGTCAAAGTCAGCACCTTGAGTTGTGCCCGATAGTTGATTGGCAGCCAGTGGACCTGCTTTAATAGGGGTATAATGTGATCTCTTTATCTCACCCCAGTCAGCAATCTGGATGGTGCATTTTGGACCTGTTGAAGTTTCCTGAGACTTTTCGTCAGTAACCCCACATAGAGCGCATTACAGTAATCTAGCTGGTATGTCACTAGGGCATGTGTCACCATGGCCAGAGCTGGTTTCTCAAGAAAAGGGTGTAACTTGTGTACTAGCCTTAAGTGTGCAAATGAGCTCCTGGCCACAGACGTGACCTGAGCATCCAAGCTCAAGGTTGAATCCAAGAGCACCCCCAAGCTGCGCACCTGATTTTTCAGTTGGAGGGTGACCCCATCCAGTACAGGTTATATGCCTATCCATTGTTCTCCCTTTCAACTGACCAGAAGCAGGTTGGGAGTTCAATTACACACTGGGACTCCTGCAAGCAGAGCCAACCTGTGTGAGCTTGAGCAAGTTTCATAGTCCCAGGATACCCCCAGAAGATAAGAGTAAACCACTTCTGAGTATTTTCTACTTGGAAAACACTTTAAGGGGGACCCTAAGTCAGAACTGACTTGACAGCACACTTATTATTAGGCATTGAGAACATTTTGTTGTATGTATAGATGAGACTACAATTCCCATACCTCTTACCTTTTCCCATGTTGCCTGTGCATCCTGGAATTTACATCCATGTAAATGTGTCACTATTAAGTCACAGTGTACCCTTCTGGCCTTTCTCTCTCTGAGAGGAATTGGGGGCACTATTCTATGTGGCTGAAGTACTTCTTGGTGGACAGAACTCAGAAGGTGGTCCCGGGGGGTCTCTTGCTCTGTTTTGTCCCCTGCGTTCTTCTTCTTCTTCTTCTTCTTCTTCTTCTTCTTCTTCTTCTTCTTCTTCTTCTTCTTCTTCTTCTTCTTCTTCTTCTTTGTCTCCACCAAGTTCTATTTTGTCTCCTACTGTAACTTATACAGAGACTTCCCCTCATGTTCTTCATTGTTCTTTGGAGTGCTTGTCAGCCAGCCTTCCACCTTTCTTATGTAAAATTAGTGTTGCCTAGTAGACATGGGCACGACTTAGCGAAATTCCCGTTTCCGTTTCCGTTCCTTGTTTCCGTTACGTAACGGAACGAAGAATGACAATTACTCCGCCAGAACTCGAACTCAAACCGATTAAAGAAAAATGGGGTCTGGTTTGTCGTGTTGTCATTCCTGGCATTGCGGCGATTGCATGATGCCAAGCGGCACAGAAAAAAAGTTTTTAAAAGTAAAAAATCCAGATTCCCGGCCAAAAAAGCAGGCGAAAATATGCCTGCCTGTCTGAGAATGCACCTACCAGAGGGGTGGTTTCTGGGGGTGGGTCCGCGGCCTTCCCCCCCTCCGGTCCTGGGCTGCTCTGGTGGGGGGCATCCTCGTCGTCTGGAGTCGCAACAAGCCGGACTCGCCGCCGGCCGTGGCCATTCAAGCGGCACAGAAAAAAAGTTTTAAAAACCCCGATTCCCGGGCAAAAAAGCAGGCGAAAATATGCCTGCCTGTCTGAGAGTGCACCTACCAGAGGGGTGGTTTCTGGGGGTGGGTCCGCGGCCTTCCCCCCTCCTGTCCTGGGCTGCTCTAGTGGGGGCTGGGGGGCATCCTCGTCATCTCGCCAACTCGCCATGCCCTGCGGTGTGGGCGGGGGATCAAAAATGGGGCGGCGACCGCAATCTCTTTTTTTTGAAATCGTGGTCCAAAAACACACCAAAGCACCACAGAAACATGCAAAAATTGCTATTTTAAAACTGCCAGAATTTTTACAGTAGCAGTGGGTTTTTCTTGCAACAAAATGTCTCCTCTGTCCTCCTCTCCATTGATTTTATTTTGTTTTATTTTATTTTTATTTTTTACACCTGTGCAATGATGGGCTGGCCATGGGAGTGACCATGCAAATTTTTGGAGCCATTCCACCAATCGCATGGCCACTTGGCCAGGTTTTGACTGAGAGACTTCTGGGATGTGCCAGTCGGGCATAAAAAGCCCACTAACCCTAGCCCAAACCTAACCCTAACCCTAAGCCTAACCCATACGCCAGTATACTGTCCTTTAGTAGGTCAGAGAGGCACCCAGAGGTGCACCCCACTAACTCACCGTAACCTTACCTGTTACCCTAAGCCTAGCCCTTGCGCTAACCCTAACCCTAAGCCAGATCTGTGTATTCGCATTGCACTACACGCAAGTACACTTCCCTTCTTAGTGAGGCACAGGGTGCCCAGACAGAGTGAGGGAGCCTTCCCCACTACGTTCACTCTGACTGCACAGTGCACAGCGCAGAAGCGCCGCACTATAGCAGTGGGCCTGTGACTCACAGAGGCACCCAAAAAAGAGAGGTGCCTCTGCCACTGCAACTTGGTATGCATATCCAATTGGCTATGCATGCCATTTTGTAGCGGGCCAGAGGAGGCACCCACGCCAGAGAGGTGCCTCCAGGAGCCTGCTTTCCCTTCATAGCAGGCCAGAGGAGGCACCCACCCCACAGAGGTGCCTCCAGGAGCCTGCTACCCCCCCAAACCAGTACTAACGACAGACGAAAAAACAACAAACGAAATGACAAATTTTTGAAAAATTTCGCGACAAACGGAAATGAGCCAAAACGGGCCGGCTCCGACACACGACAACTCGGAAAAAAAATTTCCTGGTCGTGCCCATCTCTATTGCCTAGTTTTGGAGTAGATGATTACTTCTGTCTTGTTCTTGCTTTTAGTGGCTAGTTTTTGAGGGTTCTGTAGTTATGTTACAAATAGCAAAATATTCACTGGGAGAAGAAATCAAGCATGATGAAACCAGAAGATATATATGGAACATTGTTACACTGTGTCAGCCTCCAGGACATATAAAGCCTGTCACAAATGAAATGACTAAGACTCCATGTTGGAGTAGAAAGGCTATACACTGGGGGCAAGGGGAGCTCTTACAAGCCTATTTTTATCAGTTGCTGATGTTTCCGCGTCCCAGGAAAGTGACTGGGATCAATGATTGTGACTGTAGTAAAAGCAGGGAGTATTAAGACAAGGTGGAGAAAAATGAGGGGAAAATGTTTGATCTAAATTTCATAAAAAGATGCAATGTTACAAACACCCGAAGAATAAAAGATGCCAGCTTTCAAATTATCCATGAAATTAATAGATTTTTGTAGTCTGAATGAAAACCCAAATGTCCATAGAAGAAAGTCTATCTGGGGCTCCAACACTTCTCAACAGTCATAAAATCATACAAATGGAAGGGACCAACCTTGGGTTACCCATTTGTTCTTCGACTGGAACGCCAGTAAATCCCAGGCACACATACATCAGTTCAGTTGTCTGACACTAATAAGTCTGCAGCTACCACTTATTCTGTGTTCTAAAAATCTCTTCCTCTGCACTGACCATTTCTCTCTTTTCCTCATGGTATCATTTTCATTTTCTCCTATACAATCTTGTTTTTCTCATCCTGCACAATCCTTTCTCTTTTGTCCTCAACACGGCTTGGTTTCTTGAATCAATCCCTTTCCTCTCCCAGTTCTTCCATTACTTTTTCTTCATATATTCCCCAAGGTTTTAAGATCAACAAAATATCTGCTTCCAATTCTTTATGCACTCTCCTATTTTTGAAGGCAGTGTTTTTCTGACTTCTCTATTCAGCTTACTGGGCTTGATTCCTTACTTCCCTTAATTTTATCCAGTTGCTTCTCTTCCAGTTAAATGGACCAATCCCCAAATGTTTTTCCTAGTTCCTTCTCTGGTTCCTCCACACATTAAATGATTAATTTTCATTATATAATTATATTCTCTTTAAGCATCTTATTTTTTTTACTGGTCCTCCTTTCGGTATCTTTTCAATGGAACACTTTGCTTTTAGATGTTTGGTTGGCTCCTTCTATAGACTGCTTTTAGTCTTTATAAAACAAATTCTCTCTTCCTAGTTCCTTTCGAACCTTAATTTTGTTGCTGTACAATGAGCAAGATATTCTTGGGAGTTCATAAATAAATAATAAAACGATGTCGACAACGTAATAACGACAATGACCATTTTACAAATCCTACAGATCCATCCTTTTGTCTTTGCCAGCTACAGGTATCATTTGCAAAACTATTCTGTTGCAACCTTTTGCTCATTTGTGCTCTCAAACTACTTCCAGTTATGGCTCTATGAACATTGAATAACAAGTGGATAGCAATTGATATTCTACAATATGGACACCTTAAGTGAGCTATGTAAATTATTTTCTCATTATACTGATTCACTAACACAAACAAACAGACATTGGTCACATTGCTCAGTTTTGTCTCAGTTTTGATTTTTGGTAGAGAATAGTTAGTTTTAATAGATGACTATAATAAACAAATACCTCACCTCTTTTTTTTATTTAAAACTGAAACAAGGACAAAAAGCTGCTTTAATAGTTTTTTGAGTGTTTACCCCAGTCCACAAGTGAGGTTGATGGCATGGGGTGAATTAAAGCTAGTGCTATAAAACATGCCAAGCTTACATCCCAACCTTCACGATATCCATAGGAAAGAGCACTGTAACGACAAACTCTAACCTACCACTTGAAGACTTGATAAAGCACTGCCAACGGGAAAGCTGGTAGCCATTCAGAGACTTGTTCAATCATGATTCTTCTTGAATCTTTAGGGGCACACTGAAGAACTGAAGAACAAGATGTACCTGTTGAATGCATAAGAGGAAAAACTCTGTAGAAAACCAGAATGTTTTGTATATCAGAAGCAAATAATACTTAATTTTATTACATATATGGTGTGGGTGGGTGCAACACCAGAATAGGACCTGAATTCACTTGAGTGTTGAGATCATTAGGGGAAGAATTTCTCTCAGTTCCACCAACCTCACAGATTTATTTAGTTGGAACCCAAGAGAGGGCCTTCTCTGTCCCTGATCCCAAACTTCAGATCACCCCCACACACAGGAGACCAGACTGGCCCTGGATTTGTTACTCTTCTGCAAGCAGGCAAAATCATTTCTATTCATGCAGGCTTTCCCTTAGTGAGTGGTTGTCTAAAAGGTTTGTTGTTGTTGTTGTTGTTGTTGTTGTTGTTGTTGTTGTTGTTGTT
>JAHTLZ010000204.1:43219925-43241452 GCA_023846285.1 Phrynocephalus versicolor
TTGTTGTTGTTGTTGTTGTTGTTGTTGTTGTTGTTGTTGTTGTTGTTGTTGTTGTTAGGTATCCACTGCTTAAAATGCTTGGGAAAGACAACTGTAGTTGGGGGCAATCTGCACCCCCCCAAAGGTGGGGAGGGATACAATTTTGTGCAAAGCATCATTTTTGCCAATTCAAGAATCCTTTTGACAGTCCCAGAAAATCTATCATCATGAACATGTTGCAGTTCCTTTTCTCATATGTGTGTAGAAACCAAGTAATGAGTCACTCCCTACTGATTTCTCACACCAAGAAGCATCTGGAAGGGAACAGTAGTGGAAGCAAGGCCAGCAGAAGGGAGAAACCATGCCACCAAAGGCTAACATTTAGTTGCACAGCAGATGGAGAATACCTGTGTTTATAAGTTGATGAAAGTGACAGATAAGACTGAAAGTGCCATGGTAATTAAGCGCCTAAGCAACTGATTGGTCACTCTGTGAACAGACCAGATCAACCTTTGGTATTGTGCAGCATGACTCTTTTGTTCTTGCATTGCGTGTCTTCTCCCCAGCTATCAGTTAAAGATAGGTTAGAGATTAGTAATGAATAACAGATAAAAGATGTCAATAAGTGAGGGGATAATTGGTGGTAGGTAGGGGAGGAGCAGCAATTTGACTTCACTTGCTACATTGTACCCTGAAGTTCTAAGAGCTTTATTTCTATGACTACATATAAATAAAAGAAATTCACATGACCTTAGGTTTTTGCTTTAAAAAAAAAAACATAAAATGGATTACAGTAGGACCCCAGTATCTGCTGGGGATTGGTTCCAAGCCTTCCCGTGGATAATGAAAACTGTGGATAAGAGAGAATGCCAAATGTCCCCAAAACTGCTGTTTTGTGATAATAATTTGCATTACAGCTGCTGTTTTGCAACAGTAGCTTGCTGTACAGCTGCTGTTTGTGACGGTAGCTTGCTTCACGGCTGCTGTTTTATGACAGTAGCTTGCTTTAGAGCTGCTCTTTGTGACAGTAGCTTGCTTTGTGGTGGCTGAATTATTTATTTATTTATTTCCTCTGCCAACCATGGATAACTGAATTAGTGGATAATGAATCAGGGGATACGGGGGTCCTACTGTATTCAATTTGTTAATTTTGTCTTCTTTGTGAAGAGGAGGGCGACTAGGATGGTTGAAGGCCTGGAAGAGATGTCTTATGAAGAAAGACTTAGGGAACTTGGAATGTTTAGCCTATCAAAAAGAAGACTGAGAGGGGATATGATAGCTATGTTTAAATATTTGAAAGGATGTCATATTGAAGAGGGAAAAGGTTTGTTCTCCATGGCTTCAGAGACTAGGACTCGGGGCAATGGTTTCAAACTACAGGAAAAGAGATTCCATTTGAACATTCGGAAGAACTTCATGACAGTTAGAGCTGTTCGGCAGTGGAATATGCTGCCACGGAGGGTGGTAGAGTCTCCTTCTTTGACAGTATTTAAGCAGAGGCTGGATGGCCATCTGTCGGAAATATTGTGAAGGGGTTCCTGCTTGGCAGGGGGTTGGACTCGATGGCCCATGAGGTCTCTTCCAACTCTATAATTCTATGATTCTATGATTCTATGATTCTATAATGAAAAAGGTGTAACTAGATATGCTTATATTTAAAATATATGCACAAGCACAATCTAGTCAACCTAAAATGCATTATGTACAGATAGATATAGATATAGATATAGATATAGATATAGATATAGATAGATATAGATAGATATAGATATAGATATAGATAGATATAGATATAGATATAGATAAATGCAAAGATAACAAAATGGGCAGTTTTTCCTATTGCTTTTCAACTGTCTTGGTAGCAGTAAAGTGGATAGCTGATGCCATAAAGCACCTTTTATGTTGATAGCACAGAAAGGATTTATCCACTTGATTGTAGAATAACTGCATATTAGTGGACCCAAAAACAAAACAAAACAAAAAACACCATTGAACGAAAACATTTTATATGCAATCTTCTTCTTTCATACAAAAGTTATTCACCACATTACACCTGCCTAATGTTCCCTCTTTTCTTTCTACCATCATTTTTGTTCATGTTTCATAGAACCCTGTTAAGCTTATCCAAATGAAGCAAAATTAGAATTCTCCTGAGAATTTTCTATCTCAATATTATTAAATACATCACTGAGATGGAGCTCCACACATTATCAAGAGGGAAATAAAACTGAGAGTAGAGTTGGCTTTTTTCTTCTTCTTCTAATTTTTAAGTCCTGTAAAAGAGCATATAACTAATGAAAAGAGAGGAACAGACTCCATAGGCACTATGTGTTTCTAATTGTTTTGATACCTCCACTTTCTGAAAGGGGAAATGAGAGTACAGAAAGACCTGCTTAATCCTACGTCTTGGTCTTCATAAAAGAAATAAACATTTCAGGAGAAATAAACAGTGTTTCAGAGACAGCATCCAATTTTCTTGATCAAATAGAAATTCTCAATACCATAAAAAGAAGAAAATTGCAATATTTTGGCCACATAATGTGCAATAACAAATACGATCTGCTGCAGCTTATCTTTCAAGGAAAAATACTGAAAATAGGAAGTGTGGGCCAGGGTGTAGAATAACATTCTGGCTGAAGAATTTAAGCAATGGTCCACCATAGAAATGGGCATGAAATGAATATTTTTGTTTCATTATTCATAATTTGTTTTGTTTTGTAACAAAATAAATAATGAATCACATTTAAAAAGAGAAACAAAACAAAGTGAAATGGAAAATTTTGTTTCATTTTGTTACATTTTTAATAATGGTGGTGATAATCGCTAAAATGTGAATTTATAAAAGGCTTTAAAAAACCCTTTAAAAACCTACTTTAATGAATTAAAAACGATGAGGTATTTAATAAATATGGCTGATAAGCCCTACCAAGTTGATATCCAGTGCTTAAAACAAGTTAATCTGTGTGTACTCTGATTGCTTTTATATTATTTTTAAAGAGTTTTTTTTCCTATGCTTGTGCAACGGTGAGGTAGCAGACTAGCAGAGGCAAATATATTCCTTTTTATTTATTTATTTTGAGTTGCTTTGTGTGTAAAACTACTATTTGGTTTATATTTATTATATTTTTTACTTTTTAAGATTATTATTTTATATTGTTACTGTGAAAGGGAAAATTAGTTTTAAATTAATGCATAGGGAAAGATATTCCCTTCCCTCTCTATTTTTTTTTTTTTTAGAATTCATTTCTGTTTAAAACAGTATTATTTGGGTTTATATTTAATTTAACATGCAGTTGAACAGCACATGGCTTTTCCATGTGCTTCTTGGACCTGTTGCAAACTTGCAACATTGAGGGAACCAACCGCAAATCCTGCTTTCAGTGGGTGTGTCTTCTGGCTAATTGTCTGCTGGCAAAGTCTATAAAAGCCCTTGCACTTTGTCTCTCATTTTGTAGTCTCTGGAGGTATGAGTAGGCGACTCCAGCTCCCAGACTCCAAGCCAGTTTGCTGGCTGGCTCTGTCTGGTTGCTTCTGCTTGCTCAGTTCGGTCTGAGCTTTGCTGTGTGTGCTGACCTGTCTCACTCATAATCTCTCTGTGTGAGTGTGTGTGTGAGTGAGAGAGACAGGTGGGCTGGCTGGTTGCAGCAGTCTGCACAGCCAGCTATAAAAAAGATTTAAAATAGAACAAACACCTTTTTTAAATTTTATGTGGGATTGAGTTTACTTTGTTTAGGGGAGGGTGTGGATTTAATTATATAACATTTATTCCAATGTGTTGTTCCCCCAAACTATTGTCTCCCAGGGTGTTTATACATGACCCCTAAACTCCGCCGCAAATGGCTGCAAGCTCCGGAGCTTAAAAATGTTTCCCCACCAGCTCCGGAGTTTGCAGAAAATTAAGTGTGACCACGCCCACCTAAGCACGTCCCAGCACACTTTTCATGTACCTGCTCTCCCGTGGTGACAATCCCTGATGCGGTTTTAAGGGAGGGAGTATCGGCTCTCCTCGCGTCTGTTTGTTGTTGTTTTTGGCTGCCGCCCCTTTAAGAGAAGGAACCAGGAAGCCGGGCGGAATCAGGAAGAGAAGGAATCAGGAAGCCGGGTGGCTTCGGAGGTGAGATGCTTTTATCCTCTCTTGTTTTCTCCCACCCCTCACGCAGACAGGAGCAAGGAAGTGCTGAGGGGTGGGAACACAGCAAGAGCAACAAACCCCTAAGATCTCTGGTTCGAATTTAAGTGGCCAGCGGATCTTAGGGGTCGTGTGAAAAGGCCCCCAGTTATTCTACATCCCACTTCACCCAAGTTTTGTTCCCACCCAGCGTTCTTACCTCTCCATTTCTCCTTTATTATTTGAAAATGAAGAGGACCAAGGGGAAAGCTACCCCAACCAAACCAAGGTGTTCCTTCTTCTGGCTGGCCAAGCCCAGCAGGGCTGCTAGCGACCCTCGTGCCACCACCAGTCACACCACCAACAGGAGCAGCACTGCTGAGGTAGGAGCATCTGACCCTGCCACTGTGGGCAGCAGGGCAGAGCAAATGTCACCCCACCCCTACTACTCCCCCATTATTTGAGTCAGAATCCTCCTAGGGCTCACTCCATCTTGAGCTGGAGGATTCTGAGGACCTCATGACAGGCAGAGAGGAGGCTTCCTCTGCTCCCAGGCCCACTCTTCCTACCTCCCAGTCCAGCGGTAGCACCCAGTCATCATCCCAGGGTGTGACCCAGGCCACCACTGTGGCAGGCTCTGCTAAAGGGAGAAGGTTGCACCAACCTTGAGGCTCTCTGTGGGAGTGGTTTGAGAGCCAACATGACCCGAAGCTTGTTACTTGCAAGCTCTGCAAGGTGGTGGTACGCAGGGGCAGTGATCTAAGCCACCTGTCATCCAGTGTCTTGAGGAGCCACCTCATGAGGAACACCCTGGGGTGCTGCCAGGGTCAGCAGCAGGCACAGGTACCTCTGGGACTGGGAGGAAGAGGGTAATAGGAGAGGCAGGCAGGTGGGGATACCTAACCAGGAACCTCCACTGAGAGAGCTAAGAGGCAGCATGAAGTGGTGCCTCTCAGTGGGGGTTTCATGAGCCAGCATGCTAGGGGCAAGGCCCAGGAAACCACCACTCATGTGGTTGGTGAAATGGTGGCCATGAGTGGTTTGCCCCTCTCCTTTGTGGAGTCAGCAGGATTCAGGCACCTGCTGAAGCACCTGGCTCCCTGGTATGAGCCTCCATCCAGGTGTACCCTCAGCAGGCAGGTCATGACCTCTCTCAGGGAGATGGTCTGTGCCCAGAGGTTGGAAGGTCCACTTCACGTCCGACCTCTGGACTGATGGGCACTATTGCTACCTATACCTGATGGCTCATTCGTGGCAACCCAAGGATGTCCTTGGCAGCAGGGCATCTGAGGAAGGGCCACAGGGGGAGGCATAAGGGAACACCTGAGGGTACCGGGTAGATCTTTTCCAGGCACAGAGCATAGAGGACTCACATCACTGAGGTCCTCATGTTTGCTCTGTGAGATTGGGTACCCGAGGGGCAGGTGAAGCGCGCCTTCATGGTTATGGATGCAGGCCATAACATGGTAGCTGAGCTTCAGAGGGTAGGGCTCGAGGGCATCATGTGCATTGCCCACAAACCCAATCTTGTGGTGCACATTGCCCTTGGGCTGGGTCCAGTTAGGGACACCTGGTGTGAGGGGAACAGGAAGACAAATCCTACTAGACAGGTGCAGGCAGTTTGTCAGCCACTTCTCTCACAGCATCAAGGCTGCCAGGATGCTGCGTGAGAAGCATGCAGAGCTCAGACAAGCCGAGCATGTCCTTCTGCAGGACCTGCCCTCCAGGTGGAACTCCACCTAAGAAATGGTGAAACGCCTGGTGTAGCAGAGGGACATGTTGGAGACCATCATATCCACTACTCCCGTACTGCCAGGGGGAAGGGAGTTGGATATTGGTGCCACTGAGTGTCTTGCCTAGGCCAGATGGTGGGTATCCTGCAGTCATTTGAAGACAGCACCAATGTCCTCAGCAGTCGTGATGCCAGTCTGAGGCATGTACTCCCCCTTGTACATGCCCTTTGCCAAGGCCTTGAGGCCTGTTTCTGGAAGGGTTCCTCTCTCCTCCCAAGGAGCAGGGCCTTGGCTGAGAGGCTTTTGACTGGCCTGGATATTCACCTTTGCCCACTGAGCAGGGAAAGGGTGTACCAGCTGGCTTGCCTTTGCAACCCTAGTGTCAAGGGGTCCTTGATGGGCAGCCATGCAGACCTTCACACATGAAAGGCAGAGCTATGCAGTGAGGTTTGCAGGGCTGCTGCAGTACAAGGGCACATACTGCCGAGGATGCTAGGCGCCAGAGTGAGGCAGAGGAGGGCTCATCCCAAGGGTCCTCCTCTTCTGGGTACACCCAAGGGCCAAGTACACTTGCATCCATGTACTTGGCCTCTGCCCTAGCAATGGCAGTCTCCTGCTCAGTGGAGGGAAGAGAGGCAGAGGAACAGGACCCTGCTTGGACCCTGGTGAGGAAGTACATGGCTGAGGCCCTCCAAGCCTTAACGTCAGACCCCCTCCGCTCACGTCTGGACCCTGGGACCATGGAAATGTTGACCTTCATCAGGTTCAAATTTTCCATGTTGGGGTGGCCCCCACAACCCATAGATCCACACCTTCCTGTACCTGTTCTACTGCCTATCTGCCTCCCTTCCTACCATGCCTACCTGCCTGCCTGCTTACCCTGCCTGCCCTGCTAGCCTGCCCACTCTCACTGGTTATTTGATCTATAGAGGCCAATGTTTCAGACCTTTCCTGGCCAATCCCAGGGAGGACCACGCTCACTAGTTATTTGGGTCTACAGAGGCCCAATATTACAGACATTCCCCGGCCAATCCCAGGAAGGGCCCAATTGCTCTAAAGTCTTGCAGGAGCCCAAAACACACATTTTGCCATGACTTGGTTAGGAGTCACTCAGCTGCCTTTGGGTGATTTGGAGCCCTTTTTAGGGGAGTCCTTCACTCTCTGCCTGCCTCATTGGATGTCTAATGAGGTTGGAGCCACTCAGCTGCCTTTTGTTTGACTTGGAGACCTTAATTCTCTGCCTGCCTCAGTTAGTGTCTAATGGGGTTGGAACCAATCAACTGCCTTTTGGGTGACTTGGATCCTTCACTCTCTGCCTGACTCAGTGGTGTCGAATGGGGTTGGAGTCATTCAGTTGCCTTTTGGGTGACATGGAGCCCTTCTTGGGGGAGCCATTCACTCTGTGCTTGCCTCAGTGGGTGTCTTATTATGCTTGGAGCCACTCAGCTGCCTTTTGGGTGACTTGGAGCCCAAAACACTGCCTCTGTGAGTGGCTTCCTTCTTTGGGGGTAAAACAATTTAAAAACCAACAACATTAATGATTAAATATATAATGGTTGGCTGATCCAAATTCCAGTGTAGATGTCCACAGTCCACCAGTCAGATTAACAACAACAATATTGACTTTTTGGTGCTCTATTTATTAAATATTTTTAAATTTTATTTCAATTAATTTTTTATTTTCCTTAAAAAAAATTTTTGAAAAAATATTTTAAAAAATATTTCAGAGAGAGACAGACAGACAAACAGTCACGCAGTGAAAAGTGGGAAAATGAAAATGAAATAAAATGAAAAAACAAAACAATTTTAAAAAGTTGTTAAAATGAAACAAAATGAAACAAAATGAAATGAAACACCATTTTTGCATTTTGTGCCCATCTCTAGTTCACAGTGGGCACAGCTTCTCTATTTAGAGTAGCTTTAGATAAAACACAGATCATGTTACTGATTGCCAACATTCTACGATGACACTATACTTGAAGAAGAAGAAATGTTTAGTTAACAAAAGACAAATGAAGATTCTGCAATATTTGAACAAGGCTAAAGAAAACAGTCAAGATGTGTAGAATGGTGAAGTATAAAACTGTCTGGAAAATTCCTGAAAGAACTGCCCAGAATGAGTAAAGGGCAACAAATAATACTAAATATAAAACAGCAAATGGTTTGCAGTATAACATTAATTTGGCTACCCACTCCAACTTTTTCATACACTCTGAGAAGTCAGAATTAGTTGGACAGTTAGCTGAAAAAATTCAACCTAGTACTCATTAGTGATTTTTAAATAAGCCTAAATCCCAAGATGTAAGAAAAAGCAAAGCAAAGCAAAGCAAAATGCTTTACCTATATACTGCCCCATAGTGCTTAAAGCACTCTCTGGGAAGTTTGCAATTTACTTATGCAGGCGACACTATGCCCGCCTGCCCCCCCACAACAATCTGGGTACTCATTTTACCAATCTTGGAAGGACAGAAGGCTGAGTCAACCATGAGCCGGCTACCTGGGATTGAACCCCAGGTCATGGGTACAATTTTGGTTGCAGTGCCATTGTGCCATGAGGAGAAGGACTGTTGTGCATCCATAGATCAGCACAGACCCCTATATTCAAATTTCCTGGTTGTATTTTTTGGGGAAACAAATAAAGGGACAGAGATTCCAGGACCAAACAGACCTGGATTGGTACTCCACTGAAGTCCTGATAATAATATAGCACACAGAGAAACCCATGTTGGAAAAATTGCTGGTGAGCAATTGGCTGGAAGGTGAGCATAATGGCTGATTATTTAATTTCTATTTATTTCTACTAAATACACAGGGTTGATTTGTTTGTTTTTTTCTGTTGCTTTTGGTTGCAATGTAATACTGTTATAATAGTGTGCTTTTTATTTGTTCTTTGTTGATTCCTGGAGGGTCTTGTTATTGTCTGTGCTGTTTTAATTGTACAATTTATTATTGTCAGCCTCTACCACCCAGATTATGGGAAAGCAGAATATAAATGTAGTAAGGTAAATAATATGATTAAAATACATTTAATATGTATGACAACTGCTTTAGAAAGAAAGGATTTCCAATGGAGAGATCTGTGCTAGCTTTCCTTTTATTCAGCATGAGGTTGTTGAGGTCCTTCATAATGCAATGTTTTCTTGACATCTTATTTATTTATTACAGCAAAGCTTTGAATTTAATTTCCTGGCAGGCAGTGCTTCAGTGTAGCAAAACCTCATCTATACTACATGAGAGAAAACTGCACGGTAGGGTGGCAGCCTCCCACAGCACTAGATCTTGCGGTCTAATAGATAGTAGGTTACAATGCATAGCTGTTCCTCTCACAACAACAAAGCTTTGAAGTAAATGAAGGGCAGCTCCGTTACCCACTCGTTGGGGGAGGGGCGTCTTTGCCTCCCCAGCCCCAGCTTGGGCGCGCAACTTTCGCGCCCATCCGGGTATTTTGCCCGGGGACGGGAGTCTATAAGAGGGCTCCCGTCCGTCGCCGCCATTTTGTATGCGGCGAAAATTTTGGCCCCACCCTCCCCCCCTATGGTTGGAGAATGAGTACAACTGGTCGCCTTTTGGGGCCGGATGGGAATTTTTGGTGGTTACTCTGATTGGCCGTGAGTAGCCATGTGTTTTCGCCCATCCCATTCTCTTCACCGCGGGGGTGGGTTCTTTCCTTATTGGCCACTACTTGGCGGGTAGTGCAGCTGGTAACCGTATTCTTGTGGTGAGCTCATTTGACGCCATTTCGGCGCTTCACAGCCCTCGTTACCAGTCTATTCACATGGTTATGTCGGCGGACAAATTTAGCTATATTTGACTGGAGGCCTCCCGAGGGCTGTGCTGAGCTCCAGATTTAACACGTTTGCCATAGCAATACAGAGCTCCTTGGCGGTGGAATTGTTCCACCCTGTTACCAGCTTGCACTACGGTGTCAGGTCCCCTTTCAGTGTTCCTGACTTTATCAGTTAAGAAGTTCAATAGTTATTAATAAAGTTGTGGCCCGTTTGTACCAAAACTGAAAGTGGTCTCGTCTCCTTATTTCGGGGCTTGGGGGGCAAAGGATTTCCTCCTCTTTACTTAGACTACTACTATATGCTTCACTTATCTGCAATAAGGTCTGGCATCACAGAGCAATACCATCTGAATCCTATAAATAAAAGCTAAATATAAACATAGAAGTTTATTATTCGATTCTTTAAAAAAATGGTTTAAGAATGTGGGATCTTGTGCTTCTCTAGCCATGAAATGTCCCAGTATTGTTGCACAATATGGCACCTGCCTTGCCAGCAGCAAAAAGGATGCCAAGCAGGAGGCATTATGGTTTACAGGATACCTTCTTTGGCTCACTACCATATAGAAAGTGACACCCACACAAGGGAAACTCCCAGAAGTAGATTATTTAAAAAAAATCAGCTAACCACTTCTTACCCAAATGCAAAGCAATTGTCAAGACTATTTTTGAAAGGTGTGAATTAGAGGTCATCCTAGAAAGGGATGCTAATGTTCTCTAGGATCTTGAGAATTATGTTAAATATTTGGTAGGTGCCACCAAAGTGTTCCATCTTGGAACTGCTAAGTAGACTCTGTTTTGAAGAATAAGCCCTTTAAAGGTGTCAGTATTTCAAATGATTTCTCAAAGTTGTACTGCTGAAGGAGTTCAAGTCAGGTGGTTAACTATAAAATAGTAGCACACAGAAAGTTGGATCTAAGAGTGTTCATACTCGCTACTCACTGAAATCAAGAGGACTTGTGTTCTTCATGACTAAAGGTTAAATCCAGTACAGCCACTCCATTGCCAAAAGTGCTTTTGTGAACAAAACCAAGGGAGGTTTTCCCCCTTGTGTGCCTTTATAGCCAAATTTCTTGTTGCTGAGTTTGTCTGATAAACTTCCTGTTGCTACACAGTAAGGGTAAATAGGCTCACAGAAAAAGAATAGCTACAAGTTCCCCGGATACACCACACTGTTCTCATTAACTGGCACGCAAACTAACAACTAACTGATTTCAATAGTCTAAGCAAAGAGGCAAGGCCTTCCTTGAATTTATTGGCAAGAGGGAATGATTACTTGGTGCAGGATAAGTTGACAGCCATCCAGCCTGAAAGATTTTCTCCTACAGAGTGCATGTGAGGCTGTAAACACTCAAATATATCTTCCCTTACTCATGATGTGATTTTTTTAACCTCACAGTTTGCAGCTGTAAATTGTAAGGTTAAAAAAATCATACAAAGAAAGGACCATAGCTCATATTGTCTGCTTGGTTGGTTTTTCTTTCTTTCTTTTTCCTCATGTAGAGGTTTCCAGCTCATTTCTCAAGCTGATAAATTTGTGAAACCATTTAAAGCAGCTGCCAGGCCATGCAAGTAACACTGAGTGAGACAAATCCATGGCCTGATTCACTGGCAGACAGATTCTTATCTGGCTGTCACAATGCTCCAGGAAGCTTGGTTAAAAAGAAAAGAAAAGGAAACCTAGCCCTGAGAAGCATCTTCAAGCTGATAAGATCTCATTTGAAAACTACAAATGATCTCTTTTGATGACTTCATGCAGATGTGCAAGGTAAGATTGATGACATAAGTTTTTAACCCATTAAGTTTGTTGAAGTGCAAAATTATTGCCAATTTCTGCATTCACCTTAACACAGGTTTACCTGGTACACCATGGATATCTCATTTCCCCCTGCTTTCGTGCCTATAAAATTGGCTTATACTGGCGCTCCAAGCCTAGTTCCAATATTTTCAGCCGCCAATCAGATCTTTACTGTTGCTGGGACTTGGCCCCTTGCCCCTATCATTTCCTCCTAAGTGGTTAATTAACCTCCCGATGCACCTGCTCCCACAGCTGAGCATCCTAAGCTCCAGGACACTGGCAGTCTCAAGCATGTCTCGCTGCTAAAGCAACTACACAGGACGGCAGCAGATTGCCTCACACTGAGATGGCTTCATACACATCAGCATGAAGGAAGCAATCACTTGTGTTGATGTGATGGTCCATTACTCTGGGTTCTCATTTATCAGAAAGGAGTACAACTCACTGAGCCAGGCTTCATGGCTAGTTACAGCCTATATACAAATCTGTTCATTATTTGACACTAATTAGCCACTCTTTCAATGATAAAATACAATATGGCAATAGAAAATTTGTACTTTGGATTTGTAATTGTAAACTTCCATTTAATAATGAGGTCAATATTGAAATCCAAAGTTTTAATTCTCTGTTTAATTGAGCATTAGACTTGTTTTTGTTTTGTTTTGTTTTGTTTATTTTTATTTTTTTAAAAAAAACAATTGTGCTGTACACACGGATCAAACACTTACTTACCTGACAGCAACATGGTTTGTACAGAAATTCCTCATATGCCAGTAATGCACATACTGTAGGATTCCATTTGTGGCTTACATTTTTGTTTATTTGCTCCTTTGTTAGCAATCATTAATGCTTCCAAACACATGTGAATCATGCTAAAACAATTCCTATGTGAGAAAAAGTTGCCTTAAATCACCCAAACTCACATCTCCTATAAACTCATTGTGGGCCCTGACAGAGTTGTCATAAGGCTTGCAGGAATGGTGAATGACCCTAACCGCTAGATAAAACAAAAGACCACATGAACACATTAATACTCACTGTACCAGATCACTAACTCAGGCACATACTGGAAAGGAGCCACTTAGAAATTCTAGTTGAGACTACAGAAGTTGCTGCCGGCTTTGAGGCTTTATAGCACTTGTGATATATTTTTGAGTACCTGGGTCCCCCTTTTTATATATAGTGTAAATGCTAGCACTTATATTTCAGATTTATCTTCTACAAAGACACATAAAACACCCAAGGCATAAAACCATGCCTGTTTGAGATATATGACGGTCTGTGTTCAGCCTCTGTCAGAACAAAGTATCAGCAATGAATACCCACTTGTATAATGTGGTAGAGCCCATGTGATTTCAGGCTCTACATGGAAAAGGCCTTCTTACCCATGGCGTAAAAATGTTGAGACAGCATACAGGAAACTTGAGGGCTGACATTAGTCCTACCAAGATAGATCCAACAGAACCTCTTTAGGGTGGGAAAGAAGTTCCAGCAGTATCGCCTATGAGATTATTGCCCCAGTCTGACAATGTGGGACACATCTCTCTTCACTGTTACACTTAGAAACAAAATGACGTACAGTGGTATCTCTTAAAATGAATTCAATTCACTATACAGGTCAATTCGTCCTACGAAAAATTCATCCAATGAAACAAGGTTTAATGCGGTTTCCCATAGGAATGCATTGAATTCATCTTGTGAAGTATCCCATAGGAAAATTCATCTTATGAGGTTTTCCTATTCCTGGACATTTCATTTGTCTTACGAATTTTTGTCTTAAGGGGCATTCATCTTGCGAGGTATTACTGTACTGTAGGGCCACTATAATAAATATTTGTAATTACTGTATGCTATAATCACAACTAGAGATGGGCACGACTTAGCGGTATTTTCGTTTTCGTTTTCGTTTTTTGTTTTCGTTACGTAACAAAACGAAAACGAAAAACAGTTCAAAAATGGACCGAAAACGGAAACGAAACGACTAATTTCGAGTCAATTTTTGTTTTTCGTTACTGGAAAAACACATAATGGAGCTAAATGGGGAGAAACGAAAAATTTTTCGTTTTTGTTTTCGTTTTTTCGTTTTCATTACGTAACGAAACGAAAACGAAAAATTTCAAAATTAGCTCACGAAAACGGAAACGAAACGAAACAGACCCTAGCCGAAAACGAAAACGAAAATTTTTTTCTGAGTCGTGCCCATCTCTAATCACAACAGATCCTTAACAGTTTGTCCTTGAATAATGTATTTAATATCACACAAGCAGTATTTGGGCTGCAAAGTACTTTCTCTTTTTTCTCTCTCTGTTCATATTTCTTAAGATATTCCTGTTTGCTGAAACTAAGGAGTCAGTGTTTTACATGTGTACGAATAAGGAAGAAAACAGAAGGCAGATTGTTACAGATAAAGAAATGGACGATCTGTTCCATGGAGAGATGACAGTTATGGTTGGGTTTGCATTCCAGTGCAAATGCAACCAAATTTACACTTCCCCCAAATGACCGCAAACTGCATCCCAGTTTAGCACTGCCAAGCATACTTCATGATGCACCTCACAGAAATTGGGTAAAATGTATATAGTTGAGTCTGTAGGCACAAAATATGTCTATCTGAAAGTGCGGTAACATAGATATGTTATGTTTAGAAAATCAGTTGCAAACTGTACACTGTATTATTGTATTATTGTTTTTTTTTTACTGCTGACCATGTGGCCACCTACCAGCTGTAGCGTGGCCAGTCAGCTTTTCCCCCCCTTGATACCCCCTCCCTGCAGCGAGGAGGACCCACCGGACCAGGAAGGACCATCCAGGACCAGCAGCAGCACCAGGTAGGAGACACCGGCAAACAAAATGAACCACACTGAAGCAGAAATTTCTGTTTCATTTCATTTCATTTAGAGGGGCCAGTTTGTTATTCATTTCATTATGTAATGAAATAAATAAGGAATAACAAAATGAACCAAAAGTTCATTTCGTACCCATGTCTAAACATTATATTAAAGCTACAAGAGAATGTGACCAGTTAAAAAGAGAGCAGAATTACATGTAAAATGTATGAGTGATGGAAACTAACATTGGGCGGTTTTACACGACCCCTAAGATCCGCTGGCCACTTCAATTCGGACCAGAGATCTTGGGGGTTTTTCGCTCTTCCTGTGTTCCCACCCCTCTGCACTTCCTTGCTCCTGTCTGCATGATAGGAGGGAGAAAAAAGGGAGAAAAAAACGCAGGCTCACCTCCGTCTGCCGGTGGAAACCGCCCCGAGCCCTGTCGTCGTCATGATTCCTGTCTCTTAAAGGGGCGGCGGGAAAAAAAACATAAGGCGAGGAGAGCCATGCACTCACTACTTTACATCCGCATCAGAAATTTTTCAGCTCCGGAGGCCAGGTACTTGAAAAGTGTGCTGGGACGCACTTAGGTGGGCATGGTAGCACTTAATTTTTTGTAAACTCCGAAGCTGGTGGGGAAACAATTTTAAGCTCCGGATCTGGGAGACATTTGCCGCGGATTTTAGGGGTCATGTGAAAAGGTCCATTGAAAACATAGTGTCAATGCAATCCCACAAGGTTTTAAGTGGTTATAAACACAAAGTCTATGTGATCACATATATTCATATAAAAGACACATATGCCAGGATTGTATTGGAACTACTGCATTGTCCAATGAAAGAAACAAAAGAATGGGAAACACTAGTATATTATTGCTATGCAAAAACAGACAGGCAGATGGACGGACGGACGGATGGGTGGACAGATGGATAGATGGATGGAGAAGTACAGAGACAGATGTGGGTTTTTCAGGCTGTTTGGCTGTGTTCTGGAGGCTTTCTCCAATCTCTGTGGCCAGCATCTTCAGAGGGTAGGAGGACAGGGAGCTAGAATTCCATCTGTGTTCTGCGGTAACACATATCAATCACAGATAACAGATTATTCACCCTGAGCACAGGAAAACTCTTATCACAAGAAACACCCAAATCACAGGGAACACTTAATCTCTCGAATAGGACAAAAATCCCTACCCCACAGCTAGAAATACCCAACAAACTCACACTCTACAGCAGAGCACAGAGAGAATCCTAGCTCCTGACCCCTGAAGATGCCAGCCACAGAAACTGGCGAAATGTTAGGAAGAAGAAAAACCTCCAGAACATGGCCAAACAGTCCAGAAAACCCACAACAACCATCAGGTCCCAGCTGTGAACACTAGACAAATCTTGTAGATAAGAAGCCACATAAGGAAAGGAAATCACTACTGTATGGGACAGAGAACTTATTATTCCTTCATTCACCACCTTCCTTTCACTTTAATATTGTATTTCAGAATCAAGAATTGTGATGCAATCTCTGCAGTATCTTGGTGTTTGTTGCCCTGAATCATCTGTCAAATCAGTCTGCAGAAAAGTCCTTATATCCAGCACAAAGTGTACTGTTTTTAAAGGAAGAAATATGTACTTCTGTTCAGAACCAAACATAGTTCACCTAATTAAGTCATGATGTATATGAGCCTGTCTCAGTGTGCTCCATCCTAGCATCAAACTTTTCATCCTCCCTCCTGTGTGTGTTGTAACTGAAAATTTCCTAGGTTAGAAATGGAGTTTCAGTTCCTCTTTTCTTCCCAAATCAAGAACTAATTTACAGTCCATTTAAAATTGTGGCTTGTTCTGAATCTTGCAATCACAGTTTCCCAGTCTGGAGGTAAATGCAATCTTTTTTAACTTGGGAAGTGTTCACGTGTGACACTTTCAGGAAGACAGAGTAAACTCAAGGACAAAAGGCTAGGACATATTTTAGTTTAATAAACTGTGATATGTATTTCTAATCCTGTTTTTTAAAACCCCAAATATTATTTAATTCTAAAACTGGAGGAAGGAAAACAGTCTTCAGTTCCTCTGAGGCCTAGAGAGATTCTTCTGATCTTCATTACAAAGGGAAATAATAAAGCCACATTGCTCCAAGACAGGTCTAACTGATCAGGCAAGCACAAAAGCTGATCTCCTGCCTCACCTCCCAAATGCCTGTAGAGGAAAAACCAACGCACAATCTTAGATGTCAGGTACAGGAAAGGGGTGCCCCCCCTCTCTCTCAGGAACAGCTCTTGAACTGAGCCTCAGAAACCATTTTCAATGAACTTGGGGGAACTTCTGCATTTCTTGTGCAGGTGGAAGAGCAACTGAAATAAGACTAAGGCTCTTTTTAGGTGTACAGCTTCAAGCAAATTAAAAGTTGGGTATGGCGGGGGGAGTACAAAGAAGCAGCAAGTGGTGTTCAAGGATAACACTAATGGTATGTACTTAACAACAGTGTTCATTGTGCAAGATAATTCTCTATGCTGGTAAAACTATGTAGGGAGCTCTGAATATGTGATGGAAATACAACTATAAAAGGAACATAAACTTCCCCAACATGTTCTAACGTGAGGCTGTTTTGACTGGTATCATGAAGACAGCTGTTCAGACATCTATCTTATGAGCACCCCTTGCAACTTCATCAACATTATAGAAGCTGATCACAAAGTCCAGTTTCCCTTTCCTTTATTGCAGTGCAACTACCTGGAAAACTTGACAGGCATTAAACAGATGTTCACAGGAAGGAAAGAAGGCAATGTTGTGACACCCTTTGGCAGCATAGTAAATGTTTTCTGGACCCTTGAGCACCATTGTATCCAGTGTCAATTTATGCCAGCAGTATTTAAGGGCTTGCAAAAGTGACGGGGGTGGCAGTTTTGCTGGCAAGCACAAGCAAAGCCATCTGGTTGCAATTCACTTGCCAAACACATGACTGGGCATTAGCTACACCACCACAAGTCAATGCTTTTTTTAATCTGCAACTAGAAGAACAACAGTTATTCTGTATGAAAAGAATAAACAGTATCTGCCAGATACTATTCATTTTTTTTTCTCCTTGTGAGTAAATAGCCAGATCCCTTCAGGAAGCTTAGAAGGAAATTATGAGACAGGTAGCCACCACCCATATGTTCTACAGGTAAACTGCAGCTCTGTGGATGCTCAATCAAACCAGGAGTCGATAAAACCTGGAACTCCGGGAGTAGTTCTACATTTCTTAGCCATAGCGGGAATCATAGAATCAGATAGGATCATGTTGTTGAAACAAGTTTATAAGGCCAATGAGTAAAACCTTCTTCTAAATGAAGGAATCCAAATCAAAATTGATCTGACAGATGGTTCCCCCCCTTTGAATGGCTCGAGCATTGGTGTGCTTATCACCTCCTGAGGTAATTTGTTCTCTTGTCCTACTGCTCTAATAGCTGAAAATTTTCTCCTGATATTCAGCTAAATTCTTGCTTCCTGTAACTTTATCCTGATTACATGTCCTGCGCTCTGGGATGATTGGCAACAACCCTTGTCCTTCCTTTGCACATCTATCTTTCCAGAATGTAGAGTGCTGTCAAATATCCCCCCAGTCATCTTTTCTCAAGGCTAAACACACCCAATTAATTCTCCCTTTCCTCTTATGGCTTGCTTTTCAATCTCCTGTCATCCTCCTCTAAACTCGCTCAAACTGGAACTGGTTGCAGTTTATCAGCATCCTTCTTAGAATGTGGAATCCAAGCTGGATACAGTATTCAAGATGAGGGCTAACCAAGAACTAGTACACTGGACCCTTGTATAACAAACAATTTGTATAACAAAATTTGTCCAACATAAAATATTCTGGAGATAAGGGAAATTTGCTTAACAGAATCACCTATGGGACAAATCTGTACAACATAAAAATGGGATTACTCCATTTTCAATGCATTCCTATGGGAAATTTGTATAAAGGAAAATTTGCTTACCATAATTTCATTTGGAATGAATTAATTCCTTTATACAAGGTACCACTGTACTTCACAATAGGCATGGGTGTTTTGTTTCGGAAGTGGTCCGGTTCTGAAACAAAATCCGGGAGCCCAGCTGACATTTGGAACTGGACCAACCCTCCGGAACAAATTCAGTCAATTCCTTACCTTGCTCCTGGGTCCCGCAGGGCTAAACTCCATTGAGGAAAAAGCCTCCGATGTCATTTTTCCTTCTCCCTCATGCTGGCCAATCAGATAGGGAGGCAGGATGACACATTTCCCTGCACAGCTCCTGATTAGCCACCACCAGGGGGAAGGAAAGATGACGCTGGAGGTTTCTTCTTCATTGGAGATTAGTCTCATGCAACCCCAGAGCAAGGTAAAGTATTTCGCTGATTTTGTTCCGGAGGGTTGGTCCAGTTCCAAACGCAAGCTAGGCTCCCACATTTCATTTTGGAAACATACCACTTCTAAAACAAAACACTCATGCCTGCTTCACAAGATTGAGATACTATGTTAATAAAGTCCAAAATAAATTAGGTTTATTTTGCAACCACATCCCATTTTTGGCTCACATTCAGCTTCTAATCTAGAACGATTCCGAAATCCTTCTCCCTAACAGTAGTAACTAGACAAATATCCCCCATCTTGTAGTTGTGAATTGGGGGAGGGGAACCCTAGATATAGAACTTTGCACTTTTCCCATTCATACAGTTTAGGTCAGCTCTCTCTTGCCTTTATTCAAATATAACAGAATCTGCTTTTGTTAGAGAGTTTCCAAGTCCTGAAAATAGCAGCAGTAAATCTCCATAAACCTGGGGTAGCCATCATGGCAGCTTGTTCTACCCCTGCTCTTTGTGTATGTGTCAAAAAGTTTGCAGGGAGCCTCTACATTTTGTAGCATAGTGGCAGAGCACATGTTTACACGTTAGGCTCACTTGCTAGCATTTACATGTAGGACCACCAAGAAACCCTGCCTAAAACCCGGAAAGCTCTTATCAGTCAATGTGTTGCAGGCAATATTGTGCTAGCTGAAGTGTGACTTCCTACATTCTTCACATATATTGCAATTAGTGTGTGTGTGTGTGTGAGCGTGTGTGTGTGTGTGTGTGCACCCATGATCCCCAGTGAGATTTTCTTTTGAAGGAAATTCATAATTCATAATTACAAAAATTGGCTAGGCTTTGGCTTAGGAAACATACATTCAAGACATTGAAAATTGTTTGTTCCTCCCTTTGCAAACTCAGCTTCCAGCAGGAAACAGAATGAAGAAAAAGTAAAATGCATGTCAGAGTGGATCCCTAATTAGATATCCTTATAAGCACAAGTGTCAATGAGTTAAAATGAACATAACTCTAAAATCAAAGACCAGCATGTATGCTTGAATATATTTTACTATATTCTTTTACTATATTTACTATATTTCTGATATCTGTATGAGTCATAGATGGGAATCCCTGAAGTTTCAAAATTGCCACAAAAATAATACATATTCATTTGGTCCATAATATGCTCCACCATAGAATACCAGTGGAGGAAAATCTCATGCTAAATTCCTCCCTTTGTCATGGCAATTGCTGAGTATAAATGAAGTCATCCATCCACATCCTCTACCTCTTTCAAAAGAAATGATGAATTTATTTTCTTCACCTGGTTTCTATCTTCTCTTGCAGAATTGGTTTTTTCAACTACAGTGCATTCAGAAAAGTGGAAAAACTCAATCCACCTCTTATTTGGGAACAACCCTTAAGAAAGCAGCATTTCATTTTATATAGAAACGACTCAGAAAAAGAAATCTACAGTGTAGGAAAATGAGGCACAGACAATGGATGTCAAACCACGTAAGGGAAAATGAAATAAATGCAGCAATGTTTTCCTGTATTGTAGAGAGATAATAGTCATTGCAAAGCACAAGGAGCACTGGCAGTCCCTGCAAACTAAATGAAATGATTAAAACTGTAGCAAAACATTCTCATTGCTAGGGGGCAGAAGTCAGTCCTGGAGTGCTGAAATTCATGAGTCAGGGAGGGAAGAACAGCATATGTCTGTCTAGCATAGGGCTTTGAAATGGGGGACCTTTTGTATTAAGAAGAGACTAGTAGGAAATGTAAACAATCAGAGATCTTCCATACTAGAAATACATGCTCAAAAGGGCTTAGAAAGCAAACAGGATGAAGCTCAGAAAGCCAAAGAAAGAAAGAACTTGCACAAAAGAGGCTATATAACCATATGATGTTTGTTCCATAAGGTCTGGGACAGATGGAGTCCTGCGGACAGTGAGGTTGTGTGTAGTGAAGGAAAGCAGTTTCACCTGGCAAAGGGTGATGAAACAAAATATTTTCCTGGAGGTTTCTCTTTGCACTTTGGAGAAAGACCGCACTTTTCTAGTTTTCAATCCCTAAAAGGTACTCGGCAACTCAAGAAATTAAAGAAAAGCAAAAGCAAAGTGTGCTGCTTATATACTACACCATAGTGTTTAATGCAGGGGTGCCCACACTTTTTGTAAGGAGGGCCAGATTTGGTGGCTGAGAATGTGTCAGGGGCCGGTTGCTTCCCAACCCTGCCACCCCACTGCAAGCCCCACCCACTTTCTTTAAAAAAACATGGGGTGAAGGAGGGGGAGGGAGGGGCAGGCCACCCAGCCACGGGCCACTCAGAATGGCCTGACGGGCCGGATTTGGCCCCCGGGCCAGACTTTGGGCAAGCCTGGTTTAATGCATACTCTGGGCAGTTTACAATTTAATTATTCAGGTGCTACATGGCCCCACCTGACCCCCAAGTGAGCTGGGTACTCATTTTACAGACCTTGGAAGAATAAAAGGCTGAGTTCATCTGGAGCTGGCTACCGTGAGCCTGGGTTGTGAACACAGTTTTGGCTGCAGTACAGCAGTTTAACCACTGCATCAAAATTAAACAAACATTATGTAGCTCTCTGACAGTTTTCTCCCAATTCTTTTCTCCCAATTTCTTTGCCTTACAAATATTTATTGACTGACAGTGCATTTTGATTTATTGCCAAAATGCAGTTGTGAATTTATCCTGGTATAAATATAATTGCATCACTTGTAGTGGTGAACTGCAACTAGTTAACCAGCTACTGTATAGCTTGAATTCCTAGTTGTAGAAAAGGGACTGAGACTGGCAGTCCGTTCATTAGCAGCAATTATTTCCCGTATTTTAGGCAATTACACTTATGCTAGGGTAAATCATCATTCTGGCCTATAAAATATGTGTAACTACACATTATTATTATTATTATTATTATTATTATTATTATTATTATTATTATTATTATTATTATTATTATTATTATTATTATTATTATTA
>JAHTLZ010000204.1:43241462-43275419 GCA_023846285.1 Phrynocephalus versicolor
TATTATTATTATTATTATTATTATTATTATTATTATTATTATTATTAATTACCTCACCTTTCTCCTTGGAAAAGGACCAAGGTAGCTAATAATAATGAGGGGCAATATACAGCATGGAACATTTAAGACATATTCAAGTTAAGAACAGGTAATTAAAAGAGCCATCTTACAACATTAAAAGGTAGCAGTAGAGCTATGAAGAGCACGCAAAAAGAAAAGAAAAATCCATTATGAGGGGTGGAAAGTAACATGGAAAACACTGGTGTTCTTATGAAATCAGTCAATGCAACCATGCATAGTAATCCATATAAAAGTCACATAGTAGGAAGTCCCTCATTCAGGGAAAGCAGGCCAGAAGAGGAAGGTCTTTGCCTGCTTCCGGAAAGACAACATAGATGGGGCAGTCCTGGCCTCCAGTGGGAGGGAGTTCCAAAGTCTGGGAGCAGCAACAGAGAAGGCCCTTTCATGTGTTCTTTTGAGGCACACCTGTGAAGGTGGCGGGATGGAGAGAAAGGCCTCTCCTGATGACCTTAGCACCCGAGCTGGTTCATACTACAAGATTCGATCTTTGAGGTAGCTTGGACCCAGGCCGTTTAGTGCTTTGTAGGTTAAGATCAGCACCTTGAATTGTGCCTGGCAGGTGACTGGCAGCCAGTGGAGCTGCTTTAGTATGGGTGTAATGTGATCTCTATAACAGATAAGTATTTTATTTTGTTTGCTTAATTTTGTAATAAATGTACTTAGAGCAGATTGTTAATTTTTTTTACCAGAAGAATGTTATTAAGAATGGAATTTTGTTCAGCCTAACAATCAGTTAATAATACTAACATTTAATTCTGTTAAAATTGGTATCACACACTACAGCTTCATTTTTCTCTCTAGTCACTATACGTGACTTTTCAAAAGTGGATCTATATGAGCACAAGGAATTAAGTTGTGTCTCAACAGATGTGCTACGGAGTCCATTAACCAAACTGCTTTAGGAGCATTAAGTGCAACTTTATGCATCTGAGCCGTTTCAGTGATGTTTCCTCTTCTAGCTCTAATTCCCCATCTTATTTATGATGCTTCTGTTTTTCAAACAACACAAGCTAAACATGTCAAGAGCTACAGCATGCTATCAGATCGAAGAAACAACATTATTCCTGCAATTTCTGCAATTATAGTACTATTCCTGCTGAGTCTGTAAACAGTATGTTTTGTCACTTCAGAGTCTGTCAGCTCCATGTCTGCTGTATCATAGCATCTGCTTGACTGAAGCAATACTAATTTCAAGTGAAAGGTGTGATGGGTCAGTGGAAGTAGTTGGCACATATGGATCCATCAAGAACATGCAGGTTCTCAGATTGATGGGAAGAAGATCCTACAACATTAACTCTGACAACTATAGTCATAGTCTGTTTATATAAATTATATGTTACACAGTTTACAAATACACTGTGCTCTCAACAGCTGAAAGAACGGTAGCCATAATGATTGGAATCTTCAAACTTTGATTCAGTGCCAAAAGGATGCAATAGTAGATTTCTGCTGTCTAGGGCATAGTGAGAAGCATGACCCATGTACTGAAATGATGCTGTCTGGGCATCTCTTTCTGCAGGGCTTGGTGGGCTGGTGAAGGGCAGGACATTTGGAGGATATATTTCCCTTTCCAACAGCGAAGCCAGCTGATTAGATGCTATTCTTTTGAGAACACTTCTCTGCCTATCATCAGTGACACAATATTAGGGTTTTTTTGTGCTGGAGAAGGGATAACAGGCGAAATAGCACAGAGTAACTATGAATCAGGGCGGGGTTACTTCTACTTGCAGCAGTTCAAGAAAGGCTGTCCACCGACCTGAAGAACTTGGCCCTGCAAGACTGCAAAATAAAATAAAATAATACATAGAGATGCATTGTGGCACCTTACAAATGACTGGTTAGATACATAATTTCTTTACCTAATCCTGGACACATAATGAATTGGTTGTTTACATGTTATAACACTTTATATTTTTGTCAAGTTTAGCACACTTGAAATCAGTTTCACAATATCTGTCGACACAATGTACAGCTAATCACAAATATTTTTTGGTCAGAAACCAAGGGTTGTTTTTTTTTAAGCACCCATGAGGGGGTGTTTATTTTAGTTTAATATGAAGATGGCCTATTTTGAATCATTCTGGAATGTGTGAATGTTTGCGTCAGAGTCTTTTGTGTGGTTGTCCCAACGTGAAAACTGGTTTGCTACAGTTCTGCTAGCCTGTCACCTGGCAGGTCTGAGAAAAAGAGAGCCCGGGGGGAGGGTACATCAAGACAACTCTCTTGGTTTTCAGAAGAAGGGTGGAAAATAAAGTAGGGAAGCAAGCAATCAGGCTCCCCAAGGCCATGCCATGAGGAAACCTTTCCTCGGTGGCTCACACTCAAGGCTGAAACCAAGATGGTTGCTACTGCAAGTGGTGATTCCCTCTCATGCTGAATGTGTCTCCTGCACAAAGTACAAGCAGCAAGGCCAGCTCAAGGCTGATTAGTTAACCCTACAACCTATCCAGTTGTATGGGGGGAGAGTACAAGCAGAATAAATTTGTCACAAGAGAATGCACCCACAGACACAAAAACCATGTGACTTTAAATTGATTTAAATCTAGACATGGGCACGACTCGGCGAAATCCTCGTTTCCGTTCTCGTTCTTCGTGCTCGTTACGTAACGAGAACGACAATTACTCCGCTCCAACTCGAACTCGAACCGATAAACGATAAATTGGGTCTGATTTGTCGTTGTCGTGCATGGCATCGCGGCGCTGGCGATCGTGCAATGCCAAGCGGCGCAGCACAGAAAAAATGTTTTTTAAAAAAACTAATTCCCGCCGGCCATAAAAGCAGGCGAAAATATGCCTGCCTCAGTGAGGGCACCTATCAGAGAGGGGTGGTTTCTGGGGGGGTCCCCGGCCTTCCGCCCCTCTCCTGTCCTGGGCTGCTGGTACCAGGCTGGGGGGGGCATCGTCGTCTCCATTTGCCATGCGGTGGGGGGGATCCAAAATGGCGACCGCAATATTTATTTTTAAAGCGTGGTCCAAAAACCCACCAAAGCACCACAGAAAATTAGGTATTTTAAATGCCTGATTTTTTATAGTAGCAGCAGTGGGTTTTTCTTGCAACAAAACATCTCCATTTATTTTATTTTATTTTATTTTAATTTTTTTACACCTGCGCACGCGCAATGATGGGCTGGCCATGGGATGGGACCATGCAAATTTTTGGAGCCATTCCACCAATTGCATGGCCAGGTTTTGCTGAGACTTCTGGATGTGCCAGAGAGGGCATAAAAAGCCTACCAACCCTAAGCCTAAGCCTAACCCTATCCCTAACCCTAATCCATACGCCAGTACACTGTCTTCTTAGTGGGTCAGAGGCACCCAGAGGTGCAGCCCACTAACCCACCCTAACCTTAACCGTTACCCTAACCCTAGCCCTTACCCTAACCCCAACCCTAAGCCAGATTTGTATGCAAGTACACTTCCCTTCTTAGTGGGTCAGAGTGGTGCATCGAAAGGTGCCTCCAACTCCAGACCCACTTCCTCCCTTGTAACCTGTACGCCAGTATGCTTTCCTTCTTAGTGAGTCAGAGTCAGCGCCGAGAGAGGTGCCTCTGACACACTAACCCCCCCCCCCAACCCTGGCTAAATATGGCTGAGCTATAGCTATTAATGGCTATAATGTTCTTAGTGAGACAGTGAAGTGTCGATGAGGTTTCCTGTCACATTAACAACCCAACATAATTGGCAGTGGCTACTGGCTATGCGTTACGCTTCCCTTCCCTTCTGGGTCAACTCAGAGGGAGGCACCCAGAGAGGTGCCTCCCAGAGCCCACCCCTCCCCCTAAACCTATACAAATGACAGACGACAAACGGAACGACAAACTTTTGAAAATTTTCGCGAAGAACGGAAACGACCCGAAACGGGCCCTTCCCGACAAACGACAACTCGAAACGTAATTTTTTCTGGTCGTGCCCATCTCTATTTAAATCTATTTCAAAAACTACAATCAGCTCCTAATTTATTTCAAAAAATGTAGCTGAGCCATAAGTTACATTATTATATTATTAAATGGAAGCAATTCAACAAATTAAAACAAAATAGACAGCACAAACCCACAATCCAACAAACTGATCAGCATTTTAGTTACTTTGCAAAGTAAACTAATATTCAAACTAATGCAATTACCAGTAATAAATAGAAATGAGCATGAAATGATTTTTGTTTCATTTTTTGTTTTTCATTTCATTTAAAAAAGGAGGACAACTGGCTCTCGGGCCGGCTGGTCAGCGCTAGGTAGAAGAAGAAGAAGAAGAAGAAGAAGAAGAAGAAGAAGAACTAGGTAAAAAAGTGCCAACCGGCCTGCGAGCTAGCTGGTTGGGAATAGGGAAAAGAAGGGGGGGAAGCACCAACTGGTCCTCAGGCCAGCTGGTCGGCACTTGGTAAAAGAAGAAAAAGAAAGTGCCGACCAGTGGGGTTGGTTGGCTGTAAAAAACTTAAAAAATATAAGAAAACGAACAACAAAAATATATTTTTTAAAAAAATCATTTTGGTCCAAACAAAATGAATTTTAAAAAACCAAAACAAAAACAAAAACAAAATGCCATTTTGGCATTTCATGCACATCTCTAATAATAAATATGATTGTGAACTCCCAGAAACTCCAGCCAGCACAGCTGGTGGCAAAGGCTTCTGGGAATTGCCGCCCAAGAACACTGGGGTGACTCAAGATTGAGAACCACTGATCTAGATTATGATATTCCTGATTATAATATAGAGGCACCAACGTTGGGGGATGAAGAAATCTGACTAGAAAAGAATTGATTCATTTAAAATGTGGCATTGAAGCAGAGCTTTACAGAGTCCATGGAGCACCTGACAGGCAAATAATTGCATTGTAGGTCAACCCTGCAATCTCTTGAGAAGCAAACACTGAAATTGTCATGAGAAGACAAGACTCAATGGAAACAGACACCACTAGGGAAAGTTGAAGGCAGTAGGGAAAAGGGAAGACCTTACATAAAATCGATTGACTCAAATTAAGATTTGATTTACAGCAACTGATCAAAAGCTGTTAAAGACAGGACCTTTTCGGAGGTTTGTGGCCAGAATCCTCTTGTTTGTGCCATTTGTTGCAGCTAATTGATGAGGTGCTGGGGCACATTTTGGAAAGCAGTTGGCTCATCACCAGGAATTCATTTGAGATGCACCCTTGCCTCTCATCTATTAAGTACAAATACCTATGGCATGGTACATAAATCTTGTACAAATGCCAACAGAATTATGGCCATTAATTCATAGGACAATCATAATTCAGACGTAACATCTTGGCACGTATCAACAGCAGGGGCTACGTTTCTCACATTTGCTTTTTAAATTATATTACTGGGATTGTGGCAGTCATCAAAACAAAAGCAACCCATCATCCAAATTCATACACATTCCCACCATCCAAATTCATACAAA
This sequence comes from Phrynocephalus versicolor, assembly GCA_023846285.1. NCBI lineage: Eukaryota > Metazoa > Chordata > Lepidosauria > Squamata > Agamidae > Phrynocephalus > Phrynocephalus versicolor. Next base: position 43,246,945 of record JAHTLZ010000204.1, read on the forward strand.
TTCTAGATCTCTATTCATAAGTTTAAATAGCAGGGCTAAAACAAACATGTTAGGAAGGGGAGTACTCGAGCACCACCTTTTTCCCATTCTTACACTTGATGTGTGGAAGGTGATGTCCTATAGATTGAGCCTCTCTATGCAGTTAGGATTCCTGAGTTTTCAGGGTAACTTAAACAGGCAAAAAAAAAATCACACAGTCAGATTAATTTCCATATAAACGTGGCTAAGGATTAGAGTGTAGATAACAATTTAAGTAATAGGGAGCCTTTGCAGGGAAGAAGATTGTTATTCTCAACTATCCTCAGATACCGCCCCCCTCCACCTCCATTTTCAATTTCTTTCCGCTTTCCTAATCCTCTAATCCTACAGGAGCAGTATTTTGTTTCATTACCTTTAATGGTCAGCAGTTAAAGAAAATTATAATTATAATTTTCTTTAATTTTTAATCCTCATTTGTGTGGGACCATGAATTATTATTATTGCTTATAGTGGCATTTATACAGCTGCAAAGTTACATTGGCATTATATGATGCATAAATTCACTAATAAGTAGATCTTATCAAGTAGATAATATGAATATGTTACTCTAACACAGTGATGGTGAACCTTTTAGAGACCGAATGCCCAAAATGAGATTCAAAACCCACTAATTTTTCACAAAATGCCAATACAGCAATTTAACCTGAATACAGGTGGCTATGAAGGGGCAATGTCGGGTGCCCACAGAAAGGGCTTTGAGTATCACCTTTGGCACCCATGCCAGAGGTTCGCCAACACTGCTCTAGCACATTGCAGAATGCCAGGTCAAGAGATGGAGATGTTATCTGTTTGATATTTAAGCAAGTTGTTGCTTTAAAATATATATTTGTTCAGTCATCAGCAGATAGAAATGTAAAGGCTAGAGTCATCAAACAATTAACCACATTTCAGATGATGAACTATCTGGCATTCATCCAAATTAACCAATTGATTTTAATTATATTTGCATATTATGCTAAGCAAGACTTAATGAATATAGAGACACGAGAATATTCATGGGAGACATTATTAATGAGAAAATGTATTGGACTTTGCATTATTACCTAAGAACTACTGTAGTTATTCGGCATACATGTGTACCATACCAAATCAACATGGCTCCTATTACAAGGAATATTTGAAGACATCAAATTCATTTCCATGTATTTGCCTGCATTTTTTTCCAGATTAGGGGGGGGGACCAAGATTTCTCCTCATGTAAGAATGGGAAAACGTCTTATACTTACGCTGCACCAGTTAGTCACGTGACAAAATATATTTTCTGTGAAAGCCACAACCTAGTTACTGTTTTCAAATATCAGATCTCAAAAGTGCCCCCACCAGTGTGTCTTATCTGGCTGATGCGGGTTTAATATCAAATATGTAATGTGACAAAACAGTCTTGGGATTTTGGAATAGGGGAAATACATTTCCAAGTGATCTCATCACATATTCTATCATTTCTGACAAGAAATATTATTAATAGCATCAAAAACTACATGACTGGATCCTGACTAGGTCTCACTTAGTTCCTTATTCAGTAGCCCATAGCTGAGAGATGATGACTCATGTTTCGTATTAACCTCAAATGGTACCTAACCTAAGTATGACTAATATCACTGAGATCCACAGCATGGAAGAAAAAATCTTGTTTCCTTGGTTTCAAACAGCCAATTAACCTGAGAGTAGTAGAGGCATCCGGTGATCCATGTACTGCACTGGGGGAGGAAGGTGCCTGCTTTGGGTTTTGCTGCTAGCTAATGGATTGGTAGTGCCCTTATTTCTTCCTGCTTCAGTTGAACTGAATATGTTCCATCTCTTACAAACCTTCGTAAGAAATCTGAGCTTTTGTTTAATCTTGTCAAACTGATCGTTTGTTTCTGGTGAACCTCATGCTTTACTGGCTTGATCTTACACTTAATGGTCTTCCTATATTACCGGGATTTCTTGCTTCTTAAGTCCACTCAATTCACAAGTTTCCTTTAACAAAGAACTTGATGTTTGAAAGGAAAATCTGAAGGATGAAACCTGCCACATTAAACAGAGTATGGGCTTAACCATAATGACCTGGTTACAGATGCTTTATTCATTTGGGGAAACTGACAAGGGAAATATTGAAGGGATAAGGCAGAAGAGTCTGTACTCTTTAAAAACTACATAGAGAGCACAGCAATATATGAGATGCAAGAGCAGGCATTTTCTGCCAAATGACTCAGAAGGAAATAAAATTCACCTACCCGGCCAATGTCTCTTGCACAGCTACAATGATTTCACTGATTTAAGTGAGAAATAGACAGCAAAAGTTTGTAAGGAGATGTATGCCAACTGTAGATATCTTATGATATCCATAAGCTACTTCTCCATTTAAAAGCATATTTAATCAATATTATTTCCAGTGAAATATGAGGATTGATTGGAATTAAATTGAAATATATACATTCTGTTCAGCATATATTTCTATTTTTCATTGCCATTTTGTGAAGGCACCCTTATTCTCTGAAGATGACTGAGCAGAGTGGTTCACAACCTTTTCTTACCCCATCTTTGAAAGCTTTTGTGGACCACCATGTAAGCAGACAATTTAAAAACATCTCTATGAGATAAATTAATATAGCAGAGTACATGAAAAATGTTTCCAATTATTTTTAATGCTCAAACACACACATAATTCCCTTCTCACAGTGCTGTATGGAAAATAATGTCAACGGCTCCCTCCATTATCACCTCTGGCCCTCTCCTTGTTTCTCTGTAATTTCTTCATCCATTCTGCTCCCCTAGAAGATTATAGCCTCAGGGATAAACCAGTGCTGTCCCCCATAGACAAAACACAATATTCTTGTGGACCACATATAGGAAACCAATGGCACAGAAATCAAACCGTCATTAGGAATAAGTAAAGAAGGTGGAGAAAGGAATAGTCGTGACAGATCTGCAGGTGGAGCAGTGAAGCATGAAGTAAAGGGAGGGGAAGAAAGAAAATACCTATGTAAACAAGGGGACAAGACTGTGGGTGATCATTGGAAGATTACAGAAACAGCCCTGGAGACTGACTAACATAACTCTCCTGCACAGGTTTTTCCAATAATGGCATAGGCCAGAGCCTTGGGGTAGGAGCAAGCTCCCTAGATACGCTTGATAACAACTCCAAGACTTTGCTAATGTTCTTCCCTTTTTACCTTGTTACTACAAGAAAGTGTGGCTAAATTTCAAACCAAACAACTTTTACCCAATTCCTCCTTCTCAAGAGCAGTTTACCTATACTCATTGCAGATTTTTTTAAGGGATAGCAGAGATCATGGTACTACTTAAAATGAAAACAGTCTGACAATGAAATGTTGCGTAAGTTTGGCACTGGAAGTTTGGCACATATACTATCACAAACTTGCACAGTCATGTTGAATCCTCTTTTAACTCAGAGATGCTCAGAGTTAAACCATGCTTTACTGGAAGCACATTATTATCAGAACAAAGAAATGTGATTGGCATGGCAAGAACTTTTCATGACACAATGGGTTCAACCGCAGTACTGCAGCCAAAACTCTGCTCCCAACCCGGGTTCAATCCAAGGTAGCTGGATTGAGGTTGACACAGTCTCCCAACCTTTTGTGAGCAATATGTTGAGAGCAATACCCCAGCTTGCTGAGCTGGAAGGAAACGTGTAGCTTGCATAAATAAATTGTAAACTGCCCAGAGAGTGCTTTAAGTGCAATGGGGTGCTATATAAGCGGCATGCTTTGCTTTCTCCAATTGTCTGCAAAATACATTCCTGTGTTTTGTAATTGGTCCTGTGGATGTTAATGTGGGTTTTATTTTCAGACACAAAGTTCTGCCCAAATCATATCTCTGAAGCACTAATGTGATACATAGTTAAACAAAATAAAGGATCCCCCAACCTCACCCGAACTAGAGGACGAAAACTAAATCTAAGCTAAATAACATTGTTTCAGTCTGCCCTCTGAAGCTCAGCAGGCAAGAATTTAACCTAACCTTCCAAGGAAGGGAGACCTAAAAGTAGGTGTTGTGAACTGAAATAGCCTCATTTCACTTTCCCATCCACCACTATGCTTTAGGACAGACAACATGGCTTCTGATTATTAATGCAAATTGGAGGTGAGATCATATGGCAGGATCATATTTCAGCCTGTTGAGAATTAGTACTTCCAGTTTGTGTGCAAGCTAATTGGAAGTGTTTGTACCCTGTTATACAGTCCAGAAAGCATAAGCTAGTGACAATCTAGCCACTACAGTTTGAAATAGCTGTAGCTTCTTAACACTTTTCAAGAAAAGCTCCATCTAATCAAACAAAACATAGATGTGTGATGTCCATGCAAGAACACCTCACTTGAGTTCTGTTAATAATTGAGCACCGGCTCTTCAATATTCAATAGCAACACTGGATCCTACAGCAGAGCAGTTCATTTTATCCAAACAGATCATGACCATGGAAGGCCTATCATGCAATTCCACAGCATGTGCCTGGATCTAACCTGTGACTATGCAAATATCCAACACCAATCAGGCTGCCAACATGGAAAATGGACAGGATAAAGCGAAGTGCAGTTGAATATCTGGACGGCCCCACTTACAAAGGCATATACAGTGGTACCTCTACTTACGAGATGCTCTACTTACTTACTTACTTATTTATTTATTTATTTATTTATTTATTGTAGTTTTATACCGCCCATCTTCCGGACAGAACTCTGGGTGGTTTACAATTGAATAAAACTGACAATATATAACCAAAAAAAGCAATTTGAGCAATTTGGCTTCATAGTGGGAAACCATTGGCATTTTAACTGCTGCCTTACAAATTTTAGATGCGGTCTGCTCTACTTACAATTTTTTTTTTATTGTTTAGCTACGGCTGCTCTACTTACGAGTTGTTTGACTTATGACCATGCATTTGGAATGGATTAAATTCGTAAGTTGAGGTACCACTGTATTGTAAGAACAGGCACAGAGCTGATATAATATGTAGTATGTGAAAATGAATGGCTACATTACACACCAGCTGAGTTAGCCAAAGAGTTGAAACCCACAGCCTACATATGTCTGAAGACAAATAGAATGCCTACAATAAAATATGACCATTTGGAAAACCCAAATGATTTGTAACTCACCAAATAGGTACTTTGATATAAACAGAAGAGGAGAGATTTCCAAAAAACAATAGTACCATTGGAAATGTTCTACTTTTCATCCCAGGAACCAAATATCCGCTTGCCAATGCCCAAGATAACCCAAAGGACATTACTTGCCACTGTGAAAAGAGAAGAAAAATCACAGTCAGACCCTTCTAGTTCTCTGCTTTCTTTAATCGTACATATACACCTAGTTAGTTCCTTAATCATACATATACAATCCAAGAAAACGGCCAAAGAAAGAACATGGGGAAAACACTGTAATGGAGAAAATACTCCACACACACTAATTCACAACTGAATAGTGATTACACATCTTTGAGTGTTACAGAATTTTCTACAGCACTAAGACAGACTTGCAATTTCAAACTGCAAGTAACTGCAATTGAATAGGATGCCACTTGCATTCCTTTTACACGCCAACTCAAGCAACTGGTGTGTTATCCCTGATTGGGATATATGCAACAAATTATTTGTGACAATTTCCCATTAAAATTTGCACCCTTGCACTTATCCAGTCTATTCAGGCCAATCATGCCTCCCCCAGCAGGCTAGTTGAACAGGCAGAGATGGCCCCTGCCATCTCAAGCATCATCGGTTTGGTTCAGTTTGATCTTGTCACACATTTCTAGCTGGCTGCAAACCTACTTCCTCTGCTCTTGATCCTTGTCCAGCAAGGTCAATAAAAGCTACCCCCAGGCTAGGTATAGATTGGGTCAGGCATGTCCAAACTTCAGCCCTCCAGATGTTTTGGACTGCATCTCCCACAGTCCTTTGTCATTGGCAATCTAAGCTTAGAATTCTGGGAGTTGCAGTCCAAAACATCAGAAGGGCCGAAGTTTGGACATGCCTGGATTGGGTCTTTAATATCATTAATGCCTCATTACCTTGTGTAATTACATCGACACTATGTTTTCAATGATAGTTTCCATCATTCATAACTTTACATGGAATTTTACTCTCCTTTTAGCTGAACCGATGCTGGGGGCTCCCCCCCTTCTTTTACCAGCTGAGAGATACTTGCTTCCCAGCACCCAGAAGTTCCAACAGAACAGAAGGGGAACTCCACTCAGACTCCACTCGGAACTCAAGGTAAGTGCCAGGAACAAAAAACGAAATGAACAAAATGGAAATTTCTGTTTTGTTTGGGGGTTTTTTGGTTTTTCTTGATGGGTTGGTTTGTTATTCATTTCGTTAGCTAGCAAAATGAATAACAAATAATGAAATGAATTAAAATTTCATTTTGTGCCCATCTCTAGTCCTCATTCCTCAACAGAAATCTGTTATGCATGAGGAAGTGCTGATATTCAGACTAGGAAACACAAGAATATTCTTTTGATTTGGATTAAAATTCAGCAACAAAATTGGCAAGGTTCCCAGGAGTAATTTCTTTGAGAGCTATAATTTGGAAGGAACATGTGGGGTCCTATAATAAATTAGGACATAAAATTTGTTTCAAACTGCATTCACAAAGTTACTCAGGATTACGTCTGACTCAATTCCCTAGACTTTCCTTGTGAGTAGACATGCATAGAGATTGATGTCACATATAAAGGATCTTTGCTCATTATTTCAATCAACATTTCCAGTAACTCAGTATGCATTTTAAATGCATCCAACTTGCATTATTTCTTCAAACCCATTCACTGTTTGAGCTCAATTTATTGCACTTATTTCACTTCCTTTTTGCATTTTTTCAAATGTTGTACTTTCAATGAAATCCTGTCTGTTCAAACATAAGTTTTATTACAAACATCAATGAGTGTGTACTTGTATAGTAGCTTTAACTTCTTTTGCTTAAGCCTTCAATTTTCTCTTTCCTGGCATCAAGTCACTTGCTTGCTTCTCCTGATGCCTTGAACTTATTAGGCACCAAAATATATCATACTTCACTTCTTAACTTTAGGACATTTTTTCCTTTTATCTTCTTACCCTCAGGCATTTATCTGCTTTATTTCTGTTTCTAATCCAAAAGTTGATCCCAATTCTATATTATTATGACTATCCATGTAGCTGAAAATTCAGGGCTTCTATTTATACTGCATACCATAAATCCTTTATTTTCTGCATATTGCTTGTTTTCCTTAAAATTGCAAAGCTTCCCTAAGATTTAAAGCATTCAGGTAGAGATTTGTTATTTTCTTTAATGGCAGAAGTACGGTTAGTCTACTTCAAGGAACATGCAATCAGACATATAGCAATATATAATCACTGCTGTATGCGGGAGTTAAGTACTGAATACCCTAGTAAGTGAAGATTGAAGACAACAATTTTGGCAACACATTCTGGAAGAGGAAAAAAGATCTAGGGATTCTGGGCGATCCTAAGCAGATTCAAGAAATAAAGGACAAAAGATCAAGAATGAACTTGCAACACACTTGACTTGATGAGCTCCCTTGCCATAAATATGTCAAGCTTTTCAAGAAGGTCTATAGGAATGTCCCCTTAAGAGATATTAATAAGAGATATTAATAAGCCCCAGCTGGCTTCCTGCCCTGCACAGGGTCTGTTGAGAAGCATTGACCCCCACTGTGCAGGAATGCCCTGGATGAGGGGAACAGTGGATCTCATGGGACCTGACACAGAGGAAGTCAGCTGGCCTTATCTCTTCCTCCTACACTAGCCAAGCATGGCCACAGGAAAAAACAAAGCCATTCATCAAGACCCTTCCTACGTACACTTCTTACGTCAGATATGCCCCTTCCCCAGGAATTCATCAGCCTATCCCCTTTTGACATGTAGACTATCACCCCATATCTGAAGCCTTACCTTTTACAGCTAATAAAGTGTGTCTGGCATCCTGCTTGCAAGAAGAAGAGCATTGTTAACCCAACCTGGCATTGTTAACCCAACAATATGCATGTATGTAGAATCATTTTCCTACAAAGGTCTTCAAAACACATGACAATGGCAGTGAAGGGCCAAAGACAAAAAAAAGGAGGAGGAGGTCACAACTGTGCGGATCTCGCCAACAGAGAAAACATGGAATGAGAACAGGTAAGAAATTGCTGTAGAGAACAGATGGGCAGCATGACACACTCAGCAGGTCCGCTATGTAGAATGGATTTGGAAAAAAACTAAGGGGCATTTTAAGTCATGATACCATTGATTGGGTGATCAGAGACTAGACCAAGAAGAAAGAATACCATGGGGAATGCAAAGTCATAGTGAGTACCATTTTAAACAGCCCAATTTAATATTCCAGTCAAAATCCTATTCTTGCCAAAACATTTTGTCTTATAAATAAAATAAGAATGGCTAACATTCTTGCATTAATGCAAGAATTGTGTGTTGAATGAGCTTTAAAGGCTTTTCTAAATGAGGACAACAGGCAGAAGCATAAATTCTAGCAGAACAAATGCAATGCAACAATCAGAAAAGCAAAGCAAGACTTTGAGGAGCATATAGCTAAAAAACCTCAAAGAAATAACAAGTACTTCTTTAGAAGTAAGAACCCAACTAGGAAGGCCTTTGGACCATTAGATGACAATGAAAGGCAAGGGATTATTAAAGAGAAAACAAGAGATTGCAGAGAGACTCAATGAATTTTTTGCTTCAGTTTTCACTGAAGAAAACAGAGACCACGCGCTCCAAACAGAGCCTATCTTCACAGGGAGGGAAACCAAAGAATTAAGCCAGATAGAAATAACAAGGAGGAGGTCCTTGCATGTCTTGTTAAACTAGATGCTAATAAATCAACTTGACCAGGTGGCATCCATCCACAAGTTCTCAAGGAACTTAAAGATGAAATTGCTGAGGTCCTAGCCAAAATATATAATTTCCCCCTCAAATCAAGCATTGTGCCTGATGACTGGAAGGTAGTGGATGTAACACCAATCCTCAAAAAAGGATCCAGATATAGAAAATTACAGACTGGTCAGTTTGACATGTGTCCCAGGTAAACTGATTGAAACCATCCTAAAAGATAAAATTAATAGACACATAGAAGAGAAGGCACTGCTGAAAGAAAGCCAACATGGCTTTTGCAAGGGAAAATCATGCCTCACCAATCTGTTGGAATATTTTTGAGAGTGTTAACAATAGGAATTTGAGGGGTTAACCTCAGTGCTCTGGATGAGTAAGACAACAGCAGTGACAAACAATATGACAGACTCCGTTGCTGGTTTTCTATTAAAGTCTATTTACAGTATTTACAGATTCCAATAGTCTTCAGACTTACATCCAGTAGCAAAGACATCAGCTACTCACCTCAGCTTACAGCACATCACAGGCTAAATAGCCCCAGCACTCTGGCTAACAGCCTTGTTCAACAGCACCACTTGCATAGCAGCAACCTGAGTTAATAGCACCTATGGCTATCACATCCTCAGCCAGCAGCATCCTTGACTGACAGCATTCCAGCTCACAGCCTTGACTGACAGCATTTCCAGCTATCAGCAAGAACATACTGCCTTATACACATTGTATATACAAAACCTTTCCAATCATGTTTCCACAGTTTACATCACATGACACAACGTCTTTTCTTCCCTTGCTTCTGAGCCTCGGTCTTGTGACCTTGTACATAAGCCTTCCTTGTCAAGGACACCTTCCACATTTGCTCCAGTCCTCAGGTGGACACAATTTCCACTTAATTACAAGTTTAAAAACTCTTTGTCAGACCTTTACAGAAAAAAAAAACTCTGACAATGTGGATAAGGGAGATCCAGTTGACATTGTTTATCTGGACTTTAAGAAGGCTTTTTCAGCCCTGGCGGCCTTGATTTACTTTTGGGCCCACCGAGGTGCCGGGTCGCCAGGTTCCAGGCTTTGTGGGGCTTGAGGGTGGGGCGCCGGGCAGCTGCAGCCCCTTCAGAGGCTGGAATCACCGGCCTTGATTTATTTTGGAGCCTGCCGAGGTGCCAGGTTGCCTCCTGCCTTCGGTTCCTCCCCATTCCATTCCTTGCCCGAGCCTGCCAGCCCGCCGGAGGATCCTCTACGGCCGCCGCTGGTGCTGCTGAAGCCCACCTGTGGCTGGGCTAGGCGGATGCCTGGCTAGCTGGGGCTGCGACTGAATCTTTCTTCCCATTCCTCCTTGTCCTGGTCCCCACCTGAACATGCACCAGTACCTGCATCGTTGAGGAGGACTCGGGCTGCTGGCACCGGCGGAGCAGGACTCATAGCCACCTGCCTGCAGGACGCCTACCTGCCCGCTCCTCATGGCAGCCGTGCGAGAAGGGAAGGTAGGCTGGGACAATAATGCTCTGGCTGGGGAGGGGGCAATGGAGGACTAGCTGCCACTTCTCCCCACGATTGCCACCGGGGTGATGGTCCCCTGGCTGGGGAGGGGGGAAATAGGGGACCTCACCACCGCTTCTCCCCCCCCCCCCACATGCACTGTGGGGCCAATGATCCTCTGGCTGAGGAGGGGGATGGGGGACTTTGCCACCCTTCTCCCCCCATGCACTGCCGGGGCGATGATCCTCTGGCTGGGGAGGGGGGAGGGGGGACTTCACTGCCACTTCTTCCCCCCACCCCATGGCACATTTTTAATCTAAGGTATTTTTTGCCTGGGGTACCACTGTATTCAGACTAAATTGCCATATTGGCACTTGGCGAAAAATAAGTGGGTTTACAGTCATAGTTTGGGCACTCTGTGTCAAAAAGGTTCGCCATCCCTGGCCTAGGAGGTGACCTGATTGAAGTTTATGAAATCATACATGGTGTGGACAAAGTAGATAAGGAAAAACTGTTTTCCCAATCACACAATACTAGAACTAGGGGGCACTCCACAAAACTTTTGGGTGACAGAGAAAGTACTTTTTCACCCAGAGGATCACTAGTCTATGGAACTTCCTGCCAGAAGAAGTGGTGACAGCCGCCAGCCTTGACAGCTTTAAGAAAGGGTTGGACAAGTTCATGGAGAACAATGGCATCAATGGCTATCATTATGGATGCCTAAAGACAACCTCTGGGTTGTAGAGATAGGCAGGATATCTCTCAATGCCATTTGCAGGGAATCATAAGCAGGTGGAGACATCTGCTTGGAAATACTTTGAAGCAACTGGTGACCCACTATGTGAGACAGAATGCTGGACTGTATGGGCTGTGGCCTGTTCCAGCAAGGCTGTTCTTATGTTCTTTTATAAAGCACTTCTAATGAAACGAGAATGATGAAAGCTACCAAGATTACTACATGGAAATGGTCTACTTGTTATCTTCACATGAGTAGCAAGGTGGAGGTTTTCAGAATATCAACAGTATTACATGGAATAATCTTGCTATTCTGATGCAGATCTAAGTTGTTCCTAGAATAGGGAGAAGGCTAGAATGGAGATTCAGTGATGATTTGGAGGAAATGAGCCAAGCAGAAATGACAACTTGAACACACATAGAAGGAAACTCAGAGAAAATCAGATGGTTATAAACTGTATTAAATCATAAACAAACATCCTTTAGAGCCCATCCGAAAGCCTACTGTTTGGTGTTGATGGCAATGAGGAATATTTAATTCTCTGTAAACAGGGCATCCACATGCTCCCATTTAGAGAAACTGTTCTGGGAAGTTAATGTACTGAACTTACTGAAGTATAGGCTGAATGAGGTTTTGTTCAGTCCAATACTCTTCAGCCACACACTGTGTTACTCTTCCTTAGTTCCTTTTGGATGAAAACATTTGCATCCCTTCCAACCTCAACATTGTTTTTGTGTGACATTTAACAGCCAAAATATGTGGCACCCTCTCCAGCTCAGTATTATGAATGAGTGCCATGATTAAACACCTGTGGATAGGGACAGAACATTTGGAACTGTTTTCACTATGACTTGCAAATTTGTTCACAGTTTCCTCTAGCAGATGGCAAAAACTAAGTACCCTGTTAAATTAGTCAACACTGTTAATGTACTATACCAGTGGTGGCGAACCTTTAGCACTCCAGATGTTTTGGGCCACAACTCCCAGAATTCTGATCCTGTATTGCCAAGGACAAAGGACTGTGGGAGTTGTGGTCCAAAACATCTGGAGAGTCAAAGGTTTGCCACTACTGTACTATACTGTTCTGTTCTGTTAAATTCCATCAAATTATATCCAATTTACTATGACCCTAACAAGACTTTCAAGGTAAGTAGATTTTTAAGGCATTTACCACTCCCAGTGAGTTTCCATGACCAAGCAGGGACTCAAATCTAGGACTCTTGAGGCCTAATTTGTCTATCCACTACACTACAGCAGGTGTACTAACATGTCCTCCATGCCTAAAAGAGATGAAAGGAAGATAAAACATTCAGAGGCACAGCTACAGTTTGGAGCACCCAGGGACAAAGTCAGTTTTTGTGCCCTCTCCTCACCCCCCCCCCACCATGTCTCACCCACCAAGCAGCAAGGAGGGCCAGGTGGATTATCTGTGCCTGCTTTACATGCACTTGCAATTAGAGATGGGCACGAATAAAAAAAATGGCATTTCATTTGTCGTTGGTTGTTTGGAGGGTCTGTTTCGGTTCGTTTCCATTTTTTGTGAATTTTTGCCAAAAATTCATTTTCATTTTTGTTCATTTTGTTACCATTTTGTTACCATTTATTTCAATTTTTTGTTATTTTTTTAGGATGTTAAGCAATTCACTCATATTGCAGTAACGGAAATGAAACGCACGACAAAACTTCCGGTGTTTCTGTTCGTTTCGTTTCATTTTAGAGACAAAATTCATTTGTCGTTTCGTTGCGTAATGAAATGAAAAAACAAAAATGGAAACGAAAAATTGTTCATTTCGTGCCCATCTCTACTTGCAATGTTTTCCTGCACTCCGGCCAGAGAGAGGAACCTCTTAACAAACATCAGCCATACAGTCCTCATGCTCCCTCCCTCCCTCCCTCCCTCCCTCCCTCTCCCCTTTTCTTCAAAGCCAGCAAGACACACCATTGTAACAAGTACTGTACTCTTCTTATTTACAGTGTCTTCTCCTCGCTTCAAGGGCAGGCATTTTTCAGGGCTTGGGGAGGCAGATGTTGAGAGTGGAAAGAGAGAGAGAGAAGGGGGTTGAGGTAGGTGGGTGGGAACTGGCTGGGGTTGGGGTGGGAGAGGAAAGGGGAGGGGGAGAGAGAAGAAAAGAAAAGGGAAGGGAAGAGAGTGAGCCTCGCGTGGATCTGGAAGAAGCACCACACAGAGAGGGTTGGGGTGGAGGAAGAAGAGACACACCACAGCCAGACATGCACACAGATACACGCAAGGACGGGCACCCACAACCACACCAAGGCACTGAAAATGGATGGTGTGTGTGCCTATGCAGAGGGGAGAGACACTCCAAACTGGGATTCCACACGTGCAACCTTGCTTTGTGTGTAGATATGGGTGGATGCGCATGTGGAAAATGTGTGCGTGTTTTGGGGGGGTGCTTCCTGTGTTCGGCTGGTGCAGCCCCCAGATGCCTGTGCAAAAAAGTGGTGGGCTCCCTTCAAGGTGTGCAAGTGGGTTTGTGCACGTGTGTGTGTGTGTGAAGAACTCCCTCCACTTCCTTGCCACATGGCTGCCGCCACCGCTGCTACCATTCTTCCCCACCCACTTCGCCAGGATCCTGAATGCAGGTCTCTCCCTTTTGATCCCAGTGAGCGTGAGAGCAAGAGAGAGAGAAGTGCGGGGAGAAGGGTGTCAGGCAGGCAGATTACGGAGTTCAGTGCCCCCAGATTGCTGCATTCCTACTTAAATTGGTTGAATGGGAAATGTTTTATCAAGTACAGGTCCATAAAACAGGATCAATTAGATCCACTGTATCTTGGCTTAAGGTTAGGGTTCTCCTCAGACATTGTGTTCACTGTTCTGGTAGATTAACTTCTCTGCGTAAAAAAAGCAAAACTCCTTTTGACTCTTCTGGAGTTCCTAGCAACTTTCAGCAACATCATCTATATTTTCTCTTTCACATGTCAGATATGGGGGTTGAAGCACCACATTGTTATGAGGACTCCATTCCTAGCTCATCATGGGGATGTGGGTGATTTAAGGACAACTGTCCTTCAACTGTAATCTCTTGGGATTTCATAATACCTCACATGTTGCTCAGTGTACATGTGAAATAAAACAGAGGTGATTAGGGGGAACTGGGGTGGCCTGCCATGCATGTGAAAAGGATCCCCAACTCCATTTGTCTTTTGTGCCTGAGCCAGGTGTTGTTTTCTCTCAGCAAGCACCAGACTAGAATCAATAATGGAATTGTTCAACAATTGGCTGAACAATCAAGACAAGCAGCTTCTCACAGTGGGATTCCCATTAAGGAGAAAAGTGGGAGACAAATATTTCAAATACATTTTAAAAATAAATAAATAAATAAACTTTCCCTTATAGTGGTTTGGTTTATTTGTCTGGAAATCTTGACTATTGGTCATTGTTTTCATAGAAAATTAAAGTCTTGACTTGTTATAAATCTTGTCTTTTCTGTCTTCTGTGATATTATTTCCTGTTTTGTCTTACTATCCACATGATGACTTTTATCTCTTTGTCTTTTATACGCCACAAATCCTCTAAAGGCTACTTATATAAATAAATGTTCCCTTTTACGCATATCCAGTAAAAGTGAGAAGAACATTGTGAACAACGGGTTGTAAATATAGGAAGACAAGGAATATGAGGCTTCAGCCAAAATATGCCAGATGGCTCAGCTATCCTCATACATCCACAGTTTTAAAATAACTGTGTAATTTAGGAAACACATTGTTTTGACATTTGCTCTAGTTGAATATTTTTTAAAATGGTAAAATAAAAGAGTCAGGATGGAAACTGAAGTCGCTAATGAAGAAACATGTCCCTCCAAAAAAACCAAGTCCCATCTTGTGGCATCCCTGCCAAAAAAAGAGAAAAAGGATCAGGACCATCTGACAGGTTTTTAATGTGTCTGCTTGGCAAGAACTGTGATTCCCAATTTAAGATTGCATTCGCTGAACTCCTATCCAGTGTATGACTGCTATGAAGAAGATAGGTTTCATGCTAGGGGTTCATTAGAAAAGGAATTGACCTACACCATAATGCCTTATATGAATTTACACTGTAGCTACATTTGGAATACTGTGTACAGTGTTGTTTTCAGTCCATCAATAAAATTACTGTGCTATAGAACTATTCTGAAAGTCACATGCACAATAAAATACTATTTATTGTTACAAACCATCCCTTTCTTCCAGCTGCAATCTGGGACTGTCTGAGTAACCCAAGACCATAGAGGGTGACTAGATAAGCACCTTTTTGTGAAGTTTCAGAGAGGGCAGCCATGTTAAGTCCTTTCAAGAATTGCAGGCAAAAATCAAAGAAAATCTACAAAACAAAAGATACAAAACATGTGGCACCTTAAAGACTAACATTCATATTTTAATGTAATGTTTTGTAGACAGGTCTAGAGATGGGCACGAAATGGAAAAATGGTATTTTATTTCCATTCTGTTTCGTAGCCCATCTCCCTTTGTTTTCGTTGTAAACAAACATTTTTTTAAAAAAAATCATTTTTTTTTTGTCGTTCGGGATAGGGATCTCTTCTTTCCCATGGTGGATGACAGCACTGGGAGCGCTGTCATCTGCCATGGGGAACATCCCTTTAAAGAGACCCCCGGTCAGATCTCCACTGCAGTTGGATGACAGCCGCCCGGCTGTCATCCCCTGGTGGCGGAGATCGAGCCACAATCCCACCTCCGCCTGCAGCCCTGTCTCGGCTGATCTCCACTGTGGTTGGATGACAGCCACCCAGCTGTCATCCCCTGCCAGCGGAGATCAAGCCACGATCTCACCTCCGCGTGCGGAGGGGAGACCGCAGCCCTGTCTCGGCCAATTGCTGCCACCGGGGGCAGAGAGACCACGGCCCTGTCTCAGCTGATTGCCACCGCCTGGGGATGACAGCTGTCATCATCTCTGTCTCGGATGATCACTGGAACCATCTCCCGAGTGAGTTGCGCCTTGCACAGTCCCTGCCCGCCTTCAAAAAAGCACTTAAAACCTTGCTTTACTGGGAGGCATTTGGAGACCTTTAATTTAATTTAACTCAGCTTTTCTTCTTCTTTTCCCATGCCTCTTGCTGATGACTCTCTTTACTATTGCATTGTCTTCCTTTTTGGTGTTTTTGTTTTGTTTTTAACCTATTGTAAACTGCCCGGAGTTCCTTCGGAAGACTGGCGGTATAAAAATATAATAAAAAAAATAATAATGTCATCGGACATGGCTGACAGAGCTGCTTTAGAATGAATGATAATGTCCCCCAGCATGATCCAACATCAGCCCAGTTATCAGTTCAGTTGTTGTATTATGGGGAGAGTGATACACCAAGAGAATTCCTATCTTGTCCCTGGCTCCTACTTTTAAGTACATACATTCAAAACCAGGAAATTGGGGAACATGGCATCTAGCAAGAAGGATGGAGTTGCGGAAGACTATTGCAGCTCCACCACCCCACCACCTTGGTCTGGCCTGTTGTTCCACAGAGAAACCTGGAGAACATAGCTGAGTGAGGTTGACACCCCGAGCCTCATCCAGCTAAGTCTCTGTGATGCAAGTGGGATCAGCACGTTCTTGTAGGAACAATGAATACATCATATTCATTGGGGTGTCTTTTAGATGGAAAAATACCAGTCTCTCTCTCTCTCTGTCTCTCTGTCTCTCTCTCCCCCCCGCCAAATCTGACAGCAGCAATGGGGAGAAAGTGAGTCTCCTCAAATACACCCTGAAAGCCTGCTCCAGACAACTAAGAAGACTCCCAGAGCTGACTTGGAGTCTGTAAGAAGGGTTGTAAGGTGAAGGGAAAGAACATATGTTTTAATTAATTAATAAGCATATATTGCACAAGACATTGTTGGTGAATTTTGAAGGCATAGAGAAGCAGATCATACAGGGTCTTCATTCAATGTATTGTTCTGCTTCCTTCTAGAGCTATGGGTCACTTCACAGGGCGAGAAGTGCTCTCACTCTCTTGATGAAAAGATGAGCTATAAATACATTAAGCTGAAAAAATATTTGCAAATAAAACATGAAAATTTAAAATTAATGAAATAATCCAATGACCAACAAAAATGTGCCGCTGAAGGACATAAACATGCATATAAAGCTTTGACTATGCAATTCAGGTTTTATTGACCATTGCTGCCATGGATTCTGCTAATTGTATTTGAAAAGCATCCCTAATCCTTAGCTATGGCAACAGAAAAATTACACACACACAAAAAAAAAATGGTGCAATGATATATCTTATCAAATCCCGTAGCAACCCAACAGTGCGTTGCTCGAAGCGAGTAAACTACAAGAATCCTGCTCTACACCATATTCTGATTTAGCCTGAGCTGAGGCATATTTCTTCAGAGAATATGTTCCACTTATTTCAGTGCAACATATTCTCATATAGGTGTGCATCATGACTGCACTTTTAAATGAATTACAATCAATGTGAGAGTTTAATTACCAAAAAGAAACAGGAAAGACAATATATAATCAAAATTGGCAACAAGATTGATAAAAGCTGAGTTTTTTTTTTAAATTGCTCATTGACTCATCTTATTTAAATGGCTTCAGGAAATCAAGTATCGGCAAAGCACTGAAGCAGCAATTACTCCCAATACTTTATATTGGTCAGAAGCAGAGAGTGGAGATGTAATTTTTATATTCATATTTTTTATATTTTTGATAATAAAAGGACACAAACTCAAAATAAAACTATAAAAAATAAGACATGCACTACAATACACTTATTAAATACACTTTTCTTACATCATGCAGCACATAATATTCCTCTCTACCCAGTGCCACTCCCCCTTTTGGGACTAGGTTTAAGTTTTGCAGTTTACACCACCCCTGGTCTTTCTAGAAATGCAACAAATCTTCTTTGGGCACATAAACCTCCCCCCTTTAGTTAGGACATGTTCTAGAAATGGATTCCATATGTCCTTAAATTCATTATTCTGTAACATCACTCTCTTAATTTTCATATCACAAATCAATTTGTCACATTACTCTACACCATTATTCCGTGTGGATCTAATCACACTTCCAATTCTTCACAAATAGCACCCTCGCCACAGTTGCCATTATAATAAACTTTCTCTCTCTCTCTTTCTCTCTCTCTCTTTACCTGCTTTCCATTCCCAGTGTTCAATAAAACAGTCAATGGAGACAATTGTATCTCAATTCCCTTTATGTCTTTATTACATTAAAAATCAAACTCTATTCTTTTTAAAGACTACACCTCCCAGAAGACCCCAGCCAGCATGACTAGCCACCATATCAGCTGGATTTTCTGGGAATACGAAACCCTTGCACCAGGATTTCCTACCTCTAGGCCAAAATGCTAGCAGAATTTAACCACAGCAAAGACAAAGAAATTTGTTCCTAACATTGTTAGCATAGAACTCCCATTAACGTTACTGGCTATGCTGCCTAAGGGTGATGAAACTGCAACTCAACATCTGAAGTGGCACAAGATCTCCACCCCTGTCACTGACCTACACCACCGTTTCAACACCCCAAATGGTCCTGGACTACAGCTCCTAGAAATCCTGGCCAGCATAGCTAATGGTGAAAGCTTCTGGGAGTTTGTCTCCAAGAACATCTGGAGACCCAAGGTTCGGAACCTCTGGGCTGAAACCCGCTGACTACCGTATATACTCAAGTATAAGTCGACCTGAGTATAAGCCGGGGCCCCTAATTTAAACCCCCAAAACTGGGGAAATTTATTGACTCAAGTATAAGCCTAGGGTGGGAAATGCAGCAGGGCCTGGCAACTCCTCCTTTGTGAGCTGGGTGTGTGTGTGATGTTTAAAATGACTTTTAGCCACCGAGGCAAGTGCTTGAGTTGGTGGCTAAAAGTCATTTTAAAAATTGTTTTAAATGACCTTTTAAAAAGTTATTTTAAACATGGGGGGGGGGTCAGGAGAAGTGGTGCGCAATGTTTAAAATGACTTTTAGCCACTGACCCAAACTTGCCTCAGTGGCTAAAAGCATTGACCCGCATATAAGCCGAGGACCCCTTTTTTGAGCCCAAAATTAAGGCTGAAAAACTAGGCTTATACGCAAGTATATACAGTATATTCTATCATCCCTTTGATTTACTATATATACATTGATACCTTGTATAAAGGAATAAATTCGTTCCAAATGAAATTATGTTAAGCAAATTCTCCTTTATACATATTTCCAGAGGAATGCATTGAAAACAGAGTAATCCCTAATCACGAACATTTTTATGTTGTACGGATTCGCCCCATAGGCAATTCTGTTAAGCAAATTTCCCCTAACTCCATAATTTTTTATGTTGTACAGATTTTATGTTCTACAAACCATTTGTTTTACGAGGCTCCACTGTACTGTGTTTTAGCAATGCACTGAGCAATTCATATCAACAAAGTAAAATAAAACATTTATCAAACCAATCACCATATTACATTACATACATTTTTATTAACACTGAAGTCTCTTTCTTCCTCAGGTTGAAATTACATTTAGAAAGATTTTAATGGGTGAAAATCTTATTTCATAAAGACCCTAACATCTAAAAGGCCTAACCTTTTCGTATCTGGGAAATCAAAGAATTATAAAGGGATGGAGATGTCAGAATCCTCAAAAAACATTCTAATGGTCTGAAAAAAAAAGGGTAGTGCTAGGGATGCTGGCACTCAGCACAGCTTTAATAAGAGCAGATTAACCTCATCTTGTTTCATCATAAAACAGATAATAGTAAAACCCTAAAGTCTGAAAAGGCTATGCTCTGTCATTAAGAAAAGTGGAAGAAAGCATGCTATTACATAAGATTTTGTTTTACCAATTCTTAGTGTTAAGTCAAGATACTTTTTAGTGATTTATTTTATTTTATTTTTCTACATTGAAAAAAGGCAAAGGATGAGTTTATTAGATTTTGGTGGCTGGACAGTTTTTGGAGAACAGAATAAATTTGTTTTCCAAACAACAAAAATATCTAATGCATATCAGTATTTCCCATTCTGTGAAGACATTCAGCAGTGATTGATCCCAACCCCACCTATGAATCTATAAATTAATAAACCATTCATCACAGGAATTGTACACACAGATAAACCCCTTCCCTTCTAAATAATAGACTACAGTAAAGCCAACAACAGCCCTATTGATCTACTTAATGGATTGAACTATTGATCTATTGAATTAATTTACTCAGAATAGTATTAGGGCTGGATTTAGTCCATTTAATTTATATTGTATTATTTATTGTATAAATATGTGTAAATTTATACTGCTTAAATTTTTATTGCTACTAATTTACATAACTGCTGCTTACAATTTTTATAGTCTGGATTTGTCCATGACATGCCAATCTTAGTGAGCATTGATAATCGGAGAGGGTACTGTTTCTACACAATAGGAACAGATATGGGTGCATGCACTCTTTGTATATGTTACCAGGATCCACCCAAATGGCTCACAAACAGCCGAGTCATTTGTTGCATAACAGATGAATTGGCAATTTAAAATAACAACCTTAAACTAAACCTTTTGCACTGCCTTATTAACAATCTACATTCCGTTAATCAAGCAAGTTTTCATCTTCCCCACTAATTTTCTGATTGTTATTTAGAGTAGCTAACACTAGAGTACAGCTGCTGAAGCTCGTAATTGCATAATTGGTACAGAATGCATCTTTCACAATTCATAAGCCTTACCTTCAGATCAAGGGGAACATGATGGGGAAAATTATCCTTCAGCTCTGAAAAGACTCATTCCCAGCAACAAAGACCTGACTCTGTTAACAGTTACAGTATTTATAGAAGTGGCTGGGAAGAAGGTTGGAGGCTTTCTTTTGTCCTCACTCCCACCTTCCAGCATGGAAAAGAATGACAAAGAAGTGACTACCTTTCTGCCCTCACAAGTGCTTGAAGTGCTGTGACACATATGTCACAAATGCCTGATTTGTTTAAATACCTAATTATGAATCAGTTATGGGGTTACACTGGGTACCGTACCCAGCATACTGCATTTAGTGGTACACTCAGAGAATATCTGGATTTGCTCCACTTTTGTTAAGCACTGGCCCTAGTCAAGCCCAGCTGAGTTCACTCATCACTAAATATCCTGGAATCTATATCTGTCATTCCAAGTTGTGTTACAAAGGACATGTTGCCCAAGCACTGCAGCAGTCTAGCTATTTAAGACATTTTGTGAGAATGATCTCCATCAAATCAGAAACGGGGGTTTTCCAGAAGTTTCTGGCCTATAATTCCCATCAGCTTTAGTCATCATAGTGAAATATGAAGAATTCTGGGAGCTGCAGTCCAAACACATCTGGAGGCCTAGGTCCTTTTTTGTTTTCCTTCACACACTGTCACAGCTGTTGGTCATGTCATCTGGGCAGCTGTACACTTCATAGTAATATAAGGAGAGCACACAAATGGACAGAGGTGCACAACATTTTCTTCACACAAATAATACTTCCAGTTATCCGGGGTAGATGAAATTTCCATAGAACTGCTCTATTTATTTAGGCTCCCTGCAAAGTATAACCAAATATATAACTACCAGGAACTGTGAGCAATGGATGCAACCACTGTCCATGCATTCACTGAACATGTGGATGGCTTTGGTCAATCAAAAGGTTATAACTTCAGATGCCCATGGGTTCCCTCAAGGCCAATTTGGTGTAGCATGATCACCCTAATTCAAGCTGAAGTATTCAAACCTCACACAATTCAATTTATGCCCTAGATCTGAATCAGTTTGTAAATTTGGACAGCCTCCCTTCTATTCAGTCACACTGAAAAACTGAAATGACTATACTTTTTTTGGATGAATGTACATGGAATTTAGCAACACGATATTGTCAGATATTAGTTAGTGAAACTATGTATTAGATAGACGTATAAATGAATGGTCTGCAAATGTGCAAAAGTCACAGTGATTCAGTCTAAAGTTTTTTTCTATTAGACTGTAGATGAAAAGAATGGGCTTAAATGGGTTTGGCTGATACAAGGTGCTGCAATAGCCATGATGCAATGTGTTACCTGATTGGAAAGACAAATGTATATAAGTGCTCTGTTAATCAGTGTTCAATGGGCCTTTGTGAGTAAGGTACCCACCATTCTTTGTCTCTCTATGCTATGTACTGATTGTGTATGCCATGTATGATGAAATGAGGTTATGATGTTGTTTTGTCTCCATGTAACTTATCTGTGTATATATGTAATATAGCGGTTTTGTTTTAAGTAAGCTCTGACATTGCCTGATCCTGCTTCTGTTTATGTAATTGTTCAATTCATATTTACTTCCGCTGGCAGAACAAATTGCAAAGATACTTGAGAGATGCTAAAGAGGAGACTAGACATGTCAAATTACAGAAAGTGAGCTTCAGAAGGTTTTGAATGAGGCTTGCTTAATATTTGATGTTTTCAAAAGAGAAAAGAAAAGAAGAGAAGAGAAAAAGAAAGAAAACCTGAGTCATGAAATGTACAGTATATACACTTTGCTCAGCACTCAGTCTTGCCTATTCATCCTCCATGTTGCCACCTAGCTGCCTGCATAGCCTGGCTGCTATTTGGATGGTTATCAACTACATGGCAATCCTTGGCCCCAGGAGTCCTTAGGGTTCAATTACTATTTGCAGAGCCAGCCAAGAAAAGTGCAGCTGGGCAACAGCAGGGTGTCACTGGCTCTCTCCTCCTCCTTCCTTCCAGAGAGGGTTGGGACAGGAGCAAGTGGCATGCAATAGCAATGTTTTGTTGTTTCATTAACAAATTGCTTCGTTAGACAACGAAATGGTAGGACGCATTTCATTTCATTTCGTAATGAAACACCATTTTCCCTCTAGAAAAAAAAATGATTTGTCCTAGAAGAAATGGAGGGGAGTTTCCTCAAGCGCTTCCATGTAAGCCCCTGAACTTTGGAAAGGTTTGGGAGTCAGGGGTCTGAGATATTAAGCTCCAAAGGGGGTGCCCCTGGGAAAAAAAATATTTCTAACTGGAATCGGAACTTGGAAACCAAGCTTTAGGCAAGCGATTAGCACCACCGCGGCTTGGCTTCCGATTACAACTAGAAAGATTTTTTCCCTAGGGGCACCCTCTTTGGAGCTTAGTAACTCTAATAATAACTTGGCCCCCTGACCACCAAACCATTCTAAATTTCAGGGGCTTGTGGGAAAGATCTGGAGGAAGCTCCCCTACCATTTTGGTCCTTTAGGACCCAGGGGAGCATAGCATTTCATCTCATTTTGTTTCACTTTGTAAGAAAACTGCTTTAAAAATTTCTTACAAACAAAACAAAATGAAACTACTAAAGAAACGAAATGAAACAAAACACTATTTTTTTCATTTTGTACCCATCTCTACTGTCTTCCCTTCAGACTAAGATAGCAGGAGTACTTTCACCAGAGCTGCCTGCAAGCACTGAGACTGAAAATATTACTAAATTATTGTGGCAGATTGCTGTTAAACCTGACGGTCAGCAAAGCCCAGCTCCCCTCCTTCACACTCTGATCATGCCATCATTTCTCTTCCACATAATCTGTCCCCACAGGCTGGTTTCTCCCTGCTTATTTTGAACAATCAAATTGCTGAATCAGCCTGAGTTGCTTCAGATCATTTTGTTTATTCACAGCATCAGATCTGACCATTCCTCTTTCATCTGGAGCTCAAATATACTACTAAACTGGAAGCATGATTTAATAAAAGTCTGTGTCCAACCCTAATTATAACCTTAACCCAGCGGGGAACAAACTTGTCACTTCTGGAGACCCTTGTAGAGTATGGCAGAAATATAACCTGATAAACTTGGTAGAAACTAAAGTGAATATTGCTGTAATCTAAACAGGGAGCAAAACTGTTTTGGACAATATATCCAAAACTGTGCTAAAACATGTAGCTAATAGATGTTTACAAAAAGACAGACATTGGGCATATAGTAGTTAGTATCTAGTAAGCATAGCTGTTAGTAAGATGAATTTGTTATCTTAACCTTTACTATGCCCACACTCTGATATAAAATCACTCAATGGGAAGGGATCTATCTAGAAATTAGCACTTATCTTTCCTAGTGCACACAAAATACAGCAGTGAGTGGTAGGATATGTAATTTTTGAAAATGTATTGAGAAATGAGTATATGCATACACACGATTTGTACATAGTGCATTGACACTATGTTTTCAATGTTAGTGCCATCACTCATAACTTTTACATGGAATTTTACTCCCTTTTTAGTTGCTCACATTCTCTGCCCAATTTGTTGGGCAGAGAAGGGACTGATCAATCTTCACCCAGCCTGGGCACCTTGCAACACAAGCACACTTCCCTTCCAAAGGCGCCCAGGCTGGGTGAAGATCCAAACTTATGAAGGGTCTCCGCAGCCGCACCAGAGAATTGATTTTGATAGGTCAGACCTGTCAAAATCAGCTGTCTGGCACAGCTGTGGAGAGCCTTTGTAAGTCAAATTTTTCAGTTGTTGAAATAATTGAAAGTCAAGGCACCACTGTATACCTCATTATGGTTTATGTTCTTTACAAGCACACATTCTGAAGTAGACCTCCTTATGAGTTCTACATTTCAGTTGTGATTGTATATTGGGTCAATAAGAGTATGAGCTTTGGAGGAACTTGGGATATCAAACTAACTTCACACTAGGGGTGATTATCATGATTTCTTGTGAAGATATTAACTACAGCTTTCACAACTTCACAGATGATACTTAATAAAAGGCTTGATTTTCAACCTTCATGAAGACAGGAGTGCTTAGAAGACTTAGAGATCTATTATGAACACCACCAGAGTACATCAGGAGAATATGAAGAAGCTCTATTGTCACAATTCCATTGGCCTATAATAATTAATGTATTGAGTAACTAATAACACTTCAATTACATTGATGGGTCTGTATCTCCTATTACGCACAGTTTAATATAGTCAGATAAACTATGAAACTCTAAAGGATCCTCTCCTATGAAGATCCGAGATTCAAAATTATGCATTCATATTTTACACATACAATCTGAATTATTATTACGATTATTAATATTTCATGAGGAACTAGGGAGTAGAATTCCTGAAATATTTTATGGTTGACCCAATAAAGTCCAGAGCCAAGCATTTTATAGTTCATTAAGAATTTTGTTACAGATGGCTTTTGATTTCTGATATTAAAAAAGGCAATGATTTTGTTTTTATTTGATGTCATAAACAGTATTTTCACATGTATTTTAACTAGCAAGCTTCATTGCACTTTCAGTTCAATTTTTATCTTCAGAAATGAGTGTAGCCTGGCAACCAAAGTATGTTTAGTAAATCATTGCAAATTTCACCTTAAGTAGCTGAAATCACTGTCCTTCTGAACCAGGTACATTTCAGTCTGAAGTCTTAAGGCAGAGTATAATAAAAACTCATGTATATGCGAATCAGCTCCTTTCTCCCATGCAAAAGGAAATATTACACTTTAAATTTTACACTAATTAGGAATAAAAATATATTTTGGGCACCTGGATTTACAGGCAGTCCATTGTTAAGAATGGCTAGCTTGCTTGCTTTTACAGTATTCTGCAGCTCTTTACCACATTTTCTACAGATTGAGCAGAAGATATAATTATGTATGTTTTCTCAAATCAGACAATATATGAAACCATAAAGAGCACAAACCTTGGTTTGTGAATCTGCTTTAGAGTAAGTAATTTCACCATTCTTATATC
Organism: Phrynocephalus versicolor; assembly: GCA_023846285.1. Lineage (NCBI taxonomy): Eukaryota > Metazoa > Chordata > Lepidosauria > Squamata > Agamidae > Phrynocephalus > Phrynocephalus versicolor. Next base: position 43,272,692 of record JAHTLZ010000204.1, read on the forward strand.
AGAGTGCTGATCGTCTCAAAACATTTCTATTGATACTAGGAGACTAGGAGTCTAGGAGACTAGAGTTTAGTTATGTGTACTTAATCATGTGCATTCTCAGCCTTCTTTTGTGAGCCAAAGAAGTGCCAGCCCAGAGCAATTTATGTGTTCCAAATTTGGAGAGATTTGGGGTTCAGGGGGCCAAGTTATTCAACTTCAAAGGGGGTACCCCATAAATACATTTCTTATTGCAATGTTATGTGTTTGAAAATAGTGATCCATGGTGGCTAGCAGCATGAAAATAACAATGGAGCTTCCTCAAGCTCTCCCCTTTAAGCACTCCCTATTTGGAGAGGTTTGGGGTACAGGGGGCCAAGTTATTCAACTCCAAAGAGGGTGCCCATAGGAATCCATTTTAAAGTGCCATGGGGGGGGGTAGTTGTTTCTAACTGCCTGTTGGGGCTAGGGTATAAAAGAGGCTAGCTCGTTTGATTTTCTGTTTTGTCTGTGGGAGTGAGGGGAGTTAGAGTCAGCTCTGGCAGTGCTGCTAGCTTGCTGTCTTACAGTTAGGCTAGCTTCACTTCTGCTGTCCCTGTGTGCTCAAAGCTGCTTTGTGTGTTGTGTCAGTGGACAAAGAGAGAGTGGTTTGCATGTGTGTAGAAGAGAGAACCTCTCTCTCTCTCTCTCTCTCTCTCTCTCTGTGTGTGTGTGTGTGTGTGTGTGTGTGTGTGCGTGTGTGTGTGTCTGTGCTCAGAGAGGCACTGCTTTTCTGTTTTTTTGGGAGGGTTTTATTAGGGGAGGGATTTTTGGCAGGCTTTCTTTATTATATGTATATGTCTTTTCCCCTCCTAACCACTTAAAACTCCATTCCTTCCCACACACACACATTGTTATTCCCACCACTAACCAGTACCAGTTCCCAATTCTCAACTGCCACAATACAAATGTGCCCGGCTGTCCCTCTTAATCATGGCCCCATTTCAAAAAGCCAGCAAAATAAAACTGGAGTCCTCCTATTCCTTTATTCCTAGCTGGAGTATTCTGGCAAACTTCTGCCTTCCTCCCAGGCCTGCTAGCCTGCCTACATGTTATGGTTCAGAATGACACATTTATTTCTAAGACCTGCCTTGGTCTTCTTGATGATGCCAGGGAGGTCCACACTCTCCCTTCATACCTGAGGGTCTGAAATGGCCAGTAATGTTTTTAAGAGCTGCCCTGGACATAGAGGTGTTTTTTATACAATGGACATTCAAGGGAGCTCTGCTCACACACTCTCTTCATACCTGAGGGTCAAATGACCCAAGCCCAATATTTAATTCTTGCCTGCCTGCCTGCCTTGTAGATGCAATTCTGATACAGCCCAGTGTGCCTTGATGGGCATAAAGGGAAGATCTTGAGGAAGCTCCACTGTGATTCCCATGCTGCTAGATGCCTGCAGTCAGTATTTCCAAATACTTTTAAATTACAAAAGATTTTTTCTTATGGGCATCCCATTTGGAGTTGAATAACTTGCTCTCCTGTACACCAACCCTCTCCAAATTGGGAGTACTTTAAGGGAAGAGCTTGAGGAATATCCGATGCAATTTCCATGCTGCTAGGTGCCTGGGATCAGTATTTTTAACTACTTTTAAATTACTTTTTTTCCTAGTGGCACCTTTATTGGGGTTGAATAGCTTGGCTCCCTGTACCCCAAACCTCTCTAAGCTGGGGGTGCTTCAAGGGGATAGCTTGAGGAAGCTCCACTGTAATTTCCACACTGCTAGCTTCCTCGGATTACTATTTTCAAGCACATAACATTGTAATTAGATATTCTTTCCAGGACACCCCCTTTGAAGTTGAATAACTTGGCCCCCAGTACCCCAAATCTCTCCAAATTTGGGGGGCTTAAAGGGGAGAGTCCAAGGTAGGTACCCAGATTTGGTGCATCTAGGACACAGGGGACCTGCTTTATAGAGCAACAAAAAAGTTCATTATTGTTTCATTTTGTATGATTTTTTTAAATGTTTCTAACAAGATGAAACAAATCACGAGGGAATGAAACAAAACAAAACAAAATGAAACACAAATTTACCATTTTGTGCCCATCCGTAATTTAAAGAACTGTGATAGGCATATGCCAGGGGTGTCCAAACTTTTTGCAAGGAGGGACAGATTTGGTGAGGTGAAAATGTGTGGCGGCTGACCATTCAGTCGCATTTGGCCCCCGGGCTGGACTGTGGACAAGTCTCTAGGACATGCAAGGAGGCAGGGAGGATGCTGCATCAATGGAGCCTGGGGCAGGTAGGCTGGGCAGGTGGCTGGGGGGGTGGATGGAGGCAGGAAAGGCAGGCAAACTATAAAACTGCAAGCTGAGATCTCCATCCTGTAAGGGGAGGGGTCAGCTGGCAGGAAGAAGAGGCTGCAGGCCGCTCAGAATTTGAAAACAGGCTGCATTTGGTCCCCAGGCCTGACTTTGGACATGCCTGGTGTGTGCCATTGCCATGGAACATTAAAAGTTCTTTTCTGCATTATAGTACGACTTGCTTTTCTCAATCCCTAGCTTTACATGTCATTATTTCTAACAGTAATGCATTGGCCTGGAAGTAAAATTTAACTTCCCTTCTAATTGTTCAGCAGCTGCAGCAGTGACACAAAAAAAGGTCTGTCTCTCGATAGATAGATAGATAGATAGATAGATAGATAGATAGATAGATAGATAGATAGATAGATAGATAGATAGATAGATAGATAGATAGATAGATAGATAGAT
>JAHTLZ010000204.1:43275429-43286144 GCA_023846285.1 Phrynocephalus versicolor
GATAGATAGATAGATAGATAGATAGATAGATAGATAGATAGATAGATTGTGGTGTGTGTGTGAATAGATGTTATTTATTCCAGCAAATCAATGTTAAGGTGAAATAAGGGAAACGACCAAAACATAGTAACAAGATTCCTAGTCTTCTACACAAAACAAAAGATCCGGAGTATATTCATAGTTAAAGGAATTTAAGATTCAACAGATTCTACATTCAGTAGATGTTTCTTACAGATATTTGGCTAGAGGCAAAGATATGAAACATGTAATATAAATTCAAAATGTCACTCAGAAATGGCACTACACTGCTCAATTTTTAAACTTGCATTATATACAAGGTCACTATTTTAACAGCAAAAATATTAATCCATACTTTTTGGGCATTTACTATGGGGGTTGTGTTGCAAAAAAATGTGCTCTATTAAGGTAGAAAAGAGATTATTTTCTTAACAATTCATACTACCTTAGACATTTTCTAGTAGGAACTGGCAAACCACTCCAGTATTCCTGCCAAGAAAACTTCATGGACGTGGAGTCACGAAGAGTCAGTCATGACTGTAATGACACCACACACACACACACACACACACACACACACAAGCTCACTGAACAATTCACTAGGTAACCTGGGTTCTTTCTTTTTACTCTGCATTTTATAATTTGCTTTCTCATCTCCCAACAAGTAATAGATTAAACACAAATTGTTAGGTGCTGCATGTGTCTTTCTAAAAATAATCTTTTTGCACAGCTGTTATTCCCCACCCCCAGATTAATACAATGAATACAATCCCTGTAACAGTATTACATTATTGTTTGGGTAAACTTATGATTGATTGTTGTTACCATTAGATGATTTATTTCTTATAGATGTTATTGTACAAATAACAGATGGAAGAAGATTTTTAGTAGCTGGAGAATTTTTCTGTTTGTTTGTTTTTAGAGTGAGAGGAGTGGTATGTTTTTTTAATGTCATTAACCTAGGAGTCTGGATTACAAGCAAAAGCTAGAGGAATATCTGTAGGAAGATCATGCTTTGTAAAGTGAAACTATCATCAGAAGATATAAGGTGCTAAAATGAAATAGTGACAGACATGTTCACCCTTTTGCTACGATTGCGAAGTATGGGCTTAGAAGCTTGTAGCAGTGAAAAAGCAAGTCTCACTTTATGGCACCTCTCCCCCCTTGCAACAGGACAACTCCCATAAATCTTGCCAGCACATCAAGTGGTAAAGGCTTCTGGGAGTTTTATTCCAGAACATATGGGGATCCAAGGTTCAGAATCTCCAGTGGGGTGAGGTAGTCCAGAGAAGCAGCACAAAATTCTCAGGGGCTCAGGGGCCATCCCACCTGGCACACAGCCACAGCCACACCTTAAGCTCCTCTTCCAAGCTACTGGGGGTGTTGTTCCCATCTCCATCACTTCCACTACCAGCAGCTCAGACCTTAAGCGGCTCCATGGGCAGTTCATGCTGCCATCCTGGGGGCTTCTCTCAGCAGGCCCCAGCACCCTACCACACATACGTATTTCATAGGGGGCTTGTGACCTGCTCTCAACAATACTTGCCTTGCCCTGGGTGTCACGGGTGTTGGAAACCCATACTATACCACTGGGAACCACTGGGATAGAAAAAGTAAACAGCAACAGAAGACTGTAACAGTCCTTCAGGTTGGCCAAACACAGTTCTTGGGGGATGGGCCTTCCAGATTTATTATTTTGGCCAGAGCAGAGCATGAAACATTGTGTTAAAGTATGTTCATAAACATGGTCTTGAAGTAGCAATTCTCTGGGGTTCTGGCAAGTATGTTATTCTGTTTTAATGTTGTAATCACTATTTATATTGAATCTTATTTTTAGTTCTCTGTTTAATCTGACCACCTTTTTCTGATCTATGATTAATAGCCTTCCCTTCCTCTCTTGGTCTTTTCCTTTGGCATTTTTATGTTGAAAGTACTTAAACAGGTACTTGCAGCCATTGTAACCTCTCCACTGTCATAAACATGAATTTGTCCCCAAATCTGAAAAATAAGTACATGTGTATGTCTGTGAAGATTCTCAGGGCCTTTCACCTTTAAATGAAACTCACTGATGCCCTGAAAAATTGCACATATTTCTTTTGTGTGTTCAGTACAAACAGTAGTTACCATTTAACTGCCTATATAGTATATGATGAATAAAAGTGAGTCTAATATTTGTAAAACAGAGCTTTCAAAGTATTGTATTACTTCTCTGAATAAAGATTTTAACCTGCCCCTTTCATCATACCAGCTATCATGACCTATTAAGATAATAAAGGGTTTCACACACAATCAAAAATATTCAAAATGAATAGAATATCCATGGCAATTAAAACCCCTCTGCACCATAATTTCAGAAGTGAAAATAGTTCCTGTTTGAGTAACATATTCATTCTAAAAGGTCCTGCTAAATCCAACCATTCTCTCACCTGTTCTTTTTCTTACAAAATACATATACATGCATCTGATTTGACTTCTGGCAACTGGGAAAAGAGAGCATATAAGTGAAAACTGCTGACTCTACATAAAATGCAGTGGATTTTTTAATATTTACAGTGATACCTCAGTTTATAAAATTAATTCATTCTGTGAGCCATTTCATACTGCAAAAATCTTGTAAACCGAAATGGAGGTTCCCATAGGAATGCATTGAAAACCAATTAATCCATTCCAGAGGTCCAGAAAAAAATCAAAAAAGGGAATTAAATGATTGATTTTCACTGCATTCCTATGGGAAACCTTGTTTTGGGATGCCTGCAGTGGTGCCTTCAGCTCTATGCCACCTACCTCCTTTGCAGGCATCTGAAAGCAAAAGGCACCACAGCATGGTTAACACTCTCCTCTCTGTGGTGCCTTTGGTTTTTGGGTGTGCATAGCATCTTTCATCCAATGGCTTTGGCTCGCTGCCACCCACCTCCTTTTTGGGAGCTGGATGGTTGAAAGAGCCGAGTTACGCTGCAGATAGGATGTCCATGCTGCTTCAACAAAGGTGACCCAGCAATGCCCTATACCTTTGGACCTTCACAGGGATCCAAGAGATCTTTCGCCAGGTTGTGTCACAGTCAGGGTGATTGCAGCTGCGAAAAAAGCAGGAAAGCTTTTCTGAGAAGCTGCAAAGGTGCTGGGCATTACTGGGTCATGCCACTTCGCACCCCAGCAAGTGCACCTTGTTGGTAACCACGGCGGCATGACCAACCTGCCTGCTGCGTGACCCAACAAAAGTTCTCTTGGATCTCTATGCTTCAGCATGGCTGCCAAAAAGCAGAACACAACCAAGCAGAGAAGCCTTTTCACTGCTTTGCTGTGTTCCTCTTTTTGACAGTCACCTTGTTTCCCCCACTGAGAGTCACCACTCACCCGCTCACCCCCTTGCTGGGTTGGGCCTGCTGCAGCCCCAGGACTAAAGCAATGGCTCTGCTGTGGTGACTCTTCCCCATCTGGACAGATCCTGCAGCCCAAAGCCAGCAGTCCCAACCTAACAAGGGGGTGAGTGGGTGAGTGGTGACTCCCAGCAGGGGAACTGAGGTGACTGTCAAAAAGCGGCTTTGGAATCCGGTGCCCCAAAGCTTCATTACACTTTTGGGGCACCTGATCCCAAAGCCACTTTTTGACAGCCACCTTGATCCCCCCACTGGGAGTCACCACTCACCCGCTCGCCCGCAGCAAAGACACCACTTCAGTCCTGGGGCTGCAGCAGCCCAAAGCCAGCGGTCCCGACCCAGCAAGGTGGTGAGTGGGTGAGTGGGAAACGAGGTGACTGTCAAAAAGCAGAACTCAGCAAAGTGGCAAAAAAGGCTTCCTTGCTTTGTTGTGCTCCACTTTTTGACAGCCATTTTGAGGTGCCCCTGAAAGCCCAACGCAGTAAAGCAGGGAAAGCCTTTTCACCTTCCCCATTTTGTGGTGTTGGGCTTTTGGGCATCTGCCACAATGTGGCTATCAAAAAGCCGAACAATACAAAGCAGCCCCCCCCCCTCGTGCATGTGGTGCACGAAATGAAATCACTGGAAACGGATGTTCCAGAAATGTTATGCACAGTGTGCAGGGAGGCAGCAAAAGGAAATCATTATCATGCCTTATGGGGGGGAAATATAAGCTGGGGCATTCCATTTAAAATTTTCTTAAAGTGAGACATCTCAGTTCCCAGAAATTTCTTTTCCTTAACTGAGGCATTTATGTATTATATAGCTGGAAACAGTTTTATTTTAAAACATTTGAAAGGTGCTTGCTTTATAGCAATTATGCAAAGTGTTCTGTAGTGTTGCTTAATGTTTTGCTTCCAAAAAGCAATGATCAGTATGAAAAAAACTATATTGACTAGATCCCTGCACTGGTGTCATCCATTCTTTACACCCTCTCACCCAGTACACCTAAGTCCAAAATTTCTATACTGTACTGAGTTTGACTCTCATCTCCATGACTCAGAGGGGTATCTTCTCTAGTGACCACCAGATACCTCTTTAGAAAAATACAATCAGGTTAATACCGTTTCTTACTGCTTTCTATTTGACCAGTTGCCTGTGTTGTAATCAGTGACTATGCTTTCTGTATTCAAATATAAAATTTCCCCTGCTGTAAGAACTATTATCTACAATACATGCACCATTCATGAATGACATTGGTACATATCCCAGTTTCAGCCTTCTCTAAAATGCCCTGCATTGAAAATATTTGTGAATATGTGTGTGTCTTTCTGTGCATCTCCATGTGTACATGGACACACACACACCTCTCAAGCAGAAAGTCTTTCACAGGGCTGGTACATGAATTAGTTTTCATATATTCGGTGAACAACATTCTCAAAATCCTTTCTGGCCTTCAAACAACTCTACTCTGCCAACACTTAATTCTCTTTGCCACTACCAAAGGCTTAAACATCACCTTAGGTCAGCTGCTGTCACATAACAATGGAACACACACACACACACACACAGGAACCTGCAAACTATAAAATATATTTTATTTCTATGCCAATATTATCACACTGCTGGGGAACAAAGATGCTACAGAAGAGGAGGAATAAACAACACGAGTATCTGTTCTCCCAAGTGGCAGTAGAAGTCTTGGTGGAAAATGGAACGTGAATCAGAGAGATGGCTGAACATACTATTGGGTGAAATGCACCACTAAGATAATTTTATACCCTTTCAAAGGCATTGTCCTCTTTCTTCTGTTATCTCTGCTGGTTCTTTAGGCTCTTCATTTAGTTCCAGATTTCTCTCTATACTAAATAGATTTTACCACCTTTCTGTGATATCTTATCTTTCTTTTTTCCTTTCCTTTAACAAAATAGAGGCAATATTCTTCATTTGATCACTAATTCAAGTTCTCCCATTGTCTCTTCCCCACTTTCAACTCACTAATGAGGACATCTCTCCTACCATCATTTGGGATTTGGGAATTCTCTATCTTTAAAAGAACCCCTATAAATTATTCTGATCTTGCTGCTATTATTATCCTTGTTTGACTGGCATTACATATTCCTTGTTATTCAGTTCTTTGATCACCTTCTTCCACTTCTATAGAGATGTTGCCTCTTCCAACTCTTTTAAGCCTTCCAAATGCCCTCCCACTCTGGGCCCATCTGGCCCTCTAACTACTGTTCCTGTGTCATAGTTTCTTCATTTTTAAATATTAATAATACCTCTCTTTCTTCTTTCAGCATATAAACATGTCATAGTCTCCCCTGGTCTTAAATAGCCATCCCTTTTTTTCTTCTCTAATTTTCATCCTGTTTTGTTACTGCCTTTTGTTTTTAAACATTTGTAACATGTTGCTCATTCTTGTGTGGACTTTCTTCTCACTCAGACCTGAATCTTTTGCGATCTGACTTCTACATTACACCAAGGCCATGGTCTTACCAGAGTTTTCTGCATATATAAATTTCCTGCGTATTTTTTTCCGGGCAGCCACATGGTTTTTAATGTGCAGTTAAGTGTCCTCTCTTCTGCCTCATATTTTCTGCCTCTACCTGTCTACTTCACATTTTGTCCTTCTTTCCGGCTCTAGTTTCCACGCTTCCATGGTTAAAAGGGAACAACTGATTTTACTGCGTATTTTCAGGGTCCTGTTGTGGTTACAGAAGCAAATAAGCAAGCATTTTCAAATGAAGTTTCTAAATCCAGCCCCTGGTGGTGGTTTAGGAAGCTTCACTGAAACAGCTGTTCCTGGGGTGTGGTCAGCTGGGACCAGAATTTACTTCTCTTCCCGGTTAGCACATGATCTTTTACTATATAGTTTGACACTCTGACAAAAATAACTGATAATCTTCCACTCAATCAGCTTCCAATTAGAACGTTTTTTCCTAGGGGCACCCCATTTGGAGCTTCATAAATTAGCCCCCTTATCTCCCAAATGTTTCCAAATTTCAGGTTATTCCCTAAAATTTCTTTCTTAAGGTACCCCTGCTACTTTGGAGCCCCAAGGTAAGCAAAGTTTGATTGCATGGTTTTCCCCCTCCCTGCTCCACTGGGGCCTTTTTAAAATCACACTCCTGATTTGGGGGGGGGGGTGCAGAATTTTAAAAAAGTCTTCCAGCAGCCTGGGATCGGATCCCCTGCCACCACTTGCCTGGGTTGTTGGTGCATTGTAAATTGAATTACCACTGTTTTTTCAGGCAAAAATAAGGATTCCCTGCTTTATTTCCTTTTATATATTGCACTGGACAAGTTATTAGCATCCGTGAACATCAATTTCACTTATATACTGATAATTTGCAACCTTTCTTCTATGACTCCAACCCATATTTCATAATGTTTGTGAGATATTACATCTTGGATGCTACATCTTCATCGAAAACTTAATCTGCCTCTGATAGAGTTGCTTATTTTCCTCCTCAGATGTTGTTTCTTTTGTACAGTTTTTCTGTGATTACAAACTATATTGCAAATTATCGTGTAAAGCATGCACAGAGTCATGTTCATATTTCTGATTCATTCATTTTTTCTCTCTCTCTCCTGTTCACTTTACTGTTCAGACATCTTGCTTCCCTCTTCATGACATTCCTGGAAACTGTCCTTCTTTTTACTATTTCTTCTGCAAAGTTATCAATTCATGCCTAGTTATTTCTTTTTTAGATTACTGTCATCTTTCTGTTGGCCTTGCACAACTTGTATTAATCCTCTTGATTCCATTCCAAATCCTGGACCATCATTTGACTCATGTTTCTCCTTATCTGAAGTCTCATTCTTAGTTTCCTGTCCATTCCAGGATTAGTTACAAGTGATTTGTTCTTATTTTCAAAGTCCTTCATGGTCTGTCCTCTTTCAACCTTGGTTTCTCATTATAGACCCAGAGGTTCATCTCATGCCTCTAAAAATACTTTTGACTCATCCAAGAATCCCCACCTTTCCCCTTTTTATTTCACTGTTCCACATCTTTGGAAGCATCCTCTTGTAGATTTGTACAGTATGTTACATGTTTATCATAGTAAATTGGATTAGAGGAAGCCCATTAAATCAGTGGGCATCTGGTGAGTCAACTCCTCCAATACATTCCACTTATTCAAATGGGCCTACTTTAATTGCAGTTTGCACTAGGCACAACTAGTGTAATTCCATTTAGTCAAGATAATTTATAGAGGAACTAACTCACCAAATACTGATTCAGTGAGCCTAGTCTAGTATGGCTTATCATGCTAAGCAGCAGCCTTTGTGGAGAATATTTTCAAGGAAATAGTCTTCATTACTGATCAATAATACTTTCAGCGGTAGGGGTGATGACTCTGCTTTGAATCATGCAGATCTACCGGCATCCCAATGCTTGGCTATGGGATTTAAAAGAACTGTGTGTTGGAAACTGAAGAGGCAATTATGTTATCCTATAAGTTCTCTAAGACCTAGAAGATCGTGTTACTAGAAAAAGTAAGTGTTCAAGATCCACAGAAACACAAGGAATGTCATTTTTTTGAGGCTTCATTCCCTCCATCAAGAATGCCTGTTCCTATTCTTTACCCTTTCCAGATGTTAAGATGTGAAAAGATTTAGTAGTCATAGAAGTTTGCTGTACAAATAGATTTTGAGTCATGGGACTGGATAGGACTGAGTTGAGTCAGAGTTAAGTCACTAGTATCTGCTCATGTTCCTGTATCAAGCAGCCCTGATTGTTTCTTTTGTTCTGTGTTTGATGCATCTCACAAAATTATAAGTAAGCAAAACAAAAGGTATTAAACTGAGCAATATTTCACTCTTTTCTGCTCTTATATGGAGATAGCACAAGGCAACTGCAGATTTGTGCAAAAATATAAACCAGGAGAATTCAAGACAATAGCAAACACGCAATGTAGAAATACATAGAAGTATGTTTCCAAAACCCTATATAATCTGTGCTTCTTCCTTTGACAGTGCTTCTCAGTAAACATCACACAAATGCACAAATGCTTTCAGTCCAATGCAATTTTCTGCTCTCATGACACTTGACATATCTAGCAAAGAGATTTGTAACACTAACTCACCAGGACAAGCAGAAATTCTGTCCCAACAAGTAGTCAGACACCAGAGAACTGCTGGCATCTTCCCTAGAGGGAGGAACAATGAACACAACAATCTCTTGGATTTTTTCTTTTTGAGGAGAGACAGAGAGACATGGGGAACAAACACAGATGCCAGTTATGGTTCCCCAAACAGATCGCAAATACTATATAAATTCAATGTCACCACTATTCCCTCGTATGAAAATAGCAATTGGTCAAAATGAAAGCATTCATACATTTTTAGAGAGAAAAGGAAAACTAGAATCTCTTTTGACATTGCAAAATTTGCAAATTTTACAATAAAACATTTGCTGAGGCTATACAGTATACTCAAAAGGAGAAATTTGCTTTGGTTTCTATCATAGAAATTCCGCAAGTTTTGATACTACATAGAAGAAGCACAGGTGGTTTCCATGCTTTACTTATGTGTTATGTGTTAAGTAAATTGAACATAATTTCTAAAATTGTTTGAGGAGCTGACAGAGAAGAAAGTACAATGTTTCATATTTGCAAAAATAGTACAAAATATATTTTAAAACCAAAATAAAAGTACTCTTGTATCTTTAAAGCTAGCAACTGTACTTAAGTGTGAGCTTTTGTGGATCATAATCCATTTGTTAAGAAACAGATATTTTGTTGTTGCTGAAACAGACTAACACGACTACCTGTCTCAAAAGTAGTACATTTTTTTCATCAACTCCTCAAACTATTTTAGAATTTACACCAACTTTTCTTAATTAATGAGATATAAGTAAAGCCCACAAGGAAGCCACATACTGTATATTTCTTCTGTGCAGTGTCAGAGCCTTGTTGATTTTTTTTCCTTTCAGAGAAAGCAAAGATGTATATGGAGAAGACATACTGTTTTTTTTTTCCTTTCAGAAAAAGAGAGGCATGTTTGTAGAGCTACAATGGGCTTTTTAAACAGAAGGATCAGAAGCTTAGGAAATTCAATGATTCCAGTCAAAAAGTCTATAATTTCTCCTGAGCCAAGAGCAGCCAGTGAAAAGCCACTTGTATGATAATGGAAATTTAGAAGGAAGAAGCTTAAAATATTAGCTGCCCAAGTATTAATGAAATTCAATGGGATTTTGACATTCCCTCAGGCTACTGTGTAAATCCCAAGCATATATATTTTTGGAGTCACTGTTATTTGACTGCCACTCACAGTGAAAAGGGGAAATGGTACTGTTTCTGTGTATTCTCTTCTCTGCAGTTCCAACTATTTCTTTCTTTCTTTCCAAAAAACACTCCTCCATACAAAAATCTTGCTCAACAGTTATTTTTTACTAGAGACACAAGCACATAAAATGACAGACTCAGCTGGAAATTTAAGATAAGCAAATTCACTGCTACTTAAATTATTGAACCAGAGGCTGATATATGATTTAACAAGATTAATATGGAAACATTTTAAAGCAATCCTGTAATTTAATGTTGCATTCTATTTAAAGATGAATGCTTTACACTAGAAAAACTTGTGCAAGCCAACAGGAGACCTTCCTAATGCAGTAAATATGCCTGTGGGGAATTATTACCATATTTATTGTACAACAGAATGCTATGACTTATTTTCTATGCGCTTACCCCTGTTAGTAATCATAATGTTAATGTGTCACTAGAACTGTGGAGGCAAAATCCAAGTTTTGCTTACCTTGTGCTACATATTTTATATAATCTTTTATTAGGGTGGGCACCTCCCCATCATCAAAAAAGGAGACAAGAGAGGAAGCAGATTTCATAAGTTATAATGTTAAAACACAATTACTTGAATCATAATGTGTTTAAAATGGCAGTTAATTAAACACAGCTTCAAAACCCATTAACAAAGTAGTCCGTCAACTCATTGAAGGTTCTTTTCTTAGCCATAACCAGCTGCTGCAAAGCCAACCCCACCCACACATCCCAGCCTTCATCTGGCATCAGAAGAACAAGAGAGAAAGAGGATTGCCCTCATATACTGGGGGCGGGGCGTGGGGAATTCCACGGTCTAAGGGCAGCATCTGGGCAGGTATTTAAACCAATGTCAAGCCGTATCCATTGTGTACCTAGACTAAAAACTCTATTTGAGAACAAACCAAACCTAAAAGAAAAAAGGACACATCCAAATAAACAAAAATAATTGCAATATTACAAAGAAAGAAAGAAAGAAAGAAAGAAAGAAAGAAAGAAAGAAAGAAAGAAAGAAAGAAAGAAAGAAAGAAAGAAAGAAAGAAAGAAAGAAAGAAAGAAA
>JAHTLZ010000204.1:43286154-43311177 GCA_023846285.1 Phrynocephalus versicolor
AAAGAAAGAAAGAAAGAAAGAAAGAAAGAAAGAAAGAAAGAAAGAAAAGAGCACTAAATCCAATTCATGCAAAAACTTCTCTGTGAATTTACAGCCCAGTTTGTACTACATATGCACTAGTCAAAAGAGCGGCAAAATAGTCTCAGAGAGTCACATGTAATGACAGGCCAGGCAGGTCTACTTGACTCAGTTAATCTCTTCAAGGGTAAAGGAAAAGTCAGAGCTGGGTAAGAAATTATTTTCATGTAATCTCTTATTTGCTTTTGTATTACAGCTTCTGAAACAGCCCTAAATATACTGTACTACACTTGTTACCCCCCACCCCATCAAGTCCAGCCAAGTGCAGAACCACATACTGGCACATTTATTGTTCAGAGCTATTCCTGAGCACACAGAGACAGGAATTTTGCTTGTTCCATGTCAGATTTCAATCCAAAATAAACCCTGCATGGATGGTCCTCTTGCATCTGTCCTCCTTTCAAAAGAAATATCCATCCAGCATTACCAAAAATCCATGTAACTGCCTTATGGTACTGCCTGTTCTAGTTATATGAGCCAGACAAGCAGGAAATGTTTCATCCATTCTTGAACTAAAGTAGGACAGTATAGGCAACAGGAGGGGTACCACCTTATCTTCTCTATTCTGCTTGTTAGAATTTAGAGAGAGGACATTGGAGAGATGTACAGTATATTGGTATACATAAGCAGGATCTGTAGCAAAATACCAAAGTCTACAATTCCAACTAAAAGACATTCAGTTATTCCAAATTCCAACTTTCACCTGTGCCTAAGGGTGTTCTACTCCAGATGTTATTGCACTTCAGTTCCCATCAGTCCTACCTATCATACCCAGTGGTGAAAAGTGCTGGGAGTTATAGTGCAACATCAAATGGAAGACTACACTTTGTCCTCTCTTGTCATACATAGACATAAAGTTCATGGTCCAGTTTTCTTTTCTGACCAATAATCATTCCTATTGAGCTCTTCCTAGAGGACCACTCTCAGAGGGTACCGCTTGGTGAGATGATATCCACCCCTTGGACCCTAAATTATGAGGTTCCACAAGGGTCTATCATCATGTCAATGCTATTTGGCATCTATGTGGGAATTCATCAAGGGGTTTGGAGCTTCATATCACCAATATGTGGACAACACCCAGCTCTAGCTCTCCTTTCAACTTTCTGAAGTGGATGCTGTCCCACCAGTTAAAGGCTGCCTGAAAGCCATGCTGGAGTGGATTAATGAAACCTAAAAAGGCTAAACCCAGAAAAGATGGGTGTCCTGTAGATGGGGCCCCTGATGTCTGCAGATTGGGAACCTCCCTCTCTTTGGGGGGGGGATAACTCTGTCCACTAAGGTTGAAGTGCACAACCTGGGTGTTCTCTTGTACCCAGCATGTTCCAAGGAGTCCCAGGTAGCATCTGCCTACTTCCATCTGAGACGGATTGCCCAGCTGCATCCCTGCCTGGACACTGAGGCCCTCACTATGCTGATCCATGTACTGGTAATCTCAAGATTAGACTACTGCAACGGTCTGTATGGGGCTGCTTTTGAGGCTGATGCAGAGGCTCCAGCAGCTGCAGGATATAGCAACCAGATTGCTAACAGGGGTGAGGAAACATCAACACATATTCCTCACTCCGGCAGCCCTACACTGGTGACCTGTTTGCTTCCACATCAGCTTCAAAGTGATGACATTGACATACAAAGTCAATGTATGTCATTGACCTTCAGACCTTACTAGAGATGGGCACAAAACAAAACAATGAAATGCTGTTTCATCATTTTGTTACGTAATGAATTACTCCATTATGCAACAAAATGGTAGGACGAGTTTCATCATGAAATGAAAGAAATGCCATTTCCCCCTCTAGGAATGAAATGATTCATCCTAGAGAAATGGCAGTGGAGCTTCTTCAAGAAATTTGGGGAGTTTGGGGTTCAGCAGGCTAAGCTATTAAGATCCAAAGGGGGTGCTCCTAGGAAAAAAATCTTTCTAATTGAATTGGGAAGATACACTAGCTCCCCTCCCCCTGGTGAGTGAGTGATTAGTGGCTTCGCTTCTGAATCCTGATTCAATTTAGAATGATTTTTTCCTAGGTGCACCCCCTTTGGAGCTTAATAACTCAGCTCCCTGACCACCAAACATCTACAAATTTCAGGAGCTTACAGGGAAAAGTCCAATGAAGCTACACTGTGATTTCCATGCTGATACATGTCTGTGAACCCTATTTTCGAGGACATAAAAAACCACTTGGGGGGTCTTATAGGGAAGAGCTTGAGGAAGCTTCCCTGCCATTTTTGTGCCTCTATGGCCCAGAAGAGCATAGCATTTCATTTCGTTTTGTTTCATTTTGTAACTAAACTACTTTAAAATTTGTTACAAATGAAACAAAACAAAAATATTAAAGAAAAGAAATGAAATGCTGTATTTCCGTTTCATGCCCATCTCTAGACCTGTCAGAATGCCTTCTTCCAAAAAGAACTGCCCATATTACCTGCTCATTCCCACAGCCTGCGACAGTTTAATGTAGCATTGTCCTCAGCTATGAACTCACCCACCTTAGCTATCTGTTTTCTTTTAAATCTGTAGATTAACCCAGAAAATATTTATTTATATGATTTTTACCTAATTATTGTCAGTGTTCTGTTTATTTGCACTGATGCTAACCACCCAGAGTGGCCTTGCTGCCAGATGGGCAGTTAATAAATAAATAAATAAATAAATAAACTTCTGCAGTCAGTAATACTGCCTAAAATATTTCTAAAGATTGAATGGTGTGGGAGAGGTCTTGTCTTCTGTGGCACTAGTTACTTTAATATGGTGTTATTGCTATTAGATGTTACATTGTATTTGTGTGTGTGTGTGTGTGTGTGTGCGCGCGCGTGTGTGTGCGTGTGTGTGTGTGAAATCAATACCACACATTCACACATTTTCAGAGAGTTCCATTCCCCAGCCAGTGCCAGCTTAGTAGAACTTTCTTCCCTCCTCCTCTGCTCAAGTTTTCAGCAGTGCCTTAAAAAAAGTCATTGAATTTGAATGGCTTTTCATTCATCAGAGGCGATTTTAGGGAGCATACAGGGTTACATTGGTAACCACTGCCTCCAAATTATGCTGGCAGAAGCAGTCCTGTCAGCAGGTATTTCCACCACCACTGGGTAACTATCTCCTTTTGTTTGGTACATAGAAGTTGAAAAATAATGTTTTTCTGCAGCAAATAGGCACCTGCAGAGATTTTAAATGGATTCATTCATATCAGCCATTCTCATGTGGTTCACAGATCCACTGTCTGAACACTCCCCAGGTATTCATATTTTGATTGATATTATTCAGGTTATATTAGACCTATTATATAAAGTAGGACTGCTGCACATACTTCTAAATTGTGTTTAGGTTTTATAATTAATGAGTTTGTTTGTTCCTAACACTACCATTGATATAACTGAATTTAAAATCGGCATGAATTATTACAAACAGAGCTCATTTCCAGTGATCGCTCCAATAGCAGGAAGAATATTTCCCCCATTCTGCTCCATTATTTATCTTCTGTGAGTTCACTCAGCTGAGAAGTTTACTGAAGTTTTCTATTCACTTCTCTTTTTCCTTGCAAGTTACTGAGATGCACCAATTAAGTCTCACTGTAAAAAAAAAATATTTTGATGGAATACCCAATCTCATTAGCATACATGAGACTTGGGGAAACTGTTTTACCATGGTCCAAGTCCTACTTTTATAAACACTCCTAGAAAGGGGCACAGGGGAACTGTCATTCTGCATCATGACCATTAGTTTATTGAGGTCCTCAGAGCCTAGAACTGTCCACACCACAGTGCTTCTCAAGACTCATATGAAGTTTCTGAGAGAGGTCATCCAGAGTTTGGGGGATGGCTCTCAACATTGTGCCAGAGATACTAGCTCAGCCTCTCTTCTATTAATGCTCAAGAGGCTGTGGAAAACTTGAATCAGTGCCTTGTTTGTGAGGAGAACTGGGAGTGGGTGAACAAACTGAGCCTCAGCCCAGACAAAACATGGGATGCTTCTTCTTCAAGTGTCATATCTTTGTAGAACGTTGGTGATCAGTAGCATGATCAGGATTTTATCCAAAGATAATTCTTAAATGGGATTCTGCTGGTCAATAATTTGGATTTGTAATGCACATTCCTCTGGACATTTTTCTGGTAGAGCCATTTGAAACAGCGGACAGAAGTAATTATGTCCACAAAACAACAATTTGTCCATAAATGAAAATGGAATTAAATCATTAATCAACTGAAATGGAAATAAGCCTACCCCCCAAGATAAAATAAAGACATGATGCAAGGCAAAATATTGAAAAACATTAACTACAAAGGGAGTTTGAATCTTTTAGTCTGGAGGTCTATGTTTCGCCTCCACTATATCTCTGGTTATCAACCTCTGTGGAACATAAAACAGAGAGTGCAGTTACACCCATGTACTGCTTATTGGTGTTGGATTGCCAATAGGTCACCCACAATATGAACAAGACAAAACTTGTATTTGTTGCAGACGGACTGGTTTGTGTACCTCATTCTGAATCCAAAACAAGCCAACCCACAGAAACAAGGAGCTGAAGTTGAAGAGAAGAAAAAATCCTTTTAACCAAGCCTTCAGTTTGGCACCATAAAATGTTTCACAGAAACCATTTTATACTATTTATAAACCATTGCAATCTACAATAAACCATGATGTTTATATAGTGGATTTTTATTTTAGTTAAACTAGAAATATACTTTGGGGGGTGGGTTTGAAAATGAAGTAGATATGTATCTTGTCCATCATAATTTACACTCTGGGTGCTCCACTAGTTTAAACAGAGGTATTTAAACCCACCCTAGAGCAAACTAGGCATCTAAATGTTTAACACTCAAGTTCTTTCTTTCAGTCTCAAGCAAACTAGCTGTGCCTATTGGGAGAGAGGTAACATGAAAACTTCTCATCAGCATAACTACATGTCATAACGATATGACAGCAAAGGATCAGTGTGCTAAGGATGTGATGAATAGTCACTGAATTTCTCCTTCTTGTCAGCTTAAGTTGTCTCAATACAGTGGAACATCTCAGTGTGGGAATTTCAAGCCTCATGAGATTCCTTCCTCCAGCATGAGAGCAAGATGGGGGGGCTCTTTATCTACTACCAGAGTCTGACACTTAAGCACACATGCACACAAGAGGAAATAGAGTACATAGAGATGTTATACTTGTTTGTTCAAAACATTTTACTGCACCTTTCTCCATAAAAGGACCCAAATGCTGAAAACGATGGGGGGAAATCTGTATTTTGACTCTTAAAGCTCTATAAGGGCCTTTTCACATGACCCCTAAGATCCGCTGGCCCCTTAAATTCGGACCAGAGATCTTGGGGGTTCGTTGCTGTTCCTCCGTCCCCACCCCTCCGCACTTCCTTGATCCTGTCTTCTCTTAAAGGGGCGGGAGGCAAAAAACAACAACAAAAAGAAGCGAGGAGAGCCCGGCACATCCACATCAATGAATTGTCACCTCACAAGAGCAGGTACAAGAAAAGTGCGCTGGGTCACGCTTAGGTGGGCAGGGTTGCACTTAATTTCCTCTAAACTCTGGAGCTGGTGGGGAAACATTTTTAAGCTCCGGAGCTGGGAGCCATTTGCCCCGGAGTTTAGGTGTCATGTATAAATGCCCTAAGACAAAAGATAAATATAATAAGACTTAGAAAAAGCATCTATAGTAGAGCAATTTGGTGATATGCATATACAGCAGCTTGAAGACACACACACACACACACACACATTAAAAGAGAAAAAGAGGAAGTTGTAGAGGAGGGTATGAATCAGTTTGCCTCAAAGTGTGAACATTTGTTGCACAGCACCACCAGTGCCATGTGTACCTTCTTGCCTCCTCCCAATGGGCTGCCCCACTCATCTGCCTCCATGTACCTCCTGGGCCTGCTGCCCAGTAGATGCAGGAGCAGAGACTTTCCCTTTCTGACTCCATAGCATGGATGTTCAGGACATCTTCCTGTCCTGCCTCCTCATCTGAG
Source organism: Phrynocephalus versicolor (assembly GCA_023846285.1). Classification (NCBI taxonomy): domain Eukaryota; kingdom Metazoa; phylum Chordata; class Lepidosauria; order Squamata; family Agamidae; genus Phrynocephalus; species Phrynocephalus versicolor. The sequence continues at coordinate 43,292,190 of JAHTLZ010000204.1, forward strand.
TGCTACCAGAGGAGCCAGCCAAGGAGGATGACCCAGCCAGTATACAGAGGCAGGTTAGTGGGGCTGAATGGAGGAGAGAGGGTATGCCCAGCACTTGTGGTGCCAGGCCAACAAATATTCACACTTTGACTTGAATTGATCTGTGCTCTTCTCTAATGTGAAACACATGTATTGCTTCAGAAAGGAGATGATTCAGACACCTCTATTCACAAGTACTCCAGCAAGTAGGAAGAGGTTGTCTCTCAAATATAAATGTGACTCCCTCCGCTTGCCTAGAGATTATATAAGAGAATTGAAAATCAGCACGACTGGTTTTCAGAACAAATCATAAGAGTTTCAGCACTCAGCTACTAGATAAGTTGTGTTTGAGTGGGAGAGGAGGAGTGGTAGACTAACACTTGAACTTGTGTCTCTCTCTTTTTTTTAATACAATTTACATGCCACCCACTACCCAAAGGTCTCTGGGCAGCTTCCAATAGAAATGAACAATTAAAACAAGCATTAAAATGTCAATTAAAACAATAAAAACATTTAAATACAAAACACTAAAATTGCCATCAGGACACACAATCTATATTATGTCAGATATAAAACTTCTGAAACAGAAAGGTTTTTACCTGGCACTGAAACATCATCAGTGTTTGTGCCAGGCAGATCTCAGATGGGAGGGCATTCCATAGCCTGGGGGCAGTTGCCAAAAAGGCCCTATTCCAACAAGCCATCCCTTTCACTTCCTTAAGGGATGGCTCTTTGAGGAGGGTTTCTGAGAATAAAAGCCATCTTCTCTAGCATTGAGCAAGCTGCACAGTCCCAGCATCAAACAAGAGTAATTGGTAAACCACTTCTGAAGACTTGATGCCTGGGACACCCTAACAAGGGTTGTTGCAAGGCAAAATGGACTTGAAGGAAGATTTCCACTCTTAATGCTACTTCTTAACTGTGAAATCTTATGCTGGGAACAATTCATACTGAAATAAATAACTTAATGTTATTTCCTTTTGCTACAAAGGACAAAAAGTAGTTCAACTTCACCCACATCGTTTCATTAATAAAGGTGTTAGTTGACTAGAATAATGGACCCTAATGGATGCTCATTAAATTGTGCCTGGATACTTCAAGTTTCTGGGTACTAAAACTCTTTACTGATCTTCAGAGAGCAGCACATTACAGTAACTCAATGTTTCTTGCTCGTGGCCTAGTGGAATCTTCAAAGAGAGATCAGTCTTTCTTTATGCCTATTCGATCCTGATCAAAGTCACTATAAATCAGGACACAGACAATCCTTGAAGTAGAACTGAAATTGGGAGTTAAACAGTATAAATCTCCAAAATCTCTGACCACAACAGTTTTATTTCTAGTCACCCAAAATATAACGTTGACAAGAGGACAGAAATATCTACTGTAAGGATGCTTCCATTTGGAAATTCTTTAAAGGATCGGGCTTGCTAAAACAACAGGCTCATGTGCTGCCATAAAAGAAATGCTTTGATTCATGAGCCGACTACTTGTAATCCAAACATGTTACCAAGGTCACCTATTTCACAGTCATAATCCAATAGCCTGCTTATTATGTGGAAGTCCATTGGTTTTGGTGGGTCTAGCTGGCTGGATAGCTCAGTGGTTTAGGTATCTGATTTCAGACCCATAGTTAGATGCTTGCTTCCCCACTGTGCCTCCTACAGAGCCAGTCTAGGTGGCCTTGAACAAGCTGCACAGTCCCAGGGCTCCCCTGGAAGAAGGGAGAGGTAAACTGCTTCTGACTATACCTGGAAAATCCTGAAAAAGTTGCCATAAGTCATAATGGTTTTGATGACATGTGATTGTTGTTGTTCTTGTTGTATATGCGGTGGTTTCCAGACTTTCAACTCTCTCCTGAACTGACCTACCATAGTGATGCAGCTATTCCAAGCAACTGCTCTTTTCTCTAGCAGGCAAAGAGATATTTACTCATTGCAGGCCATTGGATACTGATCCCACTTGCTACAGAAAGAGCTTTCAACGGGATGGGTACTGTATTTGTATCCTCTTGGTGTATTTTCTTGGTGTATCCTTTGGTGTATAATTGCATTGGTAAGTCAAAATGCTACAGTCCAGTAAGCCTACCATCCTCCCTTCCCTTGGCCAGCAACATCCGGAGGCAAATGGGCTCACCTTCTTTCTGGGAAGAGGCAAAGCACCCTGTCGTGTACAACTGCCTTTTAGGCAATGTCTCTATAAAGGCTACAACATAAGCTCTGGCTTCTTTAAAGAGGGAAGAGGGTGACTGGTCTCTAGTGCCTAATCCATAGTATGAAGGGCTGATTTAAACACCAAAGAAGCATAGCAAAAACATTGTACTAGGAATGGGCACGAAACAGGAAAAAAGTGTTTTGTTTTGCTTTGTTTCTAAAGTAATTTCATTTTTGTTACCAAATGAACTTTAAAGTAGTTTTGTTACAAAACAAAACGAAATGAAACAAAAGGGGAACAAGCAATTTTAGGTGCCCCCCTGAAATTTGGAAAGGTTTGAGGGTCACAGAGCTGAGTTATGTAGCTCCAAAGGGGATGCCCCTAGGAAAAAAAATCTAATTGGAATAGGAAGCTGATTGGGTGAGTGATAGCGCTGCCACCGCTTCCCATTGTTTCCTATTAGAAAGGTTTTTTCCCCAGGGGCGCACCCTTTGGAGCCTCATAACTTAGCTCCCTGAACCCCAAAGCCCCCAATTTTTAAAAAAATATGCAAAGGAAAATTACTAATCCGATGTATGTGAATGGCAGGGGTACCTTCTGCAAGCCATTTTAGGGAACCCCTTGAAATTTTGGAAAGGTTTGGGCACGCTTTACCAATTATAGGGTTAATTTACAGCTTTCTCTCTATGGTAAAGCACCAATCCACACTCCTTCAATTAAGTACCCCCACACTCCCTTTGGAGCTTAATAACTACGTTCCCTGAAAAACCAAACCTTTCCAAATTTCAAGGGGTTACAGGGGAGAGCTTGAGGAAGGTTCCCTGCCTTTTCCTCTAGAATAAATTGTTTCATTTTAGAGGGGGGGAAATGGTGTTTCATTTCATTTTGTTTCATAACAAAATGCTGGCTGCCATTTCATTTTATTTTGAAATATTTTGCAACCTTACAACACGACGAAGCAGCTTGTCATTTTTCGTAAGGTGCCCATCCCTAATTTGTATCCATCTTTAAGATCTCATTAGCAGTACTGCTCCACAAATCAGAAATTAGATTGAATATTTGACAACAGAATTCCTCTGGTGCTAAAGCTCATTTTTCATAAGGTGCCCATTCCTAATTTGTATCCATCTGTAAGATCTCATTAGTAGTACTGCTCCACAAATCAGAAATTACAGTGAACATTTGACAACATAATTCCTCTGGTGCTAAAGCTCTGCACATTCAAAGTACCTATGGATATATTATCCAAATCCAGATTGAAGTATTTCAGTCAATCTTTTTAGAACTGCCAAAGTATTTTTGACCATCCCAGATCATTCCCCAAAAGCCAAGAATTTCAACAATATTTTCTTGCCTGCTTTCCCCCAAGTATGTATTTTCCAATGCCCCAAAGCACAGTTCAGAGGAGAAATCTATGGATTACTGAGGTAAGATGTATTTCATCCCTTTGAAACATATCCCTTTGAACTCTTTGATGTGCTTCAACCTATATCAGAGGAAATGGGTTGCAGCTGATAAAGCTTATGCTAAATAAAACATGCTAGTCTTTAAGATGCTACAAGACACTTTGTAATGTCTGCTACAATAGACTAACAGGGATACCCCTTTGAAAATTTCACCTCAGGAGGTGGAAAGGAAGTATTTCCATAGGAATACATGATGCTTACACATTCCTTGAAGCAGGGCCAGAAGAGGAATCCTTCCCATCAGGGGGAAATCTATCTCTAACCTACAAGATCAAATCACTCTCACCTGTCTTCTTTAGCCCCCTCTTTTCTGCCATCTAAACTAGAAGACAGGACCCCAGTGATCCCTGCCATAAAGCACAGCAATCTTAAATGTATTTTTGGTATTAAAATGCATTTTTGGTCACTCATTCTTCAGCAGCATCCATCCCAGCTGAATGTGTGAGATGGTTCCAGTGAAAAGCATTATTTTGGATGGATATGTAGAAACTGCTTGGAGAGATTGTGTGATCGTTGTTCAACTCTGGAAGTTCCTTTTCAGACACAGCCTGACCAATTCCAGCTTTCTCTTCTGGCAGCACCCCATTGCCAGGTCCCCCTCTATCCTTAGCAGCGCACCGTCATAACTCCGTAAGACCCTGGTAAATCAGGGTCCCATCCTTAAGGCAAGATAGTATTACTTTAACTTACCCCTGTAAACACAAATCATGCAGTGCTATATGCCTGAGAGATCACATGTGCGTACAAAAACACACTGAATCCCAAATGACCAATTACAAAATGATATCAAGCTAATTTCTTCTTGCAATGATCCATGTAAGTTTGTTTTACATTTAACAATATTTTCATCTGAAGGGTGCAGTGTTTTCCAGACAAAGAAATCTGTGTCTTGTCTAATAAGGCCATCAATTGGTCTTCACAGATGCTACTGGATAATGATGTCTCTTGGCATGTTATCCCATTATAAGGCATACCAGTCATCATGTCCTCTGTTTTGAATACATTTACATGAAATTCAATTCCCTTGTTTGCTGCATAGGTTTCCATGAGTATTTAAAATGAGGAGCATGCAGAAGTTCCCTGACCCACTCTATACCTAAATAAATGGCATACAGATCACAGCCAATTCATCCTTCAGAAGACATTAGAACCCAGTGGATCCCTGGGATCATAACTTGGTGTGTTTTCAGATCTCTATCTCAAGAAAAATTCCTGAAAATGACTAGAGCCCAAACAGCTATCACTGGAAGGACTACACATTGCACCCCCCCAAGTGGCCTATTAAGACAATACTAAAAAAAAAAGATAAATAAAATGAGAGAACAAAGAAGAATATTCTACAATGCAAAACAACAACCACCCTATATGAACAGTGGCACAACTCCTCTTTTGCGCACCAGCAGATCAGTATACAGTTTTACTTTCTGATTCCCATTTCCTCAATTTAATTTTTAATCATACAAATGACAAACAGGATCCTAAAGTTTTAATTTGATTTTGGACCACCCTGAGGGCAAACAGAAACTCCTTATTCTGCTGATAGTCACCCCAGAATCAAACACATACCAGTTATATATAAAAAAAAAAACCAAAAAAAAGAACACATGCTTATCTAAAAGGACACATTTCAACTAGAGATGGGCACGAAATGATTTTTTTATTCCGTTATTTGTTATTCGTTTTGTTACATAATGAAACGAATAATGAATAATGAATCTGGCAGTGAAATTGGAACAAACAGATCCGAACCAAGAAAATTAGGTTCGTTATGTTTCGTTTTCATTAATGGTGACACACAATGAAAAGAGCTGTTTTAAATGTTAAAAAATGTCCTGAATATCGATAAAAACCCAGCAATAATTATTTATTCTGCCTAATAATAACTACCAGGGGGGGTCCTTAAAACGTGCATTTATGTCTTTTCTCAGATCACTGTATTTTTTTTCCTTTAAGGGGAGTTAGGGGACATCGACCCAAAATGGCTGCCAGATGCCTAATATTGATTTCTTGGATATTAAAACACCCCGGACATCCCTAAAAATGCAGCAATAATTATTTATTCTTCCTGATAATACCTACCGGGGGGGGTCCTTAAATTTTTTTTGTCTTTCTCCCATCACAATGTATTTTTCTTTTCCCTTTAAGAATGACACAAAATGGATGCCAGCCACGAAATGGATGCAAGCCATGTGATAGGATCATGTAAATTCTTGGACAACTTCAACCAATAGCATGCACAGGTTGCAGACTGGGCATGTCTGGCAGCCACAGAGGACATAAAAAGCTCTGTCAGCCCCTGTCCTCCTTGCAGTCTGAGGTGGGAGTTAGTTTGGGGTGGGATTGCTGTCTCTGCAACTTGTTATTTTCACTTTAGGCCAGGCAGGCAGATGTGTGTCTCTGTCTTCCTGCTGCCTGCAGCCTGGCTCTTAGGGGAGAGAAAGAAGAGATTTCTCTCTAGCTTCAGTCTTGCAGCCTCCCTGTGTGCGTACTGCGTACCTCTCGGTGCATATCTTCCCCTCCCCCACAGTTACTCTGTGGCTGCCTTGTGCCCTGGGCAATGCCCGCCGCTGCCTTGCAGCCTCCCTGCATACCTAGTCTATACTGTGTCTCTGCCAGCATCATTTTTTTTTAGTGTTTTCCCTCTGGTCTGGGGCGTTGGGGGACACCTGTGCACAGAAATGCTTTAAAAATCACGCAAAGTGGGTAAAAATGAATAACAAATTAACGAACCAATGAAATGGTTTTTTGTGTGAAAATTCACGAAAAACAAAAATGAACTGAGCCGAGCCTCTCAATGAAACGAAATGAAATGAAACATCATTTTTTCAATTCGTGCCTATCTCTAATGTCAACAACAATCATATATACAGACACACCTACATCCCATCACACTCAATATTTATTTATTTATTACAGTAACCCCCTGCTATTTCACAGTTAATGTACTGCGGTCCTGCTATATCGCAGAAACACAGTACATGCTGGGAGTCCAGCTGATTAGTGCTGGGTAGGGAAGAAAAACCTTTATTTCCCCACCTCAGCACCAATGAGCTGAAGCCCAGGGTGTGGGGGAGGGTTAAAAAGTTTTAAAAGCCTGATCCTTCCCCAAACCCCAGGCTCCAGCTAGGTGGTGGATCAGATCCCCCAATGCTGCTCACCCAGGGTGCTCCAAGAAGTCTTGGAGCAGCCCGAGCAAGCAGAGGTTGATCTGATCCCCCAGCCCCCCAGCCCACCCCCAACTGCATCCGCATATCATGGATTTTCAGTCATCATGGGTCAGGTGGGTCCCTAACCCCCGTGATAGGTGGGGGGTTACTCTATTTATTTTTGCATTTGTATACCACAGCTGATTTTCCCCAAAAGGAACTCTGTGCGGTTTACATAAAGCACCATAATAAAGTACAACAACTAATAATAAAGCTAAAAGAACAATAATGCAAGACAAAAGAGACAAACAACTACATGGCAAGAGGCATAAAACACTAAACAAAACAGGCAACAAACACAGGGGGAAACAGAGACATACCTTAACGATTGCAAAAAGCATCCCTGAACAGCTAAGTTTTTACGGCCTTTTTAAAGGAAGCCAAGTATGGGGCCTGGCGTATCTCGCTTGGCAATTTTTTCCAGGAAGCCAGGCCAGCCACTAAGAAGGCCTGCTTGCATGTTTCCACCCTACAGGCCTCCCTGGGGGTGGCTCCCTAGAGTGAGAAAGCCATGAGGTTTAGGTGGGCCGGGCCAGCTCTGACTTCTGGGAAATATTCTCTGCCAGATATTCAGGTCCCAAGCCATGGAGGGTTTTGTAAATCAAAACCAACACCTTGAACCTTATTTGGGAGGCAGTGGGTAGCCAATGCAGGAGAGCCAGAATTGGGGCGATACTGTCATATTTGCCTGCACCAACCACCAATCTGGCTGCCACATTCTGCACCTGCTGCAGTCACCAAATAAGGGTCAAGGGAAGCCCCATGTAGAGGGTGTTGCAATACTCTATCCTTGACATTAACAGCTCCTGCACAAACATTCTCAATGAGTTGTCATCAAGGTACAGGCAAATTTGGGTGATAAGCCTAAGGTGGTAAAAGGCCGACCTGGACACGGCATCCACCTGAGACTCCAGGGACAATGCTGGATGCAGGACAGTGCCCAGACACCTCACTCATTCTGCCAGCTGGAGAACAGTCCTGTCCAGACTAGGGAGAGGGCCACTGTACCCATCTGGGGCACCCCCGAAGAACAGAACCTTAGTCTTCTCAAGATTGAGTTTGAGCCTGTTGGTCTTGGTCCAGTTCAGAATTGCAGCCAGGCAGCGGTCAAGGGTCTGGATGGCATCCACAGGAAAAGGAGAGATAGAGCCGTGTATCATCAGTGCACTGATGGCACTGATGACAGCAAGCTCCAAAACTCTGGATGACCTGAGCCAGCAGCCTCATATAGATATTAAAGAGCATGGGGAGACTTCCGACCACTGAGGCACCCCACAAGAGAGTGTCCAGGGAGATGACAAAATACCCTACAAGCCCACTCGCTGAGCACAGCCCTCAAGGAAGGAGCGGAGCCAGAAAAAGGCTGGACCCCTGATCCCCACCTTAGAAAGTTCACCTAGGAGGATACCATGATTGACTGTATCAAAGGCCGCTGATGAACAAAGAAGGACCAGCAGAGTAGAGCAACCCCTGTCAGCCCTCCTCAACAGGTCATCCTGTTGAGGAGGGCCAGACTGAATCTGGACGGGAAAGGCTGCAAAATGAGGTTCTCCTCCAGGAATGACTGCAGCCACATGGCAGCAACTCGCTCCATCACCTTGCCCAGGAAGGGAACATTGGTTATAGGGCGATAATTAGACATTTCATCTACAGCCAAGTCAGGTCTTTTTAGAATGGGCTTTACCACTGTCTCCTTCAGCCAATGAAAGTTTCCATCCCTGAAGGAGACAGTGGTGATGGTAACAGCCCACTCTGGCATACTCCCTCTGGTGATCTTAATCAGCCAAGATGGGCAGGGGTCAAATGGAGAAGTTGCCAGCCTGCAGTTAGCCAGAGCCCTAGAGGCCTCAGCTGGAGTAACAGGCCCAAACTCAACAAACTAAAGAGCCAGAGGGGCCACAGTGCCGGCCATGCTCAGGGGTAAGTCAGTGCAACCGGAGTCCAGATCAGAACGGATGGCCTCTATTTTGGATTTAAATAAGGATGTAAATGACTCACTGGTGAAATCACTAGGAGGAGGCCCCAGCGGACCAGGATTGGTGAGGTCTCAAACTACCTGGAACAATTCTACCTGGTGATTCAAGGCCCCACCAATTCTCAGCAAAGCAAAAGATCTTTTAGTGTCCCTGATCACTCTGACATAGCGTCTGGTCACTGCACCAACTGCACCCTAATTTAAATTCTATCCAATACTTCCTCCATCTGCTCTCAAGCCTCCTCTGCTCTTGCTTCATCACCTGCAACTCCACTGTAAACCATGGGGAGAACCTGTCTTGGCATCAAATGAGGTGCTTGGGGATGATTCGGTCAGCAGCTCCGGTGACATACTGAAGCAACCTGTCCACCACAGAGTCAAATTGATCATCAACCAGACCATCCGGTAAGTCCCCAAAGGCTTCTGAGAACCGACCCAGGTCCAGGAGCCTTCAGGGGCAGGCCCAGATGGTTGGACCAGGCTCCCTGTGGGGTGAGGTGGCAATTAAAAGTGAACTCATCAGAAAATCATGCTCTGACCATGACACAGGTTGGGAAAGCAAATTCCCAACCCCCCAGATCAAAGCCCACAGATGTGGAGGCAAAAACCAGGTCCAGGGTCTGTCCACTCCTGTGAGTGGGACTAATGACAAATTGGGAAAGGTTCATGGAGGCTATGGACTCCATGAACTCCAGAGCCGCTCCCAACAGCCCAAGCCCAGCATGCACGTTGAAATCCCCAACCACCAAGAGATGGGGGGGGGGGCTCAACAGTGCTGCCGAGATGAACTTGGAGAGCTCTGGGAGGGAGTGTGCAGGGTTGGAGGCAGCTTGGTACACAAGCACAATCCCAAACCTGTCCCTCTGTCCCACCACAAGGTATAGACACTCCAGCCCAGGACACACCATCATTGCATATTTGCTGACATGAAATGATTCCCTATAAACAACGGCCACCCCATGATCCTCTGACCTGCCCAGGTGCTGAACACAAAAACTTTGGGGACACAGCTGGGAGAGGGATGCTCCTCCCTCAGCACCACCCAGGTTTCCATAAGAAAGGCCAGGTTGGCCTGCTCATCCATGATCAGATCATGGATGATGGGGATCGTACTGTGAACCTACCTGGCATTAATTAGCAAACAGAACAGGTCAGAGGTGCAGATGGAATGGTTCCCAGATATGTGGCAGTGAACCGGAGGGTTAGAAGGGGACCCAGGTAGCAAATGCCTCATCCAAGTTCTCCTTACCCAATTGACCTCCCGGCCTGGAGTGTACTTCCCACGGCCTGACACAACCAAGATGGAAGATCCCACAGACACTGGCAATCACAAGGGAACAATACGGGGGTGGGGGACGACATGACATCAAATACACACAAACAAAACAAAACAAAAATCAACAACATCCACCCACTCACTGTGATATAATAATAATAATAATAATAATAATAATAATAATAATAATAATAATATGAGGCCAAAATCCAGTTATACAACATGTGTAAATTTAGCAGCAAATGGCCATGACTTAAGAAATCTCCACAGACATTAACTGTTGCACACTGGGCTTTGTTGCTTGACATGCAGCAGGGAATACTGATGGAGATTTGTTAACTTACTGAAATTTACAGCTACAAGTTAAGTGTTTCCATAGTGGTGCAAAAGAATTTCTGCCATAAGATTTCACTATTAAGAACTTTCTGACAACTTAAACAAAATGCAGTGGGCAGTATATAACTACTCTTGTCACCATGATTGTATTTTAAATTCTCAGCTTCCTCTGCACCACTATATTTTCTTAAAATGAGATGCTGTACAGCTTCATTTTTGTCCCAAATCCAATAACATTTTGAAGTTAAATTGCATATTTAACTTCAAATCATAAATTACATTGCCAAACAAAAGGAAGCTACATATGCTTCTAAGAAGAAAATGTACCCTATAAAAGCAGTAGTATCTGATGTTTCTTCAGTGCTTGCAATTTTCTCTTCCCATCTCTGTAATGAAAAAAATTGGTCTTCTATTTTAATGTACAGTGGACCCTTGTATAACAGACAGCTTGTATAACATAAAATTTGTACAACATAAAAATTTTTGGAGATAGGGAAAATTTGCTTAACATAATCGCCTATGGGGAAAATCCATACAACAGAAAAATGGGATCACTCCGTTTTCAATGCATTCCTATGGGAATTTGTATAAAGGAAAATTTGCTTAACATAATTTCATTTGGAACGAATTAATTCCTTTATACAAGGTACCACTGTACTTAGACCCCTCATTTAAACTAATCTACTGTAGTAGTCAGATTCTGAGAAACACTGGACTATGGGTCTTTCCGTTAAAAAAAAAAGTTTTCATCAAAGGTGTCCAATTTATTGCAAACAGCAGAAACACCTGACCAGCAAGAACTGTGTTTTGAAATGGCAAAGATGGACATCCTTACAGAAGGCGAGAGAAAATTGGAGAACACTCTATGACTTTTATGTAAAAGAAGTCCGTAACTGAATTATTGTAACAGTATATTAGATTTATAATCTATTAATATGAAAATAATGAAAATAATGTAAACATGCCATGTAAAGCTCTCCTTTTTTACCTATGGAACCCCAACCCATGACCCATACCCATTAGTTACCCTCTATGTGTCAAATAATAAAATATATTATATTTTTTTAAAAGTGTCCAATTTACTTTTGGCCCTGGTGTTGGAAATCTTTCTCAGCATGTTTTGGAGGGATGAACCAGGGAAGAATGGAGAGCAGTGTCCACTATATTAACAAAGGTTTGGTAAAGATGGATTTAAGCTGGAAGCACATTTTGAACTGAAACAAGAGGACATTTTGCACACATTTTGGATTTGCTAAAAGCAAATCCATAGCCTGCATTTCCATAGCCCTTCTGTAGCTTCACCCTAATAACCCTAGACATAATCAAAATGTTGTTGTGCCTTAATTTAGCATGATCTGAGGGGCCTATAAGTTAAATCATTTGGGAAAAATGAAGGAACACATAGCTAATACTAAATATATATGTCATATACCATGTCTAGGGCCATGACAGCCATATTTAGCTACCATCTTAGAACCAATATGGCCACCAACTTTACTTCTGTCAGATTTCTAATTACAAAAATCAGATAATTTTTTCTCTTTCTGGGTTAGTGAAATAAAATTGCAGCTATTTCTCAATACCAAGGTTTTTACTTATAGGCAGTTATATATAGCTGGCAGGAAATGAGAATTACTACCAGCTGTTGTCTTTGCAGTTACCATCAATCTCCATAGCTGGTGATGGTAATGTTGGATAATAAGTATGAGTATCTGTTCTGTGCAATCAAGTCACTTCCAATTTATGATGACCCTTGGAGGGTTTTTGTGGCATGTGAAATGTTCAAGGAGTTGTTTATTGCTGCCACACACACCAGTGAGTTCCCATGATTGAGGAGAGATTAAAAACAATATCTCCTGCATCCCAGTCCAAAACTCAATCCACTATATTACACTGGGTCTTCTTCTTGATCAGTAACTTGGTCTGTAATCCCTAAATAACATAGTCAAAGTTCTGGGCTTCTGTGTATTTTAATCTGAGGCCTCAATTTAAAGAACATCTCTCTTGTTATGATATTACATGGAATCACTTTCAGAAGGGAAATATGGAGAAGTAGACATTATCTTTATAGAACACAAAATAAATCATGCATGCTTTTGTGCCTCAGAGATGGCCACTTCCTTGGGCACTCAAAATAAATTGTTTCGTTCTTCGTTGTGTTTCATTTTTTAAATATTTCTTTTTACAACTGACCAGCCCCACTGCTGAAACTCCCCCCCCCCCCCAGTGCTGATCAGCTGGTACTATTTTTGCTTCCCCACCACCTATCACCAACCAGCTGGTTGGCACTTATTTTTATTATTTATTTTGACAAATGCCGAGATTGGCACTTGTCAAAATAAATAACAAATGGGAATGAAATGAAATGAAATGAAAATTTCTGTTTCATTTTGCTTTGTTTTTTTAAAAGGGCACTTCGTTTTTCGTTTTGTTCTGTAATGAAATGAAAAACAAAAAAATGAAACAAAAAATCATTGCATGCCCATCTCTCGTTACGGTTACACTGAACTCATTTTCCTCAATGAAAAAAATCAAAATGCTTTTTCAAGATATTAAAAACCTTCACACAGGGCACTGAATGAATCAATTTTACCACAACTAAAATTATAGCAGCATTCATTATTAAAAGTTTTAGTTTAAGCTGACCAACTTGCCTTGAATAACGTAAGGAGCATTAAGTTTTAAACTGTCTTATATCTCTGCTTTTAACTATAAAAGGACATTATTAGAGCTTAGTTATATGACTTATATGGAGTGGGCTGGTACAGGCTAAATGGGATCTCTTAAGATCATTTAGAGGTCTGGTATGACATGTAACCACACAGCATACATACCATAAGCATTCCTGCTTAATTTGCCTCTTTTAAAGAGAAATCCCCTCTTGTCCTCCCCTGTTTCCAGTTAGGCATCAGTGCTGCCCTAACTAGCTTTTTAACCACCACCACCACCCCGCTCCACTGAGCACTAAATGACATTTTTAATTGTCCAATATAATTAAGTAGTTTACTTCTTTGTTTACTTGTCTGAGTGTTTCTCCCTCAGAATGACCACCCACCCCACCCATACCTCATATTCTATGATTTACAGATGGCCACCCCAGCAGAAAGCCTAGAAATCAATAATTCATAACTGGGCCTTCTCAGTTGGTGGCCAAAAGAGGTGCAAAAAAAACCCCATCCCTCCTTGGTTTTAAGAAACAAATGAAACCATGGCTGTTTACACTGACCTGTGTGTGTGTTGTGTCGTTACAGTAGTGACAGACTCTTTGTGACCCCATGTACATAGAGTAGGATTGTAAAGGAGAGTGCTTTTTGACAGTCTGACTCTTTGGGTCTTTACAATCAAAAGCAGCTTGATGGCATACAACAGGAAGAAAAATTACAAAATATTCAGTATGACTGTGGTTCTACATATCATGTAATGGCATTATCTAACTTCCTAACCAGAGTTTACAAAGATAATTCTCTACATATACTTGATATATCTCCAACTGTTTAGACACTACTGTTCCTGGATATTATTTTTACACCAAAGGATTCCAAGACTTCTATGGATATTTTGATTTTAAACGTTTTCGGAAAAAGATACAGGGGGGAAAGTACTACAAAAGCATGAAGTGAAAAAAAAAACTGTAAACAAAGATAGTTCAGGGAAAATAAATATTTGTAAATTAAAGAATTTCTAAAATCAGATTAGAATGTGCATCAAGAACAACATCAACTCTATGCTATACTAGTAGAGCAAATGATGGAAAAATAACTATAGTAATTCAAAAATAAACACTTCCCTGGATATACCCAAAGTTGAGTCATGACAACTGAATGTCTTTTCTTGTAAAGTCCAGTTCCCATGACTCAACTTCCAAATAACCTCATCAGAAGGACTAAGAATCTTCAGACATTTTCCTGGTATAAGTCTACTCCACCCAACACTGTAGCAGTCCTCAGTATATCTGGTGCAACTTTATAAACCAGGAAAAACCATCATGCATAATGGCATTGAAAAGTAATAAAATATAGAATATTAAACCAGTGAAGCTTTTAAAGGAACAATGGCTAAAGCAGCTGGTCATTATTTCTTAATTTCATGTCAAGCATCAGCTAAGAGTTGGTAGAAAGGATCTGAAGGGTACCATACTGGTAAAGACACGCTTAGGTACTTATCTGAACATACATTATTATATATCTGAAAGTTGACAAGTCTGGGGCTGGAAAGTGCCTAGGGCTGGGAACTGTCTAGGACTTCCTTTGAGCAAGCAAGAAATAATATGTTTCAGTGGCTCCCCAAGTCCACTTTCTTTGTTCAATGGTAGAATGAATCTATATAAAATGCAAAAAACCCCACTTCAGCTTTTTCACTGTTTGAGTAGTTTCTCCTGGAAAAACTCTAGTCTATTTTGCAGCATTGAAGAATTGTAAGAAGTATAAATTGAACAAATAGCAACGATATTAACAAAGTTAATATCAATTGTAGCCTGAATGCAATTACTAGTTCCAATTACAGTAAACCTATTAAGTCAGTACAACTCTCCTAGGTATTGACTTACCATTCAAGAGCTGATTCGGTGGAATTACTATAATTGAAACTAATAATTGGTCTTATAGGCTGGTTTACTTTTACCAAGTGATAACTTGATGGTAAGATTTCCATCAAGGCCAATATTATTTGAGCAGAACAAACTTGTATGCAAAAAAAAAAAAATCTTATATCAGATAAATAGGGAAAAGAATAGCAAGAGTTTCCAATGCTAAAGGCATCAGATACCATCAAGCTAAAAGTTAGTGAATAAGGAGTAATACACCTAGAAACCTAAAAGGAGCAATACACCTAGAAACATATTTCAAATGTCCAACTTTCAGACATTCAAAAATATGTGAAAAATATTCTCTTAATGCTATTTGCTCAAGTGAGACTGAATCATCTCTCTGTTCCCTAAGATGTTCAAACCTCATTAACATTTTAAAATTAGTTCTCAAGGGACATGAAGCATGGATGGCTAATAGCAGCTTACATTAATCTATATGTGGTGGTGATTCATGCATATTTAAACTTGACAATTGTCAGATACCACTGAAATGAAAAATCAAGCACTTTGCCAGTGAATTGACAGAAGCGGTCACAGCAGACCATGTACCTTTTGCTACACTCTACAAAAACTACCTTCCTAATGACAGCATAGAGTATAATAGGAGCAATTAGGTGGCATACTTTTCTATAAAAAGGATGAGAGATGGCTAAGAACTTAATATCAATTCGTTTTTGACAAGAATATATCAAATCCACAAATTTATTCATATTCAAGATGGAAAAAATGGACAGGTTTTTTAAAAGTATGAGAAACTGAAAACAATACCTAGGTTTTGAATCTCATACATTCAGTTTTGTGAATGCTGATGAAATGAGGTGTCACCTGTCTTTTTATGACAAGCTTCTCATCTTTAGCATCTACATGGCAGGCAGGGACAACATGATGCTTTCTGGTGCAGGAATAGTTACATCTACTTACATGTTAGTACAAAGTGGGATATCAAAGTTTGATATTTTATTTATTTATTGTGAATATTTTTACCCCACCTTTCTCCTTGGAAAAGGATCCAAGGTGGCTTACAATAATGAGGGACAATATACAGCCCAGAATATTTAAGATATACTAAAATTAAGAACAGAGAACTAGGAGATACCTTTTATGTTAAAAATATTTATCAAACCTATGACAAAGTTTATAGCATTAATGCTACATGACATACTGGATAAAAATGACCAAAATAAAATCATCCATCTGTTATCTGATGTGAACAAGATGGTAGGAGATTAGAGTGGCAAAATTCACGGGGGCAGCCCAGAAGCCAGAATACTAGAAGACCAACATGATTCATTGAAATGACTTTTTAAAATTTACACTGCATTTGCATTTAAACCTTTTTGTATTTTGTTTTTAACTCAGCAGTTTGGTGAATCTACATAATTGTATTTTTATGTATAATCTGCTAACATTGTGTTTGTTAGGATGACACTGTGCTCCAGTATACAGTATGTTATGATATATATGTTTTAATCTGGTAGAGGTTGAGTGATCAAAGTAGTCAAAAAAAAAATAAAGTATTTAAATGTAAAGTGTTACAATAATTATGGGGGTATAGAAAATATCTCAAAACTATCTTAAAAATATAGTACTTTTAAACTTGCAGCGTAAAACATTTGTTTACTAGTGGTGTAAGAACAATGATCCTCTTGAGAGCAAGGTAACTGACTTATTTGGCTACCACCTGTTCATTTTTGCCTTCCAATGTGTACACTAGAGATATGAAAATAACACTGACATCTGATGAGTAATTGGTATAAATTAGAGATGGGCATGAAATGAACTTTTGGTTCATTTTGTTATTCATTATTCATTTCATTATGCAACAAAACGAATAATGAACTGCCCGCTCTAAGAGAAATGAAACGAAATGAAACGAAATAGCACTTTTCTGTGAGTTCTGGCAAGAGAGAACTTCTTTTTTCTTTTATTTACTTTTTTTCTCAAAGGAGTTGCCAATTTATTTTTGAAGTACTGGCCAATATTGTAAACCACATGTTCAGAAGAGAAAGAATTTGAGAGTCTAATCTGAATGCATGAGATAGTAAAACTAGCAGATTTCACCATTGGTGAGAAAGTGTTGATACTCTTGCCTCCCTCTGTTCAATCTTTATTCCTAAACCCAGTTACCTACATTTCACTATCCTTACTAGAGTGTAAGGGGAAAACACCCTCACTTACAAAGGCCTCCTTTATCCCTAGGTTCTAAAACTGAGGCCAAGCACAGTAAAATGTGACAAGAAGGAAATTTAATACTCTCATGAAGCCTTCCTTAGAAGCACCACCTTAAATGCCATAACATAAAATGGTGGCAGCCATGAAAATAGATTTAGTTGATTTTTCTGCCTCTCAAGGGAACAAAATTACTATTTTTAAAAAATGTTCATATTACAAACAGATACATGCATTGCTTTCAGATACTGAAGAGGAAAGGGACTGATTTTTCCTTCAATTTTGAAGTTGATATTCATTCCTCAAAGGAGAGCATGAGCATTTTTTATCATTCCCTACATAGGGGGTGAGATCATAACGAAAATGGCCTCAGGGGCATGATTTATTTGCAACTCAATCATGGAAGATTCGCTAGTGTTAATTCAACCTGCCTTGCACATATCTATCAATTAAAGATGCAAATACAGTTCTTAGTAGAGATGGGCGCAGAACATTTTTTGTTGCATTTTTCATTTCTCATTTCATTGCCTAATGAAATGAAAAACGAAATAACCCATCAAAGAAAAATGAAATGAATTTAAACCAAAACATTTTGTTTGTTTCCTTTTGTTTTTCGTTTCCCCTACATGAGGCAGGGGAGGCATCCTGCTGTATGGTGCGGTTGCTGCCACTGACGAGCCCCGGTGGGGAGAGCTTCTGAGGTGGCAGGGAGGCCTCCCGCCACCCAGCACAGCTGCTGTCCCTGAGGATCCCTCGCAATGAGGCTTCCAAGGCAGTGGGGAGGTCTTGGTTTAAAAAAAGCACTGACTGGCAGGGCCTGTGAGCTAGCTGGTCGGCGGTTTTTTTTTTAAGTGCCAACTGGCATGGCCCATGAGTCAGCTAGTCAGGGTTTTTTTTTTTAATAAAGCACCAACTGACAGGGACTGTGAGCCAGCTGTCAGTGATTTTTTTTTAAAAAAGTGCTGAGTGGCAGGGCCCGCAAGCCAGCTAGTCGGCAATAATTTTTAAAAAGTGGGCTACAAAACAGTAGTTAAAAAAAACCAAAAAAAACAAAAAATAAAACAAAATGAAAAATGAAAAATAAAACTTTAAAAAAAACATTTCAAATGAAACAAAACAAAATCAAACAAAATAAACCAAAAAACAAAATGAAACACCATTTTGGCGTTTCGTGCCCATCTCTAGTTCTGAGCAGTTCTGCAGGTTTTGGATGTCAACTCCTACCAAAGGGCTAGAGACCTTGTGCCATATCAATATGTCTGCCATTTTACAAATGATGTGGACCCAAAGGCTTTAAAATGCCTACAAGAAGGATGTAGGTTTTTTTTTTCAGGAATACAACACTGTGTAGTTTTCCTACTGGCATCTTCAGAATTTATCAGGGGCATCTAAAAGAGAGTTGTGCGTACAAAGAAAGTGGTACCCATGTGAAATTTGGCTACAGCCCAAGAAACTGCCAAATTCATGTTGCCAACCAATTATTCCATAGGCCTGTTCAACATCTCTTCACAGCTGGTATGCACACCACACACAGAGCAGAAGATCACAATGTATTATAAATACAGCAAATTAAATGATTGCTCAGAGAAAAGCCTACATGAAGTCATTTAATTCAGTAAATATTCCTAACCATTAGTAACAGCTTTTACCAAGAGGAGGAGGAGAAACCATGTAAAGACATAGGCACATAGTCTAGTCTACTGTGGCTTCTTTCATCTAACATAATATTCTGTCCAAGGACCAATAGCACCATGGCAGGATACATACATACATACATACATACATACATACATACATACATACATA
>JAHTLZ010000204.1:43312922-43341578 GCA_023846285.1 Phrynocephalus versicolor
TCTCTCTCTCTCTCTCTCTCTCTCTCTCTCTCTCTCTCTCTCTCTCTGGCCTAGATTTCTTCATTGCATTTACAATAGGGAGACAGAATGCTGCTCTAGGAGAAAGGTAGCATAAAATGTGATGCATAAAACAACAACAACAACAACAACAACAACAAAAACACAATGTTAAAATTAATATAGGCTGCTATGATAAATAATCCAGCTGGTGTCAATCCAACCCTTTACAGTAACAGGACAGCAATATATGAAAATGAAAATACTTTCAACTCATCCATGATATGAACAAACTATATGAATGACTGAAAAGATTTTTTTTTCATTTAAGCATAGACACTTTTTACTGAATTTCAAATACTTTCCCCTGCTGTCAGGACTAGAACTCCTCTGTCTTGTCAAACTATAAACTTATTACCAAACAAGAAACTATTTCAACATTTTTTATTTCTTTCCTGTTTTAGGATTTCCTGCTATGCTCTGACATCCCTTGTCAAGGTTAAAAGTATGCTTGCTGTCACTGAATGGCAAGCGGCAGGAGGACGACAAACTCCTCATGTTTTAAGTCCTGAGGCAAATGATATTGAGATCAGGCAATGTATAACCTTTTCCCTGCAGCTATTTGCAAGCTTATCATTTTCATACCTGCAAGTCACTCCAGTGGCACCCCGTTCCCAGGGTTTCAATTTAAAACTGTTAAATCCCAACTACATAATGTAAGCCCTGATAATGAGTTGTGTTTTGCTACTGGAAGCTTGGGGTAAAACTGAAATCAAGCTTGTACGTCACTCTTGTAAGCTTACAAACACATTTTAAGACAAATGAAGTTCATATGCCAATCATACAATTATCTCTGTTGTTACCCTGATGCAGTTGTAGACATCTACAAAATGGCTGCCATTTTGTTCAGTGGGTCTTATTCCTAGGTATGTGCACTTAGAAAGAGATTTAGCAATCATAGTAGGATATACCTTCTGTATCAAAATCACCATATTATTATATTGTGGATCCTTTTATATGAAGTTATTCACATGCTTTGCCTCAGATTTTGAACAATTGTACTTCTTACTTACTTCTTTATCTCCACACAAAACCAACAATTATAATAATCTGGAAATCTGTAGATGAATCAGAAGAGACATATGTGCAGGACAGAACAACTTATTTGCCAAAGCATTTCAAAATATGGAAAGGCAGTTAGGTAGGGTGTTTAGGCATTTGTTTCTAAGAATATAATTACAGAAGACATGACACAGTTGCTTTCATATGACAAGACAGGTAATTTTAACATGAGGACACTTCACCCTTCAAAAGCAAGATATTTCAAAATGTAGCATTGGCAGTTATCCTTAAATTCACTGCCACAAATACTAACAGACATCTGTTAAGTAGGTGGTTTACACTATCTTCCTTTCATAATGATTCCTACACTGTCATCACTACAATAGTCACTTGTTGGATGCTGTATTTTATTATAATATTCACAATCACTGTTGGCATAACTACTGTTACCATTAACTTGCAGTTACTGGATGTAAAATGCTTTCAATGCTGCACTCTCCCATCAAAAACCCTGGATTCTAACAAGGAATGATAGTTCAGACCTCATTGCACTTCATTCAGGACCCCTGATTTAGGATTTTAACAGTTAAGGAAAGTTAAAGTGATTTCAATAAATTGTGGCCCAAATTGAATCCCACATAAATAATGTGTCTCGGCTCTTTATTCATGGGCTGGGTGGGCAATGGATTTTAGCATTAAGTTAAAGCATACTGCATTATAACATGCAGATTTTAGCAACCAGAATGATCCACTGATATGGAAGAACTAATGGTAACTATAGCTGAATGAGAGGCTATATTTCTCTATGTAGCACCCACCCTCCCTGAAATATTTTTCACTGAAAATATTCATTAAAAAATCTAGTTGTACCCTTTAGCAAGTACAGGATCAAACTTGCCATGTTTTAAGGTCCCCCCATTAACTACAATTTTTAAAAAACTACATTAAAAATTGTTGTGGCCATTAGATATAAGGGGACATTTTCAGTTTTTTTTTTTTAAAAAAACACTTTTACAAGAAAAAAGTTATTGGGTGGAGTTAATAAATGCAGTCCTCCAGAGATCAATTTCTGCTGCTGTGGGTCTCTGGAAGTTTTCCACTTTGGCTTAGAAAGTTAAAATCAGTCAAGCACTAAATCATACAATAACCTTTAACACTGATCTCTTCCCATAGCTATAATTATAACAATACATCTTTGAATTGTCACATGGATCTGATGTTGAGCAGGAATGATCACTCAGTACTATTAAAACAACAGGAAAAATATTCCTTTTGTCTTCCTAAGGCCATGTTGGCAAACCTATGGCACGGGTGCCAAAGGTGGCATTCAGAGCCCTTTTTGTGGGCACCTGACATTGCCCCTTCACAGCCACCTGTATTCAGGCTAAATTGCGGTATTGGCACGTTGCAAAAAATGAGTGAGTTTTAAATCACATTTTGGGCACTCAGTCTCTAAAAGGTTGGCCCTCACTGTCCTATGGCATACATTATCACATCACCCTTCATGTACCCCATCTCTAATCAATTTGAATACACAAACTTAAAGTGCTCAATACAAATATTCTCTTTAGAGCTCCCTCTTTCTATTTTAGGTGTCTCCTTTTTATTAAAAAGCGCATTTAATCTCGATTTTCACTTTTCTTCTTATCTATGTACTGTTTTTCTGCCCCATGGACTGTGTTTTAGTTTCATTAAACAAACCTAAGTAAGAACCCGGAACACTTGGTAGAGAGCCTCGTGGCACAGTGGTTACACTGCTGTGCTGCAGTCTAAACTGTGCTCACAACTCGGGGTTCACTTCCAGATAGCAGACTCCAAGTTTGTTAACATGAGTACCCAGCCTGCTGGGGGTGGGTGGGATGTGTACCCTGCATCATTACATGTAAACTGCCCAGAGAGTGCTTTAAGAACTATGGGGCGGTATATAAGCAGCATGCTTTGTTTTGCTTTTGCTTTGGAAATCTCTCAGTGTTGTATTGCTATGCTATCAGTGGCACAGGTGTTGTATAAGTTCTTCTTCCAGGAATCCACCATAATTTGAAAAAGTAATTTCTGCCACTTAATTTGTCTGATAAACACTAAATTTCATATGCAGAATATCCTTGGAGAGGCACCTAAGGCAGACCTTCATTTCAAAGAAAGGTGGAAAATTTACAAGTGCCTTAAAATGCTGGCTTCTGTTTTTCTTATCCTTTGTCAATAAATAATGAAACTGCTTTGAGATAAGATTATTTAGAAAATAACTTTCTGTAAGGTGGTCATGTAAATTTACATATTAAATGTGATCCTTAACAATGACACTGTTTCCTGCTGACGGGACATACAAAACTTGAAATGAATTTTGTTTAACGAATTGAAATCCATGCTTTCAGATGTCCATTTGAAGGAATAAACTCCAACGCGATTTATACATTCACACTATTTTCATTGACATAGCTGTAAAATAATTTCCAGCATTAGTTAAATTGTACTTAGATCATCCTTCCCCAAAACTGGTGGGCTCAAGATGCTCTGGAGACCAATTCAGTTGCTGGTAGTTAATTGGGTATTGAGTGAAGCAGGGAGACTTGAATTTAGAAACTTACATTTAAAAAAAACGTTTGGGGAACATGAGAAAATTTGCAATGGCTCCATCTGTTCATTTCGATATATGTTTTTAATATAGAATTTTGACAACAGTCCTTTATCTTTCCCATTTTGCCTCTCTCCATAGAGATAACAGAAATATGGTAGTGAGCACTTGTAGATTAAATGAGATGGCTTTCAAAATATGATACAGCAAAGCTGCCATGAGTTTCATTTCCAAGAAGAAGAGTGTACAGTAGATTAAAAAAGAAATTTCTTGCACAAGCTATCATGCAGTTAAGCCAATGGGGCACCATGTACAATTTCACAACAGAATTTCCCATCAGCGAGAAAAAGAAACATTAATTGGAAGACGCTCATGCTGGACTGAAATTGTGGATAAACTATGTACACAGGTTTGACTTAACCAACTAAGGAAAGCAAACAAAAAATTACTAATTCATGATTAATTTATATCAAGGGCATGATAAGTTAGAGCTAGTGCATTATAGCTATTATACAGCTGATTAGCTATGCCCAGCAATACAAGCAAGTTCATTATTAGATTATGCAACTGCAGATTCATCTACAGTACAGTGGTACCTTGTATAAAGGAACTAATTAGTTCCAAATGAAATTCTGTTTAGCCAATTTTCCTTTATACAAATTTCCCATAGGGATGAATTGAAAACAGAGTAATCCCTAATTGCAACCATTTTTATGTTGTACAGATTCACCCCAGAGACAATTCTGTTAAGCAAATTTCCCTATCTCCAGAATTTTTTATGTTGTACAGATTTTATGTTATACAAACCATTTGTTATACAAAAGTCCACTGTATATGCTAAATGTTTGCCATCGTGTCAGCACTGTAAAGTCTATATAAGATAGGCTACATTTCCAAGAATTATACAGCCAACTTGACTTTGTGTAAGGGAAATCCTCTAGGTATTAGTTGCAATTTGTTCATCAACAATGTGCTGTTGAATTACTGGGCACACAATATGTGAATAAGACCTACACAATTTCCCCAATGCAAGGATAAATTGGCAACAGGACTCTGTTCCTTTGGAATGGGATATCAAGAAATGGTTATATTTTTCTTACTCTTGATAAATCAACTCCAAAATGGTTTACCAATAGAAGAAGAATGATATTACACTATTTGACATAAATATGCTATTTGAAATAATGAATTTGGCAGGTTCATCTGCACTTTAGCAATGATGGAAGCTACAATTTTTCTGCACTGTCCATGAAATGAGTGTGCTAAGCCTGGAAAACTGGAATTTTATCTACCAAAGGTTGCAACATATATGATTTTTCAGTAGTCCAATAAATGCCATCACCCACTCTTATATTTGTGTGATCTTGGAGGGCACAGGGTTTTATGCTTGTTCTTAAAGCAGGACGTTATTCCTTTCCATACATCAGATTTTGTATTCCTTATGAAGAGGGCTGTTTAAAACTCAATAACTGCTCAGACAGAACAGAACTGAGCTTCCCTGTCCTGCAGCAATGGCTTATCTTCACAAAGCAGAGGCTGATAAGAACTTTACAGCTCTTACAAGATGCCCTTGTTCACATCTCAGAAGATAATCTGGTTATAAAGCGATGGTGCTACAGAATTCATTTCTGCTAGCACAATCTCTTCAACAGCCTGCACATTTTATCATCTCACATCTAAATGCTGTAGTATTGTAGCTACATGCTGCATAATGCAAGCACCTCTCTATCATCTGTTCCTCTGATGGATGCTATTTAAGTTGTTCACCAAACACACACACCCAAGAGACCAGTCACATGACATAGGCCTGCTGGACAATAGCCAGCACAATGAGAATCTCAAAACTAAATAGCTATGCCTTTACCAGTAACAATTTAACACAGCATTTTCATTTTGTATAAACTCTAGGTTTATTCTTTGAATGAAATGTAATGGGTACATAAGAACATAAGAACATAAGAAGAGCCATGCTGGATCAGGCCAAAGGTCCATCTAGTCCAGCTTCCTGTGTCTCACAGTGGCCCCACCAGATGTGTCTGGTCCTTGAAGTACCCCAGTTTTAAGCCTGGAGATTACACATCTCCATCATGGTTTGTAACCTGTGATGGACTTTTCCTCCAGGAATCTGTCCAATCCCCTTTTGAAGGCATCCAGGCCAGATGCCATCATCACATCCTGTGGCATGGAGAGTTCCACTGTATACAATACTCCAGTGCAGCCTTACTACCATTTTGTACAATGGCATTATAACATTGGCTGTTTTATTTCCAATCCCTTTTTGATAATCCCTAGCATGGAATTGGCCTTCTTCACTGCTGCCGTACATTGGGTAGACACCTTCATTTAAGTGTCCACAGCACACCAAGATCTTTTTCCTGATCCATTACGGATAGCTCAGAGCCCAGAGTTGATAGATAAAGTTTTGATTTTTTTTGCCCCAATATGCATTACTTTACATTTTCCTACATTGAAATGCATTTGCCATTTCGCAGCCCATTCCCCAAGTTTGGAGAGATCCTTCTGGAGTTCTTCACAATCTCTTCTGGTCTTCACCACCCAGAAAAGTTCTGCATCGTCCACAAATTTGGCCACCTCACTGCTTATCCCTGTCTCTAGGTCATTTATGAACAGATTGAAAAGCATTGGTCCCAGGAGAGATCCCTGGAACAAAGAGAAAAGTTGCAACCTGTTGAAAAGCCTGGCAGGCTCTGGTCCATGGGGTCACGAAGAGTCGGACATGACTGAACGACTCAAGAACAACACAGACTAAGTTATTTAAATAGAAAAGGAGTTCTAATGAATTAACAAGTCATTTTACTACAAAATAAAGTCTAGGAAATGAAAATCTTTAAATACAATAGCCCAAATCCTGCTATAATCCAGATGTTTTAGACTAAAATTTCCTGCAATGACATGCTCACGTGGGTGATGTTGTAGGTCAAAAACATCTGGAGGGCCATAGTTGCCCATCCCTGATCTAGGCATACTGCAAACGGATGAGAGAGGAGACTCCATGCAGAGGTGAAAACCTTGTGCTTAATAAGACTATCCAAAAGTGTCCAGTTGCCTCCAGAACTAAAAGGGTTGAGTGTATTCTCCAGCTGAGTAACAACTTTATGTCTTCAGCTCACAGTTCATTAGAGACCTCACTCTTCTTTTAAAAAGAGCCACTTCTGTGGACAGCCAACAACAACCCAACTGGGAAGCTTTTATTGCCTAGGCAAGTAGAAAGCTTATTTTCCCCTTCAGTCTCTGGCCCCAATCCTCATAATAGCAAAACAAGCTCCTCTAGGCAGTAAATAACTCTGCATATTCTCCTAATCATGGCTTGAATTTATTTTTAAACTGCTTCAGTTGATACATTTTGACAAAAGTAAAGCAGCCTTTCAAACCAAAAGGAAGAAGAAAAGGGACTTTGACTTTGAAATATAAGCTGGAGTCCTGTTGTTTAGTGTAGAGTAGTACCAATGAATCATTGGGGATGTGGTGAGTGAATTCCTCTTTAAATACCATTCATCAAAAAGGACCCATTCTTGTTATGATTTACTCTGCTAAAATAGATTACAACGAGAGTAGGCCCACTTGAATCAATTTACTTTATTGAGAAGTCAACTCACCAAATCCTCACGGATTTAATGGTCCTCACTTGACTGCAACATACTAAGATAAGCAATAGGACAGTGATGGCGAACCTATGGCATGGGTGCCAAAGGTGGCACTCGGAGCTCTTTCTGTGGGCACCTGACATCGCCCCTTCATAGCCACCTGTATATAGGTTAAATTACTGTATTGGCACTTTTCAAATAAATTAGTGGGTTTTGAAATGTAGTTTGGGCACTCAGTCTCTAAAAGGTTCACCATCACTGCAATAGGATATCAGGCACAGAAAGAAAAATAGATCACAGAAACTATGGTAGTAATAGGAAGTATTAATAAGAATGTTTCTTTCTAAACACAGTTGTAATAGTTGATATAAAAATTGATTCATAGCCAGGGAACATATGTCATGGATTTTTTTCAGATTTAATGGATTAAATTTAATGAATCAAATTAACAGCAATTTGATTTATTACTGACTTATAAACCACCATGTGATCGAGTCTCCTGTAAGGCTAATCATTTCACACATATGTTTTTTCTTGGTTAATGCTTCATATCAAAACATTCATACTTCAATGAATAACGTTATGTTTTGCCAATACAGAGATACCATAGAACATACAATGGTGCCTCAAGTTACGAATGCTCCTAATTATGAAAAAAAATGACTTATGAAGGGAAATCTGTAGGAATGGACATGCTTCAAGATATGAAAATTTAGCCCTGTTTTTTCCAAGTTATGAAAGGTAAACAGAAAGTAAAGGTTCCGTTTCAAAATGGAACTGTTCTTTAATCTATTTGTCCTTGACCTGAGAGTCCTATATCTTCTGCCAGACAGCAACAGTTCAAAAAACTGGTGGCCAGGATGCAAAGAGTCTCTCAAAATTCTAGATGTCTTCCTTAAGCATCTGGAGTTGTATAATTCTTCCAAAGGAGGAAGAGGACAGCCCACTATCCTCTCAGCAGTGTTTATAACCTTCTGGAGTGCACCTCTATCTGCCACTGTGCAACTGGCAAACCAGATACAGAGGCAGTAAGTGACAGTAATTTCTATAAAGCCCTGGTAGAAGGTTACCAACAGTTTCTTAAGACCATTGTTCCCTCTTGAAAAGTCTCAGAAGATATAATCTCTGTTGGGCCTTCTTAACCAGTGCTTCAGTGTTGGCACTCCAGGTCAAATCCTCCTGTAGAATGACTCCTAAGAACCTACTGTCCATTACCCGCTCTACACAAACTCCATCAATAATCAAGGGCTGAGTGTCTGGTTTCCTTTTTTCAATAGTCCACTCTTTGGTCTTACTGATATTTATGATCAGATTGTTAGTTCTGCACCACAATAGCAGCCGATGCACCTCCTCTCGGTAGGCGGACTCATGCCCATCAGAGATGAGTCCCACTACTGTTTTGTCATTGGCAAACTTGATTATTTTATTTTCAGGATGAGTATGAGTGCAGTCAGAGGTGTAAATACTGAACAGTAGTGGGCTCAGCACACAGCCCTGTGGAGTACTCATGTTGAAAGTGAGGTCTGACGACACGCGGTCACCTAATCTGACCCTCTGTGAGCGCTTTTATAAGAAATCTGTGATCCAGGCACAGATGGAATGAGAGAAACCAAGGTCCTTAAGTATAGATATCAGCTTGTGGAGTATAACTGTATTGAAAGCAGAGCTAAAGTCCACAAAGAGCATCCTTACATAGGTCCCCTGCAGCTCCATATGGATAAGAGCAATGTGCAAGGTAATATCTATAGCATCTTCCATGGATCTATTTGCTCTGTAAGCAAACTGATATTTATCAAACGTGCCTGTGAGGCAAGAGATAATATGCTGGTGGGCTAATCATTCCAGACACTTCATAACAATGGAGGTAAGTGCCACTGGTCTATAATCATTTAAGCTGCTAGTAGATGGCTTCTTTGACAGAGGAACAATAATGGAGGCCTTCAGACAAGGTGGAATAGTTGACTGGGCTAAAGACCAACTGAACATTTCAGTAAAAACTCCAGCCAACTGGTCTGTGCACTCCTCACACTACTATTATTACTGGCTTTTTAAACCTCTCCCCTCCCCAAGCCCTGGGCTCCAGCTGATTGGTGCTGGGGTGGGGAAACAAAAAGTTATTCTCCCCCACCCCAGCGCCAATCAGCTGGACTCAGGGGCTTGCCTCCATGGAGGCATCGTGTGCCATTTCTAACCCCCCCCCGGCGGGTGCTGGGAAGCAGCACGTGGTGTTTAAAATGCTTTCATCAATGGAGCCAAGCACTTGGCTCCATTGCTGAAAGCATTTTAAACATTGTGCGCGCCCCAGGCCCAACCCAACCTGTGGATCGGGATGGTCCCTGACCCCTGCAATAGACGGGGAGGGGGTGTTACTGTACTATTGTATGTTGGTATCATTGATGCATTATACTGGTATTCCAGTACACTGTCAGAAGGAAAGATTTCAGTAATTTTAAACCAGAAGGGGGCAGCCTGCTAGCTAACAACTGTATGAACCCCTGACAAGGCCATTTTGGAAGCCCACAGTACCCCTGCCTCCTTCAAACTCATCAATATTTTAAATTTGGGGGGAGGGGTGTTTTTTAAAAAATCCACTCATGCCTTCTAGGTAGGGAGTATTTCTTGCATATTAAAATTGCCATTAGAGAGCACTAGACTCTTTTAATTGCCTTGAAATGGCAGCCCTATGGGCATGGCTGATGACATTATCCTTGAAACATAATGCAGATATTGGAACTATTTTTGAGGAGAGTTTTTAAAACCTAAAAAAAGCCTTTAATTTTTAAAATATACAGTAGAGCTTTAAGTAGATGATCCTTTATAGGCTGTGAATAAGTTGTTTGTTGGTGACAATATACAAGATTACAACAAGTGAGTTTTGATACACGTGCTGTCTAAGTGATATGAACTGTGCCTATTTGCATAATATGAACTGCGATAAATTAAGAGATCTCTGTAGGCATTATCTCTTGCACACCGTGCTGCAATTTGTGTCTGCCTTTTGCAAAATTGCAGAGCAGCCTTTCAGCCAAAAAGTATGTAGAATGGCAACATAGTCAGGATTCCAATAATACCATCCTTGTTTGAGGGGAAAATTAGTTTCCATGGATACTCTTCTTCCATCACAATCCCAGTCTAAGGTTTCAATGTCAACTATCAGATAATATCTAAATATATTTAAGACCTGCAGCTTTCACATTCTCCTTCACTGAAAAATGTTATAATCCACAAAAATTAAGGACAGATTAGCAAGACTGTCCATCTGTTTAAAATGGAGTTAAAGAAGGACACCACAGCATGATTTACTTTACTGTTGCTGTCATGGGCATTGGATGCAGTTGATCCGTAATCCTATTTACACTTAGCTGGGAGTCATTGAGAGAAGTGGCACCTCCTCCTGAGTAAACATGATAGGATTGTGCTGGTATTCTTTTTATTGTTGTTGTTAATACGGATTTATTTTTGATTAAAAGTCAGAAGAGCTTTAGCAAACATAAAATTCATCACTTTAATTGCTCAGAAAAACCAATGGGGTATTAAATTGAACATTAAGACCAAAACACAGGAGTCCTGTTGGACACAAAGGTCTATCCAGTCCATCACCATCCTTCTATATTGCACAGTGGCAAATAAGATTCTCACACAACCCCCCACAAGCAGCAGACTCCCATTGCTCTTTCTGGGGAACTGGCATTCAAACACAAGTTGTATCCAAAATACCAAAAATAGCACCTGTCCATTAGAGATCTGCTGTTTTTGCTGCCTACGAAATTCTATCGTCCAAAATCCAAATTTCCAAGCTTTTTAATACCCAATTCTTTTGAGGAGGAACTCCAGGAATTCTGCATGGGGAATTATTGGAGAGTTCTGGGAGTCCAAAAGGAAAGTAAATGGCATAGCTCTACTTCTCATTTTATGAGAAAGGAAGAATAAAAAAAATTCCATTTACTTGCTCCATGTCAGTAGTGTAACCTTGAGCAGGAACAGAGGAGGGCGACCAGGGTGGCTGAAGGTCTAGAAGAAATGTCTTATGAGGAATGGCTTAGGGAACTGGGAATGTTTAACCATTCAAAAAGAAGGTCGGGGGGGTATGATAGCCATGTTTAAATATTTGAAAGGATGTCATATTGAAGAGGGAACAGGTTTGTTTTCCATGACTTCAGAGACTAGGACTCAGGGCAATGGTTTCAAACTACAGGAAAAGAGATTCCATTTGAACATTAGGAAGAACTTCATGACAGTCAGAGCTGTTCGGCAATGGAATATGCTGCCATGGAGGGTGGTGGGGTCTCCTTCTTTGAAGGTTTTTAAGTTGAGGCTGGATGGCCATCTGTCAGAAATATTGTGATGGGGTTCCTGCACGGCAGGAGGTTGGAATGGATGGCCCTTGAGGTATCTTCCAACTCTGTGATTCTATGATTCTATGAAATATGCCTGATTGTTCCTGCACTCTACAGGCACAGTATCAAGACACCTGTTCACTCTTGATTAACTGCAAAAAGGCTAGAACTTTGTAAAATATGTACAATTTGCACCAAAAAACACTTGTGCACAACTTTTATGCAAAAAGATCCAAAATGTGAAAACACACCAAAACTCTCGCAATTTAAAATGTTTTAAAATGTTTCCTTCTCACTTGTAAGAACAAAATGAGTGAAAATCTATACACCACACATAATTTTGTACACCTGTTTTGTCTCTTACTCAGCCTTTTCTCTGATTTATAAAAAAGCAAAACTTAACACTATATCCTTTCCTCCAGAATATTCTGAAGTAGGTGACCAGAACTCTACAAATAGTTATATCATAGGTTTTGAGTAACGGCTTTTCAGTATTGGCCATTTTTAACCTCCTTTCTAACAAATTTGGGATCAAAATTACATATATAGGCTTTTGTTTCTATAAAAGAGTTTGTCTTATTGCCGTGAAAAACAAAGCAATGACTTGGGGCTGCAGATCCAGTCACAGTTGACTTCTATTTTTAACTTGTTCTGTTTTAATCCTGTTAGTATTGGGCAAGGGCAAAGGGGCATCATTTGGAAGTGAAGCAGTCTAATGGCAGCCCCACCTTGCTTCAGCACTACAAGTGTCTTAAAAATGCTTGCCAGGCGAGTTAAAGCTTCACACAACCTTACTGTCTCCTCTAAATATGTAATGAAGGTTGCTTTTAAAAGTTAATGATCAAGAAACTTCAGTCATGACAAATCACCTCTTATAGATGGATAAAGTGCCATAACAATCCATGACTAAGGGAAAGGCTGTGGGGAAAGAGAGGTACAGTTACTGCTGGCTGGATTCCCACAGGTACCTGGTGGCCACTCAGTGAATCAAGAGCCCACTCAGTTAAACCATAATGCAAGAGAGATGAAGCCTCTGACGCACGTTATGTGCCACCATGTCATTTATTGTGGCTCAGTGAATTAATGCCCTCCAGAAGGTCCTATCATTATCAGTCAACATTCAAGAGTTGGCATTGTTCCAGCAGGGTAGCAAAAACAACTTTCCACATTTTGTAAAAAGCAGATATCATTCCCGTAGCTATGGGTGTGTTTGTCCTGATATATTGTCTAGATGGGAGTCCTTTTCAGTGAGAAGGGTCATAAATTATCCCCCTGCACTCAAGGCTGTTTGTTCCATGAACAATTGTTCAAATTCTGGCATAATAAATATGCAACCAATACCTACAAGGAAGATTTTCAGTGTTATCCCATGTGCTTGGAAGTGAGGCATGCTGTGTTAATCTCAGAACTGCAGAGCTGGAAGGGACTCCCAGCATGGCCTTGGTAGCTAGATGGATGGTAAATACATAAATACATAAATATAAATGAATAAATAGATTCTGGGGATCATAGAGGGCAGCCCCTGTGAAAGGCTCAGAAGGAAATTGAACTCCCAGCCGCTGGCTCCACATCTATATCCCTAAAGTAGTGAGCTATAAAGTACTTTAACCTGATAATACCGCTTTTTTGAAAAAGTGTATTTGGCCAAAATTAATCTTGGGTTTCATAACTGAGATGTACATACTGGGAGATCTATGGTCTTTAATAGCAAAAACCGAACGACGATGACTGTCACAGATTAGTTAAACCGACAAAGAAAGCTTGGGAAATGGGAAGAGAATATGAGGACACTTCATTCAGGCTGTTTCTGAAAAGTAGGTTGCAATAGAAACAAGTTATATCTAAGAACATTGTTCTTTCACTTATGTCCTTACTGTGGTTTAAAAAACTTAATAGGCTAAAACAGAAATGAAATATATTATCTGTTCTTTTCTGAGGGTGAGAGGTTGGTCACCAAGTCCAGGTCATCCCATCTAATATTATATTTCACACCTCATTCTGCTGCTATATGGCTGAAGAAGTGGGCATGTCTGCGAAACGTTACATTAAAATATGGAAGTTAGCCTTTAAGGTGTCACATGTTTGTGTCTTTTGTTTTGTTTTGTTTTGTTTTGTTTTGTTTTGTTTTGTTTTGTTTTTCTTTGATTTTTGCCTGAAACTGATAAATTTCATATCTTTTAACATCTTGTTTACCTTGATATGGTACCACTGTAATTGTTTATTACAGTGTTAATGAGGGACATCCGCAATATTAGCTAATATTTCAGTGAATAATTATTTACTGATCAATTGTACATCTATTAATTGATCGGCTTATCATTAATCAGTTTTTACTAATATTTATTAACCCCAAGAATTTGCCTTTTATTAATCTTCAACTTTTAACAATCCATTTAGTGGGAGCTGGAAGCATTTAACCTATCCCATTCTTAAGTATTTATTCTAGTTAATAAATGGCTTTATGATATTTTACTCTATAATTTGGCCATATGATAAATTAATTGTGAAACAAACCATTCTATATTTATAACCAACTCTTTGTAATTTCTTAGCTGTTCCTCTATTTTCAATCTATTAGTCTAATCAGTTTATTTATTTACTTATTTATTTTTATGCTTGTACTTTATTGAAGACACGGAAGTCTGCTGCCCTAGTGAGTTTTTTTAAAAAAAACATCTGGGTTATTTGGGGAAGAAGAATATATTCTCAGGATACAGTGGCTGTCAGATCAAAAATAACAACTGACAGATGCTTGAAGTTTGTCTCTTGTTCTGGCTCTGCTGCAAACTGCCAGGTCTGAGGTAACCTGCTCAGTCGAACTTCCACTTTATCCCTGGTGTTGTCAAATGCCAAATCTGCCTTAAACAACACCCAGCTCTTTCAGGACTTGATCCTGGATGAGGCTGCAGGACTGTCTTGAATAACAGAAAAATGGGTGGGTACTGATGGAAGCATAGTCCTATGCTTACATTGCCCAACTGACAGGCCATTGTTTATAAAAAATATCTGGAAGCTATCAGGCCCTCTGTTTGGGTGATCCCAGGTCTAGAGGCCCTACACATGTCGTTTGGGGCTGTGGAAGGTCTTGGAATTATGCTGGCATACCTGCGAGCTCCTTTCCAGAGCTGGCAGTCTGTATCTCTGCTGCACTGTTGAGATGCCCCAGACTTTTTGTTCTGGGAGACCTCAACATCCATGCAGAGGCTGAGGTTACTGGTCTATCTCTAGAGTTTTCTTGAAATGATGGCTTCCTTGGACACATCCCAGTGTGTTCACAATCCCACCCATGGGGTGTGGTCGTGAACATGCTAACCTGGTGAAACACTAGGCCTGGTGTTTTCAACAGGGCAGTGGGAGAGTGAACTGATGGTGAGCAACTTTGTGCCAGCCTCCTTATCCTGAATGGATATACCTCATGTCCTAATCTTTTCTGCAACTGCCATGGCACGGATAGAACATTGGTCACCCTCCAAGATGACCTTCTGAGGAAGGCCAATGGGGGCAAGTTCTCTGTTGGTCCTCCTCTCTCTCTCAGCAGCCCTTGATACCATCTACCATGGCCATTGGAAGGGGTCATCAGGATTCTTGGAGCACTGTGTTATCTGTATGCCTTCTCACTATCTGCAGTGGATGCTGTCCCATCCCTCGAGTGTAGCCTGGAGAGCCAAGCTGGAATGGATGAAGGCAAATTGACTGAAGCTAAACCCAGAAAAGATGGAGGTCCAGTGGGTGCAGTCCCCCTAATGTCTTTGGATTGGTACCTCCCCTATCGTATGAGGAAGTGACTCTCCCTGCTAAGGCTGAGTTTCGCAGCTTAGGCATCTTTCTTGACCCAGTGCTGTTTATGGCATCTCAGGGCACTTTTACACGACCCCTAAAATTGGAGGCAAAGGCCTCCCAGATGCGGAGCTTAAAATTGTTTTCCCACCAGCTCTGGACTATTTAAAAAATTAAGTACGACCATGCCCACCTAAGCACCTCCCAGCGCATTTTCCAAGTACCTGGTCTCCGAAGGTGAAAAATTTCTGATGCGGATTGCAAGGCAGTGAGTGCTGGGCGCTCCTGCCTTCTGTTTGGTTTTTTTGCCCCCCCCTGCCCCTTTAAGAGACTGGAATATTTCCCGGGGCAGCTCTGCCGGCAGAGCGGAGGTGAGCCTGATTCTTTTCTCCCTTTTTTTCTCCCTCCCCTCACGCAGACAGAAGCAAGGGAGTGCGGAGGGGTTGGAACACAGGAAGAGGAGCAAACCCCCAAGATCTCTGGTCTGAACTTAAGTTGCCAGCAGATCTTAGGGGTCGTGTAAAAGCACCCTCAGATAGCATCTGTGGTCTGCTCAGTCCACCTCCCACTTTGGTAGATTGCCCTGTTGTTTCCCTACCTGGACACTGGGGACCTCACTACACTGATCCATGCATTGACAATCTTGAGATTAGACTACTGCAGTTGTCTTTACATAAGGCTGCCTATAAGGCTGATGCAGAAACTTCAGCTGGTCCAGAACACAGCAGCCAGACCATTGACTGGGGTAAGAAGACACCAACATGTTTTCCTCACTCTAGCTGCCTCATGCTGGCTACTAGAGATGGGCACGACCAGAAAAAATTACTTTTCGAGTTGTCGTTTGTCAGGATGGGTCCGTTTCAGGTCATTTCCGTTCTTCACGATAATTTTCAAAAATTTGTTCCGTTTGTCGTTTGTTGTTTGTCGTTTGTCGTTTCCGCTGTGATTTAACGCGAATTGAAGTCCCAGTGAGCATGGGGGCGTCCCGCAATCAGGGCCGGCGCTGGTTGTTTTTGCGCCCTAGGTGGCGGGCGGGGCGGGGGAGTGGGTGGCGGGCGGGAAGGTGCAACCTTTTACTGCTATAAAAAAACCCACTGCTGCTACTATAAAAATTCAAGCATTTAAAATACCTAATTTTCACATGTTTCTGTTGTGCTTTGGTGGGTTTTTGGACCACGATGTAAAAATAAATATTGCGGTTGCCATTTTGGATCCCCCCCACCGCATGGCATGGATTCTGGAGACGATGAGGATGACCCCCCCCCAGCCTGGTGCAAGCAGCCCAGGACAGGAGAGGGGGGCAGGCCGGGGACCCCCCCCCAGAAACCACCCCTCAGGTAGGTGTCCTCAGGCAGGCATATTTTCGCCTGCTTTTTTGGCCGGGAGTCGGTTTTTTTTTTTTTTTACTTTTTAAAACTTTTTCTCTGCTGCTTGCCAATGGCATTGCATTGCGTGATCGCCGCGATGCCATGAACGACAATGAAAAACCCGACCAAATTTTTCTTTTGTCAGTTCGAGTTCAAGTTCTGACGGCTTAATTATAGTTACTGTTCCCGTTAAGTAACGGAAACGACAACCAAAAACGGAAATGACAATTTTGCCGAGTCATGCCCATGTCTACTGGCTACTGGTCTGCTTCCCAATTATTTGGGAATAGAACCAATTACCTCAAGAGGTAGTGAGTGTTCCAGCACTGGAGGCATTTAAGAAAAAAATTTGGACAACCACCTGGCAGATAACCTTTTATTTATATTCCTCCATGGAGTGGGGAATTGGACTTGATGGCTTTATATGCCCCTTCCAACTTCACTATTCTATGATTCCACATTGACTTCAACATAAAAAGCCCTAAATGTCTTAGGACCTCGATACCTGTCACAGCATCTTCTTCTGTTCAGAACTGCCCAGGCAGAGTGACTGAGGGCTCTGACCCCAAGGGAGGCCTGGAAAGAGAAAACTAAGAAAGGGCCTTCTCAACAGTAGGCCCTCATTTCTGGAACTCTCCGCCTCCAGAAATATGTCTGTCCCCTTCACTGGGAATGTCTAAATGAATTCTGAAAATTGCTCTATTCAAACAGGCTTTCCTAGGCTTCCTAGAAATATACCATATGTCCTAATCTTTTCCGGCACTGCCTCATTTATCAATGGGTTATTACTATTTTTTATTGATTTTTGTTTGAATTTGATTCACTGTTGTTGTTCTGAAATGCCCCAAGTGGCATCATAGCTAGATCAGCATAAATAATAAATAAATAAATAAATAAATAAATAAATAAATAAATAAATAAATTTCAGTATATATTAAACATGAAAAGAACATTGATTCCCCACAATGACTCGTCTATAGGGGCTGAATTCAATGATCCACAGAATCCCTTCCAGCTCTGCAATTCAAATTCCAGAAGATGGATTGCAAGGGGGGGGGAGAGAGAGTTTGGAAGTTCTATTCAAAACATTTCCTTATATAACAAATGCTTCCTCCTCAAGGCACAGCATCTATGAAGATACCTGATAGATTTCTAAGAGTGGAAACATGACATTTTGCCAGGTGAAAAGGTCTTGCCCAGCGTACACCCTCCCTCCACCTAGCTATCAATGTTGAAGAGCAATTCTAAGTGGAATTCTTTGCTGCAGGATGGGATTTACCAATACACCACTAATGACAGTGAAACCCGAATTATGAGATTAAAGCGTTCTGAGCACAGGCTTGTAAGTTGGGCAGTGGTTTCCCCTAGGAATACATTGAAAATCAATGAATCTGTTCTGGAGGGATTTCAATGCATTCCTATGGGAAACTGCTTTAAACAATGCCCACATTTCCCCCATGACATGGGGAGGGGGGTCAGGAGAAGCGGTGCACCATATTTAAAATGATGTTTATCAACCGAGGCAACCGCTTGCCTCCGTGGCTGAAACTCATTTTAAACATAGTGTGCCACTTCTCCCAACCTCCCCCCCCCCACGGCATGGGGGAAATGCACACAATGTTTAAAATGGCTTTTATCCATGGAGGCAAGTACTTGCCTCCATGGCTAAAAGTCATTTTAAACATTGTGTGCCACTTCTCCCAACCCAACCCCACCCCTGCAGCATGGGGAAATGCACACTATATTTAAAAAGACTTTTATCCACTGAAGCAAGTGCTTGCCTCCATGGCTAAAAGTCATTTTAGACATAGTGCACTGCTTCTGCCAACTAACCCCCTGTGTCACGGAGGAAAGGCAGGTGTTTTTTAAAATGACTTTGAGCCATTTTCAGCTTCGGTTGGTGGCTCAAATACATATTAAATGACCTGCTGCTTCTCCGCCCAACACTAGACATCATTTGCTCGACATCGTTAGTCAAGCAAACTCTATCTTGCTCGTAAGGCAGAAGGGGTGGACAACAGAAGCGTGCTCAGAAGTTGGGATTCTCGGTTTTCTGGTGCATTGGAAGTCTGGGTACCACTGGAGTTCTAATCATTGCTGAAATTTTCATTCATATTGAGATACAAGGTAATGATCTCTTGGTACAGCTATAACAAAAAAAAAATCAAAAAGGAAAATGCACTTTACTTGATACATTTCACTAATTCTTATTTCCCCTACTCTATCCTTTGAATTATCCCTGAAGAACAGCACATTTAGCTACCAGTCAATATTATTATTATTTTTAAAAAAGTTGAATCTGACTATACATGATGAACAATCAATTTTAATCACTGTGCTTAAATAATACTCAGCTTAACTATATGATTAAATGAGCAGATGCTGAAACCTCTTCTCTGCCAATAAGTTTTAATGTTCAGCTGGCTACATGAAGCAGAGGTGAAACATCATGTACTGGTTTGTGACATTTATGTGTTTATAGGTGTATAAATATGAAGGCCAATAAACCATTCATCTTTTGAAAAAACTCATCTGTTCTATGCACTTTATGATCTCTTCAAGCTACCTATCAATATTTAACTGGAAAACAAAATTGTTGTCTACTAATTATTTCTGAACCATCTGCCTGCATTTAAATTAAAGATCCGTTACCTGAAAGATGGACATTTATAGGATATGGAACCAAAAGATTCCAGAGCAAATCCACATCAGGTTTCATATTTTTATTTTGCAACACACATATTAAAGCCTCCATATATTGACTTATATTTACCTGCTTAGTTTTTTGTTTAGGAGTTTTGAGATACACACACTGGCCCTTCAGCCCTGTACACACAGGTAAAGCTCTAAACAAGGAGGGAAGGAGAAAAAAGATTCACAACTAATTATATGTAGATTTAGCTTCTGTTCAAACAAAATAATACGTCTCTCTTTGGTTCAGTTCACTATATCTTGAAGCTGAAACCCTAACCTGAAAAATTATGGTAAGTTTGTTATAACAATGTAAAGAGTTTAATTGACAGCATGGAGATGGCTCTATTGGACACTAGACTTCATAGAAAACAGAGCTGGACAAAACACACACACAAACCATACACAACAGGTAGGGAATATATTCCTTACAGACCTTTTATATTATTTTCCCCACATCAGACTCGTAGGAATAAAAGTGGGTGTTGTAGCTTCCAGTATTTCCTAAATCAATGGTTCCCAAACATGGGTCCCCAGATAGTCTGGAATTACAACTCCCAGAAATCCTGGCCAGCACAGCCGGGGGGTGGGGAGGGTAAAGGCTTCCAGGAGTTTTTGTCAAAGAACATCTGAGGACCCAAGGCTGGGAACCACTGTGAACCAAATCAAAAAAGTTTTGAACTATTTCTCCTTCCATAAGATGGACAGGGGGAAGGAATCCAAGAGGGGAAAGCACAACCCTCACCAAATTTAAACAAAGCTCTTTATCTCTGAAGTTGCCTTATAACAGGCATGTCCAAAGTCCGGCCCGGGGACCAAATGTGGCCCGATTTAAAATTTTGAGTGGCCCTCAGCCTCTTCTCCCTGCTGGCACAGCCTGTCACTCAACCCTGCCGTCCGGCCCTTCCCCGTGCTGGCTAGAGACGTCAGCTTGCAGTTTTATGGTTTGCCTGCCCTCCCTGCCTCCGCCCATCCCCACCCACCCTGCCTAGCCGCTCCTGGCTCCGTTGCTGTAGCATCTTCCCCACCTCCTTGCGAGGGAGGGCAGCATCTTGGGTGTGCATGGTCAGATTCCCGGGCTGTGCAACAGCTGCTGGAGCTTTGGGCGCCTTGAAACCAGAGCATTTGTGGCTGTTGCAGATACACTTGGACCACGCCCTTTCTCCCTCCTTCAGGATGAATGGTTGGCCCCCACACATTTTCACCTCACCAAATCTGGTCCTCCTTGAAAAACTTTGGACATCCCTGCCTTATATGAACCCTGCTGGTTGAAACAAAGACATCAACACCTTTAAAAGAGAGAAAGGAGTCCTATGCCATCTTGAAATCTATATCTGTTATCTAGTAATCTAGATTCATGCAAGATATGATCATCTGCCCATCTTATCATGCAATCTTTTAATATCTCTTCTTCTACCTGTCTAGCTAGAAAACAATTATAATTT
The DNA here is from genome assembly GCA_023846285.1 of Phrynocephalus versicolor. Classification (NCBI taxonomy): domain Eukaryota; kingdom Metazoa; phylum Chordata; class Lepidosauria; order Squamata; family Agamidae; genus Phrynocephalus; species Phrynocephalus versicolor. The sequence goes on from JAHTLZ010000204.1 coordinate 43,333,776, forward strand.
TTTAAATTAACTTTTTGTTAGAGGGGGAAAATGATTTTATCCAAATCCACTTCTTGATCTGAGACACTGTATTGCTTCTTATCATTCCTAAAACAAGATTTCATTTGACTCTCCAACCACCAATCTATTTTAAATCCTTTTGGTTGTACGGTGGTCCTCCACCACTTCGCAGTTCATATACTGCAGTCCCAGTACATTGTGGGACCACAGTATATGAAAGGCAAGGCCCCCTGGGGTAAGCTGCATGGACCGATCTGGGGCCTCCTGCACTTACCCCAGGCCTGGCACTGCCCTGAATGGGCCTCCAATGGGCTTCCCAGGCCTGTCGGAGACCCCAGAAGTGCTTTCTGGCAAACTGGAATGACTTTCTGATCACCGGAAACCACTTCTGAGGCTTTTGACAGGCCTCGGAAGACTGTTGGAGGCCCTTCGGGGCAGTGCTAGGCTTGGTGTAAGTGTAGGAGGCCCCCCGAAAGGCCCCCAGACCTGACTCAACCCAGCATCTACATATTGCAGATTTTCCATTATCACGGGTCAGGGTGGGCCCCTAACCCCCACAATAGATGGGGGGATTAATGCAGTTCTTCTGATTTTATCTGAAATTCTTCTGTTAACAAGTCTTTGTATCTCAGAGTTTTTCCTTCCTGTACTAGAGATGGTTTTGTATATGTCTGTTGTGGCGAGATGCAGAGTGGGATTGCTGTATAGGTGAAGTTCTTCAATGAGTCCCAAACCTACAACAGAGCATTTCTTAAGCAATGATTTGTAAAGCGTTTTTGAGCTTTAACTTTCCCATAACAGAAGGAGGCATGCCATCCAAAATTCAAGTTAAACCCTTCTAACAGCAACAGTTGATTGTCTTCAAGGGCTATCCATTTTTTAGCTACATCAGAAAGCAGACTTTATAGTAAAGTATCCAGTTTGGTAATGGTAAGCCTCCATTTTCTTTTTCTTCTCTTTTTTTCTTGCAGTGCTTTGATTTTAATTCTGGGTTTCTTTTCTCTCCAAATAAATTTTCTTATTTGTTTATCCAAATCTTGCAGTATTTTGATTGACTTAAGGATCGGTAGTGTCTACTATCCAACAGGAATAGTAGTTTTGGTAACATATTCATTTTAATTGGCGCTATTTTTCCCATAAATCACAGCTGTAGATTTTTCCATGAATTTAATTTTATTTGTACTCTTATATGACTTAGATATAGTTGTCTTGAATAAGAGTGCTGTTTTTTGCAGTGAGGTAGATACCTAAATAGTGGAATTTTGTAGCCACCTTGAAGTTAAATTCCTGTCCCGAATCCTTAGCTTCTGTCTTTGTCAGATTCTTTATTAGCATTTGGGTCTTCTTATTTATTTTAAGCCTGCTATCCTTCCGTGCTCCCTTAGAGAGTCTGTCGAACCTAGGATTGTATTTATTGGGTTTTCTAATATTATCATCAAATCATCAGCAAAGGCTTGTAATTTAAATTGGTGTTTCTTAATTTTAATTCCAGTAACTTCAGAATTCTTTCTAATGTTTTGCATCAAAATGTCCAATGTCAAAATAAATAATAATAGGGAGAATGGGCAACCATGCCTCGTGGCTTTTGATATCTTTATTGTTTTAGTTAGGTCTCCATTAAGATTTACTTTCATACTTTGATGTTGATATATAGCTGAAATTACTCTTTCATATGTTTTCCCAAAGTCCATTATTCTTAGTTGTTCATGTAAAAATACATTGTCAAATGCTCTTTCTGCATCCAGAAAGATCAATGCAGCAAGTTTATCGACTTTCTGTTCATCACATTCCAAAGAGTTAAGTGCAGTTCTTATCTTTTAGCTGAGTTGTCTTTTTGGTAGAAAACCATTTTAATCTTTATTGATAAAATTAGATAAGACACCTTTCCGTCTGTCTGCCATAATCAATGCAAAATTTTAATAATCAACATTTAGTAGAGAGATTGGTCTGTAGTTCTGTATCAACTCTAGGTCTTTCTTTCTCTCTCTTTTGTTTGTTTGTTTGTTTTTGTTTGTTTGGTAGAAGAATGATGCTACCAACTTTTCTCAGACTGACAAAGCTGCTTGGATGAGCAGTAAAAAGTCCAGTTGCCATTTGTGAGGCCCTCCCCCCCTCCCTCATCTCCCGATCCCATGGGAAGCATGGGCTGTAGGATCAGATCATTTTAACTGTCTCAGGGTCTTCATTTGCAAATGCCGCTTCCTCTTCCAGGAGGGGTTCTGCTTCAGACCACCTTTCTCCTGTGCTGGCTGGAAACATCAACTTGCAATTCTATGATTTACGTACCTACCCTCCCTGCCTCCGTCTGCACCCCCAGCCACCCACCCAACCTACTCACCCCTGGCTCCATTGCTACAGCATCCTCCCCGCCTCCTTGCAAGGGAGGGCAACATATACAAGCAGCAGTGCATTGTGGGTTCACGCCAGCCAATTCCTTGGGCACCTTGAAACCACAATGTTTGTGGCTGTTGCAGGTGTGCATGCACCCATGCCCTTTCTCTGACCTTCAGGCTGAATGCTGATCCATGCCCTGGGCCAGCTGGTCGGTGTGAGTTTAAAAACTAAAAGCTAAAAATGAAACAAACAAAATATTTTTTTAAAAAAACTTGTTTCATTTTAAATGAAGCAAAAAACATTAAAAATGAAAAATGAAACGCCATTTTGGCATTTCGTGCCCATCTCTACTAAATAATTAATTTTATCTCCTTGAACTTAATTTGACCCCCAGTGACATCATTTGTCACCAGCAAGAATAAGAGGGAACCTAAGCATTTTTCCAGCTGTGTTTCTTAGGCTCATAACTAAAGAATGCATCTTCTCTGTTAGGGGTTCACATCCTGTTGCTTACCATATGAGAATACATCCTTCATCCACAAATAACAAGGGAAGGGCATACACAGGTAGTAGAAATGAGCTCAAAGTACCATAACAATTTTAATTCCAGTAAACAAGAGGCTTTCAGCCACTGTTTCAGGTCTAGCATGGCAGGATAAGCGTTTAAGACTGAGAATATACTGTAGAGTAGAGATGGGCACGACTCAGAAAAAAAACTTCATTTTCGGTTTCGGTTTCGGCTAGGGTCCGATTCGTTTCGTTTCCGTTTTTCGCGAAAAATCAAAAAAAATAGTCATTTCGTTTTTCGTTTTTTTCGTTTTCGTTTCTACCGCGATTTCGCGCATTTTGATGTCCGACCGAGACTTGCGGCTTGCGGGCGTAGCGCGGGCGGCGGGGGCGCGGGGGTACATGCGTGGGCGGCGGCAGCGGCAACGGCAGGGGGATTGGCTGGCGGGCGCGCGGGCGCGCGGGCGGGCGCGGGTCCCACAAACGAGCAGGCGAAATACAGTTGCCTGGGTGATGGACTTGCTGCTGCACAACAAGGCTAGAGTGCATCCTAAGCAAACCAAGTGGGGTAGAAACAAATTTGCATTTCTTTTTTTCCCCTCTTGGTCTGCTGTGCTGAATCTGCTGATGCTGAACCAGCCAGCAGCCACCCTACTTGGTCTGGCTGACGTGCCTGTTTGTTGTACTTTTTTGTTGTTTGGTTTTTTGATACCATCCCATCTCCCCTCCACCTCTCAGAGGCAGCAGGAGAAAGACATTCCGTTCCTCCCCAAATCTGGATGAGGGGTCTACAACTCTACTCCTCTCAAATTGCCCCCCCCATCTCCAAGGTCCTTCTGCCTTCACTTCACTTCACATTCACACAGTCAAAGTCACACACACTTAAAGGACAAGCAATACAGCCAATGAGCCAAAGCCAATGCAACCCTGCTTTTGGTCATGGATTGGTCTGGTGGTCAGCCTTCAGCAATGCATTAGACTACAGTTAGAGCCTGAGGTGGTTAAAGCTACGTTTTACGTTCGTACCTAGCTACTAGTAGCTAGTACAGCCGGAATAGCTTTGGTAGGGATGGGAATGGGATAGGGCTCTGGGTTGCTCTGACTTAAGTTTTACAGCCCACAGCCCAGCCCACTAGGCTATACAAGGAGGACTATCTATGGGCGACGCGTCCACTCCACAAGGCCAGAGTAAGGGCGGCCACTCCTGCCAGGCCACAAGGCAGAGTAGGAGACCACAGCACAGAGCCTGAGTACGGGAGGCTCACTGCCAGCTCCAGTATAAAAAGGAGCTGAATTGCCTGACTGGAAGTAAAATGCCATTGTCCTTGGGTCACAGTGTCTTGCAGCCCAGAGGAAAGAGTTGCGGAGGAGGCCAATCACCTTGAGTCTGGTCTGGCACCACACTGCCTGCGATGCAAACACTGTTCAAATCATTACCCCCCTTCTGTGTGAAACACGGCATCTCGCAGCCCAGAGGAAAGACTGGAGGAGGAGGAGGCCAATCACCTTGGGTTTGGCCTGGCACCACACTGCCTGCGATGCACCACCACATGTCACTTTTGGACTAAGTCTTGGTGGTGCTGTACGTACTCAAACGCTGTTCAAAATCAGGAACCCCCTTCAGTGTGAGACACAGCGTCTTGCAGCCCAGAGGAAAGACTGGAGGAGGAGGCCAATCACCTTGGGTTTGGTCTGGCACCACACTTCTATGCGATGCACCACCACATGTCACTTTTGGACTAAGTCTTGGTGGTGCACTGCTGTACGTACTCGAACGCTGTTCAAATTCAGGAACCCCCTTCAGTGTGAGACACAGCGTCTTGTAGCCCAGAGGAAAGAGTGGCGGAGGCCACATAGCCTGAGTCTGAGGCCACAGGGCCGGACCGTAGGGGAGGATTATTGCCAGGAAGCTCCAGCTGCCTAGCGTGGCTGAATGGCCTGAGGAGGACGCCAGGAAAATGCCCTTCTGTGAACCACAGTGGGTTGCAGGACATGGAAAGGAAACAACACTTCATTTATTTGGGTGGGTGGGTGGCCACAAAGACTAGTGGCCTTACCCTAAAGTATAATCGTTCTGCAAGGGAAACCCTTTGTTTCAACGGCCAGGAAAATGCCCTTCCTTGTGAGACACAGTGGGTTGCAGGAGATGGAAAGGAAACAGAACCCCAAAACCTACACCTTCCACTCCACAAGGATAACACTTTCTTGTCAACAGCAGCAGTGCCAATTGCCAAGCTGCCTCCAAACTCAGTCCTTCTCCGAGGCAAACACTTCATTTATTTGGGTGGGTGGCCACAAAGACTAGTGGCCTTACCCTAAAGTATAATCCTTCTGCAAGGGAAACCCTTTGTTTCAACGGCCAGGAAAATGCCCTTCCTTGTGAGACACAGTTGGCAGCCAAGTGAGAGTGGGGGAGGAAACTCACACCGTCCGAATCACACATTCCTAGTGTGTCAAAGTATCCACCAGGAACCAAGCCTGGAAGGTTCCTGGTCCCTCCATTCACTGTGCAATGCAGCTGTGAGTGAAGAGGAGCAGCAGAGGAGGAGGACAAAAAAACACACACACACCAGCAGCACTTCCTGCAGAGAGACATGTATAATCCAAAAAACTCCCAATCCCAAATTCCAATAGAAGCGGAGCAGCTGTCTTTCCCTTTCCACAGCCGTTCTTTGTGGATCACGTGAATCACAGACCAGCCCAGATGACAAAGTGAGAGTGGGGGAGGAAACAGAGCTCAGCCGGTATGTGTGTGTGTGTGTGAACTACAAACTCAGTCCCACATTCCTTGTGGGTCAGCGGCTGCACAAAGGCATCCCAGATAAGAGAAGGGTAGCCTAATCCATCTGCAAGAGAAACCCTTTGTTTCAACGGCCAGGAAAATGCCCTTCCTTGTGAGACACAGTTGGCAGCCAAGTGAGAGTGGGGGAGGAAACTCACACCGTCCGTGTGCATCAAGAGAGTCTCCAAACATGGAGTGCATTGCAGCCCAGCCCAGTGGCATGCCCTTCGTGGTGGTGGTGAATCACAGCTTCCACAATTCGAACAGGCAAGCCTGCAACTGTGTGATAAGCTGTTCTATTTATAATGGTGACAGAGGGCCACCATCACAACAGTAAGTTGTCCTTCTTAGTGAGCCAGAGTGTATGGCAGCCCAGTGAAGACTAAATAGCGGTCCGGAGGCTGACAACACTCCCACACAGCGGCACTACTTCCTGCAGAGGCCTGTCACTGTCCCAGGCAGAGTCCAAGGGTGCTTTCGCATGAGGTGGCTGCGCAAGCCACTTGAGGAGAGCAATCACGGGCCCACGGCTGTTTTCTAGCACACAAGCCAGCACCAAGCCCTTCCCTGTGAGGCACAGTGGGTGCAGCCCGGAGTGAAGGTTAGTGGAGGCCAGAAGGCCAGACTAGAGGGGGTAGAAGGAGAGGCACCGAATCTTCCCTCCTTCTGTCAAGGGATTTCCCAACCTAGACTGCGTAAAGAACCCCTTCTGCCTAGAGGCGGAAGCAGCCGTGGTTGCTGCATGGGCAACTTGAGGGGAGTAGCGACAGGGCTGAACTTGAAGCACTAACTGGACCGTGCTGTTAGGGTGAAGAAGAAGCGGCTGGAAGGCCTCTCCGCTAAGCCAGAAGTGGGGGGGGGGGCTGACAGGCAGGCAGCGAGAAGACACAGAGCTAGAGCCACACAGGCTTCCAAAAGGACAGCAAGCCAAGCTTTCAGACTTTCTTTCCCAGCTGTGTGCTGGTAGACTTGCTCCTAACTGCCGGCATTCCATCTCCATGCCCTTCGTTGTGAAACACAGCGTTGTGCAGCCCAGAGGGCAGAGTAGCGGAGGCCGAAACATACCCCCTAACCCTATCCCTAAGCCCACCACCACTGCTGTTCCTGATGAGTGTTCCCGTAACTCAATCACAACCTAGATTTGCAGCCGGTATTTTTTCTTTTCCGACTACACAGCATCAGCATCAGCAGCACAGCATCAAGAACCCACACATGGTTCTTTCTGAATGGAGTACGCTACGCACACAACAAGTACGTTTCCCTTCTTTGTGAGGCACCGCTGGCAGCCCAGTGGAAAGAGTGGCGGCGGAGGAAACGGAATCACACATTCCTAGTGGGTCTGAGTATCGACGAGGAACCAAGGCTGGAAGTTTCCTTGTCCCTCCTAGTGGGTCAGAGTATTAACCAAGAACCAAGGCTGGAAGGTTCATGGTCCCTCCATTCATGCAATGCAGCTGTGAGTGAAGAGGAGCAGCAGAGGAGGAGGACAAAAAAACACACACACACCGGCAGCACTTCCTGCAGAGAGGCATGTATCATCCCAAAAACTCCCAATCCCAAATTCCAATAGAAGCGGAGCAGCTGTCTTTCCCTTTCCACAGCCGTTCTTTGTGGATCACGTGAATCACAGACCAGCCCAGATGACAAAGTATGGGACTTGGAAGCCAGAAGTGCAGATTGGAGGAGGTTGAATGATAAGCAACTGGAAGGCATGCTCAGTGCCGGGACTGGTGGAGTCTGACAGGCAGGCATGTGGGCAGAGGGCACGGCAGGCAGGGAAGCATCTAGTCTGGCTTACAGGTAAGGGTTGCCTAGACGCAGGCTTAGAGGATACCAGCCAACAAGGCAAGGGATTGGGAAGGCACTAAGGCACAGTGCCCGTAGGGAGGATTGATTGTGCTTTGGAGAACGGGAGTTGCCAAACAGGGAGACAGAGTTGAAGCAGGAGAACTGGGTGGGTCTATTTCTCTAAGGCTGTAAGGAGGAGAGCTATCCCCCTGATAATCAGTCTTTGAGGTAGGTTGTTGTAAAGTGCTTCCTCACCACTTTGTTAGCAGTTTGGTGCCGAAACCCCAGGGAACGGTGTGAAGCACCAAGGAAGGCAGGTATTAGGGTCTCACTCAGACCAGCCATGGCCAACGGGGAAACATTGGGCCAATACGGACCCTTTCCAAGGAAGC
>JAHTLZ010000204.1:43345683-43363737 GCA_023846285.1 Phrynocephalus versicolor
TCAGGATTAATGAGTACCCAGCTTGCTGGGAGATGGGGCAAAGGGTTACTTGCCTTATTATGTTGTAAACTGCCTACAGAGTGCCCTGGCACTATGAGGTGGTATATATGTCATAAGTCAGAACAATAATAATAATTTTTCAACTTGTGCAAAATTTCGCTGTACAGAGATAGCCTTTTCTTTGCTTTATTAAAGCTGAATGTACATGTATAGCAAGCGCCGAAGGACTGGCCAATTGATCTGAATGAAGCAAACAACCCATCTGAGTTTCTAATTTTTAATCAACCACACATACAAAGCAGCAATTGTGCAATTATAAATCTGAATTATTTGCATTCTCATATAGAAAAAACTCTAGTCAGTACTGGCAGAAAAATGCCACAATGCCAAGTAAGCAAAGAGGGGAGAAAAGGTGGTTTATCACTTCCACATACAGGAGCAGGATTGGCACTGATTTGCAACTCTAGTTTTGTTCCCTTAGCTGGGCATACATCATCCCCCAGTACAACTGATTGAGATGCAGGAACAATCTGAGGTTGAGTTATACAAAAACCCTGCAGGATTCTGATGAAACATTAAACCTGACAAACGTCCAAATCAGAGCAAATACCTGAAAATGTTCTGCAACACTAAACAAAAATAACTTTCTAGCATTCTTTTAATTTAAACACAACAGCAAAAATGGCTTTTCTATAGAGGCACCCCTGCTTACTTGTTCCATTTGCGCTAACCTGCTAATCACTTCCAAATTGAAGTAACTATCATTATATTTAAATCCTAAATGGCAGCTAATCTTTACAAGAGTTTCTGAAAATCAAGTGGCACCATTCAATATCATTTTATGAGCTTATTTCTAGACATTGGTTAAGAAAAAGCACACCATCATATAATTTGAATTTAGGCTCTGGGACCTTTGCAACGGCGTAACTGGGTAGAAAATATGAGGGCAACACTGTGATTTAACAGGTATTTCGTTCACCTTTCCACATTTCATCAGATTTTCGACTTTCTTTTTTTTCCTGCTGTAAAAAAGTTATGGGAAACAGAACTAAAATAAATAATTAAACAAATACCTGATTTTTCCATGTGCCACATTTTAAACTAATGTATTACCAAATATTCCTTCTGTTTTCATGCACACAGTTGGCTTTTTATATAAAGGTCCCTCATGCAAACACAAGGCAGAACTATGCAGAAGCTGCAAAAGTGCTTTAGAAAGGCAGTGTAGTGAAGATTGATTATTTGAGAGACAGATGATTTAAAAAAAAAATAATTTATTTTCTACCCTAAACCAAATAAAACAAATATGTTGCTTGTCTCCTTTTATGTTACCAATTCAATCACAATTTCCCCAACATTTCAGCCCAGTATAATTCATACCTTCTTTCCCAACTTAAAGGAACATACTTTCATACCTCGTTTCTCATCCATATTCTATCTATTTTTACTTACACATCTATTTTCTAATACAAAAATATAGCCTGTCTAATATCAACAGTATCTTCAATCTCATTTTTAAATTATTCAATACTAAATGACATTTTAGGATAAATTTTAGCTAACTATATATATTCTAAATGTCATCCACGGTATATTTACCTATTCTTCCAAAGAATACCTAATTTCAAAAGCCATCTCTAATTCATTAGGGGTTATTATAAAAGAGCTACATGTTTCACTTTGTGCATAGAAGTCCTTATCTGTACCTAACTACCATTGTTCTTTTCAGGATCTAACAAATGTATTTATATTTCAGGTTGGTCTTTACATCTCCATTTTTCATTTCCCATATCATGGCAATCAACTATTAGCTTTAGACAATCAAAATACAGAAAACATTTTTTGTAATTGATTCACTAAGCCAGAAATTCTCTTTCTGAATTTTCTCTTTCCCTGCCAAGTTTGTTATCTACATAAGTTGTTATTTTATCTTGATAGCAATCTTGATAGTTGCTCTTCTGCTGAAAGAGTCCTACTCTTCTCTCTTTTCTATCCATATTGAGTAAAATAGATGTCTTTATCTTGCTTCGTGAATTTGGTATAGCCAAAGATTTATCCTGCGCCAATCTTGTATTTGTCTGCAGGTTAAAATCAGCTCTCTGTTTTGCCTCTATGTTCTTATCAGGGTTAAAAAAAATCCATATCTTCAGAAGATGACTCCATCTGTGATGTACAAATGTTTTTGGGTTTTTTTTGTTTGTTTGTTTGTTTGTAATCCACATACGATTATATTGACAAACTCTTCTTCCGATAAGTTCTCTCAATTCATTGTGTTCTTGTAGATCACAACAAAGAGTTAATATTGCTTGTAATTTTAGTTTCTGCCACTCATTTTCCAAAAGGGAGAGGTACTATTGTGGGAAGTGACTGGACTGAAAAAAAAAGGTGAGGAACAGAGATTCTTCAGCAGTTATTTTCAAAACATGAAGTCAATCAAAGTTCAAGTAAACATTTACTTTGAAAAACAGATTGCGTCTTTAAATCCACCACATACACAAAGCACAAAACAAAAAGCAATTTCCTCAAGAGTTTTTTTCTCTCTTCCAGCCCACACAAAGCAATGGGCAGAAAAGCAAATTAATAAAATAAATGTGAGAAAGATAACTTCTTCAGATATGTGCTTGCCTTTCAAACCATTCACACCTCTTTGTCAAATGCCACTTCCACAAAAGGGGTGGTGGTGGTTGGTGCTTGTTTGAAGAAAAGATTCCAAATCACCAAGGAGAGCTTCACATAGAGAGACAGAGGGAGAAAAGCAATTTTACTCATGCCATGACAAATATTTACAGCTTTCTACAGTTCTCAGGTACCGACAGCTGCTGCCTTTGCCAAATGGCATCATTTTTCCTTCAGTGGGAGATAAGGGATTTTCCTGCTTACACAGAAGTTCACCATCATACCCTTCATGGTCTGCAGGCACTGCCTCTTATTCGTTTCCTCCCCAAGGAAAACTTACCCTTCTTAGGATCCTTTTTATCTGGAGGAATTCAACTTGATAAGCTGCAGTACTTATCAAGTTGTCTCGCCTCGGTATAACTGGAACCGGGATAGAGATTATCCACACACACACACCCCATGAATTTATTGCAGTCTGGTGTAGCTCAATGTGTAGGATCACCTTGCTGCAAAGCCAGGAGTTTGAATCACACTATGCCATCCAGGAGAGGGTTCCGATAGGAGGAGTTTGATTAAGGGAGGCTGATATGTTTGCGTGTGATACGTGCAATCTTAGCTAAACTGCACAAGCCAAGAGTACTACCACTACATCACGCATGGAAATCCCTGGATGGCCAGCACAAGTAAGAAGTGAACTGACAGCATGTGATTATTATTTAGCAAAGACTTAACAAACATCTGTGAGATTATCAGATACAGTGGGACACCTTTTGTTTCAAAATTGACATTCATGAAATAAGTCATCTATTACAACAAGAACAGAGCATTTTAGTCAAATATATGTAATCCATTTACCCGGGGGGGGGGGGAGCAAGTCCAAAGTGACCCTCAAGTCTGCCTCTTGGAAAGCTGTTTTCCCACAACACTGCATGAGAGTCACTGCACAATCGTCTTGAACTATGTGCGAATTTGAGATTGTGGCCCAACCAAAGTCTCATGAGTTTAGTTCCTTTGAGTTCTGCGGCAGATACAATGTCACTGATCCAACAGGAAGTTTATTATATACAGTACATGGTTGACAGTGGTGTACAAGAAATGCACAGACACTTTAAAATGTCAGAAAACTCCCCTGAGTCCAGCTAGAGTCTAGACTTACTCCATGTGGCCTAGTGCTACGTACTGAGTGTTTCTTCCCTCCCATGGCAGTAGAGCTAACCCTTGTGATGGCAACCAAAGGGTTTTTATTTCCTTGTCTTCCCTACACTAGCAGTGGCAGCAAGGAATAGAAGAGAATCCCCCTAGAGTCAAAGCACACCTGAGAACAGCAGCAGCAGTTTGATTACAAAGAAGGAACAGATAGAAAATGATGCTTCGACTTCAGTTACAAACAGGATTTCAGGTAATATGTTAGTTACTTCAGGATGTTACATGTCGTTTCTCTTTATGCTGATAGTTACCTCTCAACAGGTAACACAACACCCATAAAAACACTGCACAAATGTGTTCCACACAGCAAATTTCCCATCCAACATAGGTTACATTGTGTTGCTTTTCAGTACAGGAAAGATGGCAGTTCTATCAGCCTAGAGAGGCAGATGATAGAGCATAGGCAAGAACTCATAAACGCCAGCCACAAACTTAATAGGCAACAGAAAATGTTTTTACAGTGGAAATGGGAAAGTGTAACAACTATTTAAGATTCAGTGCACTCAAGAGACAGGGACATTATTTGATGACGGCAGCAACAAATAGGTCAAACTTCATTCCCCCTGCTAAAAACCTGAGTGTTTAACAAAACATAGGACTATCCATAAATTTGGCAGTTAGTAGCACATTGTATGGTAAACTGACCAAGGAACGGTGAAGATACAACATTCTAAAGATTGCCTTTACTAGTACAAATCCCTGCACTTATTGAATATGGCTGCCCCTTATGGCTTATCCTCCTTTATTTGTATTCTCCCTTTAAACACCAATTGGGTGTTGTGCTTCCCCTTTTTTATACATTTCAGAAAATTATTGCTGTCTTCATGACATTATTACTTCTTAAGTTCATGTCATATTAAAGAAAGGCAAAGATAACAAGGATAAATAGTGCTTCCTGTGTCCCTTGCCAGGGGAAATCTCTTTCTACAACAAAGATGGCTGCCAGAAGAGCGAGAATGAGGCTTGTAGCTGTCACAGCAGATACAAATAGACTTGGAAAGGGTAACTTTCTAGGGAATGGGACAGGAATACGTAAGACTCTTGTGAGGATGTAGAGACAAAAAAAGAGGGGGGAAGTTCTGAAAAACAATGGAGAGAGAACCCTGTAAAAAACAAACTAATATCACAACACTCTAGCAAAATTAAATTCTGATCTCTACCAAAAATTCCAAAATAATATGTAACAATTCCAAAATAATATGTAACATTGTATGAAATGCTATTTTCATCACTTCCAAGAAGGGGGCATAAAAAAGAACTTTGAGCTGATGCATAAAGATTTACAGCATGGATGTACCAAAAAGCAGTAGAATTACAAAAGACAATGCACAGGCTTAACATTTCCACCATGTAAGCAGTAGTATATTGTATGGGTGCACATATTTGGAACATGCAGTGTACCTTTCTTCTTACTGACTTGTGTCACCTTGCAACATAAGCTGTTAACACTTCCCCCGCTTGTTTATTGTGTGTGTTTGGTGATGTCACATTGGAACCAACTTAAGTGTAACAGGGCTTTCAAGGTAACTGAGATATTTAAGGAGTGGTTTTACCAGTTCCATCCCCTCAGTGAGTTTCTGTAGCCAGGGGTGAGGGTGGGGAACCCTGTTCTCCAGAGTTCTAGTCTGCCACTGAGAATTCCTTATTTAACACACTGAGAATTCCTTATTGTTATTTATTAGTTAAGTTTATTTCCTCCAGGGAGCTCAATGTGATTCAAAGGAAGAACATGACTGGCTCAAATTCAGCCAGTGAGATTCATGGCTTAGTAGGGACTTCAAAAAAGATATCCTGTGTCTCAGACAAACCATCTAACCATTGAACTACACTGGCTCTCTTATGAGACTCTTTGCTTTGTCCACTTCCTTTTTTAAAAAATATTTTATAATAAAACTAACAAGCAAACAATACAAATAATAAAAGTGCACCCTCACTCCCCCGGGACCATCCAGTTGTTCCTTTGGTTTCTTTTCCTTCTTCATCTTCTCTTTTTCTAGCTGGCTTCTTAGAGTCCTTTTCTCCAGAACTGTGTTGGATTGTAAGTCGGTTGTTTCCCTTTCCCTTTTAGTAGTACATAGTCTATAAAATTTCCCCAAATATCATAAAAAAATCCTTCCTCATTTCCCCTCGCCGAACTTTTAAACTACAAGACAATTTATCATTTAAAGCTATAGTCCACACTTCATTATACCAGTACACAATTTTAAAATCTAGCTTCAATTTCCAGTTTTTAGCTATAATCAGTCTTACTGCTGTCATAAGATTTGCGATTGCTTTGCCCACTTCCTAACCCCCCACCCAGCCAGCAAAAGTTATCCTGCCTACATCCAGTTAAAGCACATAGCAAAAGGGCATGTTGGTCATCATTACTCTTGCAGTGTTGCAGAGCTTCAAGGCTGATTTGTCTGCCAAGGAAAAGGACACCTCACACCTCTCCCACTAAGGTGAGGAAGAGGAGGAGGAGGGCATTCACCTGGCACACAGCGGCAGAGGGGGTGCCATCACCAAGCCTTAGGGGAAAGGAGGACTGCTGGGTGGCCGGAGGGTGCATGGCTTCCTGCTCCCCCTCCAGGTGCCCCCAAATTTCTGTGCTGGGGTAGATGTACCCTTCTGCCCCCCTAGATATGCCCATCGGTGTGGCATGGATGCTAACAGCCTGTGGTACTGCTGAGGTGTTATGGAAGACCAGGATGCTTCAATAGCAGCCTTCAGCTCCACTGCATTGTTCATTCTCATTTCCCTCATCTTTCTATTGGCAATGCCCCATAGATTCTCTAAGGGGTTCAGGTCAGGCGAGTTTGCTGGCCAATCAAGCAAAGTAATCCCATGGTCATTAAACAAGGTTTTGGTACTTTTGTCAGTGCAGGAAGTTGTCAAATCTTGCTGGAAAATGAAGTCAGCATCCCCATCAAGCTCATCTGTGGAAGGAAGCATGAAGTGCTCCAAAATCTCCTGGTAGACCACTGTGTTGATCTTGGACTTAATGAAGCATGGTGGACCAATACCAGCAAATGACATGGCTCCCCAAATCAACACAGACTGTGGAAACTTCACATTGGACTTCAAGCATCATGCATTGTGTGCCTCTCCATTCTTCCTCCAGGCTCTGAGTCCTTGGTTCCCAAATGAGATACAAAAGTTGCTCTCATCAGAAAAGAGGACTTTTTGGACCACTGAGTAACAGTGTTCATTAGCGGCTTGACAAGAGGCATACGACATTAAGTGAACTATGAGGTTACTCTTCCCACACTACTATTAGAAATAATCACTCTCACAAAAAGTTCTGGAGAGTCTGAAAGCTTTCTCAATATTTCCTTTAATTTTCATCAGTCTTAATAATAATACTCCCTGCTTCCATTTTTGTACAGATACAGCTCCCTTTCTTCCTTGTTTAATGGCACCACAAAGAGAACACAACCAAGCATTGCACTATATGTGTGCACCTCTCCTTCTCCATACCTCAGCCAAATATATATTAAATCTGCAGGCCAGTGGTTCACTTGTGCAAACAGATGAGGACAGCAGGCAAAATGGGTGCTCATTTCTCAAAAATCACCTGTTCATCTTATCGGGTCTTTCAGGCCACTGAAAGGGAGAGGATCACTCAAATTCACTCTAAAGAAAGCCCAAGTTCTAGGCACATTTCAGTACTCAAATGCACAGCCCTTTGCACACACTCTGGTGGAAGAGTGCCCCTATGCCACTGTATGGCAAATTGCTCCAACATCCACATGCACAGTTTAAGCGCAGACAAAATTGCAAACCAAGTGACAGCAGAAAGATATATAGAGTTCCCTACTTTATTTAAAAAAAACCACTACCTAAGCAGACAGTCACATCATACAGAAACTTTACTGCCCCATCAACTTTAAAGCTGTTCCATTTCTTAGGAATTGGCAGGAAGATGAACTTCAAAACTAACTGGTGCACCTCTGGAAATATTCACACACCTAGTACACATCTCATCAAAGGAAACCTTCTGCTCTGAACATTATCTAGTTGTGTTTTGTTCCCTGGTACAGACTACAACTCAATTTAAATTATTTATGTTATCAGGATCATACTCATATAACATTTTGAACTTTTCATTGCATTTTACTGAGAAAAACAAGAGAAAAACACAGAGATACCAGCCCCAAGGAGCTCACAATCCCCCCCAATCCCCCTATAACATTTTGAGACCTTTTCTGAAGTAAGGTGCTACTGCTCTTCAAATTATTTAATTCCCTCCACTGAAAATGTCCATCGCCTCCATAACCAAAGTCCAAACTAACTTGAGTATGAACACAATAACATGGGACATTTTATGATGTTTTCAATCTATTGAGTAACTGCACTGGCTAGAAAAAGTATAGAGACTTGACTATTTTCTTTTCATTCTACTGCACTCCCAACCCACCCCTCCCATAACCAAGGTTACACTCACAGAATCCCAATTGTCACACAACCTATTTGATACAACAAAGTTAACTTCTGCTCATTAAAAAGCATAAGAACTCTGTCTCACCACTCCAGTCAGGGTGGGCTGTCTGTTTTAACATAATCACAATAATAAATCATGCTGGTACACAAATGCTTGTGATTTCCTATACATCTGCAAAAAAGGCCCGAGTTGTCAGAATGCATTTGTACCCAGGTATATGCAGATATACATCTGTGCATGCACACACACAATCTTAATGTGTTGGTTTTAGAGTGGCAAAGAGCAGGCTAGCTGGCTCATACTACTGGCTGTGGGAAGTGTCATCTCAGCCTTTTTAGCCTGAAGGATTTGTCACACTGTTAAATTTCAAGATAAAAATCGCAAATCCTCAGTCCTGGCCTCATCTCATACACAAGACAGGGATTACTTTTTTTAAAATGAAACATAATGCAGACGCAAAGTTAGACTCTGACACTTCCCACGACTCCAGTAATCTCAGCCCCCACAGTAATTCTGCCAAGGTATGGTGGCTATAGATCCTATGAGACAAAGCCACGCAGCAACAAGCACGCCACATGCATATGAAAAATATTCCAAAAAAACCATGGGCGGAAGTGGCGGGGGGGGGGCAGAGAGAAGATCCATACAGAATTATGGAAACCACAACTCCAGCGTTTTAAGAGCACGCGCTGAAGCAACGCAGCCGAGAAGCCCAGCAGAAATTCGAGAACTGTAAATCGGGGGTGGGGGTGGGGGGGTCAATCGTACCGAAAGTCTTCATCTTTTCCTTCTAACTAGAAGCAAGCCCATTCCCACCACTGGCTGAGAAACGTGCCGGGGACGTCCCGACTCCCGATCTTTCCTAAACCTCCGGGAAGATGCTTAAAGCCCCGAAACCGAAGCATCTCCCGCTGCCCTTCGAAACTGGGCAGATGGTCCGCCGCAAAGCAGCCGCTTCAAATGGAAATCCTACAGCCAGGAGGGCCGAGCCAAGAGCCAGGAGTAAGAGGGATCGAGCCCTCCCGCCGCTGCCCGTTCCCACGAGCAGGGTAATAATAAGCCAGGCATTCAAAGTAACGTGAATATGAACCAGACACCAAAGAGGCAGCTTCTTGTCACTTACTTGCCGGCGTGCTTGGTGCCCTCTCCCGCTCTCTCCTTCGCCGAAAGGTCCCGACGCTTGTGAACTCCCCGAATCCTTTCCGGAAAGTTATCTCCCAAATATTTCCAATCGAGTTAGTGAAGTGAAGCTTCGGGGAAATAAGGCGCCGGCCTCTCGCCTCCGAGCGCGTCGCCCATGGCTCGGAGTCGGACCCGACGCAAGTTTCAACTCGGGAGGGGGGCCCTAGGCTCGCCTGGAAAGGGGACACGCGCTGATCGCAAACGCCGGGAAGGGGGGTGAGAAGGGGGAAGCAGGGCTTCGGCAGCAGCCCCCGCTGGAAGCTGCCTGCCTGCGCAGCCGGGAGGTGGGGGGAAGGAGCGAACGGGGGGATTACATTACGGCGTCCATCCAGCAACCAGAGGCGAAGGCGAAGCAGCAGAAGGGGAGGGCGTGGGGACGAGGATCAGCCTCTCAGTGACGGCGGCCGAGGCCAGGAACCCGCTGATCTGGAAAGGCCGGGGCCACCGAGCCTTCATCCCAGTGGCCGCACGATGGAGAGACGTAGCCCATGCCTTGAGGGCGCCGGGATGCAACTAACGCGCGCGGGTCTCCGGTATCTTTCGCCTCGCCTCCTCTTTCTCTCCCTCCTCCTCCCTCCGTCTTTCCGTCTCTCTCTCTCTCTCTCTCTCACTCTCTCTCTCTCCCCCCCCCCCCGCCCGCCCGCCCACAGCAGCGGATCTCAGCTCTCGGCGGCAGGAGGAGCAGCGCGCGGCTTTGAGATGCTTGAGTCTCTCTGCAGGTGGAGACGAGCTCTCCGGACGGACGATCCGGAAGGCGGCGGTCCTTCTACGCCCCCCCCCCCCAACTTGAGGTCCCGACGGTGAAGGGAAGGCGAAGGGAAGAAGAGGCCGAAGGAAGTTTCGCGCGGTGCCGTCAGCTAAGAAACTGGGCGCCGTTCATCCGGGTCGGATCTTCCCCGGAGGAGCGGATATGTCGCCGGGCTGAGGACAACAAGCCCTTTCCTTCTCCCAACTCCCCAGGTGTCAGCATCTCTTCGAACCCGGCGCTATGCCTTCATCCTCTCCCCTCCCACCGCTCCTGGTTAAGGCAAAGCCAGACGACAGAGCCAGCATCGCTCGCCTTAAAGCCAAGCCAGGAGAAGAGCGAGCCGTCATCTGAGCTGATTGATGTAATTAATCGGGGGCGCAGAGGGTAACAGTAAAGCAAGTTCAGAAGTTCTGTAGTTCCGGTGAACTCGTGTTGCACAAAGTTAAAAAAATCCCCCCTCCTCCTCTTCCTCCTCCTCCTCCTCCTCCTCCTCCTTCTTCTATTTGTGGAAGGGGCGAGAGGGACTCCAGCGTACTGCTTTGCTTCACGGGAAGGAAGAGGTTGGAACGGATGTAGACCTGCTACTTCACAGAGCGTGAAGGCCAGTTCTCACCTGCCCGCGTTTCCTCGAAGCTAAATCGGCTCTCTGTGCAACGAGTTTGGGCCTCCGTGGGACACCCCCCCACATCTCATTCCTGGGGACTGACTACCCAAGTTGCCATCATGAACGGCGGTATGAAAAGTGGATTTGAAAACTAAGACCAGTGCTGAAATGCCTACTTTGTGTCCCACAACCTAGAGTTGGGGCATAAGAAAAGTATTCTGGGCATGTACAAGTCTCCTTGTCTCCGCCACGGGCACCCCCGCGTTAGGCTTCTGGCACCAACTAAACACCGGGACCCTCTATTTATTTAAAACCAGTCCGAAGTCAAGCTTCTAAGGGACCCTGGGAGGTAACTAGACGGGCTACATGCCACACTCCTCAAGGTTTATACAAAGCAATTGCTGAAAAGACCCACTAATGGAGCAAAGAGAGGGAGGCCCGGGTGTTCCGCCCGGTCTCTCTCGCCCTGCTGCCACCCCTTGGCACCCTTTTTTTCTCTCGCCCCCCTCCCTGGCCTCCCCGTGCACTGTCCCCATGGCTGCCGCTTGCTCTGCCTTCCTCCCTTGAGTCCACCGTCGGCGTCTGCCTGCCCCCCTCTGGCCCTTGGTGGTTCGTTTTCAACCGAGAACTGGCAGGCGGCAAAGCCAAGAGGGGTTGGACTCTCTCACCACCAACGGGCTCTATCTCATCCCATTCCTGCCTCCCAGCGGCCAGGACTGCCTCCTTCCATGCCTTGGCACCCAGCCTTAGGGAGAGAGCAGCGCGCCCGCCGGTTTCCTCTTTGAAGCAGCCTTTGCACGCCAATGGCTCGGGTTCGGGTTCGGGAAGGGCGGGCGGGCAGGAGACTGGGGGCCTGTCAAAGCCGAGGAGGAAGGCAGGAGAGGAGGCCCATACGGCAAGACGTAGGACCAGAGAAAGGTCTCGTAGGACTGCCCCCGTAGAAACCCGAGAGAACAGCGCTCGTTCTTCCACCTCGGGACGCAGAGAAGAGCCTGGACCGCCACTGCTAAGGGCAAGCAAACCTATTCGACGGAATAGATGGGAAGGTTACTGCTTTCGCCTACTGGCACAGGTTTCAAAATCCTAATCGCTTGTTTAAATAGAACACAAATGCAAGATCTTAAAGCCCCGCCCCCACACCAACCAGAACCTTCATCTCTTGCCTTCTGGAGCTAGTATGTTTTTGATCACGAATTAGAAAATGGGAAACGATTTACATCCAAAACAATGCACGCTCGGGCAGCGCACGTCAAGAGCATAAACCACGCACCGATCCTTTTCCTGGCCCCACTAGTCTGCATTAGGGGTTGCGTTTGTTACATCCCCCCCGCCCCGGAAAAGCCAGCTGTGAAAAAAGTTAAAGTAGTGTTGCCTTGTGTTAAGAACGAGAGTCTTTGGCATTGCATTGGTGAACAATAAGAAGAAGGATTTCAAAACTTTTTTTCAAAATTTAACAGGAAAAAAATTTAAAAACCCTTAGGAAACAAAGCAAAGCGCTCTCACATCCCCTCTCTGGTCTAGCTCCAAATCGGCATATATTTACATATTTTGAGCTGAGGGGCGGAGCTAAGGGACAACATTCCTTCTTCTTCATTGGCTGTTGCCGAGGGACGTCACAAAGTGGCGGACCGCCCCTTTGCTGATCCGAACCGCCTCTCTCTCCCTTCCGGAGGCTTGTCATTAGGGCAAGTGGAGAGGGTTGTGTAGTGGACGTTTCCTCTGTTTTCCCCGCGTCGTCTTTTAGTTCTAATTAAAAAGCAGGCAATTAGAAACCGCCTTTCCATATAAGCCAAGGCGCGGAGCCAATGATCAAAACTCCAGCATGCCTCGTCTCCTTCGATCCCTCCCCACCCGCGCGCGCGCCACACACACCTGCGTTGGCTTTGGGGCTAAGAGGAAAAGCAGCAGTAAGGTACCTGGGGTTCGGAATCAAAGGTTAGCCGCTCGATTCCCCACTGTTCGTCCCAGCAGAGCCAGCCTGTGCCTCATCGGCATTCTCAGCATGCCCCCAAAAGAAGGGATTGGTGAACCACTTAATTTTAGAACTACCGAGTTGGAAGTGGCCCTGTGTATCACCACGTCCGTCCCCTCTCAAGAAGGCACAGTGGGGAATCGAACTTGCAACTTCAGTAGCTAAACCAGCAGCCTCTCCAGCGCTTCATAGTACTCTCTAACCTCCCCCCCACCCCCCCAAAAAAGGATTGCCGTAAATCAGAAGGATCTTGATGGCCCATGATGGTGATGATGATCATTAAGGGAATGGTTATCCAGGGAGAGACCGATGATGCGCTGTTTGCGTACTAATCTCTCGGTTGAGAAAGAACGAACCGTGGAGGGAGACGGAGCTTAGGCAAGCACGCGCCGATGTTGTTGGCACAGGATACCGCCCTGTGTGGAGCGGCGAGCTATTAATTAGCCCGGCGAGGAGCATTATCGCGTTGGCAGCTTGCTGCCGCTAAGTAGGTGAAGAGGCATGCTGGAATGCCCCGGGCGTTGTTTCTGCGGTGTGTTTTCTCCCACTCGTGCCAGGATTCCCTCCTCCCCCTCCCAAGCTCTAGTTTTTCTTTCCTTTCTCAAGGAGGACGAGATGGCTGTGTTCATCCACCCAGCGGTGGTTTCCAGAGCAGGGAGAACGGGAGCAGTTCTGCGGATGGGGGCGGGGGGGTTCCCACTGCAGGGCCGCTTTCATATCAGGAAGACTTCCTTGAAGGGAACAAGCCGGCTTCGCTTTTTTCTCCTTGAAGGACTTCAAGCAGTGGGACGGACCATAGGTAACTTGTCCACGGATTCCAGAGTCGCAATACACACCAAGATTCATCCCCACTGCTCTTATAAGAGTGGTAAGATGGGGGAGGCGGAAGGGTGGTGCCCTCCTTCGACAACATCGGGAGGGCCACAAATTAACATTTCTTTTGAAGGAAGGGGGCAGGCTGCCTAGAATTTCGACTCCATCTGCTTTAATTGTAGTGGCCAGCCATTTTGATGGTGCTAAGGAGGCACTTTATTTATTTATGCAAATGTTATTACACCACCCAGATGGCGATGCTGTTGGGACTGTTTACAGATATAAATGGTGGTTCAAAAATATTAACATTTTCAGTTACCTAGCAACTAAAAGGAGTACAGAAGATTACTGAGAAACTAGAACACTTCATTAGTCAAAAGCCTCTGAGAAAGTTATGGGAAATGGGATGCAGTATTGCAGCATGACATGTGTGAGAGTGAGAACAGACAAAAGAATTTTTTTCACCCAGTGCATTGTTAGTCTGTGGAACTCCCTGCCACAGGGTGTGGTGATGGCATCTGGCCTGGATGCCTTCAAAATGGGATTGGACAGATTCCTGGAGGAAAAATTCATCACAGATTACAAACCATGATGGAGATGGCTTAAAACTGGGGTACTTCAAGAACCAGATGCAGGGGAGTGGTATGAAGAGACAGATATCTAGTCTCATGCGCTCCCAGAGGCATCTGGTGGGGCCACTGTGATATATAGGAAGCTGGACTAGATGGGCCTTTGGCCTGATCCAGCATGACTCTTCATATGTTCTTATGTTCTCAGGGTGCCAGACAACCATACTTATTTCTTGGACACCCAATTCTATTTCATCTGTCCCGTTCTGATCCACCCTTCACAAGCAGTGCCCTCCTCAAGCATGCCTGGTTTTTATTAGAGTATTTGGGTGAGATCACTCAGATTTTTCATCTACCCTTGTTGTTCTGCATCTAGTGACAAGCAAGCACAGTGTTATTTTATCTAACTGTGTATGTAGATTCCTTATGGTTCACATGCCCTTTTCTGTCTTCAGAATAAAAGATATGGATGAAATGGGGGCTCCCAATATGAATTTGCAGGGAGAAGGGCCTGTTCTAAACTCTGATCCTATGTATTCCCTCCCACCCATATATAATGCTAAACTGTGCTTATCTGAATTTGATAAATGGGGGAGTACTGTAATAAGGATTCAAGCTTCCACTCTCAGGCCCACAGCCAGGCTCTTCAACCTGCTAGGCTGTGCTAACACTATAAACCAGGGATGTACAAACTTTTTGGAAGAAGGGCCAGATTTGATGATGTGAAAATGTCTGCAGGGTTGAATATTCAACCACATTTGGCCTCTGGGCCGTACTTTGGACAAGTCTCTGCAACATGCAAGGAGGCCTTGAGGACACTGCAGCAAGGGAGCTGGGGGCAGGTAGGCTGGGCAGGTGGCTGGGGGGATGGACAGAGGCAGGGAGGGCAGGCAAACCATAAAACTGCAAGCTGATGTCTCCATCCAGTATGGGGAGAGGCCAGCTGGCAGGGATGTGTGATAGGCTGAGCCTCTGAGGAGAAGAGGCCGCAGGCCACTTGGAATTTGAAAATGTCCATATTTGGCCCCCAGGACTGACTTTGGACATGCCTGCTATAGACATTTAACAAAAAGATGATGCAGCACCACTGTTAGCAGTTCTTAGCAAAAATGTTTCCATATTCATTTCTAACCTACTCTTCAACATGAGTTCTTGAGGTGATTGGCTTATAACACATTCAAGATGAAGCAAAATAGCAAACAGTTATTACAGAGGGGAAAAGGTATTTATACCCCCTTTCTCAGATTATCTGTCAAGTGAATGCGCAGGCAGGGCAAAGTGTCTTGGCAGCCTCTATTCCACCAAGCAGGTTTACTGAGTACTGACAGGCAGTGTCCCTTTAAACACTGGCAGGCAGTTGGGTTCAGCTGCCATTTTGATTTCTCTTAATGTCTCTGACAAAAAAAATGGCCTTGGAGCACTGTGATATCTGAAAATGGCAACTAAGGCCAGGTCGGAGCATTGCCAGATTTATTTCAAAGGTATGTACTAAGGCAGATATATAATACTACTAAAAGTAGTATGGCATCTTTGAAATGGACAAATTTATGTCTGTGTATGATTTCATGGAGCACAAGCTATTTCTGCAGACAGAGGCTGGAATCCTGCTAGTGTAAGCCAAATTGTAACTTTGGTGTCCTTCCACAGAAATTTATTGGCTTTAAGGGTGCCACATTTTTTTTTATTTTGTGTTCTGTTGTTTATTATTTGTTTTTATTTCAGAAACAGACTAACTTGGATGCCTCTCCAGGAAAATTAACAGATTTGTGACATAAATGAAAGTCACAATGATTTTCTTTTGGGGATATGGCTTATTTGCAAGAGGAATTTAGTAACCAAAGTATATGAACTCTAATAGAGAATAAATTTGCTCAAAGGCAATAAGACAATCCTATGCACATTAGATATGTAATGCTGAATACAAAATAAATCAATATGAATTCATGCCCTTGAGAAGCTGACTTTTGAAGCATGCCCAATTCCCAACAATTGAGAATTATTATCCTTCAAGAAATCGGCTGTAGTTATGTATAACAAGGTACTATTGGAACTGGACTATGGCACTCTTGGGGCTTGAAGCTCACTCAGCTAGGTTTTTGCTCTTTCTGGGAGTGAAGGAAAGGGAGTAAAAGGAGAACAGGGAGAAGAAAACGCTTTCAAAGAAAAAGAGCTTTGTGTCTTGTTAGAGGGCAAAGCACAACAGACAGCCTCTGTCCTGAGACATTGTTGCAAAAAGTGGCAGGTTCTATAATCATATATAAGGGAGCTACTACAGGTTTACATGAGAGTTTAGCTGCAGTAATGAACTGGATAAGGATGAACAAATTGAAATTAAACTCAGACATGACAGGTGCTTCTGGTCATTTGAAGGGGAGAACAAGGGATAGGGATGCAACCTGTACTGGATGGGGTCATGCTCCAAATGAAAAAAAGAGGTGCAGAGCTTGGGGTGCTCTTGGACTCATCCTTGAGCCTAGATGCCCATAGAATCATAGAATCATAGAATCATAGAGCTGGAAGAGACCTCAAGGGCCATCTAGTCCAATCCCCTGCCATGCAGGAACCCCCATTACAATGTTCCCAACAGATGGCCATCCAGCCTCTGCTTAAAAACCTCCAAAGAAGGAGACTCCACCACCCTCCATGGCAGCATATTCCACTGCCAAACAGCTCTAACTGTCATGATGTTCTTCCTAATGTTCAAATGGAATCTCTTTTCCTGTAGTTTGAAACCATTGCTCAACTCCTAGTCTCTGAAGCCATGGAAAACAAACCAGTCCCTTCTTCAATGTGACATCCTTTCAAATATTTAAACATAACTATCATATCCCATCTCAGCCTTCTTTTTGAAAGGCTAAACACTCCTAGCACCCTAAGCTGCTCCTCCTAAGACATTTCTTCCAGACCCTCAGTCATCTTGGTCGCCCTCCTCTGGACCCGCTCAAGATTGTCAACATCCTTTTTAAATTGAGGTGCAGAGAACTGTACACAATACTCCAGATGGGGTCTGACCAGAACAGACTAGAGTAGTACTATCACTTCCCTTGATCTAGACACTACGGTTCTGTTGATGCAACCAAGAATCGCATTGGCTTTCCTGGCCACCACATCACACTGCTTACTCATATTCAATTTGTGGTCCACCAAGGCTCCTAGATCCCTTTCACAGGTACTATTTTCCAGCCAGGTGTAACTCATCCTATAACTGTGCAATTCATTCTTTTTACCTAGATGCACCACCCTCCATTTTCCTCTGTTGAACCCCATTCTATTGGCTTTGGCCCAGAACTCTAATCTGTCAAGATCCTTTTGGATTTTCATCCCATCCTCTAGGGAATTAGCAACCCCACCCAATTTGGTATCATCTGCAAATTTGATCAGCCTACTCTCTATTCCTTCCTTCAAGTCATTAATAAAGATATTGAATAGCACTGGACCCAGAACAGAACCCTGGGGCACCCCACTGGTCACGTCTCTCCAAGCTGAAGAGAAGCCATTAATGATTACCTTTTGGGTGCAATCAGTCAACCAATTATAAATTCATCTATTAGTGGCACTATCTATCCCACATTCTACTAACTTTTTTGCAAGTATACCATGAGGAACATTATCAAAGGCCTTACTGAAGTCTAGATAAGCAATAACCACAGCATTTCCCTCATGCACCAGGCCTATAATTCTATCAAAGAAAAAGATGAAATTTGTCTGTCATGACTTGTTTTTAAGAAATTCGTGTTGACTTCTCATAATGATAGCATTGCTAGTTAAATAATTATAGACTGTCTGCTTTATACTTTGTTCTAGGATATTTCCAGGAATTGAAGTCAAGCTGATTGGGCAGTAATTATTTGGGTCCTCTTCCCCCCCCCTTTTGAAAATAGGGACAACATTCACCCTCCAGTCTATGGGGACTTCCCTGTT
>JAHTLZ010000204.1:43363747-43389812 GCA_023846285.1 Phrynocephalus versicolor
CACATACACTTAGGCTCAGTAGTGGAGTTAACTATATTTTAAAAAGAAGTCCAATGGAAATCCCTCACTTTGTGCTGCAACTAAAATAAAGTGGGGAAAGACATGAATGCTACAGCTTGGGAGTGTTCTAAGCACATCAGCAACTGAAATGTACATATCCAGTAGAGGTCCTGGGCTTGACTGAGGGATTCAGTTGTCAGCCTCCTCTTCCTTGTGTGCCAGTTCAGTCTTCCTTGTAGATAGTTTGATTGCTGCTTCCTATAATCAACCAAGAGTTTCTTGCTCTGGCCCTCAGTGGCCACCTGAACACACAGATGGCCCTGATTCATTCCATATTGGCCCATTTGTCTGGAGAAAATGCACATCCATATTGTTTATTGATTCCTTTTCTCCTTACCTTCTTCAAAAACTTTTCCCGGGATTTTTCACTATCCAGGCATACTTCATGGTGGGAATAAGGGCAGGATGCTCAATCCACAACTTGGTTAATGTGTCTTTGTCTCACTCACACATAATCCCATTCAGAAGTGTTTGGTGTGATAGCATGGTCACCACTGGTTTGGAAGGAACATGGAGTGAATTCACAATGGCACATGGCCATGGCTTCTTTTCTGGAGAGATAGAAATGTTTCACTGCTTATCCAAACAGCTTCATCCGTCTGAGAAAAGCTAGTTGCAAGTCCTCCAATTTATACTTCACTTTGACCTCATGTCACCTTTGTATGAAATAGGCTCATAAGATGAACAATGGCCTGAATAGGCTCATTAGGTGGACAATATTCTCAATAGGCCATTAGATGGAAAATGGCCTAAGGTGCTGAAACCCATAAAGAATGAGGTTGTCAGCTATGGCCTTGCTGGTGGAAGTCTGAATTATTTTTGATTTGTCTAGGGATGTTTCAGTCTCTCCAGAAAAGAAGTGCAGTTGCCATGACTCAACTTCCAGATAAACTCACCTGAATGACTGAGAATCTTCACAGGCTTTGGGAAAAATCCATACCCGAGGCTTCCATAGAAACTGGAGGCTCAAGCAGAAACAGAATGCTTAAAGAAGCGGAATTAATGAAGCCTTCTGGCAAAGCCATGGATTCTGTAGCAAAATCATGAGTGGTGAGAACAAAGTGCTGGACAGTGAATTGAATAAGAACACATGTACTCTGAAGTCTTCTGCTTTGGTAGTATTTTTAGATGAAGGAAGAGAAAGGAAAGAGAGAAACTAGGGTTCTTGGATATCCACCATAGGCTAAAGAATTGAGGGAGAAAGACAACGAGTTCAGCTGAACAATAGATGGAGTCCACAGTCCACGTCTAACCATAATAAATCCCCAGACAAATCAGAAGTATTTCATACCTCCACCAGTAAGACCATCACTAACAACCCATACTTAATGAGTTTTGGTAAATGTTGCATAGGTGAGACTTTCTCACAGCCTAGGCCATTCTCCACCTAACAAGCCTATTCAGACCATTGTCCACCTATGAACTAATTCAGGCCATTGTCCACCTAACAAGCCTATTCAGTCCATTTCCCAACATGTGCCTATTCAGACCTGGGTGATGTGAAATCAAGGACTCACCACCAACTGATAAAGCTGCTTAGATGAGTAAAGCAAAGCAAAGTGTTCTGCTTATATACTGCCCCATACCACTTCAAGTAGTCTCTGGGCGGTTTACAGTTTACAGTTTTAATTACAGCAATGCAGGCTGGGTACTCATTTTACTGACCTTGGAAGGATGGAAGGCTGAGTCAACCATGAACCTGCTATCTCGGATTGAACCCCTGGTCATGAGCACAATTTTAACTGCAGTACAGGCATGTAACCACTGTGCCAGGGGGTCCTCTTAGGCAGTTACTTCACATCCTACCTCATTCTGCGATTACGTTCGTTCCATGACAGTGTTGTTCACAGTCATGTGGTTTTGTCCCTGTTCAGTGCCTGTTTTCGTTTACCCACGGGCATGATTACTTGTATCGTGACAACTGTTACTTCACATCCTTGTTTCATGACAACTACTGGATTTCCCTGGCTTTGTTTAACCTTTTTAAATTGTGGGGCTTCTGTTTTTCAATATTTCGAATCCCCGCTGCGGGCACACAGGCTGTCTTGGGAGGCCCGGCAGGAGGAGCCAGGCAAGCCCAGGCAGCTACAACATCACCACCTGCCGCGAGCAAGTGGCAGCAACGGTGGCATGGGCGGTGGGCTGAGACACCCTTGCCCTGAACTCAGCAGTCTGCAGGCTGGCAGGTGAGCAGGCAAGGAGAGCTCAGCCCCGCCTCCGGGAACTGAGGAGGATGGACCTACGCCTGACAGTGGCTCTCCACCTGTCCCTTCAAGAGCCACCTTCTGCTGTAGGGACAGGTGGGCAGCAGAGCCTGGCCTGGAGTAGGAGTTCCAGTCAGCTTTCTTGGTTGTTGGAGTATTCCTAAAGCGAAAGGGGAAACAGCCATTGCCATTACTTCACGTCCCTTGTCTTGGAACAGGAACCAGGAACAAAGCGTAACAAGAGAATTCCCCAGCCCAGGCACAAGTACAGCTTGTCATGCTGTGTTCCCGGTTCAGGGGGCGTGGTCAAGATGAGTTTCCGCTGTCACGCTATGGATGTGAAGTACGTTTTTTTCATACCGGTCCCAAGCAGGAAAGCAAAGAGGGACGAAAGGGACGTGAAGTAACAGCCTGAGTGAAACATTTTGATCTTTCAAGAAAAGAAGCCCAGTTACCATGACTCAACTTCCAGATAAACTTGCCTGAATGACTGAGAATCTTCATTGATGTATAGTTAATAGTGTACTTAATTATATTGTTTAATAGTTCAGTTTTCCACCATGCCTTAGAAGAGGAAAGTCAGATTGTGTGGCCTTGGACGAGGTACACAGTCCCAGATTACCCCAGAAGAAGTGGATGATAAACTACGTCTGAATACTGTATACCTAAGAAGGCCATGGAAAAGATCAACAGAAGTCTGAGTCAACTTGACAGCATACAGTACATATCTGTCAACAAATCATGGTTCAGAATTGCCAAATACTCAGAAGCAGAAAGGACAGTTTGAATTAAACACAGTTTGCCACTGCTCTATTTTGCTGTGATTCAAAAATAAATCATCGTTGTTATCAATGGAATCATTAGTAGTTGTGGCAAAATGAAGCATCATTACAGCTGCTGTCTCAAGGATGGGGTCACTGAACCTAGAAATTAGCAGAAACAATTAAAAAGCAAGCAGGCAGTTTGGGATATATTTAAACATCAGCTTATATTGTATCTAATGATGTAAGATGCCTCTTTGCTCATTGTCCCCATTCTTTAAATATTGTCTATTAGTGATGTTAACCATTGTTGTATACTCAGTGCTTTCAGCTTTAAATATTGCCTTTCAATGATGTAAGTTGTGTTGGGTCCTTTTGAAGGAGAGGAGTGGGGTAAAAGGTTTTGTTTTGTTTTGTTTAAAAAGACCTTTGTGCTGGAAACCATTGACTTTTGCATTTGAAAGCTTGTGATGGTACTTTCATAGGATCAGGCTGCACAGAACGGAACTTCATTCAAATTTAGTACAAAAATTGAGTACATTTAAGAATTATCAGACAGTGTTAAGTGGATATATATATATATATATATATATATAAACACTTTGGGATGACAGCATTATGTGTGCTTGGAAACATTTGTATATTAGATATGAAAGTAGGGATCATACATTTTTTTCTCATTTATACTTGTGATTTATGTTAACAGTGATCTGTATACAAAAACCTTCAGATAAATGTCCCTTCATGGTACAGTCAATGAAAGGTGTTTAATCATTTGAATTGTCAGGTCTGGTTGCTTTATGTTTTGTTTCCTCATACAAAGAAAAAATTGTTTCTTTCTGATGTTCAGCCCCTCAAGTAAGTGCCTTCATAAGATGAAGCAATTAATGTAATGGTGCGGTTTTCCAAAACATTCACGCAAGGCTCCAAGATAAAGGAACAGTAGTGTTTGCTTGTATTTCATGCCTAATAATAACTTAGCATTCATAATTGGTGTTCATTTATTTTCTTATTGAAGCTTTCTTTTGTAAATAAAAACAATGATTAATTACTAAAGGAAACAATGGTAGAAACGGCATTTAGTAATAAATTAAGAATGACTGGTTTTTCCTGTGAAGTGTGTTCTATGGTTAGGGTTAGCAGCATACAATGTTTTCATGGGCTAATGCAATATTTAAACCAGTCTTCCATACATACCTATTTTCTGTGTCCACTTCATTGTCTCTGTGTGATGGCTCTTTATTTTTTGTGTACTGTATGTTACTTTGTGAGGGGATAGCACTGGAAATATATAATAAGAATACATAATGACATATACTGTATATAATATCAGTCATCCTTAGGACTATTGTGTATGGTTGGACAGAGCTTTTATCCCCTTACTGATGGCAGCAAGGCTGAAGAATCAGTGCCTTTGACTGAAACAACTTTGCAGGTTTGTGATTGATTTCAGCATATGGTGCAAGTTCTTCACCACTGTGATGTATTCTTTGCTCCTTTTCCAGTTTCCATCCATTTTGCAAGACAGAATGTGTTGTAAAGCTTGAAGATCCAAGATTGGAACTGGAAAATGTTTCTTTCTCTGTCTCTTCTGTTAGGGATTCACCTCACTCACAAATATGTAAGGGCCTGAAAATATATGAGAAATAAGATTCACTGTCACACATAAATACAGTAAGTTATTTTCATTCCATTAGATCTAGAAACTACATCTATGTCTTCCCATATTTATATTATTTTACCCAAGTTAAATAATTACTGAAGGCAAGGTTACTTGTCTACTGCATCTAGAGATATGCCACTGTGTGGAATTGTTTCCTCTTGTTCTGAAAAGAGTGTACAGCTACATTATATCAGTGTTGTCCAGATGCCATGTACATGTAGGATATATATTCAGCCCAAGTTTTGGAACAGACATTAATATAAGTATATTTTTAGCTCTAGAGAGAATAAAATGTATGGATTCTTGTAGTAGATTAAATTCCAAGGAACCACCAATCAGAAATATTTAAGGTTCCTTGTTAATTGTTGAAAGATTAACACAGATTAGCTGCTAATTGCTTTTTGTTATATACACTTGACACACAGATGAAATACAGAACTGTATCATCTCAGCTGAGGTTATACACAGATATTCTGTGCAGAACCACATTTAAAAAACTTAATGGCCAAAGTCCTTTTACTTCATGTTAAATTGCACATGAGTAGGTCCACTAAATCCATGGGGATTTAGTAAAGTAAGTCCTCCATAAATTCCATTGGTTCCCATGGAAATTCTCTAACTGTAACTAGAGTATAGACCCATTGAATCTTTAGAATAGCAAGTCACACTTAGAATAGTGGACTGGATGATGGTCAATAATCTGAACTTCTAAAGCTCAAACCAGACAAGTCGGAAGTGTTGTTGGTCAGTGATAGGTTAGAGGGCCA
The DNA here is from genome assembly GCA_023846285.1 of Phrynocephalus versicolor. Taxonomy (NCBI): domain Eukaryota; kingdom Metazoa; phylum Chordata; class Lepidosauria; order Squamata; family Agamidae; genus Phrynocephalus; species Phrynocephalus versicolor. The sequence continues at coordinate 43,369,203 of JAHTLZ010000204.1, forward strand.
TTCCCCTGCTCTGGAGGGGGTTGCACTCCCCCTAAGGGAGAGTGTTCACAGCTTGGGGGTGCTTCTGGACCCAGGTCTTACACTGGAAGCCCAAGTGGACTCGGTGGTAGGAGTGCCTTTTTACAGCTGCAGAGATTATATCAATTTTGCCCTTATCTGGATGAGTGGAGCCTGGCAACAGTCACACATGCACTGCTAACAACCACATTGGACAATTGTAATGTGCTTTAAGTGGGGCTGTCTTTGAAGACGGTCCGGTGATTGCAGCTGGTGCAGAACCAGGCTGCGCGGCTAGTGAGTGGCACCCCTGCACAGACCCATATTATACCAGTTCTGAAACACACTGGTTGCCAGTTGCTGTCCTGGCCCAATTCAAAGTGGTTATGCTTACATATAAAGCCCTATACGGCTTAGGAACTGGTTATCTAAAGGACCACCTTCTTCCATATGAACCTGCCCGTACACTAAGATCAGGCCAGGAGGCCCTGCTGAAGGTGGCATCCCACAAAAAGGTGAGGGGGTGGCATGTCGAAGCAGGGCCTTCAAGGACATTGCCCCTAAACTTTGGCATGCCCTCCCAACAGAGAGCTGCCTGGTACCAATGCTTTTGACCTTTGGGCATCAGAGGAAGACCTTCCTGTTTAGCCAGTGTTTTAATTAACTAATGTTCTTTTAGCTGGGCACACAAATAGCAGGATTTTGCTATTTATTGATTGATTGTTTTAACTGTTAATTTGATGGTTTTTAACATATGGTTTTATTGTTTTAATATATTGCTGTATGCCTCCCAGAGACCACTTGATATTGGGGTGGCTAAAAAACTGTAAATAAATAAATAAATAGGCCCATATGAACCAATGGAATGTATGAAGTTTATGCACAAATTCCCATTGATTCAGTGGGTCTACTGTAGTGCAATTTAAGCAATATGATTTTCACCAGTTAATGGAATCTCAGGCTTCTTCTAGGCTCAGTGCTGTTCTCTATCTCTTTCTTAGGAAAGGGTGAAAGATCCCCATGCAGCAATCTCTCTCCAGTATATCATGATCACCCAATGTAGCAAAACGCTCTGCATAGTATTAGGACAATAGCAGATGACTAGAACCTGTGTGTGCTGCCTAGATGCCCTAAGCACATCCGATCTCGCCTGATTTCGGAAGCTAAGCAGGGTCGGCCCTGGTTAGTACTTGGATGGGAGACCACCAGGGAAGACCAGGTGCTGTACGTGCCTGGAGTAGGAACTGGCAAGACACTCCAGTACTCCTGCCAAGAAAACTCCATGGACATGGAGTCACATAGAGTCGGTCACGACTGTAACGACACAACACACACACACACAGAGAACCTGTGTAATTCAACTTTTCATTTTAGATTATTATTTTTATTTTCTCAAAAAGAATGGGAAGTGCAGAGAGGAAAATGGGTAAGGGGAATTTTGATACTAAAATCAATGCAATTATATTTTTGAGGGAGAGGGGAACATGGTAGTTGTGGAATGCTGAGGTGGAAATTGTGTTTATTTCGGTAACGAGAAATCTGTTGTAGCATTCCTCTGCTGTGTGAATTTCACCTGATTAATGGAAACTTTAATCCATAAGTGAATTTTTATAAAGATTTAACTTGTTTGAGAAAATGTTATCTGCTCAATCTGCCCCTTTTAATTAAGTAGATCCCAGTAACAAAGCCGCATAAATAATAATGAGAAAGCATGACTCATTTATGCCCCATAAATACTATAATAAAATCATTATCAGACATATTTTTCTTATACTATCATCAATATAAAATATCTCTATAATTAATTTCATTATCAGTCATTTTTCAGTAAGGAAGATGAGGAGAATGACCTTATGGGAATATTAAAAATCTAAAGTTCAAAGATGTTTTATGAATTGAATAATGACATTATTGGTGATAAATACTAAACGTTTTCTGACATTCTCAGCCTCTTTTCATAAATGTTTTCATATCTCTTCCTACCTTCAGGGATTATTTAGTATGCTGTGTGAAATGGAGATATAATTATTGCCACATCACCCTAAGACTAAAAAGGTGCCATTTTTAAAAGAGTAAAACTGCTGAGATTTGAACTAAAACACAGGGAACCTGTTGCTGTAGAAAAAGAAGGACAGACCAAGGTGGAAAACAGGAAAGTTAGATATTTGAGAAAAGTAAGGAAAAAATACATTGCTAATGCATGGAATCTGTAGTAGAGTTCTTCTGCCACTTGTTTGCATTTATTTTATTTATTTTAAAGTTTTCTTCACTTTCTCCTAAAAACAACGCATCCAGCTTACAGAATTAAATAATAAACAGTATTAAAATCTAAAAGCAATAAATTGTTAACAGTACTTGAAAGAATTAAATAAATGAACTCTTAGATAAGTATTCTTAGATAAAAGCTGTACTAAAAACACATGAAAAATACAGTTGTGCCATTTTAAAGATACCTCCCTTAAACAGTCACTAAAAGACTTCTTAACTGAAGAGAGAGGCATTTTCCTGCTTCTGGAAGGACAGCAATGATAAGGCTAGCTCAGCCATGGGAGAGAATTCCAGAGTCTGAAAGCACCAAGAAAGAAAAAGGCTGCCTGTGTCCTCACCAGACACACCTGTGAGGGTGCCAGGACCAAGGAAAAGCCCTGCCCCAATTATCCTAAAATGCCAGTAGACGCATAAAGGAAGGTGCAGTCTAACGAATAACCTGGACCCCAAACCATTTAGGAGTTTGTAGGTTAAAAGCCTCACTGTTTTGTGCCAGGAAACACAGCAGCCAGTGGAGCATCTCTAACAGTGGGTTATGTGATCTTCATAAGAACAACAAGGACATACTCCTCCTGTCCAGTTCCCAGAGTAGGTCATCCACCATGGTAACCAAAGCAGTCTCCATCTTATATCCAGGCCAATAGCCAGCTTGAAATTGATCTAGGAAACCCATCTCATCCAGAAACCCCTTGTCCAAAATGGATCATTAGAGAGTAGCTGGTAATGATCAAAGACATGAGGATCCAAGAATGGCCTTTCCAGCAACAGTCTTTCAACAACTTCCTTTAAACATGTTGGGATCCTACCCTACTGCAGGGAGGCATTCCCTACTCCACCTGTCCCTCTTACATAAGTCAGGGAAGGCAAGGATTCAGCAGGTCCTGTCTTTTACCTCAGGATGCAAGAACTGGAGCTGAATGTAGAGCCTTTCTTTTTGATTGGTAGAAAATTTCAGCTGCAGTCCTACAGCCATATATCTGGACGTGAGCCACATTTCACTCAGTGGGACCCAGTTCTGAAGAAACACATAATTTATGTTATTATTTTAATCCCTCCTTCCTGCTGAAAGACATCAAAGCAATGTATGGTAAAGCAAAGCAATGAATTAGACCATGACAACATAAAATGCCATTAAAGCAGTTTAAATTATTAAACTACAAATGAACTTGTTTAAAAGGGCAGTTTAAAGAAATGTATCTTGGTGTACCATCTAAATGACTGTAGGAGCATGTCACTAAGGTGGTGAAATTCTCTGTCTGCATTTTATGAAGGAGTGACTCGCTGAAGCTGAGGTGGACTGCCTGACCAAATGAGGCAGCAGTTGGCACCTCTCTTCTCCATTCTGGAAGAATGCTGGGAAGGACTGCATTAGACTACACAATACCTTAAATGTGTAGTTTAAATTATGTGATTTTTTTTTTAAAAACTCACAAATAAACACTAAGAAAGCAGTGTAGATGGGGCATGCAGGAGAGATATGTGTCAGTTTTTTGAACTTTTTCAGGCACAGTTCAAAGGTCCAAATGGCTCAGTGTCTCTAGGACTGCTTTCCCCCACATGAATCTGCCGGTATACTAAGGTATTCTTCTGGGACTTCACTGAACCTTTTACTGACTGACATTTGGTAGATTCTTCTGAGACTATATCAGACAGCATTTCGGTCCCAGGCAAACAAGAGATTTTTCAACATGTCATTTAACTTGGTTTTAAACATTTTCACAGAAGAAAACATATTTGCTTACTGGGGACAACCACCACCACCACATTAATGTTGGTGCAGTGGTCTAGGTGACTGATGTGGCCATGGTAGGTCAAACTCTGTGTGAAGAAGATTTTCTCCAAGTCATTGCCATTAGTCATGTTGTGTACCTGGTGGATTGTTTGAGGATAGTGAGCCGCTGCTTTTTCTTCCACTTTAGCTGCTGGTATTCTGTGGCATCAAAACCAGGGAGATGGCCTTGATGTTGGAAATTCTTCAGAGAACTGCACACACTCTGGTTTGTCTGTCAACCTTTTTTTGGTGGGGGGGGGAGTGTTCTAAAATTGTATTGAGGAAGGATGTGGAATTTCAAGTTGAGTTCCAAATGCAACCCCTATGAGACACCATTATAAATGAGCAGCTTGCAACATGAGAAGCAATAGACAAACACTAGCACTATGAGTGAACAAAAGAATCAGTTCAGAGTAGAATATAGATGGCACTGATGTCCTGAGCAGCTGGTGAGATCTAAGACCAATATTCCATCTCCTCCAGCATCAGTTTAGTTATTAGAGCATGAAATGAACAGACCATGTAAGGACAGCATAAACTCCTTTGAGATCCTCCACAAGTTGAAGTGTAGTTTCCCTCTGGGAATAAGGAGTGCCACAAGGACAGGACAGGTACTGGACATGAGTCCCTTAATATCATTGATAAACATCAGAAGGAAACAAAGACTCTTAATAGAAAAATAACTGGCAGCCCTGTACACTCAGACAGAAACTTGATGGTGGGTGGGAGCAGACAGGGCAGCCTAATGGTGCGGACGACACACTTGTAGCAATGTGCGAAACCAAATGCAGCCCTTCTTCATTTCATCTCCTTGGGACTAGCTGAGGGAAGGCCTTTGCTGAGAAAGGAATAGGAAAAAGTGACATTCTTATTTCTTCTTGGTCTCTCAGAGAGGCCTTTGATGCCACAACATTATTCTGGAATCTGAAGAGCTCTGGGCTCTGAAGGGCTGAAATAAATAAATTAATAAATAAGCATTGTCTTGTAATGGTTCCCCTACTGTCTGCAGGGTCACTTCCAGCAACACATTATCAGGGGATTGTGTTCTGGCTTCTTGACAGTTATTCAGTGGAGTACTACAATATACCGGGGGTGGGGGAGGTGACAACATGCATATTTATCATGCTGCTTGGTTCACTATGGGCATGGACTGATTCAGTGCCAAGGGCTACTCTTTTTTTAGGTGCTGGTGGAATAATTCCATTTTGATTCAATTCAAATGAATCAAATGATTGCTGAGATAAAACCAAAGCGGATAGTTTGCCGCTCCAAACTTCCTATTTGGCTTCAGTCTGCCAGTACTGTTGTTCAGGTATTTAATAATATTGGGAAATTAAAACCTTCCTCTGCTTTTGTTTGGCTTGGCTCTTAAACCTTTTTAAGGGCAGTACCAATGTGATGTATCATTGGGGGAGGGGACAGAAAACTTCCTCTCGGAAGGAGGAGGAAATAGAGAAAGACAATATTTCTTTTCTTTTTCTTTTTTTAAGGGAAGTAGGCCAAATAGGATTGCTTGAGGCATGCACATCATGTAGATGCAGGGATCACACCATATGGCATACCAGAAATCTATGTGACCTCAAGCAACTCTGTTTAGCCCTGCCTAGTCTGTTCCGGTTGAGACATCTACTCAAGCACACAGTTTGGTCCGAATTTCTTGTTAGTAGAGATGGGCATGAATAAAAAAAAATGGTGTTTCGGTTTTCCATTTGTCGTTGAGAGGCCCGTTTCGTTTCGTTTCCGTTTTTTGTGAATTTATGGAAATATTTTGTTTTCGTTTTTCATCTTTTCATTTTTCATTTCTACCTGCTTTTAGCTCGATTTTTAAAGCATTTCCATGTGGGGGCATCCTGCAACGCCACAGACCAGAGAGAAAACACTAAAAAAATTGATGCTGGCAGAGACACAGTATAGACTAGGTACGTAAGGAGGCTGCAAAGGCAGCGCCGGGCGTTGCCCAGGGTGCAAGGCAGCCGCAGAGTGAGTGCACTGCAGGGCAGGGGAGGGTACTCACCGAGAGGTATGCACACACACACACACAGGGAGGCTGCAGGACTGAAGCCAGAGTCGCAGAGACAGCAATCCCACCCTAACTCCCACCGGGGACTGCAAGGAGGACAGGGGCTGCCAGAGCTTTTTATGCCCTCTGTGGCTGCCAGACCTGCCCAGTCTGCAACTTGGGCATGCTATTGGTTGAAGTTTTCCAAGAATTTACATGATCCCATCACATGGCTTGCCTCCATGTTGTGGCTGGAGTGGTGACATCCATTTTGTCATCCTTAAAGGGAAAAGAAAAATACATCGCGATGGGAGAAGACAAAAACAAACGTTTTAAGGACCCCAACCCCCTGGTAGGTAATAATTTCAAATAATGTATTGCATTATTGCTGCATTTTTATGGATGTCCAGGGCGTTTTAATACTCAAGAAATCAATATTAGGCATCTGGGAGCCATTTTGGGTCGTTTTCTCCTAACTCCCCTTAAAGGAAAAAAATACAGTGATCTGAGAAAAGACATAAATGCATGTTTTAAGGACCCCAACCCCCCCCCCCCCGGTAGGTATTATCAGACAGTATAAATAATTATCGATGGGTTTTTATGGCTGTCCAGGGCATTTTTTAACATTTAAAACAGCTCATTTCATTGCGCATCGCCATTAACGAAAACAAAATGCAACGAACACAATTTTCGTGGTTCTGTTCGTTTCGTTCCATTTTCATCACAATTTTCATTTTTCATTTTGTTACGTAATGAAACGAATAACGAATAACAGAAACAAAAAATGTTCATTTCGTGCCCATCTCTACTTGTTAGCATTCATAGGATGTCACTTAAGGTGAAGAAGGAATAGATATGGAAATATTATTTATTTATTTATTTATTTATTTATTTATTTATTTATTTATTTATTTAGAATATTTTTACCCCACCTTTCTCCTTGGAAAAGGATCTAAGGTGGCTTACAATTATGATGAGGGATAATATATAGCCCAGAACATTTAAGACATAATTTAAGTTATGAACAGGGAATTAGAAAAGGCATCTTAGAACATTAAAAGGTAAGATTAAAGCTACAAAGAGCACACAAAAAGAAAAAACTCCATTATGAGAGGTGAAAAGTAACATGGAAAACACTGGTGTCTTTATGAAATCAGTCAATGCAACCATGCATGGTAATCAATTTAAAAGACACATTGTATGTAGTCCCTCATTCAGGGAAAGCTTGCCTGAACAGAAAGGTCTTTGCCTGCTTCCGGAAAGACAGCAGAGATGGGTCCGTCCTGACCTCCAGTGGGAGGAAGTTCCAAAGTCTGGAGCAGCAACAGAGAAGGCCCTTTCATGTGTTCTTCTGAGACACACCTGTGAAGGTGGCGGGATGGAGAGAAAGGCCTCTCCTGATGACTTTAACACCCGAGCTGGTTCATAGTGCAAGATTTGATCTCAGAGGTACTGTAGCTTGGACCCAGGCTATTTTGTGCTTTTTAGGTTAAGGTCAGCACTCTGAATTGTGTCCAAGAGCTGACTGAAAGCCAGTGGAGCTGCTTTAAGAGGGATGTAATGTAATCTCTGTAAACTGCCCCAGTCAGCAATCTGGCTGCTGCATTTTGGACCTGTTGAAGTTTCCTGAGACTTTCCATTGGTAGTCCCACATAGTGCACATTACAGTAGTCCAGCTGGGAGGTCACTAGGGAATGTGTCACAGTGGCCAAAGTAGGTTTATCAAGAAACAGGCATAACTGTCATACTAGTTTTAATTGTGCAAATGCACTCCTGGCCACAGCTGTGACCTGGGCATCTAGACTCAAAGATGAGTCACAGAAAACACCTCCAAACTACGCGTCTCTTTTTTCAATTGGAGCATGACCCCATCCAGTACAGGTTGCATCCCTATCCCTTGTTGCCCCTTTCAACTGACCAGAAGCACCCCTGTCTTGTCTGTGTTCATCCTCATCCAGTTAAACATTGATGTAAAGTCAAAATAGCTTCCGGAGGTGATGAGAAGTAAAACTGAGTGTCATTGACAAAAAATGAAGTGAAACAAAGTTCTCATCCATCCTTACTCCCTGTTCTGATGGGTACTCTGCTCCTATATGGAATAAAAAGTAATCCATAATTTTGCTAATGAATTTGGCACTTTTGTCAAAAGGGGGATAAGAACATAAGAACATAAGAAGAGCCATGCTGGATCAGGCCAAAGGCCCATCTAGTCCAGCTTCCTGTATCTCACAGCGGCCCCACCAGATGCATCTGGGAGCTCATGAGACTAGATATCTGTCTCCTGATACCACTCTCCTGCATCTGGCCCTTGAAGTACCCTGGTTTAAAGCCTGGAGACTACACATCTCCATCATGGTCTGTAACCTGTGATGGACTTTTCCTCCAGGAATCTGTCCAGTCCCCTTTTGAAGGCATTCAGGTCAGATGCCATCACCACATTGTGTGGCAGGGAATTCCATAGACTTACAACGCGCTGGGTGAAAAAATATTTTCTTTTGTCAGTTTTTACTCTCCCAGCCCTCAATTTGAGTGTATGTCCCCTAGTTCTGGTATTTTGGGAGAGGGAGAAGAGCTTCCCTCTATCCACTTTACTCATACCCTGCATTATTTTGTATGTCTCAATCATATCCCCCCTCAGGCGCCTTTTTTCCAGACTAAAGAGGCCCAAATGTTTTAGCCTTTCTTCATAAGGGAGGTGCCCCAGCCCACTAATCATTTTAGTCGCCCTCTTCTGCACCTTTTCCAGTTCCACTATGTCTTTCTTGAGATGCGGTGACCAGAATTGTACACAATACTCCAGGTGGGGCCTTACTATTGTTTTGTATAATGGCATTATAAATGTTGGCTGTTTTATTTTCAATCCCCTTTTTGATAATCCCTAGCATGGAATTGGCCTTCTTCACCGCTGCCGCACATTGGGGAGACACCTTCATGGAGCTGTCCACCAACACACCAAGATCTCTTTCCTGATCCGTCACGGTAACTCAGAGCCCATGAGTTGATAGATGAAGTTTGGATTTTTTGCCCCAATATGCATTACTTTACATTTGGTTACATTAAAACGCATTTGCCATTTCTCAGCCCACTCCCCCAGTTTAGAGAGATCCTTCTGGAGCTCTTCACAATCTTCTCTGGTTTTTACCACACGGAAAAGTTTTGTGTCATCTGCAAACTTGGCCACCTCACTGTTTATCCCTGTCTCCAGGTCATTTATGAACAGATTGAAAAGCACCAGTCCCAGGACAGAGCCTTGGGGCACACCGCTTTTCACTTCTCTCCATTGTGAAAATTTCCCATTGACACCTACTCTTTGTTTCCGGGATCTCAACCAGTTCTCAGTCCATAAGAGGACCTGCCCTCTTATCCCCTGACTGTGCAATTTTCTCAGCAGCCTTTGGTGAGGGATTTCCATTTAAAATTATGAGTGCGAAACGACTCACCATTTGGGTCACACAGATACCTCCATAGTTCACCTTAGCATCTTTAGAGGTTCTGTCATAGCTGGGAACAAAGATCAGATTTTCAATTAACCCCCACAAGGATGAAGAAAAAGGGGCATTGTTATTTGGCCCTAGCTTTGCATTAAAATCTCCCATTATAAATGGCTGGGCTCTGGGAAATTTAGATTCAAGGTCTATTATATAGTTTTCCAGTCCTTCCCAGGCTTGTTTAGTGGCATTCTGAGAGGAGAAAGGGGGGATGTAGCCATTAATCAGCAAGAGGGACTTGGCACCAAGATCGATAAGCCCAGCCAATGCTGTTTCACCACAGGGGGGGAGCCCACTTGACGAGTACTTGAAGAGCTGTAGATATCAGTGTTGCCAGGCCAGGCTTAGGTCTTCCCTTTCCTTTAGTGGGCTCAGTTGGCATATCTTTGACTAAAAACCCTTTAAATGGATTTTCTTGGTGGCCCATGTCTCCTGTAGAAGGATCACGTCATGGGTTCTTAAGTAATCTAGTATTCCAGCGTAATATTCATTTGAAGTCCACCCTGCTATATTCCAGGAAACAATGTTGAGTTTATTATATTTGTCAACTGAGACCTGGCTTTTGTTTCTCAGAGTGCTGCAGGACATTAGTGGACACGGTCTCGGTACAGTGGAGAATCTTGAAGCAGATTTGGTCAATTAATTTTGGTGATTCAGGTCCTTATACTTGTTGAAAAAAACACACAGAGATTGTTTTGTGGGGTCAATATACTCAATTTCAGATGTTACAATTCAAGGTGAAGATATCTTTTTTGTAGCCATTCCTGACACGTCATTGGTGACTTTGTAGGAGCTGTAAAGATATATTCTTTGGTGGGAGGGTTATGTAGTCCATACATGCTGTCGTTTTTAAAAGGGGAACCAACTGCCTCAGTTTTCTGGTTATGTGGATATTCCTGGTTTCTGTTTAGTTTGGTGTCCCATGTCTGAGGTGTTGCATTCTTGCCTGCATTCTCATAATAGAGGAGAGCATCTTGAAGTAATGAGAAACGATCAATTATTTTCTTTTGTGACTTGGAGGGCAAAGCCAAATAGGAATTTAATAACTTCATTTCTCCTGGATACAGGTCTCCTTTAAACACCTGTGTGAAATCTTGGTATTGGTCAGTTAATCTCTGGCTAGCCCTTATCTCATTATTAAACTTTCTATCCTCCTGGATATTGGGTGGCCCAAGAGTAGTGGACTTCTATAATCTAGCTGGAAATAACACACTGACTTCAGTTGCCCTGTTTGCTTAGGGAAGTGCTTCTGCACACCCTTTCGAGATGGTCTTAATTATGTTGAAAAGTGCTAGTGACAAAGTGGTGATAAAGCCATGACTTGCATTTGTAACATCCCAGGAAATGATTTAATAATCTTTCTAGCACTCTGTGCTCATGGTAGACCAGATATTCTCACTAATGATGGGCATCAAACAGTGTCAGAGGATGTAAAGGATGACAAATGGCTGCCATAGAGTCATATTACCCGCTGATGACATAAAAGGAAGACAAAGGGATTTGCCATTAGCAAAAGGCTTTCTGCTGGTTATTGTTTGTTTGGTTTTGAGCACTCAATTTATACTGAAGTATTAGTAAGAAATTGTAAAGTGTATAAAAATTTCCTCTCGTTACAGTGTTGTTTTCATGGCTCAGGAGGGGGAAATAATCCACTATGCACAAAAAAGATGCACTGCCAAGATCTGTTTCATGCTATTGTTGCACTACAGTTTGCAGAACTATGCCACCATTACTGTACATCTTTAACACTTGCACGAATAGATGAGCATACTCAGTCTCACAGTATTCAATTAATTATCACTGAGTCATTTCCACTGTGCTGTTCTGGTATAACATAAAAGCTGGCCATGGCTTAGAACCCTCCAGGTATTCTGGGCTACAATTCCCATGACCTCTGACCAGAGGACATGCCGGCTTGGGTTTATGGGATCCATAATTTAAGCCATAAGGATGCCTATTTTTGCCTGGAAACTGCACTAACTTTTGTTATGATAATGCAGGCTTTATGCTAATTCCCTAGAGGATAGGATAAAAATCCAAAAGGACCTTGACAGATTAGAGTGCTGGGTCAAAGCTAACGGAATGGATTTCAACAGAGGGAAATGTAGGGTGCTCCATCTAGAATCAGAATCAGAATCAGAATCAGAATCCTTTTATTGGCCAAGCGTGGTTGGACACACCCAGAATTTGTTTTGGTAAAAAATGTTATCCATATATAAGAAGGAAATATAAGAATCGTATATTCAACAATAAAAATACAATATAACAATACAATATAACCTATTATTTTAAAAGGAAGAAAAGAAGCAAAAATTAATTATTCAACAGTTTGATAGCACTTGGAAAGAAACTATATTTATATCTAGTTGTCCTAGTATGCAATGCCCTAAAACATCGCCCTAAGGGTAACCATTGAAACAGATTATGTCCAGGATGTGTGGAATCTGTATATATTTTCATTGCCCTCTTTTTAGCTCATGTGGTATACAATTCCACAATAGATGGCAAATTAGTAACAATATTTTTTTCTGCAGTTCCAATTATCCTTTGAAGTCTATATCTGTCCTGCTTAGTCGCAGAACTAAACCAGATAGTTATAGAGGAACAGATGATAGATTCAATAACACCTCTATAAAATTGAATCAACAGTTCTTTTGGCAGTCTGAACTTCCTAAGTTGGTGCAGAAAAAACATTCTTTGTTGTGCTTTCTTAATAATACTTTCAATATTAGATGACCATTTTAAATCTTGAGATATAATAGTACCTAAAAATGTAAAGGATTCCACTATTGACACTAAGTTATTTGATATCATAAGAGGTGGCTGTATAGAACAAGTCCTCCTAAAATCCATCACAATTTCAACAGTTTTGCATGTGTTTAATGCAATATTATTTTGAGTAATCTTTAATAATCTATTCAAGATTATTTTGAATAGATGGCTGCAGTTTCCTCTCTTACCTGCAGTAAAACATATTCAAGTCATTCACCAGTTGTTGATTTCCTTCAACATGGAGAGGAGGTTTACTATGGCCAGTATTTGTTTTAAGAGTTTTCCACATATTTGCTGATTCATTTGTTGAAAACTGGTTCTGAAGCAGGTAAAAAGAATGAATTTCACAGATATAGATACTTGGCTAGAAAATAGCACCTGTGAAAGGGATCTGGGAGTCTTGGTGGATTCCAAATTGAACATGAGTGAGCAGTGTGATGCGATGGCCAAGAAAGCCATCGCGTTTCTTGGTTGCATCAACAGAACCATAGTGTCTAGATCAAGAGAAGTGATAGTGACACTCTATTCTGCTCTGGTCAGACCCCACCTGGACTACTGATGTTGACAACCTCGAGCGGGTGCAGAGGAGGGCGACCAGGATGGTTGAAGGTCTGGAGGAAATGTCTTATGAGGAACGGCTTAGGGAACTGGGAAAGTTTAGCCTTTCAAAAAGAAGTCTGAGGGGGGATATGATAGCTATGTTTAAATATTTGAAAGGATGTCATATTGAAGAGGGAACAGGTTTGTTTTCAATGGCTTCAGAGACTAGGAGTTGGGCAATGGTTTCAAACTACAGGAAAAGAGATTCCATTTGAACATTAGGAAGAACTTCATGACAGTTAGAGCTTCTTTGGCAGTGGAATATGCTCTCACGGAGGGTGGTGGACTCTCCTTCTTTGGAGGTTTTTAAGCAGAGACTGGATGGCCATCTGTCAGAATGGGGCTCCTGCATGGCAGGGGGTTGAACTAGATGGCCCTTGAGGTCTCTTCCAGCTCTATGAGTCTATGATTCTATGCAAATCCTTTGCCCCCCCCAGCCCAAAATAATGAGGTGAGACAATAGCTTTGGGTTAAACAAGGACCACAATTTTATTAACTTCTTCAACTATTAAATATATAAGGGAGCCTATGTAGTGCCATAGGTTGGGATCAGTCCCTAATAAGAGACCCCTATCCCAGTTAATAGCCCTTGAGATTCCCCCTTACATGTCAAAATGTGTCCGGGCTGCCCTCAACCAGTTACTGCTCCTGATTTATTTATTTCTTAGCCTGTGTTCTAGTCAAAAACCTATTTATGGCCAGTGGGCTACCAAGCACCCATTGGATGCTAGCCTGGGATCTCAAGATGACTCTATTGACCTATGCACTACCCACTGCTGTGACCAAATCTAAAGGGGGACAACTTAACCTCTATGTTGATAATGGGATGTGTGAAAACACACTGCTATTATCAGCCAGTCAGGGTGGCAGTCAAAAATTCCCATCCGGCCCCGAAGCAATCAGCTAATCTCATTATCAACCTGAGGGAGGGGGTGGGGTCTCCATGGTTCTGGGAAGAAGACAAAGGGCTGGTTGGGGCAGCATCTTATATAGACTGCCCCACAAAATGGCCCTGGCACCACCATTTTAAGCCTCTTTGGGTGGGAGAGGCAAAGCCCCCAGAGGTAACCTTATATTCAGAAAGTATTAATGATTGCTAAGGATATCAGTTATGAAGAATTTTTAAAGCTAAAAAAAACGCCATCGTAGTTGAGAAAAAGTTAATATCTTGTGAAAGGAGGAGTATGCAACTTTGGTTTGGTTTTTTGCATCTTATCCTTATTTAAGTAAAAAGTAGTCATCTAAGAGTTTGTATTCTATTTTTACAGTGTTTAGAATGATTTTGACAATTGTTAAATGTCAGCATCTATACATTAACACTGTAAATGCAAACTGAATAATAGATACAGTACATGATCCATATATAGTGTTGTTATTTTTACTCTGTAGATGAAGTGGAAATAAATCGGAATATGAATTTCAAATTTTGCTGACCTTTCCAGACTTCTGTGTGTGATTTTGAGCATCCCCATGGAATAAATTCCAGAGAAATTCACATGCTGGTGAAAATATGCCTTTGGGTAGTGTCGTTGCTATCTTGTTCACTTTACAAGGAGAAATAAATATCAACCAATGACACAGGAAGATAGAGTTCCTCAGATAATAGTAGGATTGCATTGCATAAACTTTGATGGTCTCAGAATTTGTTCTGAAGAACTGTTTCTTTCTAAATTGGCCTTTTAACATTTGCAAACTGAACAAAATTAAGATGATTGATTAAAGCCTCTCCAGTGGCATGGTTGAGTATTGGCTTGGCCATAAGTTTAAATTGATTGTTTTAAAATATGTTTCTCAGAGGAATGGAAGAGTACAAATTACATATCAAGGGTTAGCTTTTTGTAATTAGATGCAGTGCTTCAGCATTTATCCACAAGCAGACCACAGCCATGGGGGGGGGATCCATTTCAGTAAACAAGGAAAACTCTTTCACCTGAGTTCTCTAAGCTAAGTGGTGCCAACTCAAGGTACAATTGTGGAACACAGCATGATTTAAATTGTCAGTCCAGATAGTGAGCAATACATTTAAGGGTTGCTAGGTTTTTAGTGGCCTTACTCTTTTATGTGGTGATGTGATAAAATCAAAGAAAGGATGGAAGAAAATTAAGCTGCTGAAGCATTTAATGATTTTTATATATCATCCTGCTATTAAGGTGTAATAGCAGTCCCATCAAAATTTCATCAGTCTTTTAGTTTAACTTCATATGGTGAGGTCACTTCTTACCATGTTGTAGTACTTTGTAAGTCCTTTATTAAATTTACATAGATGTTATGCTTCCTGTCTCATTTCTCACAACTGGTGACCAACACGTCAGCATTCTCCCCTAAAACTGGAAACACAAATGGAAGGCATCTGTGAAGACTCTTAGTCATCCCAATCAGGTTATCTGGAAGCTGAGTTATGGCAACTGGACTTCTTTTCTTGAGAGACTGAAACATTTCACTGCTCATCCAAGCAGCTTCATCAGTCTGAGGGAAGTCTGTAGTGAGACCTTTAATTTATAGTTCACCTTGATTTCAGAATACCATGGTTTGAATGTTAGGTGGATAGTGGCCTGAATAGGCTTGTTAAGTGGACAGTGGACTGAATAGATGTACAATGGCATGGGGTGCATGTAACCCTTCCCAACACCCATTAACTATGGGTTGTTAGCTGTAGCCTTACTGGTGGAGGTGTGAAGTGCTTCTGATTTGTCAGGAGATGATTGAAAGAGCAACTTGATAAGTAGCAGACAGATTGTGCCTGAGGCCCCACCTCTGTTGAGAGAGGGGTTTTCAATGCACACATGAATGGCTTCCCTGACCCCTCTCTCGAACCACCTATCTTCTCTGTCTAATGTGTGTCAAGTTGCCATCACTCAAGTTCCAGACAAATGGAAGGCAGACATCTGATCACTGCCCTGACTGGTCAGATACCTCCTGCCCTTCTGTTACTGTGCAAGACCAATAGTCAAATGTCAAAGAAAGGCTGAGAAATAGCCCACATGACTCTCTGCTAGTGAGGTCCACATTGAAATGCTGCTTTTCCTCCTGGCATCTCATAGATATTATGCTGTGTTAAGTTGCTGTGTTAAGTAAAGATGATGAAACAGTAGCCATATGTTCCATCTCTATATGCCAACTCAGAATGTGGTAAAAACTGCCCTTTGGTGTTGCCACTCTTCAGAGTCCTGACAACTCGTCTGGAGGTGGGAAAATGGGGATTTCGTCAGCAGAAACTAGCTATTGCAGAAATACCTTCGTTTTCTTCTTTACAACCCCTCATAAATATGCGGCGTAAATTTTCTTGATTTGTACATGGCAAAAAGTGTTGTGGTATGTGCATGCTGTTGAAATGTTTTATGAAAATTGAAAGGAGAGTGTTTATACCAGTGTAAATAGCCTACCACAATGTGTAAAACGGCATTGAATGTAGTTCACTGATGATGTTGGAGAAAGAAACAACAGCAGCCGTAAGTCTGGATGTGCTTAATAGCCTGTGAAACAGGATTTTGCACAGTTTGTCACATAAATCTTCAGTGAGATGTTCCCTGCATATTTCTCTGTCTCTAAATATGTTGTCTATTGTGTTCAGAAGCAAACAGTCAGGTTTTCAATAACCACAGCCCAGATTTTCACTCTCTTATACCTGTTCAAACTTCCTTCTCCAGGCACCTTTGCACATTCACATGATGGTATCAACTAGAGATGGGCACGACTCAAAAAAAATGGTTTTTCATTTTTCGTTTTTAGTTGAGGGGTCCGTTTCGTTTTGTTTCCGTTTCCGTTTTGGTTTTTGGAAAATTTTCATTTTTGTTTTCGTTGCGTAATAAAAATGAAAAACGAAAACGGAAACGAAAAAATTCTGTTTCATTAGCATTCTTTTCAGTTCAATGTACTTGCCACAATGAAAACGAAAAACACAGCAAAGTTTTTCGTTTCGTTTCCGTTTCCATTTTGTTTTTTGGAAAATTTTCGTTTTTGTTTTCGTTGCATAACGAAAACGAAAAATGAAAACGGAAACGAAAATTTCGCTGAGTCGTGCCCATGTCTAGTATCAACAACTATGAAATTCATCTTCTGGACAGCAGATTCATCTTATGGACAGTAGGTGTTTAACAGTTATCCATGAAGCCTTCTATAGCTAAGTCTAGGTAGGAGATGAGGAAGAGGAGGAGACCAAATGTGACTGACTCTTCTGCTCATTTCCAGAAGTAATTAATTGGAATGCTGTGAGTTTTTCTTCTTCCTGATGTTTCACCAGACTCTGTGGCTGGCATTTTCAGAGGGCAAGGATCTCAGGAAACTAGGAGTTCTCTCTGCTCTGGGGTGTAGTCCCGAGCACAGACAAAACTCCTAGTTTCCCAGTTTCCTGAGCTCCTTGCCCTCTGAAGATGCCAGCCACAGAGTCTGGTGAAATGTCAGGAAGAAAAACTTCCAGAACATGGCCAAACAGCCTGAAAAACTCAAAACAACTATCAGATCCCGGCTGTGAAAGCATTTGAGAATAAATTGGAAAAAGACTGGCATATAATCTTGGATTTCTTTTTTTCACGAGACAGGCATTAGCTCTATAAATGAAAGGATTTAAGACCATCACAACTGCTTATATACACACATTCTTTTACTTCCTTCATTCATGTCAAGCAATCCTGTAGTGGTTCTGGAGGGATCGGCTGACAAGCTGCTGTCATTGCCCAAAGGACACCCGCATGCACTCATAGTTTTCTCATTCTTTGAAGAGGCTGATTCTGTGTATCCTGCACATGCTGTCCCTTATGTTTTGTAACAAACATAAGGCTTTGGGAATAGCAGTTTAAGGGGGAGGGGCATGAAAAATTGATGATTAAACACCCAAATTTACTCTTGCTGTGGATTCAAATATGTATATCCATTGATGGAAGAAGCTGAATTAAGCAGTTCTAAGAGGAGTTAATTCCTCTTTGCCTACATCTATTGTGTGATCTCAGTGTCTAATCTAGAAGACTGGGAAACATTTAATTACAGAATTGTGGATATTGTGGATTGCTGGTGAAATTAAAGGGAGGGCAGATATTCATGCATCAGGCACATGGAAAAAGGAATTGCCTTCTCCTGTACCTACAGGTGGAACATCTTTCATCAACAGTTGCATATACTTGATCCTAGCTTAGAACATCATTTTTCATAATGAAATAAATGAGCATGTGTGCAGTCTGCCATCTGTGGTGGGTGACTGTTCCAGCCACCCTCCAGACTAGTAAAGCACTCAGAACAGCAGCAGAAAAGGGAGGTAGAATGTAATCACCACAGTACTGCGGCCTACAGGTAAGCCTTGTTTGAAGTTAGTTAACAAACCACACTGACACTTTACATTTGGAGACATAAGAAGGCCACAGCTTTATTATTACTGGTCATACAGCGCTGGCCAGGCATTGAATTAGATCCAGCTTGTTGAGAGACATGCCTGCCTTTGAGGTCCACCATATCTCTCCCAGCTGGATGTACACCCCATGTTGACACCTTCTGGAAACCTCGTCAACGCAGGCTGCTTCGAAGTTTCCTCCTAAGCTGGGTTGACGTGCTGTCTACTCCTCAGGCCAAGCTGGAGCAGTTCCTGTCCTCTCCTTGGGATTGCTGGTGACTCGCATGCTTCCTGGCTGAGCAGGCTACATCCTGCTGCTATCTCTGCCTGGATCCAAAACCAGTGCATGCAAACCTCCAATGTTGTTACAAAAAATAACAGAGAAAACATAAGTTAACTGAACCAAAGAAACAAATGTGCTCGTGGAATGGGTGGGTTGGGTTAGGGTTAGGGTTAGGGTGGTTGGGGAATATCGTCCATGGCCATCGACAGTCTGGGGCCGGAAGCTGGCAGTCTGCCCTTTTAAAGCCTCCCCGACCAAGCCTCAGGCCCCAGATGTACCCCCATCATGTGGACCTCAAGGGCCTTTGTCCATTTGCCCTGCATTGCTAAGTCCACATGATCCAGATCTTCGAGGCCTCCATCCCTGCCTCATGTTCAGCACCATTTTCTCCTTCCAGCTGATTGTACACTGGCTCCTGGGGGGGGGGCACTTCCACCCCAATACTGGGCCCTGTTAAGTCAGAAATCCAGGAAAGGTATAGCAATTATTAGTTTCTAGTTTGACCATTCCTTGCTGTGTGATAGAGCTTGTGCCCATCACATGTATGGGGCTCCAGTACATACTGTCTTCAGGAGGAAGAATGTTGGACAAGGATAAAATGTAAGGGGGGCTTGATGATCTGTTGCGATGACATTTGGTGTGGATTTTGAGTCATAGCTTTTCAAACCATGGGGACATTGAGCGTAGCTGCTACTGCAGCCAGACACATACAGTGGACCCTCATATAACAAGTGGTTTGTTTAACAGAAAATCCACTTAAAAGAAAAAATTCTGGAGGTAGGGAGAAACCATTTAACCGAATTGCTTATGGGGAGAAATCGGAAAACAGAAAAATTTCCTATGGGAAATTTGTACAAAAAAATTGCATAATAGAATTTCATTTGGAACAAATTAATTCCTTTAGACAAGTTACCACTGTAATTAGAGATGGGCACGGAGCGGCGAAATTCTCATTTCCATTTTCGGTTATCGTTATCGTTACGTAACGATAACGGTAACGAGAATTACTCCTCTCCAGCTCGAAACCGACCCGAAAAAAGAAAAATTGGGTCGGGTTTGTCATTGTCGTTAATGGCATCGCGGCGATCGCGCGATGCCATTGCCAACAACAGCAGTCAGAAAAAAAGTTTTTAAAAGTTAAAAAAAAACAAAAAACGATTCCCGGCCAAAAAAGCAGGCGAAAATATGCCTGCCTGAGGACACCTATCAGAGGGGTGGTTTCTGGGGGGGGGGTCCCCGGCCTCCCCCCCCCCTGTCCTGGGCTGCTTGCACCAGGCTTGGGGGGGGGTCATCCTCGTCATATCCCATGCGGTGGGGGGGATCCAAAATGGCGACTGCAATATTTATTTTTAAATCGTGGTCCAAAAACCCACCAAAGCACAACAGAAACATGTGAAAATTAGGCAATTTAAATGCCTGAATGTTTATACTAGCAGCAGTGGGTTTTTCTTGCAATAAAACGTCTCCATTGATTTTATTTTATTTTATTTTTATTTTTATTTTTTTACACCTGTGCAATGATGGGCTGGCCATGGGATGGGACCATGCAAATTTTTTGACCCATTCCACCAATCTCATGGCCAGGTTTTGACTGACATTTCTGATGTGCCAGAGGGCATAAAAAGCCGAGGCACGTTCCAGAAGTCGCAGTCAGGGCTTGGATGTTGGAGGGTGGATAGGGCTGTGTGGCTGGCTGCTGCTGGCTCATGCTTTCGATTTTGCTGGAGGCTTTCTTCTATTCAAATTTGGAGGGAGGGAGGCTTTAGATTTAAGTTAGGCAGGCAGAGAGGGAATTATTGATTTTAGAAAATAGTTTCTTCTTTTCCTTGATTCCCTGGCTGCAGCTTTCCAGCAGTTTATTCTTTTTTTCCCCTCTGGCAGTTTGAGAGGATTTTCTTTTTATTGGGTAAAGGGGGGAGGTTCGACTGGGAGGGGGAGGAGGTGTATATTTTTATTCCAAAAATATACAATTACAATCTATATACAGTGGTACCTTGTATAACGTAATTAATTGGTTCCAAATCAAATTACGTTATACAAGTTTTCCGTTGTACAAACCCTAATTTCCCATAGGAATGCATTGAAACCGGATTTAATCCGTTCCAATGCATT
>JAHTLZ010000204.1:43391107-43410387 GCA_023846285.1 Phrynocephalus versicolor
TTGTTGTTGTTGTTGTTGTTGTTGTTGTTGTTGTTGTTGTTGTTGTTTTAAAGTGCTGACCACATGGCCCTTGGGGCTGGGTCAGTGCTGTTTTTGTTTGTTTGTTTGAATTTTTAATTATATTTTAAAGGCCCCCAGCTGGGGCTTTTTGAGGCACTAACTTGGGGCCAGCACCTCTACAGAGTTCCAGGACCAGGAGGACTTTCAGTGGTGGCAGCGGTAAGGTTGGGGGGGGGGTGTTAGCAAAAAAAAAGTGAATGGAATGGAAATTTCTGTTTCGTTTGTTTTTCTTTGATGGCTTGGTTTGTTATTCATTTCATTAGCTAACTACAAGTTCATTTCGTGCTCCTCTCTAGTCATATGCATTCTTGCAAATACTGCTGTCCCTCTGGGTTCATAGGCAAGTGGGCTCAAGAAGATGAAACTTTAGACCTGGTGCTTTTCATAGCTGGAAAGCTCAAGTTAGCCAAGTGTTCAAATAGCAGTAGCAGATGAGCTTTGAAGAGCAGTGTGATCTGTACCAGTTATAAGGTGTTAACAGATATGTCTGTGCTGCAAAACCCTTTGTATACCAGTTATCTGGGAGAGGAGCTAATCCTCAGGCACTTGTCACAGTCATTTGGACAGGTGGGTGACACTGAGGCTAAGAGAAGGGGTGTGCACTTAAAACTGGAATACCCATGTACCTTCCTATTGGATGTTCATCGGAGCCAATTTTTGTGTGAACCATCCTGTCACTCACCAGCATAGATGTGTGCAAAGCTAGAGAAGCAAAATCCATGCATCATGAAGAAGCCCAGATAATGCACAATCTAGAGTGAATTTTGGATGGGGAGAATTTCAGGAACATCCTGATACACACCTCATTCTCTAAATTAGGGACCTCACAAGAATGTTTCTGAAATTCTTTCTCACCCATTACTAACCATCACCAGAAATTCTTCAGAAACATCATAGAGGTTGTTTATCTTCTGATATTCTTCATAATGGGCAATATTGTGGGCTGGATGTTCTGCAATTACTGCTGCTTAGCAGCTATCTAGTCCAAATGATCAAAACAGGGGTTTAGAAATAGATGTCAGGGAGGCTAGTCTACCCTCTCTGACCTCTTCCCTCCTTTACCTATTGTCAGGTTGTATTTTAGAGGTCTGCCCCGTCAGTCTTTCTACTTGGGTTTAAGAGTCAGGCTTTTCTACATATAACGTGTGATTCCCAGTGTGATGTAGTGGATAGACTAATAGATTAGGACTCTGGAGAAGAGTAGCTGACTCCCCACTGAGCTATGGAAACTCACTGGGGGAATGGAACTGGTAACAGAGACCTTTGGGTAGTGGGCGACATACAAATTGTATAAATAAATAAATAAAAATAAAAATAAAAATAAAATAAAACCACCCCTTTAATATCACATTTACTTTGGAAGCCCTATTAGGGTTCCTTTAAATTGGTTCTGACTTGACAGCAGAGAACACACACATTGATAATGTACCTGTATTTTCAAAATATTGGCTTAATGCTTCTAACTGCTTCATTGTGGGCTGTTGATAGACATGAACATGCACATAGTATTACTCTGCCTCAAAGAGAGAAACCTTGATATTTTTCTCCTCTCTCACCTTTTAAATATTCACAGTAAATATTGCTCCTCTGATTTTACACTCATCTTCACTGGAGGATGGTAGGATTTATCCAAATCCATGCTAGACGGACTGTTACACAGAAGGATTAGGCTTACACAGTTTGGTCAGCAGTGGTTGCCTAAAAGGTATCTGGCTTCCCTCTGGATTTTTATTGCATGTTAGATTAGTTAAGTACAATAGGATTTTATTGAAAAAGCATGGAAATATTATCACTTGGTTTAAAACTTCAACCATACCTGTCAAGTTTTGGATTTGAAAATAAGGGAAATTTTCCGACACCTGCCATGAGCACTCCCACCACCACAACCAAGCTCCAGTATCTCTTAAATTTTACTGTCTGAATACTGTATGCAAGTATGTAAAGAAACCTGATGTGATATAAATTCAACAGATAGCTGTAACTAAATTCTGCTTTTCTCCTTACAGGGCTGACAATGTTCTTATGTCCGCACTCATCATGCTATAATCTTTTATTCTTTCAGTAACAAACATCTGCCCACTTCATCTGATGTTTCTCTGTAACAAAATGTCTTAGTCTCTGAGCATGAGCAGAGTTCAAATGAGATAGCCTTTATCTAGGCAGAGGAGGCTTGATTCCTTCCCCCTCCTTCTTAGTCAAAGAGGGGAATTCACTCTCTCCTCCCTTCTCAGATTGTTCCCTTTGTCACATAGGCAGGCTAAACAATAGCCCTTCTCTGGCAGAGGCAGCCAGAGATGTGCATTTCGAAAGCTGTTTTCCAGGTTTTGGGAGCTAATCTTTACAACAACGAAATAATTAGTCTGTCAACTGTGAATGGCTTGCCTGGTGGGTACTAGATTTTTTAAAAATATGGGACATTGCCAGGAAAATAATAATCTGGGAAGACGGCAGGAAAGAGGGATTAAAAATGGGAGTTTCCTGAGCAATATGGGACACTTGACAGGTATGACTTCAACACTTATTCTTTCAACATTTACATCTGTAGAAAGCAATCATTCTGCACCCCCCCCCCCCAGGAAGAGACCTTCAGTAGAGTGTCGTCTTCTCTGGCTGCACTGCATTTAATTTGGATAGCAATTCAAAATATTGGCTCTGAAGAGTATGACTTCTGTTTGTTTCTGATTTGACAGCTTGTGGATCTGGCTGCATCATTAAAATACAATCGGAAAAGAGGCAATGACACTTAATAGGGATCAAAAATTCTCATCTCCTTCCAGGTGTAGAAAGGTTAATAAAAACACTTCATTATCCATGCAGTGGCAAGTGTTGAGGTTCACTTTTCAGCAGTTAAGGAAACCATTATGGAGAACGAATGCTAATGTTTTCAGGAGGAGACAACTTATTGATTTTCCTCTTATCAGCAGGATATGCAGTTGTTTCCTTTCTGAGAGGTTTCCAAAACACTTGAGAAATACCACCCTATTTTTATTCCCTTTTCCATAGTCAGCATAATATATTTCTTCTGTCTCAAATGATATGTAACATACACCTTACATTTTCTTTGTAGCTTTATCTTATTCTTTTCTGCCCCTTCGAATGCAGTTATCAGCATTTCCAGAATGCAAAAGTTACTTCTTGGGAATGAAGCTCCCTACAACTCCAACTGTGGTGCAGATCATGGTGCAGTAACTAGAAGCCACTTCCACAAAGGCATATTTTCCCTCTTTTCTTGTCCGTTTTGAAGAACAATACTCCCTGCCCTTCCCGTCCCATCACTGCTCATAGCTTCTTAGAGTGTTAGAATAACTGATGACATAGTGAAGCCAATGATAAGAGAGCATTATTATTGTGCCATGTTAACACATTCAATCTCTTCTTGTTTCAAAAATTAAGCAAAAGGGAATTGATGAGCACACAAAGAAAAGGCTAAGAATGTCTCTTTTTGGCCTCAGGAGACAAAGGGGCAATTTGAAAACAGAACTATTACCACTCCACACACCAACTATCTTTGATTTAAAAAAAATATTTTATTTCTAGAAGCTGCAGGAAGTTTCTCTCTTTTTAAAGTAAAAACAAGCCACATGTTTTTATAATAAAATTTGGAGTTGGAGTGGGGTTTTGGGGACAGACCTCCATGGTCCAGATATGAATGGATATGGTCCCCCAGTCCTCTAGAGACTGCATACCCTTGTAAATATTTTCTATAGCAATGTCCAGCTGATGGATGGAAAGCAGTTATTCTGTATTGATGGGTACTTAAATCCACTGGCTATGGTTAGTGCCTGCCTAGCAGCTGCACATTTTCACTGAAAGTAAGAAACCCACAAACCTGCACAAGTAGTTATACAGCCAGATTAAAACCAGATGAGAATCTAGTTGTACAACAGCTGACCAAACTGACTGCACTCCGCAGCCATATGTGCAACATTGGCCAGAATGCAGTTCACTGCCATGTAATGTAAAGTTAATGTAAAGTGTAACACTTGTTGGCCACATGCAGCAGTGCTGGAGCAAAGTTAACTTGTGACTTCAGCTCTCTGGGACTCAGAATTATTGCCTGAGTGCAAACTCTCTTTGTAATCAAATCACATCTACACTTCTTTTGAAGAAAATAAGAAAGTTTGTTTTTTATTAGAGAAATACACTTGGGAGTGATAGGAAAGTTCATAGAAGTCCTAGTTCAAGCTAACAAAATTGGATATATCAGGAGCCATGGATGACCCGTTTATCTATAGAGGAGAAAGGCTAGATATTTTCTCCTTGGAGGAGTGAAGTTATATCAATCTGAGATCAAAGAAAGATCAGCACAGGTGAAGGACAGTCCAGGAAACTTGAGGAACATCTTCTCAAGTGTAACTGAACTGTACCCAGTCACTTACAACAAAATACAGATAATGCAGTTTGGGCAGTTCCCATTGTGACTTATAACCCAATGCATAGCACTGAATAACACAGTGGATAGCACTTCCACTTTGGTGCTATTGTAACAACCATGAGTGTTAACATAAAATTGTGTTAACATGCTATAGATATGCAACTGGATTTCAGATGCAATGCATTCAAACTGAATTAGTGGGAATTTTCATGATGTTCATATTGAATTTAGATTTAGTTGTTTGTCCACATTATTTCATGGAGACAGCACACTATTGTTTAAATAGTTTTGACGCTAATTATTTTGTCAAGGCACTGTTTCCCCAATATTAGACAAGGTTCAATAAAGCAAAGGGGAAAAGATCAAGAAGTAAAAAAGGGTCAATATTAAGGACCTTTTTATGTCTCTGAAGTCACAGTCAGAAGCAAAATCCTTACAGTCTCATGAATATGATCATTCTGTACAGCTTGGTATAAAGTCCTTGTACAATTCTAAATACAGAACCTTATTAAGCAGGTAATTCTTATTGCCATTTTAATGGTGGACTGAATTTTAGGAACAATTTGCACTTGGTGTATTTAGCATGGTTATTGGCAGGATCATTTCACCAATGGCCCATTGAACTGAGTCTCCCATTTCACTCTGATGTTGTTTAATTTTTAATTATTACTTTTTGCATTTTAAAAAGGAAATTTTTAGCAGCCTGGCTGATAATGAACTACATATAAGACAGAGATAATAATGATTTATTTTATTTGTTGTAGATATTTATACCCCCTTTCAATAAGTTTCTACCTTATAAACAATCCAAACTGCAAAAGCAGCAATTTAGAAGAAAAACAATTAAAGCCAATAAAGTTTAAAAGAACAGCATAAAGTTGATCTGGGCTGATGCAAAGTGCTTGAAAACCCTGGGAAATGTTTTTAAAAATACTGCCTGGTCATGAAATAATATTAAAGCAAAAATCCAGTGAGGCTCTATACTATAGGGAAGGAGTTCTGCATTCCTAATGTTGACACTCAAGGAACTATATTAAGGTCTTGGAGTTGAGTCATGGCAACTGTACTTCTTTTCTTGTGGGATCAAAATATTTTGATGCTCATCCAATTAGCTTATTCCATCTGAGAAACCTTAGATGGTGGCAAAATCTGAAGGTTAATAAGTTAACCCACTTATCATACTGCCCTTTCATCAATACCCAAATAAATCAGAAACAACAGCAACAAAACATTATAAAAATGTTACTCCAACTTTATAGAGATAGTGAAGGATAGAGTGTCTTGATAAAATTCCTGTTCAGCCATGAAAACTTGTGGGAGGACGGTAATGGTGTACCACTCCTTGAACATACCTTGAAAACAGACAAAAATCAGTGAAGAACAAAACAAAACAAAAGACACAAAACATGTGGCACCTTAAAGACTAACGTTCATATTTTAATGTAATGTTTTGTGTACACGGCCACTTCTTCAGACATATAGCAGCAGAATGAGGTGTTCCTTGAAATGATTAACATGGCTACCCTCTCTGAAACCTTGAAAACAGTGTCAGGGTTGTGACAAGTTAGAAGCAACATGAAAGCATAGAACAACTTAACATTTCTACTCTTGTGTTATTGTTGAAGAGGAGGAGATTAAAATGTTCTGGAAGTATCTTCTCTGGATCAAACTAAATGTTGAGTACATTGCACATTTCTTGCTATTAGTACATTTCCCTCCAGTGATGGAATTCCCTTAGACCAGCATGTCTGGGTGATCAGACTTTCAAGTGAAGCCTATGTTTGACTTCTATTGTTCATTCAAAGCCAGCTAGAATGCAGGATGTGATGGTAAGAAAAGCAGATAGGACAAGCAGATATCTTTAGCCACTAAAGAAAGCTCTTCTTTTGAATACGAGCTATGCTTGTCATCTGGTTTGACTCCAGTTCTCAGGTTCAAAAGGGAAAAAAGATTATGAAGGACTGCAAAATCTCCCATGATTATTTTGATCATCTCGTATTTTTGTAGGTCTCCAAAAACAATTTCATCTAATCCACGTGAAATCAAGTTCCCAATTTGTTACTCTATATAAGCAATTTGGGGATTAGCAATGTAAAACAGCACTCTGTTTCACAATTTGCTTTTAAAGGGACATAATGAGAAACTAGTTAACAAAAGTGGAACTTGGATTCCTCCCTTCAGATTTTGCCACTTATCTCACATACTGACATTTATGCTTCGTTATTCCTTTTGGAAATATTAAAAAGCCACATGGCTCTGAATGGTTAATGCATTTTGGGTTTTTTGAATACATCTCTTGCCGCAAAGCCCATTTCCGTACTATCTTTGAACTCACAGAAAAGTCATTATTTGTAGTGGTTCTGCTGCTGGCTGGAAAATGGTTCCCTTGGGAATGTGTGAATTTGCTTTCTTCTTCAATTGTCTTCTCGTACAGGCTAATGCTATTACCTCATTTGGAAGCCTGCAACTTCGAAATGAAACGTTCTCAGTGTTGCAGTGGAAGGCTAGAGGCCCCCTGCTGTGTTCACTGACTCCCTCCCTTTCTGCACAAGATGCTATCAGCCATGTCCAACCTGATACAAAACTTATTACCTGGATTGTGGGTGGCCCTGGGAAGGCATGATTGGATTCGATCCTGGGCCTGCTTTCATCCTGCATTTCTCCTAGTGACATACATTTATTTTCTTTAAAAATAAAAAT
This sequence comes from Phrynocephalus versicolor, assembly GCA_023846285.1. NCBI lineage: Eukaryota > Metazoa > Chordata > Lepidosauria > Squamata > Agamidae > Phrynocephalus > Phrynocephalus versicolor. The sequence goes on from JAHTLZ010000204.1 coordinate 43,398,243, forward strand.
GCAGTTTGGGTCTCTCTCTCTCTCTCTCTCTCTCTCTCTCTCTCTCTCTCTGTGTGTGTGTGTGTGTGTGTGTGTGTGTGTGTGTGTGTGTGTGTGCACGTGTGTGCGCACACACACACATTTTCCCATCTTTTATTTTATGAAACCCTGGGTATGAGGGAAGTAGAGACTGAGGGAGAAGGAGAAATAAGGCATAGGCTATGCATTGTAGGGGTAATTAACTTGCACAGACATGGCACTTTCAAAAAACATTATTTCTTTTCTCTTCATCTGGGCCATCATTTGTGTTATTGCTGTTAAATTACCTGCAAGAAATGCCAAGGTTGCCTTTGTATAGTCAAAAGATGTAATCAAGTGTTGCAAAACACACTACAGTCGGGTCAAGATCTTTTCCCTTGTGGGGGAGGGAACTAAAATGATTACTGGGCTGGAGGACCTCCTTAATGAGGAAATGTTACAGCATTTGGGGCTCTTTATTCTAGAAAAACGTTGCCTGAGGGGGAATATGATTGAGATGTACAAAATAATACAGGACATGAGTAAAGTGGATAGAGGAACACTCTTTGCCCTCTCACAAAATACTAGAACTATGGGACATCCACTCAAAGTGAGGGTTGGGAGAATGAGAACAGAGAAAAGAAAATATTTTTAACCCAGTGTGTTGTTAGTCTGTGGAATTCTCTGCCACAGGTATGTGGTGATGGCATCTCGCCTGGATGCCTTGAAAAGGAGATTGGACAGATTCCTGAAGGAAAAGTCCATCACAGGTTACAAACCATGATGGAGATGTGTAATCTCCAGGCTTAAACTGGAGTACTTCAAGGACCAGATGCAGGGGAGTGGTATCAGGAGACAGATATCTAGTCTCATGCACTACCAGACACATTTGACAGGGCCACTGTGAGGTACAGGAAGCTGGACTAGATGGGCCTTTGGCCTGATCCAGCAGGGCTCTTCTTATGTTCTTACGTTCTTAGCTTTTACTTTTCTATTGCACTTTTTTCTGCAGGAAAAGTTCTACATTATCAGCCTGGCCTAGTTGTAAAAAGCAAGCAAACAAACAAACAAACACTTAGTAATTAATTAATGGGGGGAAATACCCAAGAAAGTTCAGGGAAATGAACCCCAGATAAGACAGAGTTCAAGAAAGCTCCTGAACAGCAAAGTGCAGGACTTGTACTGAAGGAAAACCAGGTTCTAACCATTTCTGTAGGAAGACATGGTTCAACCACTACACTCCTCCACAAAATCACTGAGACAAATTCCCTGGGGCTTTGGTGGGAAAAAAAGTTTTAAAATCCTGCCCCTTCCCCCACCTGATTGGGTACGGGGAAAGGACAGGCTTCTCTCCCCTACCCCAGTGCCAGTCAGCTGGAGCCTGGGGCTTGGGGGAGGGGGAAAATGTTTTAAAAGCACAGGCTTTAAAAACTTTTTCCCCCTCCCCAAGCTCCGTGCAGCAGCTGATAGGCGCTAGGGTGTGGGAAATAACCCTTAAAAATAAAAAAATAAAAAATGCACCACCCCGGGCCATGGGCCAGCTGGTTCACGATAGATAAAAAATAATTTAAAAATGTGTCGCAATGGCCCACAGGCCAGCTGGTCGGTGTGAGATTAAAAAAAATAGAAAAAAAAATGTCATGGCTTGCAGCCCAGCTGGTCAACACAAGATTTTTAAAAAAAAAAAAAACCATGCCAACCCAGCCCCCAAGCCAGCTGGTCAACGTGAGATTTAAAAAAAAAAAAACAAATTAAAAAACAAAAAACAAAATAAATGAAAATGAAACTTTTTAAAAAAATGTTTCATTCTAAATGAAACAAAACAGTACAAAACAAGTGAAACAAAATGAAACGCCATTTTGGCATTTCATGGCCATCTCTGCTTGTATTGCGAGACATTGCTTATTGATCAAGGCCAAATTTAGAAGAAATGTTTGCTTGTCTTACAAAACACTCTTAAACCAAGCTACTCTTAAAGCAAGGTATTACTGTATATATTTGTGCAAAGGACAGTAAAATACTTAAAACCACTTAGCAACAAAAAGGGAGACAATAATCGGCTGCTTTAAAAAGGATGATGCTTCGGGGAAGCTTAGTCTTCACTTATTTTTTTTTGGGGGGGGGAGAAATTCTCTGTTGAACATGCAAACAAACTAAAAAAAAACACCCAGTGATCATTCTGAATTCATTTACCTCCACTTCTTTTACTGATTGCCTCTGTGATTGTCTTCAAGTCATTTCCTATTGTTGAGAATCAGTTTCAGAAACTTCTGCTGATTGCTGATGCTCTTTAGCCAAAGTTACAAATTCTTTTTGGAAATGATACCATCTTGACCCATGCTGTGCTGCTCTATTAATCCCATTCCTTGCTAAGCCTCCATCTTCTACCATGGACGTAATATTCTACTCTTGTTCCACGTTGATAACTAGCTCTATTCCTGGATTTTTAACATGGTATTTGGTATTAACTGAGCAATGATAAGCCTTGTGTGAATTCCATAAAGGAGGTATAATGTTCATTTGGCATAAATGATGCCCAGGGGACAGTCATCTTTCTAGACTTGAATAGATTTATCCAAAATCTATCTTCTGGTTTGACCTTGTCCTAGCAAATGAATCAATGGCAATTGGGTGAATTCTCAGGTAATAGGAGGAGTAGAATTCTCCTGCTGCAGATATAACTTCAAGGAATTGCCATAGTCCATGTTCAGAGCTTTTAAAAAACAATTTGTGGAAGGATGTGAGCAGCAGAGCTGAAGAGGCAGATTTATAAAGAGTTCTCAGAAGAAGATGGAGGGCAAAAGTGAAGGTATTCAAGAAAGATCAAGCAGCAGCTTGTTTGGTAATTGCCACTTGTTATGTTTGGAAAAGACCATGTAGACGTTCCTGTGCTTGGCGGAGTGGTACTAGAGGTAGCATGTTCAGTATGTCAAAAAGTACTTCCTTTCATTCAGAAAATATAATGATCTGGCTGAAGTGTTAGCAGAACTGATCTGCTAGTGTAGCAGAATTGTTTGTTTCAATAGAAACAAAATTTTAATAGAATTCCTGCTACCACTCCATGCAATCTCCCAAAACCTTTTCTCAGAGACAGGAAAATTCTCTACTGCAGATTTTGGCACAGAAGGATGCTGGAACTAATGGAGGACCAAGGAAGACCCTTCTCACCAGCATGCATCTGCTGCTATGAACTCATAAGTTCTGGAGACCACCCATGAAATAAAGCAAATGAACATGCAAGCTCCATGTGGTGAGAGAGGCTCCCACTGTGAAGATTCATAGACGATCAGCCGTTAAGGATTTTGCTTTTCTAAGCATACTCTTGTCTATAGCATCTGTTTCTGCCCTAGTCATTCTTAGATTCTCTTGAAAGAAATAGAACTTTTACAGATCTGTATATGTTATCTGTATATATCTGTATATATCTTGTATCTGTGAGCATAAGTCCCAGATAACATATGTTTACATGAATATAGGCTGCACTGTGTTCTATGAATCCTGGAAAGGCCTTGCAACTCAGTCACACAACTAATGCCAGCTGATTCAAGGTCTAATAATTTTAGACTAGTAATATTGGAATGTTCCAGAATGTTAATAAGAAACCCTGTGCGATACCATATTTTTCAGTCCATAAGATGTCCCAATGTATGACGACCCCCAGTTTTCCAACCCAAAATTTCAGTTTTGCAAGTGTACAGTTGTCTCCTTGGCTTACTTCCATGTATAAGACAACCCCCAAATTTTAGCCTAACAATTTTAGACAAAAATATAGTCCTATACACAGAAAAAATACTGTTATCTAAGTGAAAAACAGAAATGAATACATAGGAATAATAAGCTTCACTTGAGCTTGATCATGTGGCAGAGAAGATTGAGATACATTTTTCCTTTCCTGTTCTATTTGATACATTTCCCACTGAACTGCAGAATATCTTTACGGAATAAAATGTGAAATTTCTGAATAGTTGATGGAAAATGTACATAAAGTGTATTATGTTCTTCTTGGATTATTTTTATACCATGTGTGTGGGAAGGTGTGGCCAATTCCCTTAGGCAGATAGTGAGAACAGTTCCCCAGCCCAGGAAATGCAAGCAGCTGCAAGTGAAGAAGATCCACACCTGAGCCAGAGAGAATGGGCTGGGCTATGTTCAAACAGATGGGGGCTATAAGAACAGAAGGGCTCCAGAGGAAGGACTGGAATCCGAGGAGTCTTGGGCAGTGGGACAGGAGTTTAACTAGGTTAAGGCCAAAGAAGATGCAGAAATGCCTTCCTATATTGCCGAGCAGCTCTTAGAATAGGGATAGGGGTCTGGGTGCCCAGATGGATGGATGGATGGTCAGGGCTCACTCCTGCTCCCCAGCATCATAGACATTGATGTGCTCCAACTACAGCCAGTGGGACCCTCTGCTACCATTGATGCTGACCTACACCCCACAAAAAAGGTGCCAGAGATGCCAGTGTCAGTGAGAGCAAGATTGTCTGCAGCAGTCTTGCTAGGTGTCCCAGCAATCAGGTAAGGGTTCATATCATAAAAGGTGAAAGGAACCAGAGTACATAAGTAAGGCACAGTCAGCCATTTAAAACTCTACTCAGCCAGGCAGTCACTAAGGCTTGCCTGAAAAGAAAAGTCTTTGAGTACTTGTAGAAGGACAAAGATGGGGCCAGCCTGGCCTCCTGTGGGAGGGACTTCCAAAATCTGGGAAAAGAAATAGAGAAGGCCCTCTGTCATATATCCACCAAACACACGTGAGAAATGTGTGGGATCAAGAGAGTGACCACCCCAAGAGGAACACTGTAGCACACTCATAAAGGGAGATGTGGTCCTTCAGATACCTTGGGTCCAAGCCATTTATGGGCTAGAAACACCACTTTGAAATCTGCCTGGAAATGGATTGGCAACCAGTGGAGCTGCTGCAACAGTGGCCTATGTGACCCCTGTGATCAATATGCCTGCTGCAGTTTGGACCTGCTGAAGTTTCTTGAGACTTTCCATAGACAGTCCCATATAGAGCTTGTTACAGTCATCCAGCCAGGATGTAACTAATGCACGTGTCACAATTGCCAGATCAGATATTTCCAGGAAAGGGTGCAACAGATATACTAGTTTTAATTGTATAAAGGTACTCTTGGCCACTGTCAAAACCTGGACATCCAGTCTTAGAGATAAATCCAGAAGCACCCCCAAGCTGTGCACCTGTTTTTAACACCAGCACAGGCTGTATTCCTTGATCTGCCTTTTGACTGGCCTGGAGCAACTCTGTCTTGTCTGGATTAAGTTTCAGTTTATTCATCCTCATCCAGTCCATTGCTGACATCATACACTGATCTATAGCTTAAGCAGTTTTCTCCAATATAGATGGCAAGGAGATATAGATTCGATGCGTTTTCAAAGTTCTTCAAAGCCATAAGTATGCTGAATTATGCTAATCTTTCTTCCCAGCCTGTTAGTCACATGACTCATTAGTTGAGAGGCTGATACAATTCCTTTGCAGGTTTAAACCCAAAAGAAACTGGTTCAGAAAAAGGTCCTTCATTCTACAAAAGGTGCTAAGTAGCAGGGGAGGAAACACCTCAACAACTTGTTGTTGTGCCTTCCAAACCTTGGGCAGTTCACTATGGTCTGAATCCTGGGAAGACTGAAGGATGTGGAGCCTGCATCTAGATTTCTGAAGGAAGAGTGGAGCTGCAGATCTTTTCATTCGGCCTGCCTGTTCAATTAGTTAATGCCTTTCCTTCCTCTGCAAGGTCCGTGATTGGGGGATACTGTGGCTCAGAATGACAAAAGGGTGTCCGTTCCTGCCAATGTAGCAGCAGTGTATCTGTGGTCTTGACAACTTGTGAGCATAAAACCACTGTCCCACCATGGATAATGCTTTTTGACAGCCAACTCATACATTTAGAAAAGTAAGCTCTTTATATGCCACCTTGCATTTAAAGCATACAATTCCAGACCAAAGAGAAAGAAGGAAAGATCAGCACACACACACATTACGTTTGCATAAAACAAGAGGAATGCCACTGGGGTTGCTTTGTTATTGTTGTTGCTTGCATTCCTCCTCCCCCCTTGCCTTTTCTCCTTTCTCCCCCTCTCACTTGATCCTCAGAGCAACCTTGTGAAGTTTAGAGATTGATTGATTGCATTTCTATGCCAACTTGCTCCTGGCAAAGGGATTCAGGGCACCTCACAGATAACTGAAAACAATGAAAAATTAAAATAAGAACAAAATACATAGTCAATAATTATATAATATGTGCCGTTCAATGAGTTTTTTTTTTTTTTCAATAAGGGTTTTTCAACTACCTCCTTCAAGTATGCCAGCAGCTACTTTTAGCATATTACTGAATCAGTCATCCTTGTTCCCTTTTTGTTCATGTCTCCAAAGATCCCATCCACGTCTTCAGGCTGGTTATATTAAAAAGTATACATAATATCACAGCAAGCAGGAGTCACTCACTGTTCAGTCAACAAGGCCTGTATAAACTCAGTCTCAATCTGAGTGACTTTGTCTGCAAAATGCAGTACAAATTCTTCACAATGAGGTGTTCAGTGGCCAGCATCTTGTTTTTCTGGGTAAACATGTAATAAGCCTCTGACTACCCAGAGCAGCCCCATTGTTTCTTCACAACAGACACCGCCATGGAGTAGCCCTTAAAATACATTCCAATTTGCATTAAGTTTGATTCATTCCAGACGTAAATTGGACCACCTGCCAGAGTGACAGGACACTCCCCTAGAGCTGTTAGGAAATCCTTTTGATCCATAAGTGTCCATTGGCAGAGTATCTTAATCAGTCCTCCAGGAACTCAGAGTTCCACTTACAGGCAGGTTCTTATTCTGACCTTTAAACATTGCCACCTCCTGTATCCTCTCGCTTCTGGGAGGAAGTTTTATTTTTTTATAATAAGAAGTGCAACACATTAGCAATGTCGTAATAGTCTTATTATTTAAAAGTTCACTTCCACTTCCCCTCTATGGAGCAGAGGAAGTTTGGCGAGATCATGAAGTGACTGTCTTTTTTAGTCACTTCACAATATGAAAAAAATCACAGCAGAAATCTTGACAGCCCCAAGTTTGCTTTGGTTCATTTCCAATGATCACATATACTGGGAACAATCCTATCCATGCGAGAGAGAAATAAAATAAAATGGAAGCCCCTTACAGGCACCCAGAAAGGTCCAGGTAGGAATATTCTGGAGACAGGCTAAGTTGCTTCAGTCATTACACTGTGTGATATCTGGAAAAAGGAATGACCTAACCCATCCCTGCAGTGGCACTAACAGCAGGTTAAATGCCTGCCTGATCAGCCCAAGTCATCATTGGTCAAGCAGTGTGTCCAAACTGGCAAATGGATATAAATTGTTGAGTGCGCAGTTTGTCACACACAAACTGCTTCCACTTTTGTTTGTATTTAGATTGAGACATCCTTCCACTTTAAGAGTTGTCACACACCTTTCTGGTCCAGTCGTAGGACAGGCTTTCTTTTTGGCACACAGAATTTAGATAGCAGGAATGCTGCAGCTACAGATTCCGAGAAAGAGTTTACAGTAGGGTGAGAACAAGGGAGTGGAAGCAGGGAGATGGGAAGGGTCTCAAGATGGAATGCCCCGTTCTTTCTCTCTTTCTCCTTCATTTGTGTTGCTGCTACCTTTCATGATTAGCTATGGAGCAGAAAGCAGTTGGTTGATCAGCTCACCACCAGCCACAAAATTCACACTCAAAAAGGCAGCAAGCCTTTCCAACACCACAGAAAGCTTTCAGCTCTCCTCCATTGGCTGAGAAGCAGAGATTGGGTGCATGTGTTGAACTGACAGCTGATGAGGAGAGGGTCATTTCCTGTTTGGGTTGGAGAAGTATGTCAAAAGGCACATTGCTCCCCTGCGCCACCCCCCCAACAAGATATTTTGGAGCCTAGTCCACCCACACTCAAAACAGCCAGTCTGAACAGGCTTAAAGCTGGCCTAACTGGGATCTATTTGGATCCAATCCATTCAATATCTGATCCAGATTGTTCTGAATCAGCCAGATGTGGTTCAGGATTTAGCTATTCTTCCAAGTACATGAAGAAGTGGATATACAGTAGCCAAGTGGAACATGAAAAGGAGTGTATGGAAAACATAATTAAAGGATTCTGTAAGCAAGGAAAGATAGTCATGAATTGCACTTTGGTGTGGTTTGAAGTATTGGGCCAACTGGTGTTGTGTGTTGGGCACTCTGGATTCCCAGCCCTGCCTCCTACTGTGGGCACCCAACTCAGAGGCAGCACCATGGGCTTCCCTGCCCTGCTTTCTCTGAGTGGTCACCTGTGGGACAAGGTGGAGATGGGAATCCAAGGCCCCGATCAACACTTTGGGGCCTGATCCAACAAAGTGCTGAACTGTGGTTCATGCCCATCTCTAGTCTGTCGTGAAACAATAAGAAAGAAAGAAAGGAAAGACAACGTTTAAGGCAAAAAGCGAATGCTAATATAGAATAATCTAAATCCAAAAATGAAAAGAAAAAGAAAATCAATATTTAGCGGTATCCTCCTCTCCTGGAAAGAAAAAAAAACCACTTGGAGAACAGTTGAGTCATTCTAATTGTCATTTACATGATAGATTACATTTGGTGAACCTTTCACCAACTGGGAAATTAATTATTACAAAGTGATCTGGAGAAAAGAGACAAAGCAATTTAGCAAATCATGTATTGCAATAATCTTCCACATCATTAGCTACAGGTGTCTCTTATACAAATGACTTGCTTAATGTAATGCACAGCCTTCATCGCAACATAAATTTGAAACAATGACTTCAGAATTTCTAATTTGCTGTACACCAGTGCTACTTACAAGACAACCAGCACCAGAAGAAACATAAACTTGCTTAATGTACTGAGGGAAGAAATTTTGATTAGCACAGTTTTCTATTCTTGACAGAGTCAGTGTACTTTATGTATACAATTTGTTTACAGTATCAAGAATTCTAGGGAGCTAATTAGTTGATTTACAGTTTTGATACTTGAACTTGGCTGACTCTGGATTATACCAGGCATCTTAGAAGTAAGCACTGGTGCCAGCTGAAGCCTGCATCTAAAAATGCATTATGTTTAGATTATAGATAACAAATATTTTAAATAAATTTTACTGTCAGTCTTTTTAATCTTTTGTGAGGGAGACTGCTCATTTGAATGATATAACTGGTCAGAACAGTTTAGGGGGGTTGACTGGGTGATTCCAGTTTGAACATCAGTGTTTTCACAGTAGTTGTCTGTTAGCACCAACACACATGCTGTGCTGTTTGGGAAAGTAGTCCATTGTTGTAGACCAACACAATACCTAGTAAGATACAGTAACACTTTGGTTTAAGATTAACTTGGTTTAAGAGCATTTTGCAAGACAAGCAAACATTTCTTCTAAATTTTGCCTTGATCAACAAGCAATGTCTTGCAATACAAATAAGTGGAGCCAATGGTGACTCTTTCTCTCTCTCCCTGCTGGATTGTGGGTGATTGTCTGGAATGTTCCATCTCAGGCAGCCTCCAAAGCAGAAGGAGGAGAGAGAAAGGGAGGTGTTCCTTGCACCAGTCAGGAACATTTTCAAAGGGGAGTGCAGGTGAGGGGGTTGAGCCCCCTCACGTTGGAAGGCATCCAACATACTACTGAGGGAGAGTGGAGGACAAGTAGCTCCAGCGCTAATGAAGCGCCTAGGCCAAAGCCGAAAGAATGCCCAGCTGCAGGTGTGCCTGGAAGAGAAAGGAAAGTCAATGTTGCAAAGAAATATACTGCATAGGAACCTGGAATGTGAGCTCTATGAACCAGGGTAAGCTAGATGTGGCCAAACATTAGATGGCAAGAATAAACATTGACACCTTAGTCATCAGAGAACTTAAATGGATGGGAATGGATGAATTCTGGATGCCTTCAAAAGGGGCTGGACAGATTCCTAGAGGAAAGATCTGTCAGAGGTTACCAACCATGATGGAGATGTGTAATCTCCAGGTTTAAAAAACAGGCTACTTCAAAGGCCAGATGCATGGGAATGGTATCAGGAGACAGATATCCAGTCTTGTGAGCTCCCAGAGGTATTAGGTGGGTGAGATACAGGAAGCTGGACTAGATGGGCCCTTGGCCTGATCCAGCGTGGCTTTTCTTATGTTCTTATGCTCTTATGTACTTATCCAAGAAACATGATTATGATGTTGTTGCCTACATGATACTTTCACATCTATAGCATCACAACCATTTCATTAAATACTCAAATGCTTGCAGTCTGGTTTTGTCTAAATTGTTGATGGTCAAATAGAATTGCTATACCGGCAGCAGCCAGGAACTAGACAGGGTAGTTTGTTGCACACTGTTCAGAATCAGAAGGTATCACATCTCTTTGCTGATTTGCTGATTTAAATTATTCAGGTTCACATCCCTGAGGTTTGTTTTTTTTTAAAAAAATATTGTATGCAGTTAAATTGTTGCTTATCTTAAAAAGTGCATGATTGGAGGCCTGCTCCTTTCTGAATTCGCACCTCTGTGTCCCGTGTTTGGTATTTTTATATCTTGCCATTCCTCTAAGGCAGGGGTCTGCAACCTTTAAGACATAAAGAGCCACTTGGACCTGTTTCCGACGGAAAAACAACAACTGGGAGCCGCAAAACCATTGCGACATTTAAAACAAATATAACACTGAAAATATATTTTCCCCTCCCCTCGCTCCTGGCTTTTTGTGCGCTTGCAAGCAACACACTCCCTCGCACGCTCCTCGGACACGCTGTGCCCCGGCGCCGGGCTCGGGTGGGGTGGGAAGGAGCGCCGGCGGCTGTGGTTCCTCCGGGCACCCCCGAAGGGCTTCTGAGAAGGAAGCCAATGAAAATTGCTTCTTCGGCACTTCGGGTGCTGGGAGAGCGAGCAAGTGGGCGAGCCCGAGCCGCCGCCACCTCCCCCACCCCACCACCCTGTCCCTGAGGGTTTCCATCGAGGTGCGCACCTGCCTCAAGTTCTCCCCCGCACGCAACTGGGGCGACTGCGTGTCCGCCAGCCTCGGGGAGGGCCAGGCTGGGGGGTGGGTGGGCGCGCAGGAGGCACGTTCTGTGTGTTGGAATGGAGCGGAAGGCAGCTGCTGGCGGGCTTTTGGAGAGAGCGAGAGCGAGAGAGAGCGAGACAAGCAGGCAGGCGCACAGGCACTCCGCTTGGCTCGGCTCAGCTTCTCGAGCCAGGTGGCACGCCGTTGGCCTCCCCGGGCAGCCAGGGGCCCCTGAAAAACTTGAGCCCGGCGCCCCCACCCCGCCGCCGAAACCGGCTGACTCCAAGAGGGAGCCGCTGGAAGTCTAATAAGAGAGACGCCTCCTCGGGCAGGGGGGGCTCGAACTAGCTGTCACACCGCGTCCCTCAACTGCCAAGTTGATCTCGCGCAGGAAAAAGAAAAGCCAACTTCTTCCGTTGCTTCTCGCCTCTCCGCCGCAGCCGCAGCCGCTCCCCCCTCCCCGCTCCTGCCGCCACCAACCCCTTGCTTGTTGGGCCAGAACTGACAGCACCGGGCAAGGAAGCAGGGCGGCGGCGGCGGTGGCGGTGGGGGGTGGTGGGGAGAGAGAAGACTAGCCGTGGCCTCCTCCCCACGCCGCCTTTCTTGAGGTTCCCATTCTGCCCTCGCTGCCTTCTGCCCGGATCCTGCAGCCATGGTCTGACTCTCCCCCCCACACACACTCCATCTCTCCCTCCTCCTCCTCCTCCTCCTCTCGCCCCCACCCTCCATGGAGGAGGGAAGCGCAGCCCGAGTGTGTCGTGTCCACACCGCTTCCACTTTTTTTGGGCAGGGCAGTTTTTAAAAATCTTCCAAAAAAAAAAAGTACAGGAGAGGAGGGGAATTTCTAATCTCTCTCTCTCTCTTTCACAGAGACACACCGCGCGCCCGCCCGCTCCCCCGCATTTTTGGAGCTTCATCCCGGCAAGTTAGTGCAAAGCCATAGTTTTTTGGGGGGGCGGGGGGCTGTAGCGAAGCAAAAGGAGAGAGAGAGAGAGAGATGCCAACTGCACATGTGCAATGCTTGGAAGGGGAAGGGGGGAAGGAAGGAGGGTTTTCTCTTCCTCCACGTTGAACCGTCCCGTCTAAACGCTGCCCCCACACACAACACACACACACACACACACACACACACACACACACACACACACACA
>JAHTLZ010000204.1:43412326-43433142 GCA_023846285.1 Phrynocephalus versicolor
TCTTTCTTTCTTTCTTTCTTTCTTTCTTTCTTTCTTTCTTTCTTTCTAAATAAATAAATAAATAAATAAATAAATAAATAAATAAATAAATAAATAAATAAATTTGGTGGGATATGGCAGTCATCCATATCCCATCCCAGGGATTGCCTTCATGAGAGGAATGGGGATGGGGAAGGGAGACTGATGGGGTGTGTCTGGCTCAGGAGAGCTCCCACAGTTGAGGCCAGGCGGCCCTCCCCCATCCTGGTGGATTCACACAAGGGTGGGATTTCATATCCACTTGGGTTACAAACTCTTGCGGTTGCCCAGAAGTGTACTGGGATGGGAGGCACTGGATGGCAGGTGGATTATCCACAGCAGGGATCTGCTGCTTCTGCTGTGTGGGTACTATTCCACTGCAGTCAATCTTAGCAGTAGCTTTTTTATATCCCTTAATAAATCCTTTTTCCAAATACAGCTCTATAGGTTAATGTGTGTGCTTTATTCTGGTGGCAATAAGGGATCCAGGGTTATCTCACCTGGGTCCACGAACTTACTGTATATACTTGAGTATAAGTCGACTTGAGTATAAATCGGGGGCCCTAATTTAAACCCAAAGACTGGGAAAATTTATTGACTCAAGTATAAGCCTAGGGTGGGAAATGCAGCAGGGCCTGGCAACTCCTCCTTTGTGAGCTGGGTGTGTGTGTGATGTTTAAAATGACTTTTAGCCACCAAGGCAAGTGCTGGAGTTGGTGGCTAAAAGTCATTTTAAACATTGTTTTAAAATGACTTTTTAAAAAGTCATTTTAAACATGGGGGGTCAGGAGAAGTGGTGCGCAATGTTTAAAATGACTTTTAGCCACCGACCCAAACTTGCCTCAGTGGCTAAAAGTATTGACCTGCATATAAGCTGAGGACCCCTTTTTTCAGCCCAAAATTAGGGCTGAAAAAACTAGGCTTATATTTGAGTATATACAGTATTTCTCATGATTCACAGGGGAGCAGTGTAATGAATGGACCTTCCCTGATTTATACTTAATAGGATCAACATGCTCTTGATGGAAGTATTACCCAATCTGCAAGAAAGCAAGGCTATGACCTTCAGAAGCATTGCCTAGTATTTTAACCCTGAAAGTCACAGCATCACATTTGGCCTAGGATTTTGTAAATGCTGATTGCATTTAAATAGGTGGGCTAGCTTGCACTTTGTTCTCACAGCTGGATTTCTCTGGAGAAACTATCTCCTGCTGATGTACTTAAGTTAATTAATGCAGACGAAACTGCCAGTTGAGGCTTCAGCACATTTACATGATTTCAGAGAACTTTCCTCTCAGAAGATGTGCTGAAGATTACTTCTCAAGATGAACTAAAAAGCCAGGGGGAAATCCTTTCTCCAACTACCTTGAATTAAGTGTGATTTGAACTCCCATAGTGATCTGCATGTGTATTCAGATTAAAAAATGCTGCCTTTCTTGGAGTTATTGAACATTTAGACAGGAACTTGTTTAGGATGCTGGTTTTTTTTTTAAAGAAAAGAAAAGAAAATTGAATGTTTATTTAAATAGTTTAGACTCATGTTTAAGGTTTTAAAAATATTTCTCGAAACAGCATCTGATGCAAAAAATTCATATACACTTCTGGTAATTAATTAAGTGAAAGGGGAGTAAAATACATTTGCAGCAAGAATAAAATGCACATGCAAGAATAAAATGTTTAGTGGATACTTGTTAGTAGAGATGGGCATGGAAACAACATTTTTTCGTTTCCGTTATTCGTTTGTCGTTCTGTTACATAACGAAACAACAAATGAAAATTGTGATGAAAATGCAACAAAACGAACAGAACCACAAAAATTGTGGTCATTACGTTTCGTTTCCGTTAACGGTGACGTGCAATGAAATGAGCTGTTTTAAATGTTAAAAACCACCCTGGACATCTGTAAAAATGCATCAATAATTATTTATATTGTCTGATAATACCTACCAAGGGGGTTGGGGTCCTTAAAAGGTGCATTTATGTCTTTTCTCAGATCGCTGTATTTTTTCCCTTTAAGGGGAGTTAGGGGACATTGACCCAATATGGCTCCCAGATGCCTAATATTGATTGATTTCTTCATTATTAAAACACCCTGGACATCTGTAAAAATGCAGTGATAATGTGATAATTATTTGAAATTATTACCTACCAGGGGGTTGGGGTCCTTAAAATGTTTGTTTTTGTCTTCTCCCATCACTATGTATTTTTCTTTTCCCTTTAAAATGGATGTCGCTGCCAGGACCCTGCCTTTCACAGAACCTGACTCTGAGGGGTTAAATGGTGAAGAGCTGCTGGAGGAGCCTTGCAGCTCAAGTCAGCAGGCAGCTGGGTCTGATGACTCAGCTGAAAACATATCTTCTCCCCCTAGAAGGGCTATGAGCAGGATTCTGCAAAGACGTGCTACCAGGAGAGCTAGGGAAAGGGTCTTTGATGCTAGACGGGGAATCAGGTTGGGAAGCCCTGAGTACTTGCAGGAGCCTTTCCAGAAGTAAGGGTGTGTTCCCTGTTTTGAGATAAAGCTGGTAAGCTCACCTTGAGCTCTCTGTGGGAGCAACACGTCATTTGAACTTGCAACCACGTTCCTTTCTGTGACCGTGGCTCTGTTTCCTGATTTTGGACTGGCTTCCTGGACAACGGCTTAATCTGTTCCCTTGGGTTTGGTGTCTGGTTTCTGTGAGATATTTTGGTTTTGACTTGGACTGTTAATTGTTGGGAGTTGGATTCTGTTATTTATCTAGCACTTGATAGTTAGCAACGGACTTGAACTTGCCTGGCTTTCCACTAAAGATCTTGGCAAAGAACTGAACCCTGTTTGTGTGTGTGCTCTGTCTGTGATGCTTGACAGTCGCCACCAGCCACAAAATGGAGGCAAGCCATGTGATGGAATCATGTTCAACCAATAGCATGCCCAGGTTGCAGACTGGGCAGGTCTGGCAGCCACAGAGGGCATAAAAAGCTCTGGCAGCCCCCATCCTCCTTGCAGTCTCTGGTGGGAGTTAGGGTGGGATTGCTGTCTCTGCAACTGTAGCTTCAGTCCTGTAGCCTCCCTGTGTGTGTGCGTGCTCTGTACCTCTCAGTGAGTACCCTCCCTTGCCCCGCAGTGCAGTCACTCTGTGGCTGCCTTGCACCCTGGGCAATGCCTACCACTGCCTTTGCAGCCTCCCTGCCTACCTAGTCTATACTGTGTCTCTGCCAGCATCCATTTTTTTAGTGTTTTGCCTCTGGTCTGGGGCTTTGGGGGCAGGTAAAAACAAAAAACAAAAAACTTTTTTTCCAAAAAACTCACAAAAAGGAAAATGAACTGAAACGGACCTGCAACAAAAAACAAAAAACCAGATCATGTTTTTGATTCATGCCCATCTCTAGTCAGAACAGCAACTAGCTATGTTCAAGAAGGGGATGGTTCATCTCCATTCCAAAAGAAAGGTGGAAGAACAAATAGCCATCTCACTACATCTTCCACCCTTGCTTTTTCCTCTTATTCCCCTTCGTTCTCTTCCTTGGATCAGGAAATCAGTGATGCTTCTGTCCCCTCCTGATGCAGCTCTGTGATGGCAAAGGTATCAATCAGGTTTGGGATCCCAGCAAATTCACATATGAGTTCTGACCTGAAGCACAGTCTTTTTAGGTGGGGCTGGTTAAGACAGAGGATTGAGACAGCCTCCATACTGCTGCTCTTCCCAAGTCCTTCTTGGTCTCCTGCTGCTGCTACTGTCTCCAGTGCTAAAGCTCCTGTCAGCCAGCCAGAATGGTGTTAGAACAGTTGTGGGTGCATTGCCAGAGCCTCAGCCCCTCCCCTTGACCCCTTCCCCAGCCAAATGGGCTGGACAGGAACAGGTGGCTCCACTTGTCCTTTACATCCCCCATTCGTTTCTTATGCTCTGACCACACAGTCAAATACCATGGGATTTGTTCCAGTTACAAAACAGAGGCATTCAAAAAGCTTTTATACCAATCACATGATGCAAAAAGCTATTCAAATCAGTCCAGCCCTTTTTAAAGCTCCTGACACAGAGTTTTTCAGTGTCCCTGGGAGCTTTACCATTTTTTTAAGTTGTTATGATTTGAAATTGCTTTTCTCCATGTGATCAGAACTTTCATTCTGCAACACGAGAGGGTGTGTCTGGGTGGTATTGTGGTAATGTAGGGAGTTGGAGAACACCTGTCCCTCTGCTAAGCCCACTGAGTGCCCCAGATAGTTTTTTTAAAAAATAATGTTGAATGAGCAAGTCACATGCACTGATACACTAGTTGAGCACTAAATCTCCCTCACACATGAAAAAACAAATTGCTATGAAATGGAAACAACTCTAATTAAATATAAAATACTTTATATGTTTCTGAGATATGTGTTTTCTGTGTACATTGTGAAATCTGCCACCTTTTCCCTAATGCTCGGCAACCCTTTAAAAACCAAGAGTCTTGACTGCAAGACATAAAATGATTGGCAGCGGCAAGAAGAGAGAGGAAGGAAGGAAGGAAGGATGGGACTGTTGGCCAAAATGCAGTTCACTCTGTGCCCGTGTTGGAAAGACTGGCTCTAAATTCATTTGTGGTGCCTATGTGAGCACTAACAGTGAAAAGAAACTTGAAAATAGGCTCTGAATCAAACCACTATGGAACTTCAACCTTGGTTACCTCCTCTAGGCATAATCCCAAGGAGGGGGTGCTTTGCCTCCTCGCCCGGGGAGACGTCATCAGGCATCACTGGCTTGCGAGGGAGAGTGACAGGGCATAAAAGCCCCACCTCCCATGAACTCTCCTTCTTTCTGGCGCTGCGGGCAACCCCACCCTCCCTCCCTAAGGTTGCTGACGAGAGTAGCTGGTTGCTTCGGGGCCGGGTGGGAATTTTTGGGCACTCCCTTGATTGGCCTTTAGGGGGCAGTGAGTTTTCACCCACCCCATCATCAACCCAGCAGAGTGTTAGGCTGTCATTTTCCTTGGTCACAACTCGGGTAGTGAATAGGTCCTTTAGAGGGGAGAGATCCCAGTGGCATCCAATTGGGTGTTTGGTAGCCATCTTACCATAAATAGGAAGAAATGCCCATGTTAGATCAATAAAAGCAAGCAGAAAGGAGGAAGAGGGCTGCCCTGAGGTATTCATACCTGAGGGTTGGAGGTTCGCTGAACAGGTGGGCGGCGTACCTTCAACAGGGATCTCACCAGGAGATGGGAACATTGAACTCCAATGGAGTTATGGTACCCAACCTATTCACTATGCAGGCCCCCTTGGTTTATTGCAGTTTGTTTTAAAGTTAATAAAGTTGTGGTCCTATTTAACCCAATGCCGTTGTCCGCCTCATTATTCCAGGCTGGGAGGGCAAAGACTAGCAACATCTGTCTTTTCATTTCAGGTACGCAGCTCTACACTGAGGGTTGTGATCACTCTGTTCCAATACCAGACACATTTAGGAAGTCTTGTTTCTTGAACAGGGAATGGAATAAACAGTGAATAAAAACAGAGTCCCCCCCCCCCTTCCATATGCTTAAATTAGCCAGTCCTTTCTTATTAAATGCTCTGCCTAGCTCATGGCTTGGATGTTGAAATTCTGAGGGTTTTTTTTTTTTTTTTTTTGGAGGGTGGGGGATGTCGAGAGAGACAGTAAGGTAGAAAGAAAATTGTTCTCAATTAATCTGTTCTCATGACAGCGGTTCTAATGGCAATGGGAAAGCCATTAACCTACAGTAATAATGAAAATGAGTTCCAAATAGCTTTTGGCCCTAAATGCCAAGCCCTTACAAGACAGGCACAAAATTAAATTTAAAAGGGCACTACAGTTCTTTCTTATTATCATGCTGCTGTTTGCTAAACATTAAAAGAAACATGGGTCACATGCTAAGTAGCAGGGCTAGGTCAAATCTTATGATTTGTGACTCTGCATGGTAAATCACATTAATCTGTTGCTACTAAAAAATTCAGGACAGTTCTGTTATGCTGCTTCTCCAGAGCAAACGTGTAAGAGATCCCACTGAAGTCAGTCCTTGATACAATGGTTTTATACTAAACAAAAGTAAATGTTTAATGGTTCTGCCCCTTGTGTTATATCCAGGTTTCTATACTCTGGTGACTGCTGGGGAGCGATGGTGAATACTCATAGAATAATTTTATAAATATCCACTTGAAATAGCAAGACAGGAAATATCAACACATAGAGACTATTGATGGAAATAATGTTCAATACTATAAATGAAAAACAAAACAAAACAAAAAATAAACCTTTAGAATCCAATCTAAACTTGCCTGTTCTTATGTTCAAGCAAGAACAGGAAAGGGGAAAGATACAATCATATAATGCAAAGCAGTCATAGAAAGAAAAGCAGGCATATGTGATCATCAAAATATCAAAAATAAATGAGAACAATGGCCAGGTTCCAACAGTGTCCTTCCACTGAATCATGTTGCATTCAACAGGAGAATTTGCACTGTCCCTTCCATCTCACTACAGTCCTCATTGGCACCAAAAATCTATTCCAGAAGGTTTCCTGTCCATCTGTAATAGGTGTTTAGGATGCACAGGAAGTTGCTGGAGGAGAATTACCCCTTCCCAGTTTCATTAGTGGAATCAGGAGATTCTGGCAGAAATACACTGTTGGATAAGGGCCATGGAAAAATACAGTGAGAGATTAAACATTAGCAGTCAATTGGAAATGATACCAAGCCAAGGCTCAGTGTGAGTGAGAATACTGATTTGTACCTCCTATAGTACTAATTAAGAAATACTACTGTACTACTAATACTGATACTAATAATAATGTGATGTCAAGTCAATTCAGACTTATGGTGACCCTCTCCAAGCACTTCTAGTAAAACAGTACTGAGAAGGGATTTACTATCCCTTCTTTTGGGCCATTTGGACTCTGCGTCCTGTCCAAAGACAGGCTTTTTTTTCCTGGGAGACATCCTGGTGAATCAAATGCTCAACCTGTTACCTACATGCTGAGCTATCTATCCAGCCTACATTAGTCCAATTTCAGCTCAATCTCAGACATTTTATTTCTGTGGTCATCGAAGAGACCTAGTTCCGAGGGCAGAGGGAAGAAAAGACTACAATGGAAAGAAAGATCTTAGCTATACAATACCATAAGAAACAGATCTGTAACTTTATTTCACTGATTGATTAATGGTAGTTAATGTTCCAATTAAATAAAGGACACAATCTAGAATTGTTATTGCTATGATAAAAGGGGACAAAGTGTTGCAAAGAAATCCTATGTTAAAACGTTGATCTCTTAAGATGAAGCATCTTTGTGTAATACTGTTTCTTCCCATTCATATGAACAATTATAATGATGTAGCAGGTGGGTAGGAGGATGAAGGGAATATGGGGCCTCATTAGAAAGTAGAATGCTGATTACAGTCATGTGATCTTGTTCGTTTCCTTCTGATCAGAGAAGCTATTTAGCACGGTGTTGTTAACCTAAATGGAGTGTTCTGTGGTGGTTGTTGTTTTGTTTGTTTCTTTGGGTTTTTGCATATGACAGTGCATGTGTAAGCCATTCCAATGCTTTAAATATATTAGTTAGGATACAGTAAAATATTCTGGTGGGTGGACATTTTCTTATTCATATTAAGCCTAACCATCGTCATGATCATCTATTTGTTTGTGTTTCACTTGTCCACTAATAGTGGCCAAAGCAGAACACAATATATTGAGTGACAAGTATAACAATTCAAGTTGACGTTACATCAATTCCTAATAATATAGAAATACAAATAAATGAATGCAATCCAGAAATTTTAGGAAGGAGATTAAAAGCAACACTTGGATTAGATGTCAAGATGATGTATATTAGAGACAAGGCCAAATAGATCATGTTGATTCTAGAGAAAGGCAAGAGGGGACTCTCGTTCAATGGTCTTACTTTGGTTAGCATCCCCAGCTCTCACTGGTGGCAGACTTCCGCCCCCCCCCCTACTCTCACCTGCATTCCCCCTCTCAGTTCCTTTCCTATCTTTCACTTTGGAATAGAAAGATTGCTTCCTTCAACACATATATTTGCTTATAAATAATAATTGTCTCTCACACAGACAATAGGTAGGGTAGCCATCCAGATGGAGAATGCTTGGTCATTTCAGCATAATAGCATTCCAGCACTCTCAGCAGTTGTGCTAGACTCAAAAGGAGAGGGGCAAGTCAGTAGGGAAATATTCATCCCTTGATAGCAATCTTTTCACCTGAACTTTTCCAAGGCTCTATTCAGTCATCAGCTTTATAGGGCTTCCAGGTGGTGGTGTGGGCAAGCCAAGGGGAGAATGCTCAGCCCTTTGATGACATTCTCCCCACCGACTTCTATAGTGAAATGTAACAGTAAAAATGAAGAAATGAACATTGGACAGAATACCTTTAGGTCATTAAGCATGTGTACGTAGCATAATTTTTGTGTGGTTAAGTCTGAAAATTCTCAGTCATCCAGGTGAGTTTATCTGGAAGTTGAGTCATGGCAGCTGGACTTCTTTTCTTGATAGATTGAAACATTTTGTCAGTCTGAAGAAAGTTAGTGGTGAGTCCTACATTTTATAGTTCGCCTTGATTTCACATCACCCTGGTCTGAGTAGCCTCTTAAGTTCTGGCCATTGTTCAACTTATGAGGCTAGTCTGACCAGAGTGATGTGAAATCAAGGTGAACTATAAATTGGAGGGCTCACCACTAACTTTCCTAAGACTAATGAAGCTGCTTGGATGAGTAGCGAAATGTTTTGATCTCTCAAAAAAAGAGGTACAGTTGCCATGACTCAACTTCCAGATGCCCAGGTTAAGAAAACACCACAGCTGCCAGAGATGAGTGGTAAAACTCAGCATGGAACTTATGATGTCTGCATTGATTTCATAACTTTTTGGCAACATTCACAACACATTATGGCATTTCCATCGCTATACAAAAGGATTTTGGCCATTGGCCAAGCAAGCTCATCTACAGCTTTTTCAAACACAGTAATTTTACATTATTATTTTTTTTAAAAAAATTATGTTGGGAACTGCCTTGCGCCCTGCAAAACAGAAAAGTGGTCTATAAATAAAATTAAATAAAAATAATAAATATTTAAATAATACATACAGTAATTAATATGCTGTGAGGACGGCTGACTAGCTTGGGGAGTTAGGCCCTTGGCTTTGAACACACCCTGTGAGGCAAGAAGCTCTTATATGTGAAGAATGTGAATGTGAGGGATGTATTTTATGTGTTTTATGCTTCATGTGTTTTATAACGTGCACTGGAGATGTTATCTAATTTCATTGTATGGAAGTACAATGGCAATAAAGTCATTCATTCATTCATTATTCATTAAAGCCAGAGACTGGGATTTTGATTCTGTTCTGTGCCTCCTAGGAGAGGAGCCAACCTGTGTGGCCTTGAGCAAACCTGCACAGCCCTACTTGGAAATCTATTTTTCAGCATTCTGCTAATCCACTTCTCAATTCTTTATGGGGGAAAAATGCCCTGAAAGGGTTTCTTCACATCAGAATTCACTTGATGGCACATGTTAATTATTAATTTGCTGTTACTGATATGCGCCCAAGTGGGCTCTTTAAAAAAAGAACAACCTGTGAAACTGCCATAGAACCTTCTAGCTTTTTAGAATCAGCTATATTTCAGCTTCCCAAATTTAACAGGAGCTCCAATTTTTAGCTATCAAATCATTTTTTAAAAAATTAATTTCAGCTGTCATTAGGGCCCTAGTTTCTATTTGTAATTCCCAGTCTTCATCTTCTGTGTATGACTTACACCCCAGGGAGCACAATCTGGGTCTTTGCATAAGAAGGATCTGTAATCAGTCATTCCATAGTGTAAGACATGTAATAATATATTCAAGTTACAGGAAGCCAGATTTCGGTAGAACATCAGGAAAAAAACATCCCAATTGTTTAGAAAAGTACAACAGCGGATCCAATTACTTTGGGGGGTGATAATCACTAGAGGTGCTCAAGAGAAAGTTAGATAGCAGAGACGGGCATGAACCACTAGTTCAGCAGTTTGTGGCAGTACATTTATCAGCTAAACAGGTGTTTGACACTTCAAAGCCCCACCTCTTTTGGCAAGTGGCCACTCAGAGGGGCTGCCCAGAAGGGGCAGGGCTTTGAAATACTGAATACCTGTTTGGCTGATAAATGAACCAGCACAGACCACCAAACTGGCTGCTTGCACCCATTTCTAATAGAGAACCATATGCCTTATCTAGTTTGATTTGGATTCCTGCATTGACCAGGGAGGTGAGAGTTGATGGCCTTACAGGCCCTCCTAACTTCATTACGCTTGATGCATTTGAGCATCACATTAACTATTATACTATAATTAAGCATATAGAAAAAATACAAGCCCTATTTGTCTTGTATTATCTGCATCCAATACTGTCTGGAATAGACAAATATTCATGAGATACATTGGAAAAATACTGAGCTGACCAGCTGATTTAAAAAAATCTCTGTCCCATACAAAGAGGCATCCCTCACAGTATTTAATAGATATTTAATAATAATAAATAGAGGTGGGCACAAAACAGAAAACCGATGGTTTGTTTTGTTCTGTTTCAGGCCCACCCTTGGTTGGGTTCATTTCAGGTTTGTACAATTTTTTTTAAAAAATTGTATGAACACGAACTGAGGTGAACTGGTTTGAGTCCAAAGGGGTGGAGGAAGAGCAGAGTTTTTAAATCTCCCCCCTACCCATCAGCTGTTTGGTGCTGGCTTCAGGCCAGCGCAGATCAGCTGCTAGGTGCTTGCTTCCCCTGCTGGGGGTAGAAGGAAATCTTTACCATAGGAATGCATTGCTAATGCATTCTTATGGCAAAACAAAAAACAAAGTGGAATGAAGCGGAAACTTCTGCTCAGTTTGTTATTCATTTCATTCCCCAATGAAATGAATAATGAATAATGAAATGAATAATAAATTTGTTTCCTGCCCATCTATAATAATAAATAGATATTAAAGCAGAGGCTTCCCCCACATGGCTGTTATGAAAATATTACCTTGCATGATTGATTTGTTCTGTAGAATAGGAGACGGAGATCATTCTTCCCAATTGAAGACCATAGAGATAAGAAACGGGCTAGCTGCAGCTAGAAAGTAACCACCCACCATAATGACCATAGAGAGACACAGTGCAAGCAGGTAAACACTGAACAAAATTTTGAAAAAGCTGCTGCTTATTTCATTGCTAATATCCTAAGGCATGCAGAACTCCCTAACCACAATATTGATAAGAGATGCTGTGATTCGAAAGGAATTAGACCCTGAATATCTCTGGTGGTCCAGAAATCAAGAATTTTTGTTTGTTTGTTTCATTGTATATGCAATAGAAATAATGGACTGCTCTAACTGTGTGTATAAATGAATAAATCTGACCAGATTGCACATATGTATAAGTATTACCCCAGACTAGAATCCCTATGATCCTCCAGTAGTATTTGTGATAAAGCAATTAATTAACTAAGTGGATTTCCATACATGACTGCATTGATTGATTTCATAAGAACACCAATGCTTCCATGCTGACTTTTGACGCTTCATAATGGATTTTTCCTTTTTCTCTTGCCATGCTCCTTGCAGCTGTACTGCTACCCTCCAGTGTTCCAAGATGCCTCCTCCAATTCCCTGTTCCCAACCAGAACATGTCTCAAATGTTCTGGGTTATATATTGTCTCTCATCATTGCAAGCCGTCTTGAGTTCTCTTACAAGGAGAAAGGTGGGTAAAAATATTCAAAATAAATAAATAATAAATAAATTCCTCCTGTAACATTAAATTAAATTAAAAACAACACAGGGTGTTGATCATCAATAATGGACAAAGCTGCAAAGAACCTGCCCTAATGATATATCAACTAAATTAATTAACCAACTTAAAGATTAAAGGCCGTATTTAAATAATAAACAAAAATGTATACACGCCCATAAGGAAAAAACTTCTCCCCCCTTTCCCCTTTACTAGAAGCAACAACTTATAAGAATAAATTACTTAGTTGGAAGAAGAGGTGAAAAACAAAACAAAACAAAGGTAAAGAAATCGCCGTGCATGGCGATCACCACTCCAATCAGTTGAGGCTTGGAAATAAACTAGGTCACAGCAGCAGCAAAGCTCCCTTGAGCGTTCCCAAACAGCCAAGGGGATGGGAAACTTTGCAGCTCCTTCTTTTAAAGACTGCAAAGCCCGGACATTTCAATTAATCACGTGGAAGCATTTTCCCACTGTTTGTGTAGGGCGGGACTGCAAAGCATCCCCAGGTTCGTACAAGCCTCCTGGAACCAGCATTTGTGGAATGGAAATATGACATCCTTTGACCATCGTTGCTAATGAGCATTCATTTCCACACAGCCCTTCTGGAAAAATGAATTCTAAAGATTCTTGGAGGCAACTTAGCTTGAGAAGATATACCTGCATCTTATTGCGCAGCAGCGCAAATCAACATTCTGCAAGGCAATTCTGAAAATGGCCACAGTCTCATAAAAAAAATTAAAACTTTGAAATTGGTCTTTGGATCGCCACCAAATTTGGTATGGGTGTTAGCAGACAGTCTACTGTAATGCAATATTGGCTCTTCTGGTCATTTAATGTGCACACTACCATTCACAAAGTGACACCAAACAAGGGGAAATCGCAAAGGCTGACTCCTTTTATTCAACAGTTAACCACTTCTCAGTTAAATGCAAAGCAGTTGTAATGTCTGGGTTTGTGTGTGTGTGTGTGTGTGTGTGTTTTTGACAAGTGTAAATGTTAGTGACCACAAGAGGACATCCTGTAGACCATCTTGACTGCTGTTGTTGGTGTTGTTGTTGTCAACACTGAGGCTTGCCATCCCTTTTTCCTGCTGCTATTATGGGCACAAAATCTGCAGCAATACCAGGCGATTTTGTGGCATTTTGAATTGTGGAAACAAATGAATTATTCAACATTCATAAAGCAGGTGTGAATAATTAATTGAATATTCACTGAGATGGTACTATCAAGTTTCCATTTTAGCACCTGGTTCCTATAGTTGCTTCTACAGGTTTGCTGCCTTAAGAGCTGGTTAGATGCTTATGCTGTTAAGTGTCTGGAGTTTATTTTTTAAAACTCTTAGATTGCTTTTATCCTTTTGCTTGGAAGATCAATGGAGATTTCTTCTTCTGGTTCAGTTATATTTTACATGAGAGTACTACAGTACAGGAACATTGTGAAGGGAGATAAAAACGAGGGAGGAAGAAAAAGAAAGGGAGAGAGAAAAGAAACAACACTAGATGGGAGTGGTACTGACAGGCTTCTAGCAAAGGCAGAGCCAACTATTTAATTAGTTCATGTATGTAGCATGTTGGGAGCCCACTTCGAGGCTCAGCCCCCCCAAAACCCCAAAAGGGGTCTGGCAAAGCACTGAACAAGCCATTAGACCAGGGGACTGGAGTCACCCACAAGAAAGGGCAGGGCACAGCACAGAAAGCCAAGCCATCAGATGACCCCGGGAGCCGGCAGAGGTCAGCCTCCAAGCAGGCAAGACTCAGGGGGACAGGAGGAAATAGATTAACCACCAGATATCATGAACTGACATACACCTTGGTGACAAATTGCAGTTCATTAATGAAGTGGTAGCTGGATTCTTGGGTGCCCAGTGCCCACTATCAAGACATACACAGCTTCCCTTATGCAAGTGTAGATTGTCAGTGGGATCCCAGGCATTATATATTGAAAACTTCCACCTAGGAAGGCAATTAGAAAACGTCAAAAGGCTATGAGCTGATGTCATCTCAGGAGATATGTGCTTTTTGTTATCGGGAAATCCATAGGGGCTTAGTTCTTTTCTTTAAAAGATATGGGCAAGAACTCTGGACTGGCCATTTAAAAAGGACAATAAATTCTCCAAGCAACAAAGGCAGTCCCTCTTTACTGGAATCATGATAGCCCTTCAGATGTCACCCTTAGGTAAAGGTAAAGGTAAAGGTAAAGGTCCCCACACACACACACACTTGCATACTAGTCATGTCCGACTCTAGGTGCTCATCTCCGTATTCAAGCCAAAGAGCCAGTGTTGTGCAAGTTCACATCCATGTGGCCGGCATGGCTGCAAGGAAACACTGTTTTACCTTCCCGCTTTTTACGGCAGTACCTATTTATCTATTTGCATTTTACATGCTTTCGAACTGATAGGTTGGCAGGAGCTGGGGTTATCAGCTTGCTCCGCTGCGTGGCACCCGGGATTCAAACCGCTGAGCTGCCGACTTTGCAGCCAACAGTTTTCGGAGCCTTAGTCTGCTGAACAACCATGCCCCACTTAGGGGTGCGTAAAAGCAAGAACACTATTGTGAATTACTGGCCTTTATAAATAGGGCTCAAATTACAAATAGGTGGCAATCATATGTAACTCCAATTCCTTTTATATATTAATGGAAATTTCCAAGTTTTATTCTTAGCAAAAGAGGGACACAGGGGGAGGGCACCTTAACTTTTCCTTTCTTGTTGTTCTTCCACTACCACATTACTCTCCTTCTTCCATTTCTTCAACTAATATTGAGGAAAGGTGGAAGTATGCTTCCTCCCCACCCCCCACCCCCCACCCCCAGTTAAATGCAGCTGATGGGCAGGGAAACTTGGAGGAGGAAAATCAACAGCAGGAAGGGATAAATGACCTCCCTCCCACTCAGTCTCTTGTTGAAGTCTGGTAATTTAATAAAGTAAAAAAAAAGAGAGAGAGTGGACAAACATTGCATAATGAATAGCGAAGGGCAGACTCCTTCCGTGCTTAAAAATGATTAATTGGATGTGTTTTTCACCTCTTGATCAAGCAGCTAATCAGGAATTCTTTACAGAAGCATAAGCCCTGCTCACAGCAAAAGGGTGATCTCTGTCTTGCACAACTGCACACCTGAGAGTTGAACACTGTTTAGTTCTATGTCACTGTTTGTTTACTTAGATATCTACTGATGAACCTTGCAAACCCAATTTACAAAATGAGTCACTTCTTATTCATAGCTGCACATGCAGAGTCTTCAAAGGCCGAGAATAAAATATCATACAATTGTATATACTGTATATTCAGCACAAACATGTAGGAATTATACCGAGTAGAGATGGGCACGAAACAGAAAAATGGTGTTTCATTTCGTTCCATTTCATGGCCCATCTTGCTTCGTTTCATTTTTTAAGAAATGAATTTTTATTAAAAAAATTATTTTGTTTATCATTTTGTTTCATTTTGGGGAAGGGTCCCTGCAGCGGATGGCAGCGTGGGTGTGCTGTCATCCCCCACGGGGAAGATCCCTTTAGAGAGATCCATGTTCCTCCCTCCGCATACGGACGCGGGGACAGGGTCTCTTCTTCCCCATGGTGGACGACAACACCGGGCATGCTGTCATCCCTCGCAGGGAAGATCCGTTTAGAAAGACCCCTGGTCCCACCTCAATCCCAATTGAAATGGATCTAGATAACCCATTTCCTCCAGGAGAGCCTGGAGCTGCTCAGCAACCACACTCTTGAGCACCTTGCCCAAATAAGGGAGGTTTGCCACTGGACGGTAATTAACTACCAGCCCTGGATCCAAGTTAGGATTTTTAGGAGTGGCCAAATCACCACCTCCTTTGATGGAGCAGGGACCACTCCCTCTCTTAATGAGGAGTTGATGGCCTACTGGACCCAGGTGCGAACCCCAGCTGAGAGATTGCTTTATTAGCCATGGTGGACAAGGATCAAGTGGCATAGTGGTGGCATGGACAAATCCAAGCACCCTTTCCACATCATCGGGTTGCAACAACTGAAACTCATTCAATAAATTGTGACATTAAATAAATTGTTACATAGTGAAACAAATAACGAACTGCCCCCTCTAAGAAAAATGAAAGGAAGCAAAATGGAAACTTCCCTAGCAGCAACAATGAAAGTAAAAAGAAAAGATAAAGAAGCATCCTATCATGTTTAAGTTCTTACAAACTCATTCACAATTCCTAACATGTTCTCCCAATTCTATTCTTTGGGGGAAGGGGCACAATTTGAATGCAACATGAAATATGCCTGTGAAACCCACCTCCTGCTGATATTACTGCTGTTTAATGTGGATCTTTTTATTGCTTGTATTTTGTGTTCAGTACGTTGCGCACCTCAAGAGATGAACAGGGTTTTCTGTTTCTGTGAGGCAGAAAAAAATAGCAGAAAAGTAAATCTACACGAGGATCCTTCTTGGCAGTGGTATTCAAGATAAATAACACTGCGGAATGTTTTTAATTTGCTCCACCCACATTATCTTTCATTTTGGACACTTCATAGAAACAAAGCCACTGAAGAAACACAGGTGGACTTTTCCCCTTGTGTCCCTCTCTCTGCACATCTGTATTGCTTTTGGACAGCATGGAAACTGTGGACATTTTTCTCTTTTTGGTGACACTGCAGAGGGTGGAACCAAATTGATTTCTATGTTATAGGTCATTCTGAATGCTTTTAGTGCCATTCCACAATCTGAGGCAGAATAGCAGAGAAAACAGGTGATCTACTATCTAGCTAGAAAAGCAATAAAACACATTACTTACAACTATTAAACTGGGTAATAGAAGAACAATGGGTTTCTGTATTTCCAGCACTCTGCTGCACCCAAAGCACTTACTATATATTCATTTAAGCACACACAGACATTTGGCTAGAGTAACTAAAAACAATAGTTGTCACATCTTGTTGTGAATAGGGTGGAAAAGCTAATTAAATAAGGTGTCTTAGTTCAAAAATAATAATAATGCTATTGGTTCCATTGATAGAAAACATGATATATCTGTGCTTTGATACACACACACACACACACACACACACACACACACACACACACACACACACACACACACACACACATTTGTTGAAAATAAATATCACTGATGCTTAATCCTGTGTAGGAAATGGCTCTATCTAAGGAAAAAAGCTGTTCCGCAGTTTCATGTATTTTTCCGTTTTTGCCTTCCTAATAAAATCTGCACAAGCCCTGAGTTAATATGTGGTATCATTGGTCACAGATAACAGAGGAATGAACACAAACTCAGCTTCTGACCTATTGCATTAATCTGAGATTAGGGAGATAACATTGGCAATAAGTGTTAATGTTGGATATTCAGATTTAAGAACTGTCTGTTCTAGTTTGATAGCAGTATTATGAAAGTTTTGTAATATGCAAGGTCTGAACTGTATGGAAATACAACTGTTCTTTAATTTATGCTGAGATAGCCTCACTTCAGTCATCAATCCAAATGAAAACTGCAGGCAAGAAATCAGAAAAATGAGACAAGAAAGGCAGCAATGAAGAAATTAGAAACAATCCTTAAGTGTAAGGGTGTGTCACTGGTGACCAACAGCAAGCTCACCACACCCTTTTATTTCCATTGACCACATATACTCATAGGTGTGAAAGCTGAACAGTTATAAAAAGCTGACAGGAGAAATAGCTGTGTTTCAAATGTGGTGCTGGAGGAGAGCTTTGTGGAAATTCTAGATTGCCAGAAAGATAAAACAAGTGGCTCCTAGATTAAATCAAGCCTATAATATCTCTGCAGGCACAAATGTTGAAACTGAGGCTGCCCTACTTTAGGGCATATCATGAGAAGCAGGATTCTCTGGAAAAGACATTCATGCCGAGAAAGCTTGAAAATAACAAGAAAAGAGAAAGCGCAATACAAGATGGTAAGGTAAAGGTAAAGGTTCCCCTCGCACATGCGTGCTAGCCATGTCTGAATCTAGAACAGTGCTCATCTCCGTATTCAAGCCAAAGAGCCAGTGTTGTGCAAGTTCACAGCCATGTGGCCAGCATGGCTGCAAGGAAACACTGTTTTACCTTCCCACTTTTTATGGTGGTACCTATTTATCTACTTGCATTTATGCGCTTTCGAACTGCTAGGTTGGCAGGAGCTCACTCTGTGGCGTGGCACCCAGGATTTAAACTGCCAAGCTGCCGACTTTGCAGCCAACAGTTCCAGCACTCTAGCCCGCTGAGCCACTATGCTCTATACAAGATGGACTGACTCCCAAAAGGAACCCACAAGCTTGAGTTTAAAAGAGCTGAGCCGGGCAGATGGGGACAGGAGATTTTGAAGACGTCACATTCATAGGGTCACCATAAGTCGGAGGTGACTTAGTTTTGCTAAAGAACACACTGAAAGCCCTTCTAACACCCAACCTCTTCAACAACCCAGGACCAACAAAAATGAAACTGGAAATGGACTTAAGTCAACATTTGATTTGATTTGAGTTTGATCTCATTGTGGGTGGAGATGCAGTCTCCAGTAACCTCCAGTGATGGAAAATTAATCCACAGAATGTCAAAACTTCCTGAGTTCTCTTTTAGTCCATGGTCTGGGACTAAACCCCTTCAAAGCTATTAAAAAGTAGATTTTCTTCCACCAAATAGTAGAGTTTTCCCACCAAATATGTCTTCAAGCTCTTTATGGACACTAAGGAATACAACTCCATCTTTTCCTTTTATTGTCCTTCCCATGATCATGAATTTATACTGTACTTATTGGCCAACTACTGTATCTGAGATACAATTCTTACAATTACAAAACTATTAAATATAATGATTCCAGAGAGAAAGACTTGCAAGTGTGGACCATGTTTATCTCCCAATGACCAATCATATCACAAAAATAACAGGAAGCTAATTTGCAACATAAAACTGAGGAGACTTTGTGCTAGATTGAATGGGTGTCTTTCATCTCTAAAGGAAATTCTGCTTCTAATGGCATGCTAACTATATTATTTGACCATTCTCTATGTTATTTGCTGGCTCTTTGGATTGCTAATATATACTTCACTGAATTCAGTGGGCTTGCTCTAAATATGAATAAGTGTGGGTTTAACTCATAGTAATTTCTGGCCACGGAGGAGTCCTGAATTGCAAAACTTATATCTGCTGATTCCCATTGACTGTTAATGTTTGTGGTTTCAGTGTAATATAAAATGGAGCTTGTAAAGTGGCAATTATTTTATAAAGGTCCCCTAAAGTAGTTACCATAATACTTATAACATTTAAAAACAACTTCACTTTCATATTTCTCCAAAGCAACTGAAGTCGTTACTTCTATCTCAATGCTACAAACATGAATTTGGCATCCTTTTGATACTCACATGATACCATGAAGCACAACATGTCAGCCCGTGAACCATGCAAATGTGCACCATAGTTGGCGAAATGCCGAAACCACTAAGATAATTTGGTTATTTGTATTTTCACCCTCATGGTGACCAGGGGGCCAAACAAAGAGCCAGAGGTGGTCATGGAATGGAGTAGCATGTCCCACCAACCCTTCATGTTTAAATTTAGCATCCTTTAAGTTAAAAATATCAAGCTAAAAATAAGTTAATTGCTGGAAATTGATAATACATCACAACTAGAGTAATTTATTTTATTTATTTTAGAGTACTTTTACCCCACCTTTCTCCTTGGAAAAGGACCCAAGGCGGCTTACAGTAATGAGGGATAATATACAGTCCAGTCCAATTAAGATATGTTGAAGTATCTGAGAACAAGGAATTGAGGGACATCTTACAGCATTAATAGACAACATTGCATTAAAGCTCCAAGGTTATAAGTAGTTATAAACACAAAGTCTATGTGAAACTATAGATTCATATAAAATACACATGGTAGTCCATCATTCAGGGAAAGCTTGCCTGAAGAGAAAGGTCTTTGCCTGCTTCTGGAAGGACAACAGAGATGAGGCAGTCCTGGCCTCTAGTGGGAAGGAGTTCCAGAGTCTGGGCGTAGCAGTTGAGAAGGCCCATGAGAACATTTTAGTCCATTGAGTATGGACTAAAAGCATAATCAATGACAAAAATTATTAGAAATATAAATTGCCAAAAATACATGTATGGCATTTATGCTACACTGAATCCTCTGTCCTACTGAGTGGATTAAAACCACAGAACAAGGATTGTACACAGATAGGGAACATGAGAAACTGTCATTACAAATGCTCAAAAACTGACTGCCATTGAACCACAACAAATAAACCCCTACACAAACACACACGTGCGCGCGCGCGCACACACACACACAGACACACACACACACACACACACACAGAGAGAGAGAGAGAGAGCGAGAGCGAGAGCGAGAGAGCAGTGGAATATAGAAGTTAGGTCTGAAATCAAATACCAAAAGCAAACAATTTTCTCTGCCAACATAATAAGATTTCACAGAAAGCAAGCTGATTAATTTCTCCAAATCACCTCTAAATAAATCTCTAACAGTAACTAATTCCCCTTAATTAATAAGATCAACCCCCAAACCATCCCTCCCCAATCAATTCCAGCTCAATTCTCCACTTGCTCATTTAGAATAGAACCTGCCTCTCTATGTCCCACATCTCTTACGACCATTATATTTCATTCTCTGCCAGCCAGCTCAAGGGTTTTTCTGTGGAACTGCAGATATAAGTTCTAGTTAGGGACATTTGAGGATCTAAAGCTTGTGAATTCAATTATAAACTGACCTGAGCCATGCACCTAAGATCAAACTACAGATCAGAGCATCACTATGTACAGTATGGGATTTTGCATTCCACTCTGCTGTTAGCTCACATATTTATTTTAAAAAAAAATACATCTGTGCATGTGTGCCTTCTGAGATAAAATGCATTTAGAAATATTTACTTTGAGATAAAATATGTTTGGAAAGCCTTACCTAATTTGAAAGAAATGCACTTAGGAATGGTATTAGGAGATAACTTTGAAAAATATATAAAATACTTTGTCATATAGACTTAAAAAACATTGCAGAGGAATGCAGAAATAATTTGGGAAAATATTCTAAATGAATTTATTATTATTATTATTATTATTATTATTATTATTATTATTATTATT
>JAHTLZ010000204.1:43449535-43464248 GCA_023846285.1 Phrynocephalus versicolor
TAGCCTAGCTCTTGTGTGTGTGTGTGTGTGTGTGTGTGTGTGTGTGTGTGTGTGTGTGTCCGTCCTTAGGCCCCCAGATGTTTTGGGACTAACTCCTATAAGCCTTCATCACTGGATTTGTAGGAG
The DNA here is from genome assembly GCA_023846285.1 of Phrynocephalus versicolor. Classification (NCBI taxonomy): domain Eukaryota; kingdom Metazoa; phylum Chordata; class Lepidosauria; order Squamata; family Agamidae; genus Phrynocephalus; species Phrynocephalus versicolor. The sequence continues at coordinate 43,449,662 of JAHTLZ010000204.1, forward strand.
TTTTAGTAGAAAACATCTGGGGATGCAAGGTTGGGAAGAACCACTGTATTAAAAGGAGAGCAATTCCTGTGGGTGGAATACTTCTTTTTGTTTCTGTGCTGGATCAGAATTCTGATTGTATTCTTGGCATCTGATCATGTGGAGAATTCAATTAAGAGAAATTAGTCTTCTCTTGCAATTCAGCTTTCCTCTCTTTATGTAAATTATAAAACAGAGCAGGTAGGCCTAGAATCATAGAATTAGAGAATCATGAAGTTGGAAGGGGCTGAAGGCCATTGGGTTCAATCCCCTGATCATGGCAGGAATAGAAATCATAGAATACCTACCAGGTGGTTGTCTAAATTTCTCTTGAATATGCCTACAATATAGCAACACAATCCATGGACACAATTGGTTCCACTGCCATACTTATCTAACAGCTAGAAAGTGTTTCCTGATGTTCATCTGAAATCTGGCTCTCTATAACTTGAGCCCATTGTTGCATGACAAAACTATTCCTGTGTGTTACAATTGCAGATTGCTCTTTTATCAGTCTGATGAAGCTGTTTGGATGAGCAGCAAAACGTTTCACTCTCTCAAGAAAAGAAGTCCAGTTGCCATGACTCAACTTCCAGGGAAACTCACCTGGATGACTGAGAATCTTCACAGACTCCCTCAGATTTTTCTTCTTGTTAGGTAAAAATTAAATGATGAGATTCAGATTCAGTATTCCAGTCCCTCCACTTCTTTTCCATACAGACTGTATGTAATACAGAAAACATGGAGGAGAGTGTGTCCATATGACGAGCATTTTTCTGCTTGGAAAGAATATATTTAGAAAACTGATACATCTACTAGTGGAGAATTGACCACGCCTGGATGAGATTTCAGCTCTCCTGTCATAAACTGCACCTCTAGCAATCCCTTGCAGCTACAGGCTTACTATGAGGCATGGTGGGGGCAGCAAGGAGAAGTATCCTTGTGGTCTTTCACTCCCATTCGTTCAAAAGAAAAGCAAATAAAATAAAATAATACTAAACTTACACGTAGGTGAAGGCCCAAATACTGACACAACTTCTTTTCGCTTCTTTTAAAGGTCCACCCATGAAAGCTGTGGTGGCTGCCATCTTTAATTTGAACACCTCTGCCTGCCAGTGCAGCGTCTGCTACCTCCTAAATTGGGCTCAAAGCTATTTGAGACTAAACTAGCTATTCTGGGAGCTGGACCTTGGTCCAGAACTAATGAGTTGTAACAAAGTGGCAAAAATGATATGAGCTATAGCCCAGCTAGTCCACTGTTCAAGTCATACGGCAACAAATGAGTAGGATGAGACAAGCATTTATCAAATGCAGTCCTGCAGAAGAAATGGTGGGCATGTAATTCCTTGTAATTGAATGTGCAGAGCATAATTCAAATGCTGGGAAGCATTATATCAATACCACATAGTCATAGTTCATCCTATATGCAAGAGTCAGAAAAGATAAATCTATAACATCTTCTCTAAGGTGAGATAGCAGGGCACTTCTATCCAGACTTTTTCATAACAGAATGTGATTGACACAGAAATACTGGAGAGAGAATAAAGAAGAAACCAGTTTTACATTCACTCGCATCTCTTTCTGAATCCGTTTGGAGGTTGGAGATTGACTAAACTTAATTGTTGGAACTGCCCAACAGCCAACCATAGTTTGTTTTCTTTCAATGTGGTAAAAGCAAAATACAGTAGAGAATTAATATGGTGGTTGTTAAAGGGTTAGCCTTAGGTAAAAGGAAGTAAAACGCTATGGCACCATAAGCAAAGAAAAGAGCTTGCCAAGGAAATAATTGCATTCCATCCAGCATTCAGAAAAACATCCTCAAATGAAGAATGATACTTTCATTTTTTTTTAAAAAAATGATCAGACTTTTAACAAAACTAGGCTTGCAACATTTGATTAATTAATCCTATTCATCTGTTAACACATTTTGATGGTCTAGGGCTTTTTTTACCATTATTTCCCCCATATGCTGATGTCTGCAGATTTATTTAAGTGATTAAAACTCATAATTCACCAAGCACACTTTCATTCATCAGGGGAGCAGTCCTATAAAAATGTTGATAATTTTAAAAGGAACATCTTTCAGCCAAATGTTGCATCTAGTTCATGTGATCAAATTTATCAGTGCCATTGTGTTAGGCCTGCCAGATCCATTACATAGTGCAACTTCTGGAGGTTAAGGTGGCATAATTATAGTGTGGTATTTGGTCAGTTGACTGATATATGCATGAGGGCCTTTTCTATGTCAAACCTAAACTGCAGAATATGTGCCATTCAAAGTATAGAGTCAGTTCCCTAGTCCTGCTTTTTTAAAAATAGCACAAAGATATATCTCACCAAATCAGCCTTTAAAAGTGTTAGATTTATTGGTTTTATTGTTCAATTGGTTTTTAACACTATCAGAGTGAGCAGGCACATGAGAGGCTGTCTGCATTGTAATAAGCTACAAACAGATCCAGAAAGCAATAGAATGTATATCAAGGGAAGGTTAGAGTTACTAACCTTCCAGTAACAAGGTTACTTGTTAAGTAAGTGAACAGAGAGAATCTGGAGAAGTTTGTAGAAGTGATTAGAACTGGGCCCTTAAATTGCATTTCCCAAACATGTGTTCCTCCTGTTAACTCCCCACACACTCAACAGTGCTTGAAGATACATGGAACTTCACCATCAATAAGCTCTTGTTTGTTGGACATCCCTAAATATTGCTGTTGTCAGGAAAATGCTTGGCTCCTTTCTGAAAACTAGCTATGGTTAGAAGTCAGCTGCTTGCAGTCAATTAATTAGTCAACCCTGAAGCCTTTCTAAAGGTAAAAGCTAACTGGATCTAGTGCCTCTTATTTTTAGGTAAATTCAAATATTTCTACAGTGGTGAATGTTACCAGACATTCAGTGTGGGTGGGTAGAATTACTGTTCTACATTAAGTCTGTGCAAGATGAGTTTTGGTGTAATGTATTGTCTAGACTGAGAAAATCACCACTGCAGTGATTTTGTTTGGTTTGCCATTAGATTTAATTAAGCCTTGCTGGCTTTTAATTAATTTTTTTTTAATCTCTAGAGGTGACTCTGAAGCAGCCCAAACGCTTCTAAGCAAATCATGCTTGTATACTTGGTATTGACATACACTACGTTACTACAAGTGTATAAATAACTGCCAAGTTTCTTATGAAATGAAAGCCCAATCAGCTTGCTTCTTTCTTTTTCCAATTATACTTCTTAATTTGTCATCTATATTATAGGCTGTTTTAAACAATGACAACTCCGGACAAATATGTGACAGAAGCCTCAGACACAAACTAGAGAACTAAGCAGCGATTTCCTTTTTGTTTTCTGTATTTTTAATCAGAAAATACTCTATGGAAGGCAGCAAAGGAGGGTGGTCCCCCCCCCCAAATGAATCATAGAAAGGTAGGCCTGGAAGGGACCCTGAGAACACTCAAAGCCAACTTCTTCCCAATGCAGAAAATCCCTTGCCAAACCACACTTGATTGGTTGCTTGCCATCCATCTTCTGTTTAGAATCTCCAATGCAGAAAAGGCCATTACCTCATAGGTTAGCCTGTTCCAAAGGTGAACATAGCTTATTGTCAGGATGATCTTCCTGATATTTAGTCAAAATCTCCCTCAGAGTTTGAATCCATTAGTTCAATCCCTATACACTGAAGCAGCAGAAGAGAAGCTTCCTTCTACCACAGCTCATTTGAAGATGGCAATCACATCATCACCTTTGAGTCTTTTGTTCTCCAATCTAAACATGCCACATTCCCTCAAGCATTCTTTACTGGGCCTGGTTCCCAGACATCTCACTCTTGGCTCTCGGAGAGGACCAAGTTCACAATATTTGTTGCCCTTGACAACTTCTTCCCTTTTCTTTCAGTTGTTAACCACTTACAACTCTCACTTCGGGTGGCCACGCCCAGGGAGGCTTGGAAAACCATGACTTGTAACCGAGCCTTCTCTGTGGCTGACCCAGCACTTTGGAACCATCTCCCGAGTGAGCTGCGCCTTGCACAGTCCCTGCCCACCTTCAAAAAAGCCTTAAAGACCTGGCTGTTTTGTGAGGCATTTGGCAACAGTTAATTCCCTTCTTTTTTTGCCCCACCATCACACCAATTATATCTCTTTTTGTATCCCTGGAGCCATCCCTGCTGACTTCTCCAGTAGTTGGATGATGTGGTCGTTACCCATAGTATAATTTGATTTTCACTCAAACTCCTGGTAGACAGCCTTTTGCATGACTCATTTCAGGTCCTTCAGGTAGACCAGGCCTGCCCAACAGGTAGACCATGGGCTACTGGTAGCCCACGAAGGGTTCAAAAGTAGCCCACCTGTCATCAATTTTAAAAAGTGAGGGGATAAGTTCTCCCTCCCTTCCTCCCCCATTCCAAGGACCATCACTGCCCCAGCAAAGTTCTGGGCCAGCCAGCTCACTGTCTCAGCTGAGTGGGGCAGTTCAAGGCCATGGCACAGCCCCCTGTTCCCCCCACCGACCAGATGATCAGTGTGCCACTCTCTTGTGATCAGCTGAGTTGCTGGTACGGAGTGGAGTGGAGGGAGGAGAGGGGCGAGAGGTGGGGTTGCAGATGTGCCCATGTCCTTTGTGCCTAGACATCTCCCTTCTTCTCCCCCCCTCCCCGGAGAATTCCCTCCATAACGGATGAATTGATTTTCAATGCATTCCTATGGGAAACCACTGTCCTATTACAATTTTTTTTACTTATGACCATGTGATCGGAAGGAATGGATAAAATTTGTAAGTAGAGGTTTTAGTGTAGTAGCCCTCAGGCACTTTGGGCTGGAAAAAGTAGACCTCAGCCTCTTCAAAGTTGGACAGCCCTGAGGTAGACTAATGCTGGCAGATAAATTTCTTCATGATTTGAGAGAATTCATCAAAGATTTTGTGTAAATATATTAGTAATTTTTTCTACGTGGTAACAAATGTCTCCCCCCCCCTCCTCTTTGTCTGAATGATCTTATTAAATTCACAACAATTGGTTGGACACTCTGCTGGAGATATACTAGATGCTCTTTATAAACTAACTGGTATGTGCTGTTCTAACTGGAATCCTGCTGCTCCAGGCATTGCCCTTATAAATGTATGGCAATATTTTGGTTGCACAAGTATTGCATTTCTTGTAAATACATTTCTAAACCCTTTCAAAAGATGTTTTGCTAGAGATAAAAACTAGAATCCCTTGACTTGGTTTCCCATTGGGAAAAGGATTCTACTCATGTTCAAGCAAAATTGAAAACTAGTGGAGATATCCATCCTAAGTGCTGAGAGATCAGAGATAATGGGGGTCATGCTGACCTGTTAGGCCACCAAGTCACACTTTTAGGGAAAACAGGTTCACAAAAACAAGGCCTCATGTGTGCTACAGATTTATTGCAAAGAATGATGTTCTAGGGGTGTGGGAAAGGATCATTGTAAGGAATGTATGAATACACCAGATGAGGCTGGTAGTTTTCCAAGACCAGCAAAGTATTATTGCTCAGACAAGAGCCTTGAGCAGAAAGCCAACACTCTCCAAATGCTCTGGTCAAATTCCAAAATCACAGCAATTCACAGCAAGGAGAGGGCTATGCTGTGCTTCCCTATAATGTACTTGTTTGCCAACGAAAATAAGGCAAGAAAAAACAACATGAGAGTGTGGGTTATATGTCAGCAATGCATCTGATATATAGGAAGCCCAACAGGGTTTTCAAGTAAGTGAGATATATAAGGAGTGGTTTTACCAGTATCATCCACCCACCAACCCATCAGTTTCTATGGCAAAGCAGAGATTCATGTTAGGTTACTATCCTCCTCCTCCTCCCCCCTCCCCCCTCCTCCTCCTCTTCTTCGAGTTGACAAAGAAGTGGTTTTGTTCACTGTTTATTTGACCAAATGGCAGCAGATATCTCACTTGCCTTATTCAAGCCCACCACATGCCGAGGCTGAGTATTCACCAGGCTTGGCTTTGATAAAGGGGAAGACATTATAGATTACTCTCCCCCATTATCAGTGAAGAAAAGAAAGACATATGAGAACACTTCAGAAAACTTTCAGCTCTGAAGGCTCCTCCTCTGTCAGTTTTACTGCTGAGTCAGGGCGGTTGCGAAGCCAATCCATCACCAATACCAAATCCTGATGCCAAATTGCAAATCCACTGATAAGCGGCAATCTGAGTTATGTGAGAACTCGTAACTCCTTGACATTATGTTTAAAGATGTGTTGAGATTGATTATCTGGAGTAAAACTGAAATGAAGGTAGTAAGAAGGCAAATGCCATATAGCACAAGGACAGAACCCATGATCTGAAAGAAATGCATACCTGTAATGAAAATAATAAATTACTACAGCTTACTGCCAATGCCCTCATAAGTAACAGCTTAAAAATCTTATTCAACTCTGTGGAGATCAGAACAACTGTGGGTATATCAGAACAGAAAACAAGAACATTTTGCACTGCAGGGACAAATTTTCTGGTGGTATGAGATTGGATTGCAAATTAGTTAAGTTTCAGTGCTAGACAAATGGCTGATAATGTCCCAGTGGAAATGTACTATTTCAGGTATAGATTGATTTATGGGCAACACAAATCCTGTGACAAAACTAGCAAACCTTTTTTCCCCATTCCCCACCTCAGTTAAATATTCTATTCTTTTCATCTTTAGGATGTTATATATAAACTGTGCTCACGGCCACTCTCAAGTGCTCATAATTTAAGAATGGATGTTCCATTTAAAAGATGGCATCCAAATTTGATTCTTGTTTTGGGGACTTCCAATATTCAAGAGAAAAAATCAGTAAGATGCAGCTACTGTTGGATAATTTAACCCTCCATTTAGTAGGTTCGCCTTAAGTCTCCTGGCTGCATCATTTCTGTCTACATCAGCCTGCAACGAAGTGGAAACACAAACTATATGTTATGTCTGAGAGAGAAAAGCTGGATGCCATACCAATATCAAAGGGAGAGATTACTTTGACACCTGCTGGCTGCACTGCAGTCTAGATTCACAAGGTTAAGCTGATAAGTTGCTATTAAGTAACTCATTACCACTATGTTTTGCATGTCTTGATCTGGGGGATTTATTCAGCAATTACTCCTCAACACCAATTACACCTCTTTATAATATATGTTGAGGATTTCTGGATCCAGACATTACTGTCACTTGCTTCTCAACACATGTTTTATTGGAAGGAGATGCAACTGGCATATAACTAACTGCCAAAAGGATTCCCCTGATAAAGACAAAGGGAAGAGGTCGGTAATTACTTAATAAATAATAAATGGACTTGATGAACCTTCTCTGTTGAATGTGTTGACGCTGGGCACCAGCTGTCAAAATAATCTCCTACTTGGATACTGCTGGCATGCTGGAGCATAAGAGTCAAGAGGTCTTTGGATGAGAGGAATGTAGCCTTTTCCCCTAGCAATACATCCAGAGATGAGAAACAGCTTAGTAGATTGAAATTATACTTTATCATTCTTTTCTCCTGTAGAGAGCATCTACCCCTTTGCTTGCTTCTAGATATGAGAGACAAATTGACTGTGATTCATCCCACAGTTGGGGGTAGTCAATGAGCCTCATAGCACAGGCGTTAAACTGCTGAACTGCAGCCATAATTGTGCTCACAACCCAGGGTTCAATTTCAGGTAGCAGGCTCAAGGTTCACTCAACTTTCCATCCATCCGAGGTTGGTAAAATGAGTACCCAACTTGCGAAGATGGGAGGGCAATGTGTACCCTGCATAATTACTTGTAAACTGCCCAGAGAGTGCTTTAAGCCACATGGGGCAGTATATAAGCGGCACATTTTGCTTTCTGCTTTAGTCAACATATGCCAATTTTATTAGATTCTGTGATCTGGAATGTGTACATTTTCCTCTAGCATTGACTCAGCCGCTGGTGTATGATTTAATGATATCTGCCTTTATTTGAAATTATTGATTGGCAGTCAAATGGCTGCAACCTTCTACTTGACCCTTTCAATCACTGAGTTCTAGATTGCTCTTCGTGGGAGAAGTAGGTATTGTGATGCCTGATTATATTTCAGTGTACTGAGGTGGTAAAGGCACAATTTGAAATGCAATAGATGTGATAAATATGTGGCAGGAGTGGGTGAGTAAGGAGCATGAAATGCTGATAAGAATGTTTTTTATTGGTTGGGAAGAACTAGGGGGTGATTGTGAAGCAGTCTGATGTGGAGAGGGAGGGGAGAGAGTGATTTTAGAGTGTGGGTCCTGAAAGAGAAGTCAGATACAGCATTGTAAGAGAGAGACTGAGGTACAGTAGTTGGAAAGGTAAGAGGGGGAGTGAAGGATTGTGCTGAATGAATTTAAAGTCTAGGGATAAACAGCATTCCTTCAACACTGTTGTTTTAAATAAACCTGTATTAGTTTTGTTCAAAATGAATGGTGCTGAGTTCAGTACCTGAACGTAAAGGGAAAAATACATTCACAAGGGCAACTAAAGACTAGTACTAGAAAAAGAGGAACATGGAAATCAAGATTATTAAAGAAAATCAATTCCTGTAGTGACCATTACCACTACACATGGGCACGACTTAGCGAAATTCCCATTTCCGTTTCCATTCCTCGTTTCCGTTACGTAACGGAACGAAGAACGACAATTACTCCGCCAGAACTTGAACTCGAACCGACTAAAGAAAAATTGGGTCTGATTTGTCATATTGTCGTTCCTGGCATCGCGGCAATCGTACGATGCAAAGCGGCACAGAAAAAAAGTTTTTAAAAGTAAAAAAACCCCGATTCCCGGCCAAAAAAGCAGGCGAAAATATGCCTGCCTGTCTGAGAGTGCACCTACCAGAGGGGTGGTTTCTGGGGGGGTGTCCCCGGCCTTCCCCCCTCCTGTCCTGGGCTGCTCTGGTGGGGGCTGGGGGGCATCCTCGTCGTCTTGCCAACTCGCCATGCCATGCGATGCGGGCGGGGGTTCCAAAATGGGGCGGCGACCGCAATATTTTTTTTGAAATCATGGTCCAAAAACACAAAAAGCACCACAGAAACATGCGAAAATTGCTATTTTAAAACTGCCAGAATTTTTACAGTAGCAGTGGGTTTTTCTTGCAACAAAATGTCTCCTCTGTCCTCCTCTCCATTGATTTTATTTTATTTTATTTTTATTTTTATTTTTTACACCTGCACAATGATGGGCTGGCCATGGTAGTGACCATGCAAATTTTTGGAGCCATTCCACCAATCGCATGGCCACTTGGCCAGGTTTTGACTGAGAGACTTCTGGGATGTGCCAGTCGGGCATAAAAAGCCCACTAACCCTAGCCCTAACCCTAACCCTAAGCCTAAGCCTAACCCATACGCCAGTACACTGTCCTTTAGTGGGTCAGAGAGGCACCCAGAGGTGCACCCCACTAACTCACCGTAACCTTACCTGTTACCCTAAGCCTAGCCCTTGCGCTAACCCTAACCCTAAACCAGATCTGTGTACTCGCATTGCACTACACACGCAAGTACACTTCCCTTCTTAGTGAGGCACAGGGCGCCCAGACAGAGTGAGGGAGCCTTCCCCACTACGTTCACTCTGACTGCACAGTGCACAGTGCAGAAGCGCCGCACTATAGCAGTGGGCCTGTGACTCACAGAGGCACCCAAAAAAGAGAGGTGCCTCTGCCACTGCAACTTGGTATGCATATCCAATTGGCTATGCATGCCATTTTGTAGCGGGCCAGAGGAGGCATCCACCCCACAGAGGTGCCTCCAGGAGCCCGCTTTCCCTTCATAGCGGGCCAGAGGAGGCACCCACCCCACAGAGGTGCCTCCATGAGCCCGCTACCCCCCCCAAACCAGTACTAACGACAGACAAAAAAACGACAAACAAAACGACAAATTTTTGAAAAATTTCACGACAAATGGAAACGAGCCGAAACGGGCCGGCTCCGACACATGACAACTCGAAAAAAATTTTTCCTGGTCGTGCCCATCTCTGATTACCACAGCAGTCAAGTGACAAGGCAAAATGAGCTTTGACACTGGTATCAGAGAGGAGGGCTGTGACAGGCACCCACTTTGTATTCAAAGACAATGATGCCCAGTGGTGTGTTTGTGTGTGTTAGACTAAATCAACAAGGGAGAGTTGAATATGACCTCATATGGAATACATGTACCAGGAATGCTGGAATAACTTTCCATTTGGATGTATTCATGTTACAAAGAACTAAGAGGATCAAAACACTGATACAAGTGAGGAGACAATATTACAGAGATATGCAACTATAATCCTTATATTATGAATTGTGAGTCTTTTCCTCAAAGTATTGTGTTTGGTATTGTGCACTCTCTAGATATCATTGACCTGCAGCTCCCACAAGCTCTAGGCAGCATAGCCAATAAAAATGGGAATAAAAGAATCCAAAAGGGCACACATTCCCCCATCCATAAAATAGGCTTCAATTGAGTGGTCTTCCATCCTATCCTCACTCCTCCACTTGTCCCTGGCTTTCTCCCCAAAGATGGTTCTAAAGCAAAGGCAAGGTGTAGCATTATTAATTATGCATACATAGAATTTGGGGTACAATAATCTCTTGGTCCCAGGCGTGCCTCTCTCTGGGCATGGGTGTCTCTGTATGTGTGTGAGTGAGAGAAAGAGAGAGAGAGAGTTTGAGAGTGTCTCTGTGCTGCGCCTGGGACCCAAGGGTCTTTATTGGTAACAGTAAACAAGTACACAAGGGCTGGAGAGAAGCATTGACAATAGGACAGAGGAAGACAGAGGAAGGATGGTCTTTGGTGGGGGAAATGGGGGACCTCACATATGCAACCTTATCACAGAGGAAATGCTTGCTAGTGGGGAATAATTGATAGGGGAGAGGAAGGGGTCTTGGGCTGGTCACAGACCAGATGCCACCTGATATCCTGATATCTGGGATTGCTATCTGTTCCCTCCTGCCCTCCTGAGCTATGCCTATGGCCTGAGCTCTGCTAGCTCCAGCTTGGCTTAACCACACTGGGTTCCCTGCTGCTCTCTGGACATGTTTGTCCAGTGCTTACGGCTGTCTCAGTGCAGGTTATTTTTGGGTTCAGAGCCTCTACGTGGGCTCCCTATAGCAAGGTACAGAGGTAGCAAATTACTCAGTGCACAGGGGTGTCTCATACAGGTATAAGAGGATGCCTCTTGTGCTTAATTAAGAGGGTTGCCATTTTTGTTTTAGTTTGTTTAATTTCTGGGACTCCATAATCCAGAATTCTTTGAGAACCCCGTGACGTACACGCCCTTACTTTTAATATTTCTATTGCCACCACCAATTGCCTGGATCACCTTAATTGTTTTAATAAAAGAATCTGACACCAAGGTGTATTTTCAAAATAAAACTTGGAATGTTTATTGATTTACAATTAGATCTTCAATATTACGTATATAGCAATGACCAATTAACTTTTAGGCTTTAATACAACACAGTTCACAATACTTCTTATTTATTCACACAGTTACTTTCGTTTATGTTTATATATCAATCTTTATACCAGACCTTAACCCGCCTCAAGATTTCACTCCTGACTGACTGCTAAGTAATTATCTTATATCTTAACTGCTTTATGACTCTCTGGCTTCTTTCTCTTTTTCCATAGGGTTCTATACCTTTATATCCTTTTCCCACACCCATCGTTCACTGATTGGCTATTCTAAACATACACATAAATATTCATAAATAAATTTGCATATTCATAAGCAACCCAGTACGTCACATACCCCAGGCTGAATTCTAAGTGTTTTGGCACACAAGTACATACCTGCAGCCACCTTCATTTTAATATTTATGACAAAGCTGACTCCCATAGCTTTTTATGATCTGCAGAGGACACCTCGTGATGAAACACCACCTTTAGAAAACATCAGGGCAGCTTCCTTCCAGGACACATTGCAGCAGAGACTGAAGGCTTAGAAGTTCTTGATGGAGGCCTCAGCCTTGTTTAGGAGAGTGAAAGGAAGGTGTTCATGGATGTGTTTCAATAGACCAGAAACTCCCAAAATTCCTCTGGGGCTGGCATGTCCAAAATTCAGCCCTCCTGATGTTTTGGACCACAACTCCCAGAATTCTAAGCTTAGATTGCCAATGACAAAGGACTGTGGGAGTTGTGGTCCAAAACGCCTGGAGGGCCAAAATTTGGACATGCCTGTCTGGGGAGTTCTTGGAGAATTCTGGAATTTGGACTAAGAGAAAGAAGGAAATAAATGATATACCCCTATAGTTCAATATATTCTAAGGTCTAGCAAAAAGCAGAATGAGGTGTATCACTATTAACATGGTTGTTCACAAAAATCATTCTATCTTGACACAAAAAAGGAAGCAAAAAAGAAGTTTAAAAAATGAAGCAGTGCATTTCCGGCCCATCATGGTCTGCAGTTGTAATGAAGTCTGCCTGTGGTTTAACTAAAAATCCAAACTTTAGAAGAAAACATCTTCTTGTGACAGCATATTTTCAAAAGAAGAGCCAACATGTATTCAGGAATGATGCAGGATTTGGTTTACAATCTGTCTCTCAGGTCAGGGTCACCTAGGCACCACTCCGCTTTCTCTTAGGATTTTCCACAATGGGTAGATACTAGCTCATGTCAATATGAAATACAACCAAAGCTATATTGTTATCCTTGCCTTTGGAAGAAAATGAGAGTGCTGAGAGGAAATCAGAGTTTCAAAAATAAATGTGGTGGTGTTTGCTTTGTGAAGATTGGTGGAACTGGCATGTTCTATAATAAGAAGTGAACGTTGCATCTGTCAAGACTGGACACTGGCAGCAGCAGAGGTGATCTATTTCAGGACTGTGTAAAAGCCAGAAAGGAAAATAACAGGCCAGAATGGGGGATTCTTCATTTAAAAAATGATGCCAAATATAATGGAATCTGATGGGACAAGCACCAGAACTAAATTTGACACCTCAAATTTATTAATGTTACTCTTTCACAAACCCTTTATTAATCCCAACCCGACCAGGATGGAACAGCACCTTCCAAGCAGGATAACCCAACCAAATTTACAACATAAATATGATGGGATGAGATGGATGGAGCAAGTGACAAGTCATCTGCAGGAAAAACTTTCCAGTCTCTATTCCAGACAAAAACTGATGGGGAGTCGGGAGAGACCACAATGGCAACTTCCAAGTAGGGTAGCCAAACCAATTCATCTGCCCCATCTGATTAGATGGGACTGATGCAGCCAGCTAAAAAAATGTCCCAGGGAACAGCATTCTATTATCTGTTCAAAGCAGAAAAGACTGTGTAAAATGGATCCAAGATGTGACTTTCAAGTAGGAACAACCAAGTGGAAGGTCACCCATCACATTACAGCCAAGAGGACAGATGTAACCAGCCACAAAAGGCCTTCACAAATATCATCCCATTCTGGGAGGAAACTAATATTTTGAAAATTTGGAATGTAACTTCCAAGTAGGCTTCAGATACAGAAATAATAACTATAAACTACATACAGCAACCTTTTCACTTGAAATTCCAGATAATTTTCATAAGAAAAATAAGTAAGTTTTAATTATCTGAGACATCAAGCGTCACAGCAACATCTGGGGATATTCCCTTGGTGATAACAATGGGCAATGAATACTAAACTTCCAATTAACTCTTGGTCATAATACCAAACTTCTCAATCTTTCAATAGGGAAAAATTACAACTTGGCCATAATAGGATAGATGTAATGCTCAATGAAATCTATTGAATACTTTCTGGATGCTTGAAACCAACTCTCATTGATAAAACCAGTAACCCTGTTTAATATGGAGAGAAGGAAGCCAAAAACAGAAGATTCATAGCACGTGTATCAAATGTGCAAATATACTTCAGATGCCATCGTGCCTCTTTGGAGTTAAAAACAAGAAAAAACTTTTTTTTTTCAGAACACCTCTAAATCTCAAAGGAACAACACAGAATGTCATGACTATAATGTGGAAAGGAAGAACTACTCATCTGTTAAAATGGGTGGAACCTATGGAAAGTCTAGCCCAGAGGTGCCCAAACTTTTTGTAAGGAGGGCCAGATTTGGTGGCTGAGTTGCTCCCTGACCCTGCCACCCCACTGCAAGCCCCACCCACTGACCCATAAGCCCTACCCACTGCCCCGTGCATGTGCCCAACCTCACCATGTTCCCGGTGATGCCGGTGGCGGCAGCCCACCCGCGTGCCACCCCTGTGCATGCACCCAGCCCCACAAGCTTCCCAGTGGTGCTGGTGGTGGTGGCCTGCCCCCTCGCCCACCCACCCAGCCCCACAAGCTTCTGCTCACCGGCTGGCCAGCCCACCCAGCCCCTCAAGCTTCCCGGTGGTGTCAGTGTTGGCAGAAGATTTTTTTAAAAAAAAAATAAAATAAACATGGGGCGAAGGAGGGGGCAGGCCAGCCAGCTGCGGGCCACTCAGAATGGCCTGGCGGGCCGGATTTGGCCCCAGGCCAGATTTTGGGCAGGCCTGGTCTAGCCCATAGTCACATGAAGAACTGGATTAATTGTACTTTAGTGCTTCAGAAGGAAGGAAGGAAGGAAGGAAGGAAGGAAGGAAGGAAGGAAGAAAGAAAGAAAGAAAGAAAGAAAGAAAGAAAGAAAGAAAGAAAG
>JAHTLZ010000204.1:43466402-43507276 GCA_023846285.1 Phrynocephalus versicolor
ACACACACACACACACACACACACACACACACACACACACACACACACATTTTCAATACCATGACAGAAAGCTAAGAATTAGTGGGTTACATCAATTGCTAGACATGCATACAGTGCAATTCCTACCAACATTGTGCAGTAGAGTCATATAGGTCTTGCAACCATTTTATTTTTATATTTCTTTGATTGATTTATGAAAGCTTTGACTATTTTTACTGAGCAGTATTTAGCCGTGTGTCTCAATACAGCAATTGATTCTGATTCCAGGTCATCCTTCACTGTGTTAATGCAACTTTGCAGACTCAAACAAAACCCATAGCCACTGCCCCCCAAAGTTAGGGTAAATATAGGGCAGAGCTCCAGTATAATTTAGACAAAAATATTCATTCATTGCATTTATATATTGCCCTTCTAGTGGCGGGACACTACTATGGGTGATTTACAACAGTTAAAAGCACACATACACTATCAAATTTTAAAAAGCACAAATAACAATAAAGAAAAAAACACTAGAGGTGACAGTCAGACTAAATGAAGAATTGCATGTATGGTTTTAAACATCTCTCACAGGGGAATGATTTTTTCTGAAAGATTCTTTAAATCACATGTTTTTCTATGTTTCCTGAAGGTCAAGAGGAAAACACAGATGACTTGGTGCACATCAACAGGCCAAATGCTCCAAAATAATGTAGCCACCACCAAAAAGGCCCAGGTTCTGGTAATTGTTTTCCTGCCCTCCTCCTGGGAGTGGTCATCTGCAACAACTAAGTCTGGGATGAATGGATGGCTTGGGGAAAGGTTCTTAAGGAGAAATACTCCAACAAATAATGAGGTCCTAAACTGTTTAGGGCCTTGCATTAGTATTAGCACTTTGAGTTTGGCATACAAGCAAACAGGAAGCCAACACAGGCATTCCAGGGTCAGGGAGATGTGATCCGATAGCCAAATTCCTGACAACTAGAGATGGGCACGAAATGATTTTTTATTTTGTTTTTTGTTTTTCATTCTGTTCCCTAACAAAGCAAAAAACAAAATGACCCATCAAAGAAAAATGAAACGAAACAAATGAGACCACCCAGAGTTCCCTATGGGAAAATTGGGCGGTCAATAAGTACAAGAATAAATAAATAAAAATGAATAAATTTTCCTTTTGTTCCGTTCTATTTTTTTGTTTTCCCATAGGAATACGTTGAAGCAATGCATTCGGATGGAAAAACAATTGGGAGTGGGAAATGGCAGGCTTTTTACACTTTTATCCCGCCTGAAGCTGATTGGTGTTCGGGTGGGGAAAAACATTTTAAAAGTCCATGGTTTTCCCCACCCAGCTTTTAAAACTTTTTCCCCTCCCCCAAGCCCTGCGTGCCAGCTGACTGGTTCTGGGATGAGGGAAAAACTTTTTGCCACCACCACAGCACAAATCAGCTGGCGTGTGGGGCTTGGGAAAGGGGGGGAGTTTCTGAAACCTGGGCTTTTAAAAATTTTTCCCCTCCCTCAAGCCCCACGCCTCAGCTAACCCTAACCCCAGCCCTTATTTCTTCTCCACATAGCTTCTGTGCGGGTTTGCAGCGGTCCTGACTTAACATAAGAACAGTCTTGCTAGAACAGGTCACAGCCCATCCAGTCCAGCATTCTGTCTCACACAGTGGCTCACCATTTGCTTCAAGGTATTCCCAAGCAGATGTCTTCACCTGCTTAAGATTCCCTGAAAAATGGCATTGAATTTGAGAGATATCCTGCCTATCTCTCCAACCCAGAAGTTGTTCTTAGGCATCCATAATGATAGCCACTAGAGATGGGCATGAATCGAAAAAATGATGTTTCAGTTTTTCATTTTTTGTTGCGGGTCCGTTTCGGTTCATTTTCATTTTTCATGAATTTTTTGGAAAAAAATTGTGTCTTTTTTGTTTTTCATTTTTCATTTTTACCCACCTCAGACCAGAGGGAAAACACTAAAAGAACGCTGGCAGAGACACAGTATAGACTAGGTACGCAGGGAGGTTGCAAAGGCAGTGGCGAGCATTGCCTGGGACGTAAGGCAGCCACAGAGTGACTGCACTATGGGGCAGGGGAGGGTACTCACTGAGAGGTACGCACGCACACAGGAAGGCTGCAAGAGAAATCTCTTCTTTCTCTCTCCTAAGAGCCAGGCTGCAGCCACCAGGAACACAGAGACACACACCTGCCTGGCTGGCCTAAAGTAATGAATCGCAGAGACAGCAATCCCACCCTAACTCCCACCTCAGACTGCAAGGAGGATGGGGGCTGCCAAAGCTTTTTATGCCCTCTGTGGCTGCCACACCTATTGAGTCTGCAACTTGGGCATGCTATTGGTTGAAATTGTCTAAGAATTTACATGATCCCATCACATGGCTTGCATCCATCTTGTGGCTGGAATACATTTTGTGTCATCCTTAAGGGGGAAAGAAAAAATACATCGTGGTGGGAGAAAGACAAAAACAAACATTTTAAGGACCGCAATCCCCTGGTAGGTAATAATTTCAAATAATTATCACTGTGTTTTTATGGATGTCCAGGGCATTTTAATACCTAAGAAATCAATATTAGGCATCTGGGAGCCCATTTTGGGTCAATGTCCCTAACTCCCCTTAAAGGAAAAAAAAATACAGCGATCTGAGAAAAGACATAAATGCATGTTTTAAGGACCGCAACCCCCCTGGTAGCTATTATCAGGCAGAATAAATAATTATTGCTTGGTTTTTATGTATATTCAGGACGTTTTTTAACATTAAAAACAGCTCATTTCATTGCGCATCGCCATTAACGAAAACGAAACATAATGAACCTAATTTTTGTGGTTCTGTTCGGTTTGTTCCAATTCATCACAATTTTCGTTATTCATTTCATTATGTAACGAAATGAATAATGAATAACAGAATGAATTTTTTTTCATTTCGTGCTCATCTCTAATAGCCACTGATACACTTGTTTGCAACAGCTTGCAACAGCTATTATTTAGATAAAGAAAAACATCATGCCATAAAATTTGTACCATACAAATTTTGTATCCACATTAGAGATGGGCACGAAATGAAAATATAGCATTTTGTTCCATTTATTTAGTAGTTTTGTTACTAATGAATTTTTTTAAAAAAAACAGGATTAAATATAACAAAATGAAATGCAATGCTAGATAATGTATACCTGAGTCCTAGAGGCACTAAAATCATAGGGTAGTTTCTTTGGACTCTACCCTATAAGACCCCCAAATTTGAAGAGGTATGGGGTCCAGGGGGCTGAGTTATTAAACTCCAAAGGGGGTTCCCCCAAGGAGAAAATCATTCTAATTGAGTCAGGAATCCACTAATAGCTCCCCTGTGGGTGAGTGATAAGTGGCTTCCCGACACAGAATGTTTCTCTCCTAGGAGAACCCCTTTGGAGTTTAATAACTGAACCCACTGTACCCCAAATCTCTCTGAGCTTGGGGGGCTTACAGCGAAGTCCAAAGAAGCTACCCTGCAAATAATTTCATTCCTAGAGGGGAAAATGTGTTTCATTTTGTTTCATAACTAAATGTGTCCTACCGTTTCATTACATAACAAAATAATAAAACAGTATTTCATTTTTGTTTCCTGCCCATCCCTAACCAGCATACTACTTGCTGAAGAATGAAGAAAAGTGAAGAAACATGTATTTTAAAAATCCTGTCAGAATTCACATCTGGCTGCCTAATATTGTAGAAGTTAGAATGCTCTGTTATCCAGTTATTTTGCTGTAGTGACACTTATGTAACTTTTTAACTTATTCATCCATGTATATGGAGTTTGGTTTATCTGAATATTTTGGCTATTTCCTAGATCTCTGAGCAAATGTAGCTTTGTCTCTACTAATGGGAATAAAACAAGGCCCACAACAACCAAGCTGTTCGTGTGGTTTTCTTCTTTTATTATTTTTCCAAAGTAAACTGCAAACAATTTTATTTCATTTCTTTACAGTTGTTATGGGAACAATTTTCAAATCTAACCAGCAGGACAGCCATGCAATTACTGAACTGCTAGTTGAATATAGCTTCTCTATAAAATTCTCAACTGTTGTGATTCTTCAAAATTGCTTAATGTACTGTAATTTGATTGTTTATTTATTCATGCCAGCTATGTTGATGACTATAATAAATAGATAAATATACTCTCTCTGCCTCAATCTTCCCTACACTTTCTGCCAGTAGGCAGTTCAAAACCCTTGGAGGTTTTATTCTACTTAGTAGTTAAAAGTATGGAAAGGAACTCTCTTAAGGTTAGCTCAGGAATTCCAGCTGTCTCTTTTTCACCTATCCCTGACCTCTCCTTCACCAGCTGGCTCCAAACATCTTGCCCAGGCAACTGACAGCTGCAGCCCTGTGGTTTGCTTTTGCCTTGATTTCTTAAAAAAAATTAGGAAGACATGTGGAGTATCAGACTTGTTAGATGGAATTAGGAAAAGAAGCTTACTCGGTTCATTTTTTCAATGAAACATTTACAAAATTTAGAAATGTCTTCATAACTAGGAGAAAGAAAAACTTGGAAAACTCAAAATAAAGGATGACACAGACCAATGAGAAAATATTGCAGGCAGATTAAACTATATGCTATGTTAATTGGATAATGTACCACTAAACTATACCACCCTCCCATCTTGGACACCCCCAGACCTTTAGGGTTGCTTTGGGTCTGATACTTATTGAGGCCAAGGTGCATAACTCAAAGTAAACACTACGTTTGGCTGCATGCTATACCTTTAGCACAGTGAATATTTTCAAATGACAGAGTCATCCATCTAATCAGGGGTCTTGCTTGCTTGCTTTGGCACAAGTTCATCTTGAAAAGCCGTATAGCAAGAAACCACAACATTGCCCTGCTCAGCCAGGAACAACAATTGCTATTCAGTTTTGCTAGTGCAGGATATTCTATGCAGGAGATCTGAACATGCAAAGTTTTTACTGAATAGAAGAGAAAATGAAAATGAAATTTCAAAAGATTGTACCTGCAGATCGTGGGACAGAAAGTTTCATCCATCCCTTTGGGGATTCCTGTTTCATTGGTTGGAGTTCACAACACTTGACATTTTGCAATGAGGTGAAGGACAGGACGCTTCCAGTCTTGTTGTTGACAACATTAAATCCTGTTATGAAGACCAGCACAAGCTGAGTACAATTCCATTTACTGGCTAGTTTAGTATCTGAATCAGCCATTGGGCTCCCCCAGTAGTTGAGAAGTAGTTTTTAAAAGACCCATTGCTCAGCATTTTCTTTCTCTTATATTTGTTTCTTTTCTTTTCTTTTCTTTTGGCAAAGGTTCAATGAAAGGTAAAAAATAGTGTTATCTTTATAGGAACACAACTTGATAATATTATGAGCAGCTTTTGGGATGCAGCAGAAAAATAGTAGACTATCATACCTAGGACCAGAACTATAGATGTTCAGAAGTACAGATAGGTGCATTTTCAAACATGCACATGGATTGCCCTAAACTAATTTTACATACTATATACTGGTCAAAATAAACCATAGCTACAACTATCTGTTGAAACAGTTCTATTCCCATATTTAGAAGGAAAAAACATTTCAAAGCAAAATTACAAATGTGAATTGATGAGATAGAATAATCTGAAATTAGCTTGATTGCTGTAATTGGTCCCTCACCTTGTTTTTAGTTAGTACTAGCTATGCAAAACAGCCCCAGTAGAGATGTAAAAGTTTGTGTGGTGGTCATACAACCTTTCTTGACTGAGGGCCACAGCCTAGCAAACACTTTACTCTGACATCTGACCAGAAGTACTTCAAATGGAAGAGTTAGAAGGGCACATGTAAAAAAAAGCATAATTAGAAATGCTAGTATATGCATTTGTGTTCATTCTACCATATGTATATATGCCATGGAACTACAGTGGTACCTCTACTTACAAATTTAATCCATTCGAATGTATGCTCTTAAGTCGAACAACTCTTAAGTAGAACTACCATATCTAAAAAATCAAACCAATAAATTTAAAAATCATTTTAAAAATGTAAGTAGAGCAGACAGCCTGCATCTAAAATTTGTAAGGCGGCAGTTTAAATGCCAACGGTTTTCCACTTTTAAGTCGAATTGCTCTTAAGTAGACCTGCTTTTAAGTAGAGGCACCACTGTATACATGAAACAGTGCAGGCACATGAAGAGAAGCATTAACAAGGTTGCTTCACAAATGTATCACTCTAACCAGGCTAACTAGGATATTGAGAACTTCAGTCTTAAAATGTAGCATTTTAAACCTCTGATTTTCACCACCAAGAAATGGGCTGTTCCATCAGAACATAAGAACATAAGAAGAGCCATGCTGGATCAGGCCAAAGGCCCATCTAGTCCAGCTTCCCGTATCTCACACGGGCCCCACCAGATGAGTTTGGGAGTGCATGAGACTACATATCTGTCTCCTGATACCACTCCCCTGCATCTGGCCCTTGAAGTACCCTGGTTTCTCCATCATGGTTTGTAACTTGTAATGGACTTTTCCTCCAGGAATCTGTCCAATCCCCTTTTGAAGGCATCCAGGCCAGATGCCATCACCACATCCTGTGGCAGGGAGTTCCATAGACTTACAACGCGCTGGGTGAAAAAATATTTTCTTTTGTCAGTTCTTACTCTCCCAGCCCTCAATTTGAGTGTATGTCCCCTAGTTCTGGAATTTTGGGAGAGAAAGAAGAGCTTCCCTCTATCCACTTTACTCATACCCTGCATTATTTTGTATGGCTCAATCATATCCCCCCTCAAGCACCTTTTTTCCAGACTAAAGAGGCCCAAATGTTTTAGCCTTTCTTCATAAGGGAGGTGCCCCAGCCCAGTAATCATTTTAGTCGCTCTTCCAGTTCCACTATGTCTTTCTTGAGATGCGGTGACCAGAATTGTACACAATACTCCAGGTGGGGCCGCACTATTGTTTCGTATAATGGCATTATTATGTTGGCTGTTTTATTTTCAATCCCCTCTTTGATAATCCCTAGCATGGAATTGGCCTTCTTCACCGCTGCCACACATTGGGGAGACACCTTCATGGAGCTGTCCACCAACACACCAAGATCTCTTTCCTGATCCGTCACGGATAACTCAGAGCCCATGAGTTGATAGATGAAGTTTGGATTTTTTGCCCCAATATGCATTACTTTACATTTGGTTACATCAAAACGCATTTGGTGTGACATCTGCCATCCTCCAGTCCTCCGGCACTGTGGCCGTTTTAAGAGACAAGTTGCATATTACCGTTAAGAAATCTGCAATTTCATTTCTCAGTTCCCTAATAACCCTTGGGTGGATGCCATCTGGGCCCGGTGACTTGTTAATCCTCAATTTATCGGTTAGTCCTAAAACCTCCTCTCTTTTAACCTGTATTTGATTTAATTCTTTAGTCAAGAGGGGCGACTCAGGCAGCGGAATCCGCTCAAGGTCCTCTGTCGTGAAGACAGACGCAAAGAACTCATTCAATTTCTCTGCAATGTCCAAGTCTTCCTTAACCTCCCCTTTTCCTCCCTCACCATCCAGACGGCCAACTGGTTCTCTGGCAGGTTTTCTACTTCTAACATATTTAAAGAAGCTTTTATTATTACCCTTTATATTGCTAGCCATGCGTTCCTCAAAATCTTTCTTTGCCTCCTTTATCATCTTCTTACATTTCTTTTGCCAGAGTTTGTGTTCTTTTTTATTTTCCTCATTTGGGGAGGATTTCCATTTACAGAAAGACCTCTCCTTGCGCTTTAGAGCCTCTCTAGCTCCACTCGTTAACCATGCCGGTGTCCTCTTGGACTTAAATGAGCTCTTCTTTCTTTGTGGTATGCACTTGTGCTGGGCCTCTATTATTGTTGTTTTAAACAGGCTCCATGCACTCTGAAGAGATTGGATTCTTCTATCTTTCCCTTTCAATTTCTCTCTAACTAGTTTCCTCATCTGAGGGAAGTTTACCCTTCGAAAATCAAGGGTTTTTATGTCTGATTTGGTTGACACTCTTTCTCCGACATGCATGGCAAAGGAAATTGCAGCATGGTCACTGTTCCCCAGAGGCTCAGTGACATTCACATCCCTCACCAGGTCCTGAGTATCAGACAGTATTAGATCCAGAGTTGCCTGTTCTCAGGTGGGCTCCATGACAAGTTGCTCTAAGGCACAGTCATTCAGCAAGTCGAGAAACCCAGTTTCTCTTTCTTGCCCGGAGCTCGCATTGGCCCAGTCAATGTGGGAATAATTGAAGTCCCCCATGATTACTATCCTATCCCTCTTAGCCACCTCCATGATTTCTCTCCTCATTTCAAGGTCCCCCTCAAGTTTTTGATCTGGTGGACGATAGAATACTCCAACTATCACATCACTCCTTGGACCTGGTAATTTAACCCAGAGTGATTCTATGGTGGAGTCAGACCCTGTGTCCATCTCCATTCTGGTGGATTTTACCCCTTCTTTGACATAGATGGCCACTCCTCCTCCAACCCGCCCCTCTCTATCCCTTCTATAGAGTTTATAGCCTGGGATTGCTGTATCCCACTGGTTCTCCACATTCCACCAGGTTTCTGTTATGGCTATTGTATCTATGTTAATCCTAGCTGCCAAATGTTCAAGTTCTCCCATCTTTGCTCGGAGGCTTCGAGCATTGGCGTAGAAGCACCTGTACAGTGGGTCCTGCAACAACAGCTGCTGCCTTGTTCTTTTCCCCTCACAGCTTTTATTTTCAGTAGACAAATTGTCACAGTCCATTATTCTCCCAGTGCTACTACCTGCTATGTCATCTCTATGTGATTCTCTAGCCTCTCCAACCTCATTCCCCGAGGATGAGGTGTTCCGAACCGGATGCCACTCAGCTCCTGTCGGCTTACAGGAAGTAAGCTCTATCCCCTCTGGCCGTGTGCTTCCTCTATAGACGTGTGCTTCCTCTCACAGCCTGCTTCCTCTCTGCTTCTCTGCAAGAAAAGGACTGGGAGGCTGCTGGGAGCAGCTATTTAAAGATAAAACTCCACCCCTTACTTCCTGCAAGGACAGGAAGTAAGCTCTATCCCCTCTGGCCGTGTGCTTCCTCTATAGCCGTGTGCTTCCTCTCACAACCTGCTTCCTCTCTGCTTCTCTGTTATTCTTAGATTAACAACATAGTAGAGCCGTCCCTCTTGTCTTATAAAGGATACTGCAGTCAGTAGTTATATGTTCAGAAATATATCTTCATCTGTTGCTAAACATTTCATAAGATCAATTAACACGGTGTAGTTCCTGAGGAAACAGAGACATAAAAGATGGATAAGTATCTTTTTAGTACTATGGAGAAAATGTTTACTGAAAGAAAAATGTAGCATATGAGCAGTGTTGCAGTGATTAAGCTTACCTTGAATGGTGGACAATTACAGGTGCATTCTAGACAATGTGAACAAAGCCAAGCAAATGAAGCCTTATCAGCTTTACATGAAAGGCAGTATGTTCAGGGGAGAATGTGCAGTACTGTTGAAAAGTTCAGTAGCAGCCTTGTACATGTCACTGCTTTTCAACCTGCTATATTATCTAATAGGAAATAGAGATCTAGTATTGCCAGAGGGACACAAGGGGAAAAAATGTCTACACAACTATCTTCAGAGTCACGGTAACTCACTGCTGCCATACTTCTTGCAGGAAGATGGTTTCACACACTTCAGCAAGAGAAAATAATTAGAAGCAGTGGTTGCGAGGAGGATGTGACCTGTAGGAGTGGGCTTTGATAGCTTTGTAACAGCTCAGGATACTAAGCTTAGCCCACTCCCTAGGCTTCAGAGATCACAGAGAGTAAGCTGTGCATAGACGTGTCTGTTTTATGTGACACACATTAGTAAAATATGTCACAAAGCTAATAGCTTATTTCAACAAAGTCCAGCTGCCAAGCGAGCCTTGCTTTTCATCACAGGTCAGAGAGTTCATTTTCCACCCTTATAAGCACATAAGGTGAGGAGTATTACTGAAGAGGTGGACAAAATTATAGGAATAGGAATCAGAGGAACAAACTGCACAAAAAGGACAGGAAAAGGAAGGGAGCTAGAAATTTTAAAGCCTTACAAAAATACCAGCTTAAAGATCAGGAGGCAGTGGACAATGATATTACATCTGACCCCCAAGGGCCCCATGGGGAAAGTGGTCCTCTGGCTGTTGTTGAACTATCACAGCTCATCATGGGTAAGGCTTGCTAGAGCTAATAGGAGCTACTGTTCAACAATGTGGGAGGGCTGCTCACTCCATGTTATTATTCAAAAATTCCAGACAAGGTGAGTCTAAACCATTGACACTGTCCTGCCATCTCTATTTTGGGCACCCACATGGTTGTTAGTCATTGATTTTCGGGAGATATGCAGTCTGGGCCAATAGGCTACTCACAGCAGCTATACAGTGCAGCAGGGCAGACAATCGTCTTGTAAGTATTAGATCTGAGATGGATTGTCATTAATCTGTCAGACAGCACACTGGTGATTTCTCACCCTTGCAATTTAGCCAGATTCACCTTTGCTCACATGTCGCCACTGATGCCACCAGCGCCATGGAGATGACAGCCAAGATACTGGAAGATATCCAGCTTCTTTAGGTTTTTCTCCATTTATTTGGTGCATTCCTTGAGTGGTAACAGTCTCTAGGTAGTCCACTTTCTTGATGCTTAAGGGGATTCCAAAGTGGTTGGGGAGGTAATTCCAAGTTTGAATTTGCCACTGTAGTTCATTCCTAGTGGTAGTAGCAAAGATGACATTGTTGGCATAGAGCAGTGTTGGCGAACCTATGGCATGGGTGTTTCATGTTTTTGTATGAGCAGACAGTATCTCTGTGTTTCTGTATGAGCAGACAAGCTGCAAAGATGGCATCACTAATTCTGCATCCTTTGATGAAGGTGGACAATGTAGCAAATTCAATGATCCAGAATTTTCTCAAATACCGTCATAGTGTGGGACAGGAGGCAGAATGACTGGTAGCTGGCTCACTCAGCTGGGTCACCCTGAACATGGGAATTGCTATGCTCATTGACTAATCAGTTGGTGTGGGTGGGTGTGGGTGTTGTGTCATTATAGTTGTGACTGACTTTTTGTGACCCCATGTCCATGGAGTTTTCTTGCCAGGAGTACTGGAGTGGTTTGCCAGTTCCTAACTCCAGGCGCCTACAGCACCTGGTATTCCCTGGTGGTCTCCCATCCAAGTACTAACCAGGGCTGACTCTGCTTAGTTTCCAAAATCAGACAAAATCATATGTGCTTAAGGCATCTAGGCAGCAATCAGTTGGTACACAACTCCTATTCATTATGGCATTGAAGAACTCAGTCTGTCTAGGTATCCCCATGTCTTGGAGTTCCTGTAAGCTTC
The DNA here is from genome assembly GCA_023846285.1 of Phrynocephalus versicolor. Lineage (NCBI taxonomy): Eukaryota > Metazoa > Chordata > Lepidosauria > Squamata > Agamidae > Phrynocephalus > Phrynocephalus versicolor. The sequence goes on from JAHTLZ010000204.1 coordinate 43,477,712, forward strand.
CAGAAATCAGCAGGCAGATCATCAGGTCCAGAAGCCTTTATATTCTTCATACTATCCACTGCATTGGTGATGTCTGTGATCCATAGGTTGACTTGCCCTTTGTCCTTCAAATGGAGGTGTACTGCTGGTTCTGAGGGGCACTCATTCAAAGATGAGGATGTACACATATTAGACAGACAAGATAGGTGGTTTGAGTCAGGGAAGCCATTCATGTGGTCATTGAAACCACCTCTCTCAACAGAGGTGGGGGCCTCAGGCATAGTCTATCTGCTACTTATCAGGGTGTGCTTTCAACTAAACCCAGACAAATCAAAAAGCCTTCACCACCAAGGCCATAGCTAACGACCCATACTTATAGGTTTCAGCACTTTAGGCCATTGTTCACCTAAAGTGCTGAAAAGTGTTCACCATAGGCTATGGATATATGGTCTACCTAACGAGCCTATTCAGGCCATCTTATGAGCGTATTTCAGACCCGGGTGACTAGAGGTCAAAGCTGACTATAAGATGGAGGACTCACACTAGCTTTATTTAGACTGATGAAGCTGTTTGGATGAGCAGCAAAACATTTCTATCTCTCAAGAAAAAGAAGTCCAGTTGCCATGACTCAACTTGAAGGGGGAAGGTTAGGAAGATTTAAATTAGGGTGTGGCTATAATGGTACATAATCAAGAAATGTTACAGAATTTGGACTGTGTGAATTGCAATTTTCCCTATTGACAATATGATGTAAAAGCCAGTGCAGACTAGGCCAGACTCCCAGCTTTCTCCTCTAATGTTGAGGTTTCCACTTTCCATTCACATTAGATTCCATTCACATTCACTCAGGTGGGATGAAAGAATGTAGAATGATTGTTCATGAGTGTTGGTGAATGGTGCAGTGAGAAACTTTCAAAACCTTGGGAGGCCTTTTCCTTTAAACAAAATGGTTTGGTACCAGTGCTGTTGTTGGCAAGAGAGAGAGAGAGAGAGAGAGAGACAGAAACAGAGGCAGAGAGAGGCAATTGTCATGTAACGCTTGTTTCCAGATTATTAAAGTACTTCACTTGTAGCTGTACGTCCTGCAAATCAGGAGGGCTACAGGATAACTATGTTAACAAGCTGTAAATAAGATTGTTAGGCAATTTACTCCTCTGTTCCTGTGTGGCCAGTTAATACAAGTTGAACTGGGAAAACTGACTACCCAGGTGCATCTTCACATAAGGCCACTGTGAGATACAGGAAGCTGGACTAGATGGACCCTTGGCCTGATCCAGCATGGCTCTTCTTATGTTCTTATCTTCACATTGTTTGCACTGTGTTGTCACAGCATGGGTTTAAATTCAACATTTCCAGCACCCAGTCTGGGTTATACCATGCAAAGTTATACAAACAGGATTTAGCAAATAAAACAAAACCTATAAATATGAAGTAAAATCATATACAAATAAATAATTAGCAGCACAAAAATCATATGCCACAGAGTTTGTGACAGTTTAAATATTAATGGGTTTTTGTTTGTCTTGGTTTTTGCTTTTTGTGTTTGTTTGTGTGTGTGTATGTGTGCACGCGCGCTTGTGTGTTTGTGCGCATTCATAGTACATCCATTTCTTGAAGACAGAGTGCTAAATAAAAATGATTGGTTTTTAACATGCTACAAGATCGTTCGCTGCACTAGCTTTGCTGCAACCAACTACAAATTAATACAGCTACCCCTCTAGACATTTCGACAACAAGTCAAGAATCAAGATATAATAATTAGGAGCCATGCACCATCAAAAGACACTTGGAACAGTTAGTTTCACACCATGGTAAATGATAACAATTTTGAGGTCAGGCAGGGCTCTGTGGACAAGGCATTCCACAGTAAATGGTACCACAAGTGAGAGGGCTTTTTCTCATTAGCATCTGTCATGTAAGGGATGTTAGTAGGCTACAAATGTTGACAAGCATGCTTACCAAAAGGCATACTGATCATCTGAAAGAAAAGAAGAATTCATTTTTCTGAGTTTCACAAACGTTCCTCTCTTTACTTAGAATCAGTTTTCATTTCTCCGAAATGGCCATGTAAATATAAATAATAATGTCACCAATATCAGAAATTTTAGTTTTACGCAAGAAAATAATAAAATTCTTCGGAATTTTATCATTGAACATTCCAGGCCTTTCCAATTATTTGTGTTAATACCTCCTACAATAACAATCCTATACCTGTGTACTAAGAAAAGTCCATGGGAGAAGTGGGTGTAGGATTTATTCATAACTAAGTGTGTACAAGATTGTAGCCATAATGTAAAATACTGCTGCTCTGGTTTGATGATATATTAACTTGCAGTCAGATCATATATTAAGGCTAGAGCCTTACAACTGTTATCCCTCTGAGCAACATAAATCTTTCAGTGCTTCAGACCTGAGGTAACTTAAATGCAAACAAAAACCCTGCTTTCCCCAACTGGCCATTTACAAAACAAAAGTAAGCTAATTTGCTCGATGGAGACTGAAGCAAACTCACACAGTCTTTTCTTAATAAGCATGCACTTCTACAGTAGCTATAGAAGCAGCGTTTTTTCCTGGTGATGTTCCCAGAGGACATATTGCACTAGGAAAAAAACGTTTTATCTTTTCCAATTAGGTCTTTTACAAGGACCACATACAAAGCATGTAGCCTTTGTTCATTTATTCACACTTTCACCTTGTAGAGGAAACTCCTAAGGTAGAAGCCAAGAAGACGTGACAACCTCTCTTACTTAAATGGTGCCCTTGATTCTAAGCAATGAAGAGGTCTGAGTTTTCTTCACACCATCCCTTTTCAACCCATGCCTCTGTTCTTGTGGCTTTGGCATTACAGTGTGTTCTCTTGCAAGTCCTCCCATTTACTTATCCCTCCTCCTTTCCAGTCTCCTTGTCTCTGCATTACACAGTTGTTGGGAAATTGCTCTGAGGAGACTGGCACAGAAGTGCTTGACCTTCAGGCTGAGGACATGGCCAGAGTACAAGGGAATTGTGCCCATGGTGCTCCAGTCTAATTACTGGCCACGTCACTGAATGCCATGCTTGGCCCACATTCTACTCTCTTTAGACGTAGCATGGAACACATGGCAGTGTGGCACCATGTTGAGACAGAATTAGTAGAGCAGAAAGCAGGCTTTCAGCCAACATTCTGTCCAGATCTTCACTTGGAAGGGCTGAGGGCTAAGCACGCTGTTCTTGTCCCACTAATACGAGTCAGTTATGCATAAGCACATTTGTTCTCCCACTTGTACGAAAACTAGCAATTTGGCTGCAGAGCTCATATCGGATTCTTTGTGATATTAGTTAATCGCATTAATCCATCTGGAGGTAGAGGATTTCCTCATCTCTTATTTCTCTGAGACAAAAAAAAATGTTTTTGATTGCATCATTCTGTCCTTGAGTATGGTTTTCTGTGAGCACAGAGAATGTCCACAAGTATGTAAAATGCATGCTTTATGAACTTCCTTTGTCTGGAAATATTCCAGGTTGCTGAATCAGAAAACCTAGATACTGAAAATATTTGCTGAAAGAATGGCCTGGAGGGACAGTTCACATTTACCTTCTTAGTTACAGCTGTCTCAAATAGTTTACTGGTAGGGAAATGTATCTCTGCATGCTACTGAGCTCATTCTGATCCGATTTTGGTTTCTGTCAATTCCTCTTAAACTGTCAAATGTAAAATCTTCTAGAGTATTAAGAGTAACTTCAGGGCATTTGTAGGTTTAAAAATTATTTCATAATACCTGAAACACAAGCAATGAGCTGTCCTCTAGGTACTGTTGAGTATCTCCCTCTACAAAGCATCATTTGAATGCAAATTTCCCTTTTTGCCTTAGGGAAGTAGAAATGAAACAAACTCTGTGGTGTTTGCAGATATTATACTAATAAAGGTTTCCATGTGGTTTTTGACTGCCCACGTCAAGCATGATTTTATACACACATTTATTCAAATGAAAATTCCCCAAGGGCATTGCAAGAGGGTGTTACTTTAAAATGTACCAGTTCAGTTTGCATATTTTAGAAGAAAATAAATCATAGATGAGGCCAACTATGGTCAAAATATGTAAATACATTCCCCAGAGGCACTAAGGAGAAGGGCCACAAGGCTTGGCCTCCTCAAGGGCTTACAAAAGCCTACAAACATGCATGTCTACGCACATCAAGGTGTCCAACTCCCATGTCACTCCTGTCTGCATTTGTCTTACCTCATTCAGGTTTCTAGTATCACCAACTAAATATCCTAGCACGCACCCCATTCCATTCTTTGACAACCCCCATCTCCTTGCTTCTCACTGGGCGCTTTTACACGACCCCTAAGATCCGCTGGTCCCTTAAATTCAGACCAGTGATCTTAGGGGTTTGTCGCTCTTCGTGCATCTCCACCCTGGCTGCTGGCTGCGTGAGGGAGGGAGGGAAAAAAAGGACAAAAGAAGAAAGCCTTACCTCCCCGGTACCGGTGGGAGCTGCCGGGCGAGCCGCCTGTGACTTCCTGGTTGCTCTTAAAGGGGCGGGAGGCAAAAAACAAAAACAAAAAGAAGCGAGGAGAGCCCAGCACATCTGCATTAAATATTTTTCACCATCAAAGAGCAGGTACAAGAAAAGTGCAGCTGGGTCGCGCTTTGGTGGACGGGGTCGCACTTGATTGTCTGCAAACTCAGGACCTGGTGGGGAAACATTTTTAAGGTCCGGAGCTTGCAGCCCTTTGCCGCGGAGCTTAGGGGTTGTGTATAAACGCCCACTCTTCTTGTCTACGTCCTGATTCTAGATAAATATGAGGATAGCTGCAGGACCAGGCTTAACTGCATCTATCTGATCGACACCTCTGTTTTGTCAAAGCAGTGCAATCTTGTGCATTTTGTGACAAAACTCCGTCTACTGTCTTACATCTCTAGGCCCATACGTTCAGCAACACATCTACACACGGGCATTGAGGTGGACAGTAATATGATACAATATCCCCTTATATGTTCCTTTCTCAGCATTACTGATTCCTTTTTCAAGGCACTAACTACCATCTTAAGCTTCTTATTGACATAAGGCAATGTTCTCACTGACCTGTTTCACTTGTTAATCAAAATTTGATTTTCTTTCAGTCTGAAAATAAAAGGGAAAGCTTTTTGTGAAACAGGTGTTCCACACAAAGGAGTAGAGACCAGGTAAGGATCAGAAAATGAAAAGGGATTTTCTTAAGCAACTAAAGATAAGATAAATCTTTATTAATCCCACATTGGGGAAATTTACTTGTTACACAACTCCCAATATAAAGAACAAGCAAGAAAGATAGGTGCACAAAAAGTGCAAAGCAAGAAAGAAAATAGATACTAAAATAGCAACTAAAGTAGCAAGAACTTATGAATGGCTGCAGAAATTGATTGTTGCGTAGTGTAGATGGATTCATCACCCTAACCCTAACCCCAACCCTAACCCCAACCCTAACCCATTACCAAAGAGAGAGAGAATCAGGATCTGATTGGTGTTGTCTTCCTGCCATGTACATTCTTTGTTGCTAGCCTGCCTGCATATTTCACTTTAGTTTTACCATGACTGTGTGTGTACCTAAATGCCCACTTCTGACCTTGGGTCTGCCTGTCACTTTCAGGTTCCATCCATGATTGGGTGTTATACCTTCCATCTCACCTATCCAAATAAGGCACATGCCATCGCTGTGCATTTACTATACAAATAAAACATTGGTGTTTCTTCTCTTGCTGCTCCACTGCCCCCTCAGTGAGCAAAACGACTAGCATATGCTGTAGTAACATACTGCACCTCAGGTAGGGCTGAAGGATTTTAATTTGAAGCACATGTTGAGAGATGTGCAGAGTTATCTCACAGAGGTCGAAGTTATACTCACTGCAAATCACTTGGCGCACAGTGTAGTACTAGATTCGTAGTACCGGGCTGGTACTATTTTTCTCTGTGGTCATAACTTCTTGTTTGTTTATTTGCTCTAATGGCCTTGCAGGCTATAGCCCTAGCCTCAGTTGTAATGGCAGCTCAGTCCAAAAGTATTTCATCAGAGAACTTCTCATCCAAAATATCAAGTTTAATGGCTATATTCTAGTACCATAGGAAGCTTCTTTCTGAATTACAGCTCATTGATTTCTGAAAGTAGCATTAATCACGCACAGAGGGACTCCCTTTCTTGCCAAGGAAATTATAAAAGTGGTCGAGATTCTTTTGTGCCAGTGGGAGGTTTTAACATGTGGTGATTTCTTTTTAAAGTGAGAAGTCAATGCTTCCTTTCCTCTTGGATGCAAGAGTTCCTCCCAGAGGAACAAAGATCAACTGGAGTGATTGTTGCTTTGTAATAACAATAAAGAAGTTGTAGCTTACAAAAAAAATATCTGAACTATAATTCTTCTAAGATGTATTTTTTTAATTCCCTCATTCTCTTTCCTGCATTCAGCATTCGACAGTATTCATATTTTAAGACAATAGCTCTATTGGTTAGGTATCATCTCAGTCCTTAGAATGTCTTTTACTTGTGGATCAACCAGGGAGCATTGTAGAAATGTTAATATGAGACTACCATTATGCACTGAAACACTGCTTCAACAGTAACCTTAGCGGGGAGCATTCACTTGGGGGTATGGACTGGCATCTGCTGAAGGCAAAATCAGACCAATCACTGTACTTCCATGGAGGAGTTGTTAAGGTCACAAAAATGATATGTGCAGTTATATTCCTATGTGTCAGAACGGCTCTGTGGCGAACCCGTACAGTGCCCCCAGTCATTTCATGGACCCTTGGCCTGTACATGCCTTCTTCTTACTCTCGCTGCCATCATTCAGGGTTACCCAGTTGAAATAGCTGAGTCTTGGTCAAGAAAAGTTGTAATGTTAATAAAGTAAAATAACGTTTATTGAATTCAACAAGCTGTTCCAGTTTAAGGTTTTCTTGTGCACCCTTAATTGAAAGTTCCTCTAAGCAGATTACACTCTGATTCTGTCCTTTTACTATTTTCAAACCTCTCTCATCTGACTTATATCTAACTATCTCACTCATCTCTATCTTTTTCAACTCTTTATCTCATCTTATCTGACTCTCATGACCCTCAGGCTGAGCCTTGTAAACATGTGGGCTCCGTCTCCACATTCCCTCATTGGTCCATAGCATTAATCCTTTATATCCTCCTGCACAAATACATTGGCTATGAAGGGGTAATCGCCACAGGCTCCTACCCCAGAGTTCTGACCATGTCACTCATTCATTGCAGATACGTCATCTGAGGGTGCCAACACAAGGGACCCCCGCAAATAAACAACAAGGAACCAGACCTTCTTGTTGGCTGCTGCTAGACTCTGGAACCAACTCCCCTTGGAGATCTGCCATGTTGCTGATGTTCAAGAAAATATTGGTTATTTCAGTCTGCTTTCCCTGATTAACTGTTATGTTGCCTTACTGATTTTGTTATCTAATCTCATCTGCCATTAGCTTATCTTACTTAGTTTTGATTTTTTTTATGAATGATGTTGTTTTAGTTTCATTTGTAACATTTTTGCTCTTTATTATATCCTTGTATTTGTATTTTGTAACAGTTTGTTTTCTGTTGTAAACCACCCAGCGTGGTTTTCTGCCAGATGGGCAGTATATAAATTGAATGAATTAATGAATTAATGAATTAATGAATTAACGAATTAATGAAGGATCATTCCATTTCAGATAGATGAGCCTGTCACTCGTCGGAGGAATCCATTGCAGCAGCTGCAGAAGCTAAACTGGAAGACTGAGAAATGAGAGGTGCAGTTAGGCTGCTCAGTTCTAACGATAACTTAATTACACCTACAGCCTTGTCACTTGTGGATTTACGTCTTTTACACCCACTTCCACCAGACAATCATCACCCGATGCAAATGGTCTACACCGGCAGTGGTCAGGAAGGCCATTCTGTATTTTCTGAATGGCTCAGTGGCTGGCCCTGACAGGCTACAACCCCAACATCTTAAAGACCTAGTGATTGGAATGACTGATGACAGCCCTCTCCTGGTGGCACTCATGGATTTTGTCAACATGCTACTCGAAGGAAAGGTTCCAGTGGCAGTACGACCCGTTCTTTTTGGTGCAAATTTATTCACCATAAGCAAGAAGAATGGAGGCTGCCGCCCTATTGCAGTAGGCTACCTCTGGAGGCACCTCAGTGCAAAAGTTGCCTGCGGCCATGTAAAGAAAGTAAGTTCAGCACTGTTTGCACCACGACAGCTTGGCTTTGGAATCTCTGGAGGAGCAGAAGCTGCAGTTCGAGCAGCAAGGATATTCCTACAGAACCTGGAACGAGGGAAAGTGTTAGTCAATATCGACTTCTGTAATGCATTCAATATGGTACGTCGGGATGTCATCTTAGAGGCAATCACCAGACATTTTCCCGAATTACTTCCGTTTGCAATCTCCTCTCTTTGAGCAGCCACCCATTCTCCAACATGGTGAGTTTTTGTTAATGTCAGCTGAGGGGGCTCAACAGGGTGATCCCCTGGGCCCATTTTATTTTTTTCTTGCTATCCAAGAGTTGCTGGTTTCCCTTAAATCGGACTTAATATTAGGATACCTTGATGACATCACTCTTGGAGATGATGCCAGCATAGTTTCCAGTGACTTTTTAGCTCTAGAAGCATCTGTGAATAAAATCGGGTAATTATGAATAGATTGAAGTGTGAAGTTATCAGCCACACGGATGAAACCTGAAACCAGTTTACTTCTCAGGCCCTTATACTCCCAGAAATAGATCCAGTTGCATCAACCCTGCTGGGAGTACCATTATGTGAAGGACCCCATCTGGAAGAAGTATTAAGGACAAAGAAACAAGAGCTTGAATTGCTGTCGAAGCATTTAGCTTTATTGCTGCCCCATGATGGGTTTTTTTTCTTCGTAACACACTAGCACTCCCCCAGCTGCTTTATCGTTTATGCACAGTGCCTTGTCTTGACAGTTTGCTCCTAATAGAAATTGATTCACAGATTAGGGACACCTTGTTGACTATTCTAAATATGGGCCTGAATGAAGATAGGCATCACTTCAGGCATCATTTCCAGTCAGGTGGGGAGGCTTGGGTATCCCCAATGTACTTTCATTGGCACCTTCAACCTATTTGGCTTCTGCTGCGAGTACTGCGGATCTCATCTTCACTCTCCTTCCTGAGCACCTCCGTCCCCAGAAAGTTTTATCCATCTAGTTCTTTCAAGGTGGTCAACCTCAGCCTCCTTATCTTTGTTGGATATTCCAACAGCTCCTCCTCTTCTAGCTACAGGTGGAAGCTCCTAGGACGACCCATGCTGTAAAGCCCTAGTGGAAAAATTTAAGGCCTCAGCCCACAATCCAATAGATCATGCATGCATGCTGGCTGCTCAGTCAAAAGGCTCAGGAGATTGGCTTCATGCTCTCCCACTCTCCAGTATAGGATTGAAGCTTGATACAACTCTCTTTGAATAGCAGTCTGTCTCCGCTTGGGAGCATCAATTGTTTGCCATCACACATGTCCCTGTGGTACGACGGGTCACCATGGCCTCTCTTGCCGACTTGGCTCAGGCAAACATGTCGGACACAACATGATTAATGACATCTTGTGTCATGCCCATAACCGAGCCAGTTTTCCAGCTACCCGAGAGCCTTTACATTTGTGTGCTGGAAGTAACAAAAGACCAGATGGGACTACCTTGATCCCCTGGAGCAAAGGCCGATGCATAACATGGGACACCATGTGTCCAAACACATTTGCCACGTCCCATGTACAAAACACCAGCATTGAAGCCGGATTCACAACAGCAACAGCTGAACAATTAAAAAGACAAAAATACGAAGATATTACCACAGGAATTGACTTTGTTCCTGTAGCTATTGAAACATCTGGAGTCTGGAGAGAATCAGCCTTGAGCCTAATCCAGGAAATAGGGTGTAGGATCACCATTACTTCTCAAGACGACTGAGCACCAATATTCCTGAGGCAACAGCTCTCAATCGCTGTCCAAAGAGGGAATGCCTGCTGTGTGCTTGGCACTCTAGGACAGCTGACTAAATAATGGGGTTTTCCAGTAAAGTGATTTTAGCTAGTATAACAAATCCCCTTTTGTATTTTAATGTATTAAAAATTAAATAAATAAATAAATAAATAAATAAATAAATAAATAAATAAATAAATCTTGTATATCATTTTACCAGATTTAACTAAGAGAACAAAAGTCCTCTGAACATTTACCATAATTTTCTGTCTATAAGATGCTCCTGTGTATAAGATGGCCACCCCTTTCCCAACCCAAAATTATACTTTCCCAACTGCATTATTCTCTCCTCAGCTTACTTCCATGTATAAGATGACCCTTTATTTTTAGTCTAACAATTTTAGACAAAAATATAGTCTTATACATGGGAAAATGCAGCAGTTGTGCTGGCTATAGTTTGAACTTCATCCGAATAAGCAGAACACTTTGCTTTGCTTTTGATAATCTCCCTTTGTATTGTCTTTCCAATATGACTTCAGCAGCCTTTTGCCTATTTTTCCCTTTACTCTTCTTATTTGTTTATCTGAATGGTAATGTGTCTTTATCTTCTGTGAATTTCTTTGGGTTTTATACAGATTTAGATTTATCTGTCCATCTCTTCCAAGCACTGCCAATTGCCCAGTGATTGATCATAAGGATATTGAGTACTTGAATGGTCTACTCTAAAGTATTTAGTAATATGCCTCAATACATGTAAGGTAAAGAATGAAGTAAGTTAATTAATATGGATCATATCTCTTCCTTAAAAATACTAATGCATAATATAAAAAAGACAGAGATGTCAATAATATTGATCCAGGATTCATATGGCCGCAATTAGAGATGGGCACGACTAGGGAAAATGACGTTTTCGAGTTGTCGTGTGTCGTAGGCGGCCCGTGTCGGCTCGTTTCCGTTTTTGGCGAAACTTCGCAAAAATCTGTCGTTTCGTTTTTCAGTTTTTTGTCTGTCGTTATACTGGTTTAGGGGGGGTAGCGGGCTCCTGGAGGCACCTCTTTTTTGGGGGGGGTGCCTCCGATGGCCCGCTATAAAGGGAAGCGGGCTCCTGGAGGCACCCGTGGGTGCCTCCTATCCTCACCCACTAGGAAGGGAAATCAGGCTCCTGGAGACCCCTCATGGCATGGGGGTCTCCTCTCCTCACCTGCTGCTGCAAAAGGGCATGCATAGCCATATGGATATGCATACCAGTTGCAGACTATGAGACCAGTCAGTGTGCACTGGCAGAACCCAGAGCCATAGGGTGATGCCTAAGGCTCTCGCACCTGCTGTGTCTCACAAAGAAGGGAATCGTACTTGCGTACAGTGCAATGCAAGTAGATCTGGCTTAGGGGACAGCAGCTTAGTGCAAGGGCTAGGGTTAGGCTAGTTACTGGTGAGGTTAGGGTGGAGTAGTGGGGTGCACCTCTGGGTGCCTCTGACCCACTAAGAGGACAGTGTACTGTGGCATAGGGGTAAGGAATCAAGGATTAGGGTTAGGGTTAGGGGGCTAGGGCAGGGTTTAGTGGGCTTTTTGGCACATCCCAGAAGTCTCAGTGGCCAAGTGGCCATGCGATTGGTGGGATGGCTCCAAAAATTTGCATGGTCCACTCCCACATAGCCACTCAGCCAGCCCATCATTGCGCAGGTGTAAATAAAATAAAATAAAATAAAATAAATGGAGAGAGGACAGGGGAGGAGACATTTTGTTGCAAGAAAAACCCACTGCTACTGTAAAAATTCTGGCAGTTTTAGCATAGCAATTAGCAAATTTCGCATGTTTCTGTGGTGCTTGTGTGTTTTTGGACCACGATTTCAAAAAAAATATTGCGGTCGCCGTCCCATTTTGGATCCCCCGCCCGCACCGCATGGCATGGCGACTCGAGTCCGGCTGCCCAGGACAGGAGAGGGGGGAAGGCCGGGACCCCCCCCCCCCAGAAACCACCCATCTGGTAGGTGCACTCTGCACTCTGAGTCTGCAGGCATATTTTCGCCTGCTTTTTGGCCCGGGAATGGGGGGGGGAGTTTTAAAAAAAAATTTCTGTGCCGCTTCTGCTTGAATTGCGGCCGGAGGCCGGCGGCGACTTTGGCGAGACGACGAGGATGCCCGCCCCCAGCGCAGCCCAGGGCCAGGAGGGACAGGAGGAGAGGGGGGAGGCCGGGGACCCCCCTCCAGAAACCACCCCTCTGGTAGGTGCACTCTGCACTCTGAGTCTGCAGGCATATTTTCGCCTGCTTTTTGGCCCGGGAATGGGGGGGGGATTTTAAAACTTTTTTTCTGTGCCGCTTCCGCTTGAATTGCGGCCGGCGGCCGGCGGCGACTTTGGCGGGACGACGAGGATGCCCGCCCCCAGCGCAGCCCAGGGCCAGGAGGGACAGGAGGAGAGGGGGGAGGCCGGGGAACCCCCTCCACAAACCACCCCTCTGGTAGGTGCCCTGAGCCCTCAATCAGGCAGGCATATTTTTGCCTGCTTTTTGGCCGGGAATCGGGGGTTTTTTTAACTTTTAAAAACTTTTTTTCTGTGCCGCTTGGCATCACGGGATCGCCGCGATGCCAGGAACGACAACGACAAATCAGACCCAATTATTCTTTAGTTGGTTCGAGTTCGAGTTCTGGCGGAGTAATTCCCATTACCGTTTCCGTTCCGTAACGGAAACGAGTAACGGAAACAGAAATGGGAATTCCGCTAAGTCGTGCCCATCTCTAGCCACAATGCTATATGTTCAGGAACTCCCCTTTTCCACACTGAAGAACACAAGCTCTTGAAAAGGACAGAGGTGTTTATCATATATGATGTTTAAGAATATAATAATAAAAAACCCATGTGCAAAGGAGCTCAAAGGAGGGAAATTTGGGAGGAGGTAGTGCTGAGGTAATTGAATATCTGGGATAGTGAGGCCTCACTTTCTTAACACTTTCCTCAGTTTTTGAAGCATTCAGTTATGAAATGGCGAAACATTCTCAGAGTATTATTGGTTGAAATTACTGTTGTTCAGCATAATAAGTTGCAAACAGAGTAGGCTCAGTAAATCTATGGGAGTTCTAGAAAGGTTTAACTCACCCAATCCATGTCAATTTATTGACCTGCTCTGGTTATAACATACTGCACTAAACAACAGGATCTCAGCCAATGTATACTATCAGAAAATGCTAAACCATGGACAACAAAGATCAATATGTTAATTTTGGTCATGGTCACAATAAAACATGCACCTGTAATATAACCAGAACATCCCAAGTTCCAAGAATGATTATGTGATTTATTTTTAGAACATGCCTTCATGCAGCATTTTACTTCAGGCTGATTTCTCATTGCATGGTGCATTTAAATTAAGTAAAAGGTATGCAGTCAAAGCCCTATGCCTGATTATTTCCCAAAAGTCACTCAATTCCTTTTAAGTAAATGAGTCTTGTTTGGGAAATTGCATGATTGATATTGTAATACATTGTTTCGGAACAACAGATGTTTTGTAGCAGTCCACCCTCTCATGTTTTCCGCACACTGCTCTTCCATATTTCATGCTACGATATTCCCCCCCCTTGCCCTCTCCCTTTCAAATCACTGTAATGATGCCAGACTCCACATTCTCTTCCCTGCTCCCTCTTCCTCTCCAGGCTTAATTAAAGATGAGGCTCCAGTGAAACTGCTCCTGTCATGAATATCCAACAGGGACTTTCTTGTACAATAGGGGAACAGAAAATTGGATGAGATTGGCTGCCACACTTCTTATGCTCTTTCCAAATGCTCAACTTCTGCTCAAATGTGATGACAGCCACTGACTTGGTGGCAGCTTTGGACTGTCGTGGATGAAGCAAATTCACAGAGGTTTGGGCTATCAGTTAGCATTAGCCAGAACAGGTAAATAGGACTGCCTTCAGGTAGAGAAGTGATGTGTCTCTGAAGAAGTGATTACATCCCATTAATTCCCTCTAAGCAAGTATGCTGTTCCCAGTTCTGGGATATAAACAAAATGAGAGGGTTGGAGAATCCATACCTTTTTTGCAGGTTCCACAAAAGTGCAGAGTCATATTGAGGTGAAAGCTAAGAAGGGGTGAGGTGAGGAAGGACATTTTTCCAGATCCAAACCTCACAAGCTCACAAGCACAGGGTCTGTGCTGGCACACAAGAAGAGCATCTTGTAGACTAGAAATGGTTGAGATTTGGCACTGGTTCAGCTGGCCTTGTCGTGACCATACTGACCATCTTGCAATGTCTCCCCAATTGGGGGATATCAATTGTCACATTGGATATCACTTGTCACCCTGCATGTCCATTCAGATTTCTGGATGGAATATGATTCCTCTGGCTTAACATTTTAATGTACCTTATAAAATATCTCATGTGTTTAGAGCAGTGGTTCTCAAATGATATTTTTGAACTAAAAATCCCAGAAGCCTTGACCACTAGCTCCACTGACCAGGATATTTGGCAATTGTAGTCCAAGTATATCTGGGGAGCCAAGGTTGGCAACCACCATGTTAAAGGGTAAAAGCATTCCTCCTCATACCATAGCCCAGGTGTTATAAAAATGTTAGACAGCTCTAGCTCTTCTTAACAATATATCTCAGTGAAAACCTATCCTTACTTCTAACACCAGCTCTATTCTTTTCAGGGATGGATATTGCAGCAGCTAGACCATATGGATGCAGTATCTATACTGATTTATGTACAGTAAGTCTGACGTTACTTGTATAACTGTTGAAAACAGTTGAAATGGTGGCGGATTTTAGGAGGACTCATTCTATACAGCCACCTCTTATGATATCAAATAACTTAGTGTCAATAGTGGAGTCCTTTAAATTTTTAGGTACTATTATATCTCAAGATTTAAAATGGTCATCTAATATTGAAAGTATTATTAAGAAAGCACAACAAAGAATGTTTTTTTTCTGCATCAATTTAGGAGGTTCAGACTGCCAAAAGAACTGTTCATTCAATTCTATAGAGGTGTTATTGAATCTATCATCTGTTCCTCTATAACTGTCTGGTTTAGTTCTGTGACTAAGCATGACCGATATAGACTTCAAAGGATCATTGGAACTGCAGAAAAGATTATTGCGACTAATCTGCCATCTATTGTGGAATTGTATACCACACGAGCTAAAAAGAGGGTGATGAAAATATATAAAGATTCCACACATCCTGGACATAACCTGTTTCAATTGTTACCCTCAGGGTGACGTTTTAGGGCATTGCACACTAGGACAACTAGATATAAAGATAGTTTCTTTCCAAGTGCTATCAAACTGTTGAATAATTAATTTTTACTTCTCTTCTTCCTTTTTAAATAATAGGTTATATTGTATTGTTGTACTGTGTTTTTATTGTTGACTATATGATTCTTATATTTACTTTTATATATGGAGAGCATATTTTACCAAAACAAATTCTGGGTGGGTCCAACCACATTTGGCCAATAAAAGGATTCTGATTCTGTATATCCAGCTTGCTAATTCTTCCCGCTCCTGTAAGTTATTGAAAGCTTAATTGCTGTTTCCATTATGACATCCTTATTCCTTCCCTTTGGTGATCTGCTTTTTCTGCAGAAAAGACATCAAAGATTATTTCACTGCTTATCTCAGAACTTTCAATCCCTGTCAACCATGTCAACCATGTAATGGAATGTAAAAGAACTTTTTATTTCAATAATAATGAGAGTTTTGCTCATACCAAATTGACCCCATAATAAGTGTTCTGAATTCTCAGAGATTAGAGGCAGGGCCCTCTCTTAGAATTTATCATGCCCTATTTTAAATGATTCCCTTTCTTCCTATAATATATTTCTACTGAATTGTTATTGCTATTCCTGGTGTTTTCTTTAATTATTCATCAGAAATCTGCTAAACTTCAGTGATAGCAGGCCCAATGTTAGAAAGAAAAGATTATATGAGCGCAGGTTGAAATCAACAGCAACATCCAGACAACTGTACATTCAAATAAGTTGAAAACAGCACTTTGAATTGTGCCTGGAAATGGATCAGCAGATAGATTAGTTATTTTAAGAGGGGAGTGATATGTTCCTTTGTAACCAGCCCCAGTTAATAATCTGGGTAAGTCATTTTTAACCATTTGGAGTTTCCAAACACTTTCCAAAGGCAGCCCCATATAGAATACATTACAGCCAAGATGCAATTAGGCATGTGTTCACCCCATTTTTCTGATAGAAGAAAGATGGTGACACCATGGCAGGTGTTCACTATCCTAAAGGCATTTATTGTATGCCAACATGATGCCTTCAGGATAGTGTCCTGCTGCATACAACTCCCCCTTTAGAACATATGTGGGGTTGGGGTGGGGAATATTTAAATTGCCCCCCCGGGACCCAGTTAACTGGTTTTATAGATATAGATCTATAGATATAGATGTACTTCTCAGCTTTTTTACATTATGCATGTGTCTCCCAATCATGCATTAAAATGGTTGGAGGAGGTATACTTAAAATGTGATTCCAAATAGAAGATATCAGTATATGCACTGCTGCGCAGCCATCCCAACTCCTAAGATACATTTCTTGAAGAAAATGCAACTCAATTTCAGCTGTAGAATTTTGAGGTTGTAGCTTGCGTACTTCCAGTTATTTGTAGGTAGTTTTTCTGCAGACTGTAGAAAACACTGATAATGCCCGGCACAGCTCCAACACTGGAAATAAATACAACCCTTCCTGTTCCCTTGTGCAGTAGGTAAGCTCTGGTTCATGCTTCAGAACAAAATGTTAAGCTTATCAATGGGGTTTATCAAGGAGCTTGTTCAATGAGAAAGAAATCACAATGAGTTTCCAGTGTCTTCTATTAGATAAGCCATTATCTTGATTTGTGCAGATTTAAAAAAACTTTTAAAAAAAGTTTTTTGTAAAATATGGAACCTTTATTATAACTGAAGCTGTTAGCCTTGAGTAAAATATTCACTCTGTTCTAAACAGCAGTGATACTTGTGTGTGTGTGTGTGTGCATGCACTTGGGCACAAGAGATATATTTATTTATTTTGAATATTTTTAGCCCACCTTTCTCCTTGGAAAAGGGCCCAAGGTGGCTAACAATAATGAGGGACAATATATAGTCCAGAACATTAAAGACAAATTCATGTTAAGAACAGGGAATTAGAAGAGGCATCCCAGAACATTAAAATGTAACATTAAAGCTACAAAGTGGATGCAAGATGAAAAGAAAAATCCATTATGAGGGGTGAAAAGCAACATGGAAAACACTAGGGTCCTTATGAAATCAGTTAATGCGATCATGTATGGTAATCCATAGAAAAGTCACATAATAGGTAGTTCCTCATTCAGGGAAAGCTTGCCTGAAGAGGAAGGCCTTTGCTTGCTTCCAGAAAGACAGCAGTGATGAGGCAGTTCTGGCCTCCAGTGGAAGGGAGTTCCAAAGTCTAGGAGTAGCAACAGAGAAGGCCCTTTCATGTGTTCTTCTGAGACACACCTGTGAAGGTGGTAGAGTGGAGAGAAATTCTTCTCTTGATGACATTAGCACGCAAGCCAGTTCATATTGTGAGATTCGATTTTTGAGGTAGATTGGACCCAGGCCATTTTGTCTGTTCATAATGAGCTGTTGTAAAATATATCCTCTTGGCAATTAGAATACACACTGGCACCTATTACACTGGAGGGCATAACTGCTGCATGCATAAGAACAAATGCTTGTGCAAAAACTGAGGACAGAAATAATAGCGATCTCTGCACACTCATAATGGTTGCTGCCTACATTAACTTGGATGTCAAAAGCATGAGTTATTCTCCCTGTGAGCCAGTTGATAATGGAATTGCATCTTATGATAATTCCGAAGCCTTTGATACTTAGGAGTTGAGTACTGGAGAGCTCTTTCAATAGCTGTTTCCCATGCTCAGACACATGAGGGGGTGGCAATTATTAGCTAGTTATCTATTTATTCACATTTGTGTTTGGATTGCAAGCAGCCAGGCAAATTTAATCAAGTAAGAGGATACCCTTGCTTTGGCAAGGCGGCATCTCACAGTTTTTCTTGAGGCTTGTCCTGCCTTGCCTACCAATACTATGAATGGTTTTAACTCAGACTGGGGTCATCCTTTGACCTTTTAATTCACATGTCGACACCATAACAGCCCCTGTTGGGGTTGTCTTGTAAAAGGCAATTGCCTGCCTCATGAGTCAGGCCTGCTTTACTGAAGAAATATGTCTGGCTGCTTAGCGTTTGACGTGTTCAGAAAGCTTATAGCTCAAATGCTGCCAAGGCGACAGATTTCTAGATCATGGATAATATCAAGCCTGCCCTGTTACAACAGATCTGAGGCAGTTTCTCTGATGAAGTTGGAAAAGGCTAGACTGCCTGTTACAAATGAATATTGAGTTTCTAGCATCTTGCCCATATAATAGCTACAGAAAAGAAAGCACATCATTGCTTATTTCCCCCTTCCCCCACCTTAGGGCTGCTTAGTTTGGACAGCAGAGAATAAAGAACTGAGCTGATCTTTCAAGAGTTGCAAAGGGCAGACACTAGAGATGGGCACGACTTAGCGGTATTTTCGTTTTCGTTTTCGTTTTTCGTTTTCGTTACGGAAACGAAACGAAAACGAAAATCGGCACCAACCTGGACCGAAAACGGAAACGAAACGACTAATTTCGAGCCAATTTTCGTTTTTCGTTACTGGAAAAGCACTCAATTGAGCTAAATGGGGAGAAACGAAAATTTTTTTGTTTTCATTTTCGTTTTTTCATTTTCGTTATGTAACGAAACGAAAACGAAAAATTTTGAAATTAGCCCATGAAAACGGAAACGAAACGCCTCAGACCCTAGCCGAAAACGAAAACGAAAATGAAACTTTTTTTCTGAGTCGTGCCCATCTCTAGCAGACACTTAAATACATGTGTATTTCAGCCTGAAGTTACTGTTTCATATTGGTTGGTAGATTTCTCTGCCTCTTTCTGATGCTGAACCACCCTGCCCCCCATTTATCAGCCCCTTCACATTGATATTACCTGTCCAACATGGCTTTTGGGCACACACACCCCATTTCCCAGTGGATATTTGCTACAATCCTTTGTAGTGTTCCAAGATGCTTTGCTTTCAAAGGTTTGAAACAAGACTCTCTGAAGAGTGCACTGTAAGAAATGGTAGTCTGTGAAGGCAGTGCCCTGCAGTGCCTTAAGTGCTAGAAACCATCTGATCAGAACCCAGTGAGCTTTTGCTCATCTTCAGCAGCTCCACTTCCTCTTCTAATTATGTCTTTCTTACAAAGTTTGATTTGAGAAGGACAAAAACTAGAGAAAGGTTCTACTTAATTTTTAATTTTTTGTACCTTCCTGTATATTCCAGTGCTTCTGGAAAGCTTTATGCGTGGGTTGGGGGGTGTATGTGTCTATGGTGGAGTAACATTCAAAGGGAAAAGGTATTCAGAATCTAGAGCTTCAAAGCTGTTTTAGCCACTCTGCAAACAGTTTCATATTTTGCTCATGATTTCCCCTGAAAGCAGACATCTCTGTTGTTGCTATTATTATGTTGCTGCAGCTGCTACTTCTGTCTCCTAGTGCGCCTTGTGAGATGTATTATTCCACAGTAATAAAGAAGGAGTAAGGATTCTCAGGACACCATGAATCCTTATGAAACAATGCTCTTGTGAATAGCATTCAGCTTTGTTGTGGTTTCTACAGAATTTGTTCTCTTATTTCACTATGGTGAGGTAAGAAAGGTCTAGAGAGAAAGCCAGATGCACCAGACTCTATCATCTAATGCCTGTTAGGAACCATCTCATCAGGTTGAGGTGAGAGGGAAATGAATTATGGCTGATAGAATTATAGTTGATTCTGCTAAGAGAAGAGACATTGGTGAGTTCTCCTTTTCCTCGGGTATTTTCATTCCAGTTGGCCCTTCAAAGAATGTTGAAGTTAAGTATTAGTGCCAGCATTCCACACACACACACACATGTTCTTTTCTTTTTTATATATACTTTATCCTTTAAACCTTGGGTCTCCAGATGTTCTTGAACTAAAACTCCCAGAAACCTTCACTACTAGGTGTGATGACCAGGATTTCTGGAAGTTGTGGACCAAGTTCATCTGGGGACCCAAGATTGGGAGTCACTGGTTAAAACTGCAATTC
The DNA here is from genome assembly GCA_023846285.1 of Phrynocephalus versicolor. Lineage (NCBI taxonomy): Eukaryota > Metazoa > Chordata > Lepidosauria > Squamata > Agamidae > Phrynocephalus > Phrynocephalus versicolor. The sequence goes on from JAHTLZ010000204.1 coordinate 43,497,757, forward strand.
TATTTTGTTGTTGGTATTTCAAAATTATTACTGGAGGATTATTTGGCAGAAGAGTCAAGTGAAAAAATTTCCCTATGATGATGATTTAGACAAGAATCTCTGGCTTTTGGTCACTGTGGCTTTTCTTTGGCCAATTTGTTTGCCTGATCTAACTACACCTTCTCAAACAGTACGATATAAAGGTGGAACTCCTTTCCTTAGCATAGTAAAAGGCAATATAGTTAAGCTCAGTGAATCAGTGGGCATTTGGGGAAAAGTCCTCTATGATCCCATTGATTCAAATTGGCTGGCTCTAAATCACAACTAGAGTAGCTCGATTTGAGTTAATGGAACATATAGAAGAGTTGACTGACCAAATCCCCATTGAGTCAGTTGGCCTACCCTAGTGAAACTTGCTATGCCAGCAATAGGATTTCAGCTAGAAGACTGTGGGATATCTATGTGTGCATTCCAGTGCTGGTGTCCCTGCCATGATGCAGGGCCAAGTTCAAATCCTAGGAATGACACTGGCAGTATGTCCAGGTAGTGTTTGGTTTTATAGACTCTTTCGTCTAGAGAACATAATGTATGATGTGGGTCAGAATGGTTCATCTCTTTCCATGTCTTCTTCAGTTGATTAAAAAAAACCTGTGGGGATGATGATTATCAGCTAAATGCTAGTTACTTGGAAAGATTCATCCAGCCATTTTCATCCTATTTGGAAATGTTTGGATTTGTAATATTAAATACTTAAGAGCACCACTCAAATGGGAAGTCCAACTACGGTATATGCATCACTATTCTGAAAGAAAGTTCACATTCATCATGGTTCATGTAACTTTGTTCAGGTCTTTCATTTCTTGATGTAGCTCAAAATAGTCAGTATAATCATACCTATTTCAAATGAATAATAACCCACATCAGTCCACACCAAATGTTCCTGTATGTGTCACAGGTCTCACCATGACTCATCACAGAATTCAGCATCTGTTATATGGTGACCTTCATTGAATGTTCAATGACACATTGAAGGCAAGGAAATAACAAAAGAAACAATTTCTTGGGATTATGCTACTTTGTGATGGATATAACATTCTGCCCAGGGTTTTAAAAGGTTATTAAACCGGAACTTCTAGAAAACCCCAGTTTCCAAAGATTCTTCATTCATGCACCATTCTGATTGGGGAAATGATGGAAACTGATTTTTTTAAAAAAAAAAAAACTTTTCCAAGCTCAGCTACCTATTTCAGTCCCATAAACAAGATCAAGTATATAAGGATTCATACTCACAGTGAGAGCCCAGATCAACAAATGGGTCAATTTCCCAACTTCCCACTTTTATTTTTTAAATTTTCCCCCAACAAATTAATATTCAATTCCATGAAAATATTTGCAAATTGTGTGTGTGTGTGTGTGTGTGTGTGTGTGTTTCCTCAAAGAAAATGTAGAACATTCTCATCTGCTTCTAGTGCTGCTGTGTGAGAAAGCAAGGATTTACCAGAGTTTCCAGTGGTGGGGGAAATGTTGCTTGCCATTGAAATTGCTGAGCTTTTGGGTTGGAGAAGATAACTTGCAGGAAGCTTGGGGGACTCAGGCCAGTAACAACCAGAGTGTGACATACACACACATAAATTGTGACAAGGATAGGCAGTGGTGACAGAACAGATAGCCAACATTATAAAAATCTTAATGACAGTTCCAGCTGATCTTTCAACTTTTTAAATTTTTTTAGAAACAAGCTAAGAGGGAGAGAGATTTTTGCTTCATAGTCTCACTAGATATATGCACTGGCTATATGGCATAAGTCATAAAAAGTGCAATAAAATGAATAAACTAGTTGTCAAACCTCTGATATTCAGCCCTTTAAACAATCTGCTGGCTGTGTGATATAAGGGATCTCATGCAAACATATAGTTTTTCAGTATACATATATTTACATGATTATTTAGACAGTAGTTGTCCTTGGGAATCATCTTCTGTGCTCATAATCCTTTGCCTATAAAGGACGCAGAGTGTGATTTAAATAATAATAACGATAATTCTGTTCCTTCCTATAATTTCATGTTGATCTGAAGCAGTGGTGCTTCTCCAACAGAAAGTTCATCTGACAGGGGACTGTCATTGCTCAAGAAGAAAGAAGCCAGAATGTGCTTTAACTTCCAAGCCAGAGACAGGGGCCAGCATTTTAACTGTCCCACAAAACAAAGCAGTGGCCCAACATAGAAGAACAGTGGATCAGCCTGAGTCTCAGAGCCAATGGAAGAACTTGGTCATTCCTTAAATCGGTGTAGTGTCTGAGAAGCTTAAAAAGGTTTTTTGACAAACACCACATCCCAGTTTATTTCAAATTCACAAACAAACTAAGGCAGAGACTCATCCGCCAATGGACCCAACACCAAAACACAAGAGGAGCAATATAGTATATGTGGTCCTATGCAATGAGGAGTGTGCAGACCTCTACATTGGAGAAACTAAATAGCCATTAAACAGGACGATGGCCCAGCACAGGAGGGGAAACAGCTCAGGACCAGAATCAAGGGTATACCTTCACTTGAAGGACAAAGGACACTCATTCAAATATGATGATGTACACATATTAGATAGAGAAGATAGGTGGTTTGAGGGAAGCCATTGATGTGTGTGTTGAGAATCCCTCTCTTAGCAGAGGTGGAGGATTTAGGCATAATCTGTCTGCAACTTATCATGCTGCCCTTACATTGATCCCCAGACAAATCAGAAGCACTTCACACCTCCACCAGGAAGGCCACAGCTAACAATCTGCACAACTCAGGCCATTGTATATCTTATGAGCCTATTCAGGCCACTGTCCAACTAAAGAGCTTATTCAGACCAGGGTGGCATGAAACCAATGTGAACTATAAATTGCAGGCCTTGCACCAACTTTCCTTCAACTGATGGAGCTACTTGGATGAAAAGTGAAACATTCATCTTTGGCCCTCTCGCTGCAGACGATCCCCCCGAGGGAGGCCCGCAAGACAAGTACCCGTGGGCGGGCCTTCTCGGTGGCGGTGCCACCTATGTGGAACAACTTACCCAGCGAGTTGAGGCAGGCTCCAACGCTGGCGTCCTTTAGGAAAGGTTTGAAGACCCTCCTTTTCAGGGACGCCTTTAATAACGACTAGAGTACCTTTTTCCCCCCCTCCCTTTCCCTCCCCCCCCATATGCTGCAAATTTGCCCCTGCCGCTGCTACTGTTCTTTGCCTTTTTGTGTTTTTGTGTAAACCGCCCTGAGTTCCCGCTCGGGAAGTAGGAGTGGTATAAAAGTTTAAAAATAAATAAATAAAAATAAATTTCAATCTCACAACAAAAGAAGTCCAGCTGCCATGACTCAACTTTGAGATAGCCCCACCTGGATGACTGAGGATCTTTACAAACATCCCAGAAACCATATAACCATGATACAATATGTTCTGTGTACCAAGCATCTCTTAAAGGTCTTATCACTCCATTCTGGATCAGCCATAACGCCTAGGCTATACTGTGCAGAATTCATTGAAAGCACCAACTCCCGAGTGAGCTGTGCCTTGCACAGTCCCTGCCAGCCTTTTAAAAAGCCTTAAAGACCTGGCTATTTCACGAGGCGTATGACGACTTCTATTTTTTTTTTTGGGGGGGGGGTTGTCCTGCCATCTTTCCAGTGAATTTTTACCATAGTTTTATTATGTTTATTATTAGTTTTTCTCTTTTTTTCCTTTTTTACTATGATTCCTATTCCTATTATTACTTTTCTACTCTATTTTGTTTGTTATTATCATTGCTGTTGTAAACTGCTCGGAGTTCCTCCAGAAGACGGGCGGTATATAAATAATTAAATAAGTAAATAAGTAAATAAATAAATAAATAAATAAATAAAACAGCTCTGTGACAGAAGCTAGATTGTTTTTATTCAAAAGTGAACATAGCTGGTGCACCAGCCTAGCCAAACAAAAGTACCCCTGACTATGGCCATTGCTATCACCTGGATATCCAGAAGCAGTCTTTGGACACTGTAAAATCAAACAGCAGCTTTCAAATCATTATTTGAATGATTTGAATTAATGTGGAGAATGTACTCTGTCTGTGTTGAGCTTCTGGATATGACAGAACAATCTCAATTCTTTTTATCAAAGTAAGAGGTTCCAAGAAGAAAGGAAAATAGTACTTGGAGAGAGTGCAAATTTATCATAGGTTTAATATATTCACCAGTCTTCCTTTTGGAGAGGTTTTAGCACATAAAGAATACCTATAAACCACAGGCCCCTGTGCAATGTGTAGTGCTCAGATAACTTTAGAATCCTTCTATTCCCAATAAGCATCAAGAATTAGAAGAGCTTTCGAGGGTAGAGGCGGCAAAGCCATGACAGTATTTCATTGTAACTCATAATTGCTGGAGAACTGCAACCTTCCCTTAACAGTAATGTAGTCCTTACATAAATCTGCTCTGTAGGACCCTTTTAGCCAGTATATGAAGATGTTCTAAAGCAAAAGAGGCTCACAGAGAGAGAAGAGAGAAATGGTTAAACTCTCCCCTTCCAGCAAAGTAAATCTTCATTGGATTGGAAGGGAAACTCAGCTGAGAATCCATGTAGTGGCTAAGTATGTGGGTCTGAGACTGATAACAGGGATGTATCATTTGGGGGTTTTTTACACTCCATTTGGGAAAAATTCTCCCTTAGCCAATAGACTCATACCTACCAAAGACACCTATATTTTGCTTGCGTGGAGCTGGGTTTTGGGCAGTCTTCATGCTGGAAATTTGCCCCCCAAAAGTAAGTTTCTGCAATTCTTTTTGGGAGCCATAACCTTTTAGTTCTACAGAGTGCATCTCCTCAACAACTATGATGCCCAGAAAGCATTGCAATAACTTTCCCAACAAGAGTTAGGCCCAAGATAGCCAGGTATCCTTTGAAGTATTTCACGAATATAGGTATCTTGTGTATCTGTAGTAGAGATGGGCACGACTCAGAAAAATTGTTCGTTTTCGTTTTCGTTTTCGGCTAGGGGTCGGTTTCGGCTCATTCCTGTTTTCGTGAGCTAATTTCAAAATTTTTCGTTTTCGTTTCGTTACGTAACGAAAACGAAAAAACGAAAACAAAAATGAATTTTTTTCGTTTCTTCCCATTTAGCTCCATTATGTGTTTTTCCAGTAACGAAAAACGAAAATTGGCTCGAAATTAGTCGTTTCGTTTCCATTTTCGTTCCAGTTCTGAGCCGTTTTTCGTTTTTCATTTCGTTACGTAACAGAAACGAAAAACGAAAATGAAAACGAAAATACCGCTAAGTCGTGCCCATCTCTAATCTGTAGGTATGGGTCTTGTGAGCTGGTACACCCAGAGGTCTGCCTGGGGAATTCTTGGATAATTCTGCAAGCAGAAGTTAAAAAATATTCAAATAGCAGATTCCAATGTGAAAGATCAATGTTCCAGTGGCCAGAATTTTACTATGTTGTAAATGAAATCATGTAAACGGTGGCACAAATCCCTTCTAAATTAGCAAGAGCTGGTGCCCAGTCAGATGCCTAGTTATGTGCTGGTCCCACAGCCAGCACACAACTAGAACATTGTTAATCAGCTATGATTCACTGCAACTTGCATTAGGTAAAGGTAAATGTCCCCCCATATGCGTGCTAGTTGTGTCCGACTCTAGGGGCAGTGCTCATCCCCGTATTCAAGAGCCAGTGTTGTGCAAGTCCCTGGCCATGTGGCCGGCATGGCTGCAAGGAAACACTGTTTTACCTTCCCTCTTTTTATGGCAGTATCTATTTGTCTACTTGCATTTATGTGCTTTTGAACTGCTAGGATGTCAGGAGCTGGGGTTTTCAGTGGGAGCTCGCTCCAATGTGTGGCACCCGGGATTCGAACTGCTGACCTGCTGACTTTGTCACCAACAGTTTTCGGAGCCTTAGTCTGCTGAGCCACCATGCCACACACTTGCATTAGAGTAAACTCCCAATAGAATTCTGGACCCTGAGTTATGAAACTCTACAGTATAACAGAAACCCTTCAACAAGTAACACTCTTGTCCTAACCCATCAGAGAAGATAAAGTAGGAAGACCATTCCTGACATAGTAAACACATTGGAAGAAAGGAAGCATATGCGTGTAACTTAATTAAAGACCTATATCATAATAATGTGCAGAAATAAAAACGAGCTACTTTTCTGTGATATCATCCCTGTGGTTTCCTTATTAACACTTTCCTGGTGTTTCAGTGTGTTAGCATTGAGCCAAAAATGTGGCAAGCAAGTAAGGATCATTTTTCTCCTCTCAGGCTTTTAACAACTGAAGCCATGAGCTGAACTGCAGAGACCAACTGGCTCATCCCCAGCATCCACTGCAGGGATAATTAGGGAAGCAGTGGAGCTTGGGAGTCCTATTGGGGATAGAGCAGAACTATTTGAGCACACCTAAACCCTTAAAGTGACTGGTAAAGAGCCTTGAGCCTCCTGCTTCTGCTTGCAGTACAGGAGAGTTAGAAGGAGATTCTCCCCATATGTTTACTGGGGATGATTATCAATTAATTAATCTGAAACAGCATCACTTCCATTCTAGAGGCTGCAACATTAATTGCAGAGTGTAGCCCTGGGTTTCCAGGGGAGAAATGAGTGCTGATGCTGTGGAAACAGATAGTATCGTGAGGCAGGAATACTGTGAATTAAAAATCGTGTCTCTAGAAATGTCATACAATGCCAAAAGAACATAAGAACATAGGAAGAACCATGCTGGATCAGGCCAAAGGCCCATCTAGTCCAGCTTCCTGTATCTCACATTGGCTCCACCAGATGTGTCCGGGAGCACACGAGACTAGATATCTGTCTCCTGATGCCACTCCCCTGCATCTGGTCATTGAAGTACCCCGGTTTTAAGCCTGGAGATTACACACCAATGAATACACAAGAGATGTTGGTTGATTTACCTTTTACACTATAGAATAACAGAACACAAGGAACGGTTTTCTAAATAATTTGCTACACAAAACAGACAACATTTTAACAACAACAAAAATGACTAGAAAAACCACACTATGTTACATTCACAATAAACAGCACTATCTTCTTCTATCAAGCTCTCACCCCTCTGTAGCTGAAATACAATAGTAAGTTGCAAATAGAGAAGGCCCATTGAGTCCGCGGAACCTATAGAGAAGTTGGCAGTACAGGGCTGAATTCCTTTCAAGCCACTCACTTTTTTAGTGTGGTTTGGGTCGTCAATCTTTCTGTCTTACACAGTAGAGATTAAAAATGTACATTGTCTTCAGTCAAATGTGTAAACACAAACTGAATCAGGGTGGTTTGTTCATTTCTAGAGTGATCACAGATCACAGCCAAAAAGCCCAGAAGCATTAACAGTGTAGAACTGTGCATCTTACTCCCCTGCTCCTTTGCATTAAATTCATGTGTTGTTGTGATCAGAAGTGGAGAAAGGAAAAGCTAAAGGGAGATGTTGAGTTTGGCAGCAAGGGAGAAGGAGAGTATGCTCTTCACTGTAAGTTAACTTTATTTATTTATTTATTTATTTATTTATTTATTTATTATATTTATACCCCGCTTATTATCATCAGATCTCTAAGCGGCTTACAGAGCCACAATCGGCACAGATAATCACAATTGAAAAACACACAAAACCCACATCAACTAATACAATTAAAACCTGATAGCGTTCCTGAAACTATCCAATAAAATTATCGTTCAAAAACATGACGATGGCGGGATAGGGGAAAAAAAAAACCTTAGGAATCGCCGAAGGCCTCCCGGAAAAGGTAGGTTTTTAAAGCCTTCCGGAAGGCCAGCAGGGACTCTGCAGAGCGCACTTCAGAAGGGATGGAGTTCCAAAGGCTAGGGGCCGCCACCGAGAATGCCCGGGCCTGAGTACACGACTTCCGGGCTTCACGGGGAGTGGCGACCCGCAGCAAGTGCGCTCGCACCTGCCGAACAGGACGGGCCGAGGTGGATCGCTGAGCGATACGCTCTGTCAGGTAATCCGGTCCCAAGCCATGGAGGGTTTTATAAACTAAAACCAGGACCTTGAATCTAATCCGGGCTGCAACGGGCAACCAGTGCAGGCATCGCAGCCTGCCTTGTAGTCATTGCAGCCTTAAATTCAGATCCAGTGGTAGTAAAAAGGCAGGAAAAGAGAAGGAGGACAGAAAATGTAAAGAATAGTGAGCTGACAGTACTGCCAATTTAAGAAGGAATCAAAGATTATTCTTTCCATTGCTTTTTAAAACCCTCATTCTTTCACTCACCTATAGTTGCCTGAGGAAGCTACTCTGCTCAATGGTGACATCAGAGCTTTCTCTTGGTGGCTGGAAAAATAAGATGAAAAAGTGAAAAAAATAAAAAACAGAGCTCCCAGTTCTGCAGACTGGGACAGCTTTCAGCCTGTACCATTCAGTGTGTGACCTGGCCATATTATTTATCTACTTCCAGGACACGACAGGCACTAATCTGTGTATCCTTCTTTGTCCATGAAGATAGTTGGGGGAATGCATATCCCTAGCAAGGATGTAATTTTTGCTTGGTTTCCCTTATTTAGTAAATATTATGTTTCAAGAATTTTTTTCCTTAATGCAAAATATCATCATCGACACTGAGATTTGTTGGTCTCAGATTTCCTGTGTTTTCAAAGTCAGCTTTGTTTCTTGTTTCTTGTTTCTTTTTTTACTTTTCCCAGGCCGCAGGCTGGTTCGGCAGCACGCGGGTTGGGTCTGGTCCAGTGCTCGCAGACTGATATGGGGCCCCTGTGCCTGATCGGTTTTAATTTTGTTACTTTTGGCCTGCAGACCAGTTTGGCGACCCACGGGCTGGGTCCATTGCTCGCAGGCTGGTGTTTTTTTGTTTTTTTGTTTTGTTTTGTTTTTTGGCCGTCCTGCTGAAAATTGATCAAACTGGCTTATGAGTAGAGATGAGCACGACTTAGTGGAATTCCCGTTTCCGTTACTCGTTTCCGTTACGGAACGGAAACGGTAACGGGAATTACTCCGCCAGAATTCGAACTCAAACCAACTAAATAAAAATTGGGTCTGATTTGTCGTTGTCGTTCCTGGCATCGCGGCGATCCCGCGATGCCAAGCGGCACAGAAAAAAAGTTTTTAAAAGTTAAAAAAAACCCCGATTCCCGGCCCTAAAAGCAGGCGAAAACTGTCTGAGGACACCTACCAGGCCAGAAGGGTGTTTTATTTTGGGGGGATTCCCCGCCCCCCTCTCCTTGGCTGGTGCTACTGCTGCGCTGCTGGTACCAGGCGGGGGGGCATTGCCTCGTCTGCCTTTGCCATGCGGTGTGCGGGCGGGGGGATCCAAAATGGCGACCGCAATATTTTTTTTGAAATCGTGGTCCAAAAACACACCAAAGCACCACAGAAACATGCAAAAATTAGATATTTTAAATGCTTGAATTTTTACAGTAGCAGCAGTGGGTTTGTCTTGCCAAAATACGTCTCCGTTGATTTTTTTTATTTTATTATTTTTATTTTTTTACACCTGCGCATGCGCAATTATGGGCTGGCCATGGGATGGGACCATGCAAATTTTTGGAGCCATTCC